>JAKSZT010052319.1:13064659-13432399 GCA_026826555.1 Tolypeutes matacus | reverse complement strand
AAAAAAAAAAAAAGGTATAAACAGACCAAAAATAGAATAATATTCCCATGACTACAAAGGAATAATCACTCTAACATTCCCGTGTGCCTCCTGCCAGGTTGTTTTTGTCGGTACATGTTTTCAGGTGATCACAGTATGTATTCAATTCCATTTCCTCATTTTTACATACACCATTGTTGAAGTGTTTCTTTCCCCCCTCAGAAGCATCATGCTTAATGCTAACATAAAATTCCATCACGTATCTCTATCACATTTTATGGCTCTATTACTCTATTGTGAGAAGTTTATTTTCCCTATTTTCTTACAAAGATCTGAATTAAAGCTTTTTTCATATATTCCCCTCAGGGACAGATGCTCAGCACTGGGATTTGAGGATCTGAAGATGAACCTTTTTAAGAGTCATCATCCACATTGACACACCGCTGGAGCATTTCATACCGCCGCCAGCCTGAGCGCGTCTGCCTCACGAGCTGCTTGTCTTCCTGGGGCTACTCTTCTTTACTCTTCCCAAGTTTATTGGCAAAAATGTTGATTTAATTCCCATGGCCTTGTTTTAATCCCATGAGCCTCGATTCCCAGAGATGCTGGCAAGACGTTGAACTACATGGACTAAAATATTTTACAAAGTCCATAAAAGCAGTTTTAGTCCTTCCTCATACTCCATATTCCTCTACTCTCACGCAGGTTCCTCAACCTCGGCGCTGTCAACATTTTGGGCGGGATCATTCTTTGTTGTGTGCTACTGTCCTGGGCACTGTAAATGGTTTAGGGGCGTCCCTGGCCTCCATCCCCTAGATGCCATTAGCGCCTCCCAGTTGTGACATCCAGAAATGTCCCCTGGGGGAAAAAATTGCCCCCGATTGAGAACCACTGTTCTAGTGAAAAGGATATCCCTCCATTAGTTCAGGTTCCCACTCCAGTGTTGGAATTTTATTCTCTCAGATCTTAGACCTGAAGCTGCTTACCCAACACCTTTTCCTGCCTTCTTTGCCAGCAAAGTCCCAATTTTGCTCAACTGTTGCCCATCCCATGGTCTCAGGGGGTGAATTAGGCCTAATTATGCCAAGTCTAAGCCAGGCTCCTTTTCTCATTTCCCCATCAGTGACTGGTTTAGGTGTGGGTGTGGAACTTGGTCCCAGCTAGTGGGACCGAGGAGACATCAGCTGAGGGGCTTCTGAAAGAGCTCCTTAAGAAGCACATGGGAGAACATGTCTGTCTCCTTCAACAGGTATTGCCTTATATCTGTTGTTGCTGGAGCTTCTGCAGCCACCTGGGGATACTTGAGATATACTGACATGCTGAGGCGGGCAGAGGAAGATGCCAGAAAGCACCTGGCCTGTGATGACATCCTTGAGACACTGACTTACCCAGCCGTGGAACAGGTCTACATCCGGACTTCTCGTTATGTGAGATGACACACCTCTCGACTTTTAAACTGCCTTTCCTGTTCTTAATAGTCCACGCTGCTTCCTTAGACCACGGGAAGCCAAAACATTCACTGTCAGAACTGAACTTACCTTAACAGGAATTGGCCAAAGCCGCACAGCAGTTATGATAGACCAGGTACCAACAATTATTGAAAAGACTGTACTCACCCCTAGGAATTTTCTAAACTGCCTTTGTTGTTGTGTCTTCTACTCTTTGCATCCTAACTGGCTCTCCTGGAACCCCAACCACGGTGCCTCAGGAGGTGGAAAATTCATGTCCTAACTGAGCTGGTTTCAACATCCAAGTGGTCTGCGCGACAGCCTATCTTTGGGCAGTGGCCATCTCACAAGTCAGATTTTAGAGCAGTAGCTCCAGGGAGGTCCGGCCAGTTGAAGAAGGATCTCAGGCAACGGGCTGAGACTCTGAAGAGCTGACTCTGACCACAAGAAACCAGGCAAGCAGGTTCACACAGGTGGAAGGTGTGGTGTGCTGGGAGCTCAGGGAAGCAGATGAAACCCAGAGCCCACCACAGAAGGTAATGGGAGCTCCTGATACGCAGCGGCTGACCCTGTTTTCACTGGCCCAGAGTCTGGGCAGGACTGAGCCTGGAGGTCTCAGCACCACTTGCTGTGCGGAGCTAGGACAGGCAGGGGTTGCCGGGGCTGGCGCTACCTTGCTGGGAGGAGGATACTACAGCACAGGAGAAAGAACCAGGGTTGTGGAACTGATGTATCAGGAGAGATTTAAATCCATGGCTGACACGGGTGGATGGGTGAGTAAATGGGTAGGAGGAGGAGGAGATGTGGGGGAGGGGAGGCTTCGCTGAGGTCCTAGGTAGGTGGATAGGACAGATGACTAGAGGACCAAGGCATAAACAGATGGATGCACAAGTGAATAACAACTCCTGATTCTGCGCTGTGCACAGGTGCCCGTGAAGGAGCCTTTGGAGAGGCCGGCAGGCCACACTTGCGTCTTAAGTGTAGCTCCATTTCATGGGCTGTGAAGCGTAGAGCTTCCTCCCAAAGTCAGACCACAGGAGGATGCCCAGGGCACCGCAACCGTCTACTACATAAAACTTGCAAGTGTTATAAAAAAGAAATAAAGACACTTTCTGCAAGTGAGATATGGCAATGAGAATTTCAAATGAATTCCTAAAATGAAACGACTGCATTCATAAATCTAATGTCAGCACAGAGAAAAAGCTTTGACCTTTACTGTATCTGAGATAGCTGCACTAGTTAAAATTTAAAGAACACAAAAGATTAAAGCAATGCCCGTCTTTGTCCATTGGAACGTGGTTTTATTGATGTCGGACTTCCCCTCTAACCTCAATTATTTGTCATTGAGGGTAGAAGCTATTTCTGATTTGCTTGCAGTGTTTTAATTTGCTTGTACAGACTTCAGTTAGCGAAATGCTGAAACATCCTTTCAACTTGGGTAGCTGGGCTTTTGCTGCAATTTTCTCTCCCATCTGCTTGACGCCTGCGCTGACATTTGCTCATCATCCCCCAGCCCACCCCAGCTGGCCCCTCCATTGTGTTGCACTGCACACTGCCTGTGCCTCAGTCACCTCACACCTATCAACAGCTATTTGGAATTGCTGGCTTAGTAACACATTGTCTCCTATTTATCATGAGTGCCTTCAGGACAGGGAACACATCTTATTCCTGACCTACTACCCAGCACACAAAAATGTTTTAGGAATAAACAAATTGACTTGGCATCAAGACCAAGCTTTATCAGAACAAGGCTTTAAGAAACCCATTAACTGCAGTAGAGTAACAAAATCCACCCCCCCCCCCCCCAAAAAAAAAAGAAATGCATTTAACTATTATGTATATGTATTTTACATCGATAAACATTTTAAAATGTATTTAAATGGAAGACTACACAATTTTGGGCAATTTCTCCACATACTTAAATCAGCTCTTTTATTGTCAATAATACCCCACAATCAGGTAATTCAGAGAAAAAGCCTATTAAATACCGGGGTGGGCTGCTGAGAGAGGCTGTTGGTAGTCACTCTGGAGGCCCTTAAAAGTTGGCTAGGATGAAAATAGATAACCCAGCAGCTTTCCCAATGATAAAAGATGACCAGCTGAAAAATGTTAAGGAAGGAAATATCCTATGTATGAGAGCAGCAGATACACACAGGAACAAACAACAAAAAATGTGTGGGATTTACATCTAGAAAACCTTAAAACTATGGGACATAAAGGAGAAAATGAGTGAAAGAGAAGACCTACCACATTCTGGAATAAGAAGACGAAATACCATAATACGTAAATCCTCTCTAAATTAACGTATAAATACAATGCAATCTTTAACAGGTTTTTTGGAGAGAAATGGATGGGCTGATTCTAACAGTCACTCAGAAAAGCAAATAGGTGAATAATCCAGCGACTACTTTGAAAAGACAAGTGTAGTAAGAGTTGGACTAGTCCTATCAGATATCAAAGCTTATTATAAATTTATATAATTAAACAACTTGGTTCTAGACAATAAATAGATGATTAGAATGGAACACAGAGTCCTGAAAACAACTCAAATGCATGGGATAGCTTTATTCGTGGTAAAGATGGCATTTCAAATCTGTGGGGAATGGTTGACTCATTTAACAAACGGTGTAGGACAATTGGCTAACCAGCTGAAAAGGAATGAGGTTGGATCCCAACCTCATTCCTTATATCAAAATTTATTCCAGATAGGGAAGCAATTTAGGTGTAAAAAAAAATAAAGTCATAAGAATTTTAGAAAAAATGGATTAGTTTATATTTATATGGTATTTATGTTATGTTATATTATAATTTTGGAGAAGGTAAAGGGCTTTCTAAGCTATTTCTTACCTAGTTTATTAGTTTCCTATTGCCGCTGTAACCATTTACCACAAGTGTAGTACAAATTTATTATCTTACACTTTTGGGGTCAGCAGTTCAAAATCAAGGTGTCAGCAGGACTGCATTCCTTCTCAGTCTCTAGAGGAGAATCCGTCCCCTTGCCTTGTCCAGCTTCTAGAGGCTACCTGTATTGCTCAGCTTGTGGCCCCTTCCTCACATCACTCCAAGTTCTCCTCCGCCTCTGCTTTCCTCTTAAGGACCCTTGCGGTTACAGATACTGCAGGAAGATCTCCCCATCTCAAATGCCTTAACTTGGTCCCAGCAGAGCTCCTCTTGCTCTGTAAGGTAGCATATGCACAGGTCACAGGCAGTGGCACAAGGACATCTCTGGAGGGGCGTTATTCTCTCCACCACACATACCACCAGCTATTCCTTCCTTCCTCCTTCTGAACAGGACTCAATCAGGTACAAGCAGCCACTCCTCCCCTATTCAGCTCTGCTGACTCAGGGAGAGCAGAACCTAGGCCCAGCTCCACTCCAGCGGTGGGTCCCGATGGGTCTAGGCCATTGGATGCAAAGCATACTCTAGTGATGGTTATTAATCCAGAATGGTCATGAAATCTAAATCTACTGTTCAGCTAAAAACCTATGGGAAATATGAATACATGGATATACTTGTATAATATACTGTAAAATCAATGGAAGGATCAACCATGAAATAGAAGCTAGACTTCTCTGAATAGACCTTGTCTGCAGATATGACTTTGGTACGGTAAGTGCTTTGCATAATTCTTTTAAAAATTAAATTAAAATAATAAAAAGTAATTCTACAAAATGAGAAGCAACATGAAACAAATAAACCTATCTGTTTACATTGTATTAAATTGGTAGGTTAACCCCACAGAAAGGAGTATTTCATTGACTTTAGAGCATGTATTTTACCTGCACATCTCTGTGGGATAGTTCTACAGGCTAAAAGAACTTTAAAAAAACCCAAAAATAATTTAATTATTTTCAATAGTCACATCATTGTTGTTAGTGTTGCTATTGTTATTCCAAAAGTTTTGAGTATATATTATGAAATAAAACAAGTAATTATTTTTGTGTCCTTGAGAAATGAAATTTCAACAAGTTTAAATAAAAATGATGACCTCAATTAGAAAAATAGCAATATGAACTCATTAAGTATTTTATCTTTATAAAATACTCATTTCTTAGCTCTGTATAAAAAAGGCCTAGATACAATGAACAATTCAGTAGCACTGAGTGCCGTTAGTATACAGATTGTGGTCTCTAAATACCACTTCCTACTAAAAGGAAACAGGGCTTCTTGGGGCAATGGCTGATTCCAGTTCTGGAGCAGAAAATATGTGAAATGAGCCTGAAGCATTTTGTCACAACAAGAATGGAGAAAGCAAAGAAGCTGTTAAAGATTACTGGGGTCATGTCAAAAGTACTCAGGAAGTGAATACTAGAAGAAAATCTCACTAACCAAGGGTCAATTTGAACATCCAAAAGAATAATAGCAATGGATTGAAACATATCAAATACATTTAAATCCATTAAATCATAATGATATTCTCCTCCAATAAAAAACCTCATTGATCACTTTTGGAGAATAGTAGGTAATCAAACCATTATTTTTAAAACAGATAAACAAAGAAATACAATCCAGCATGTATTTTACATTTACAGTATGAACTGCACCACTGGATAACCAAATAGTGGATGGGGGGAAGTTTCTCTTTTTTTTTTTTTTTTTTTAAATAGAATTCTACATCATTACTTTTATTTATTTTTTATTTATTTATTATTATTTTTTTTTTACCGGGAGGTACCGGGGATCGAACCCCGGTCTCTCCATATGGTAGACGGACGCCGAACATCTTGAGCCACATCCGTTTCCCGGAAGTTTCTCTTTATAGATGTATTTTAGCCGTGACAGGAGGATGGAATGATAGAATTTGGAAATCATCATTTCAAACCTCTAATGAAATGGTGGCTCGAGTAGTCATTTCCAAAAACTGCTAATACAAAGAGAAAATCATACAGTATGTGCCTCCTGATGGAAATTTATACCTTCTATAAAGTTTTTGTATCAAAAGAATTGAACCTGAATCAGTCTTCTAGATATAATTACCAATTCACAGAAATACAAGGGACAGAAGAACATGTTAAAGAGCAGCATAGTGAGTAGATGTGTTTCAAGCAGTTCAGCACCCACCTCCCACACGTGAGGTCCCGGTGCCCTCTGAAAAGAACAAAAACAAACAAAACAAAAAACCTAAAGAACAACAACAACAACAACAAAAAAAAAAACTCAGGGAAGCTGATGTGCCTCAGTGGTTGAGCGCCAGCTTCCCACATACGAGGTCCCAGGTTCAAATCCCAGTACCTACAAAAATAAATAGAGCATCACAAAGATGCAACCAGCAAAATCCAAACCATTGGAAACTCTACATGAGGAACAAACCAGTTTCTTAAACAAGTAAAGGACAAAAATTAAGTGTGTGTGTGAGTGTGTTTATGTGTGTGGATCTGAAACTATAGATTAAGAGAAACTTAAAAGACATATCAACCAATCGTCATTTATAGACTCTTATTTGAGTTATCCTGAATTGAAAAAAAAATTGCAAAAATGTTATGTGACAATTTATTAAATGCCTACAAATATTAGAAGAAAACATGGCCTAAATAGGAACACTGGAATTTTGTGATATTAAGAATTTGCTCTTTTTTTCAGTGTGACAATGGTATTGTCAATATGCTAGAAAAAGAATGCTTATCTTTTAGAGATAGATACAGAAATGTTTATGGGTGAAATACATGAGACTGCTTAAGAATTATCTGGAA
This sequence comes from Tolypeutes matacus, assembly GCA_026826555.1. Taxonomy (NCBI): domain Eukaryota; kingdom Metazoa; phylum Chordata; class Mammalia; order Cingulata; family Chlamyphoridae; genus Tolypeutes; species Tolypeutes matacus. Next base: position 13,425,281 of record JAKSZT010052319.1, on the reverse strand, counting down.
TTAGCAAGTAGGTAAGGATATAGATGAAGCATGGTCAGCATGCTTGGTAATTTTTGAAGATGAGCAGTAGACGTACATTATACTTTTCTCTCTACCATTGCATGTGTTTGAAATTTTCATAGCAAAAAGTTATTTAAAAACAACTTTGAAAGCCCTGTTTGAGAGCACATGATTAGTAGAACCTGAATCACATTGACAACTCTAGCTGGAATGAATTCTGAGAAATGCAGTTTTAAGCTTTCCAGCCTCTGCGGTGCATGCTAGAGTTAAGATTGAAATGTGTATAGAACGAGATCAACAGGATCCACTCCCAAATTTAGACTTCAAGTGCTGATCTCTCCCTTGAATTCCAGGACTTTTTCAAAAATGTCCAACTGCCTGCCTGACATTCCCACTTGGGGAGCTGGGACCCCCGAGGGTCTGGATGTCTAACTGTTGCTTCATCTTAGATCATGCAGGTGGGCTCACAGGACCCACAAACTCAACGTGCTGAAAGTGAAACCGACGATCTTCCCGCATCAGACTTAATCTGCTACTAACAAGTGAGTGACCTCAGACAAGCCTCTCAGCTCCTCCAGTCTCCACTTTGGGAACTGGGAGAATGGCTCAATCATTCCAGGTCATTTGCAGCTAAAGGAATCTAGAGGACTAAAGCGTGTCCCCTTTTATCCGTACTAATTTAATTGTTTTTAAAAACGTGCCTCCTAGGGAACAACCCGAGTCCATCGACAGATGCATGGATAAACAAAATGTGGTCTCTACATACAAAGGGATATTATTCAGCCATAAAAAGGGATGAAAATATGAGATATGCTACAATTGGATGAACCTTGAAAACATTATGCTGGGTGAAATAAGCCAGGCACCAAAGGACAAATATTATATGATTTCACTTACATGAAATATCTAGAACAAGCCAGTTCTTAGATGAAAAGTAGATTAGAAGTTATGGTTACCAGGAGCTGGGGGAGAGCAATTGGGCAGTTATTGCCTAATGGGTACAGAGTGACTGTTTGGGGCAATGGAAAAGTTTTGGTAATGGATCATGGTAATGGACGTACAACATTGCAAATGTAATTAATGACACTGAATTAGACACTGAATGGTTAAAATAGCAAATTTTATGGTATACATATTACCATAATAAAAAATAAAATTTAAAAAGCCACCTAGAAAGGGATTAAACCCATATATTTTAAGCAGCAACTATTTCACAATAAATCTTTGTATCAGTTTAGCCACCAGAGATCATTTGTTCACTACTGGCAACTGCAATATATTTGGCCAGAAGTTCAAATAGTCCATAATTGCTCTCAGTATGCACTAGTGCATCCTAGACCCAACCAGCCAAATAACTAAATGCCTGCTTCCTTACAGTAGCAGCCAAGGAACTGTCTGCCACTGTGAAGATAATTTAGATGGCTGGGATTTTGGGGGCCCAGACTTTTGTATCTGTTTCAGAAATGTGACAGGTGCAATTTTTTTCCTCCAAGGCCAGGAGATGGTTTTGACCTCTAGTGCCTGATAAAGCGTCTGCGGAAGGGCAACTTGTCATTTTTATTGCGTAAGTGAGGGTGCTTCCACAGCAAAGTGAAAGGGGTGATAAATAAGATTCTTGGAGCCTGTTAAATGGCACTTAGCGGGAGGGAGGCCCGAGTGACAGCCGCACACCAATCAAGGCTCACACCATCCCACTTCTCTCCACAGCACTTTACAGTTACCCAGCACTAGCCCCTCGACTCTAGTGGTTGCCTCCATTCTCTCTCTCTCTGCTCAGATGGTTGACCTGATTTAAGAGGGTTAAAAAAAAAAAAAAAACAGGTAGCTTAATGAAAATGGGAATAAGAGATAATTGGGAAAAAGTTGGATCAGTCTCTATTGGCCAATTCAGAACTTAAACTAGGTATAAAGATATAGCATTTTAATTGAAGTTTATCTTCTTTTCAGAGGCAGGGTGTGATGGATAGGCTAATGAGCCAACTCAGACAGATAATGGTACCCGGGTGTTTGGTCGAGCAAGCACTGGGCTAATTGTAATACAAGGGCATTTCATGGACTTTAGTCATCAACTAATTGATTGCATCAATGGCTGATTACATCTACAATCAACTGAGGAGATTGCCTTCAGCAAATGGTGATATTTCATCCAATCATTTGGAGGCCCTAAAAGGAGAAGTGATTTCAGAATTCAAGGAGAGAATTTCCATCTCTACTTCAGACAGACAGCATCTCCCAGGGAACTCGTCAAGGACCTTCATCAGAGTCCCTGGCTTACAGCTTGCCCTACAGAATTTGGGCTTGTGCATCCCCACAGTCATGTGAGATAATTTTATAAAATCTCATACTATTTACAGATATCTCCTGTCGGTTCTGTTCCCCTAGAGAACCCTGACTAATACACAGGGTTAAGTCTGGTATCAGCTTGGCTATCCTATCCTTTGAGATTCAAAGGCAATTTGACTTGGCTTTCCATCAAAAGAATCCCAGCACCATGAGATCTTTTTGAGTTTTGGGGGGGCTAGGTTCTGTTTCTCCCATCTAGTGCCACACTCTTGCTTCCACTGGACTCTTTCAGATTTTCATTGTCTTGAGGTGCTATCTTGCTTCTGCAAACATTGCCCAACACCTTCACTCTCCCAAGGACCACCTCTACAGGGGCCTGGGGTGGCAGGCTTTACTGCAGCTTTGCATCACCTCACAGCTCAGCAAACAGCTTAAAGTTGGCTCCTGGGTACCCAAGCTCAAGAAGAACTTCAGCCATTCTCAGCGGTGTTTTGTATCTACTCTGCCATTTAGTTACCATATGTACACACCAGGGTAGGTACTGGTTTTGATAGCCAGGTGAGGAATCTGGGGCTCGGAAGTATTTAAGTAACTTTCTGAGGCTCCAGACGGTCCGTGGTCAACCTGTCATGTGAATCCTGACCTGGCTGTATCTTGCTGCATCCCCTAAACATCTCAGGATTTCACGATGTGCTCAGTTTGTAAAGAACTCACGTATACATTCTCACTTGAGCCTAGCAACCATCCCCTGGAAGAAGTGGAGAATAATATGGCCATTTTGCAGAGGAGAAACTGAAAAGGTCCAGGGAGGTGAAGGTTCTCAAATCCAGGCTTTCTGGCACTAAGCCCTTCAAGGTTGCCCCTAAACTCTCATGCACATGCTCTCTCTCTAGGGGAAAAAAGGACACATCGCTAAGCCATAGGCTATGCGTTTAACATTGTGAGGCACTGAGAGTTACATGTGGATTGTCCTTTTAATTTTCAGAGCACTTAGAATCTGGGAAAGTGGGTTGCCTAAATCACCATTCAGACACTAGTTTACCAGCAGGGAACCATCGCATTTGTATAAGAGCCTGCTTAGGCTTCCTGGAAGAAATGCCCTTTCTCCAGGGACTCTGGGTTTGCTGGTTGGGTCTTGTGATAGTGAACTGAGGTCCTTCAAAGGCAAAGGCCAAAGTCTGCTCCAGCCTGGAACGAACATGGACCTCAGCCTAAGTCGGTAGTTCTCAACAGGGGTTGATGTGCCCCCTCCCAAGGGACAGCTGTCAACATCTGGAGACACTTTTGGTTGTCGCTACTGGGAAGGGGGATGCTACTAGCATAGAGTGGGTAGAGACCAAGGACAGCTCCACCCCCGTGACCCACCCCAGCCCAAAGAATTATCTGGAACAAAATGTCAGTAGTGCTGCAGTTGAGAAGCCCTGCCCTAAGCCTAAGACAATGCCCAGGCTCCATCCTGGGCCCTGGTCCACTGCCAGCACAAAAGGGATGGTCACAGAGGGCGAGCACAGGGGGTGGTCCTCCAGCATTCTCTGGCCTTAGCCCTCAGAAACCTCAGAAATAAGTAGCTTGTTCCTGCAAAGAATGTACCGTAAAGGAATGAAATTGTGAGCTTGTCCTTTAGGGTTCTCTCCAGGAGTACCAAGAGCCTGAAGGGAGCCATGTCTCTTGCTTTCAGGGATGCTCAGCTGAGCAAGTGGCAGGAACAGAAGCAGCCGTAGGTGCAGCTGAGGAGCGACTCTTCCCAAGTCAGAGGAAGAAGGGAACCAGAAGCTGCAGCGAGGAGGCACTAAAGGCCACCATGAAATCAGGACACGGCAGGGAAAGAGAAGATGGGATTTGCTGGAGGTTGTTAACTGGGTTACCTTTTGTAGTTGTTAAGTAAATCTTGATGATTCTCCTGGTATGCCTTGGAGAAACAAGGATTTTTATTTCACTTTCTCCCTGCAGCAACTCTGAGGCTGGTAAGTAAGTTGAGCTTTATACCTACTAGACAGGTAAGGGCAGGGAGGCTGAGGGGCCTTCAGAGGACGACACAGGCACTGGTGTAGCTGGAACCAGAACCAAGTTTTCTGACCCCAACACCTGGCTCTCTACACCAGGTTCTCCCCATCACCCTACTGACACCGAGGCTGTGAATGACCAACCATAATGACTTTTTTTTCCAATCTGCAACCCCTTACCTCCCAGCACCATCTTATCGATCGATAATTTCCCTCTTGAGAGGCTCTCTACCCTCTGTTTCTGAAACACCATCTTCATCTGGGTCTCCTGTTACCTTTCTGAAGGCTCTTTCTCAGTCTCTCTTTCATGGGTTAGCTATCCCCAGCTTTCAGGTTTTGGTGGCCTCCTCCTCTTACTCCGAAAACTCTCTATGGGAAAGCAGTCAAGAGGCCTATCTCCGTGAGGATCTTGGACAGTCTCCCCCAGGCCAAAGAATCAAAGGACCCAATATAGAACATGCTTGTACTAAATATTTGTTGAGTGCATGAGTAAATTAACAAATGATCCCCTCTGTGCTGATAATTCCTAAAGCTGAATCTCTAGCCTAGATACAGCTTCTGAGCTCTAGACTTACTGAATTTGTCAGCTACTGCCCACAGTAATGCTGCATAACAAACTACCCTCCAACACTCAATGACTTAAAACAAGAAAGAAGATTTATTCTCATGCAGGTTAACTGTGGGTCAGCTGATCCTGGCTGAGCTCGCCTGAGTGGCTCTGCTTTGGATTCAGGCTGAAGATGAGCTAGGCTTGGCTCCAGGCCATGAGCTGGAGTTAGGTCTTCTTAGGGCCCTGCTACCCAGCACATGCTCCTCTCAGAGATCACCAACCTATAGCCACGTTCTCCAACATGCCAAAGACCAAAGCAAATCTCAAGATGAAGTCCATCATCAATGGGATGAGGAAGTAATCTTTGCTTCTAGGTGAGGGAGGGGGATAGAAGTGAATGAGTGAATATTTACTGTACAATAATCCAAACTAGCATAACTATACATCAAATTGCCTACAAGACCTCTCGCCCTTAGAGGTCCCACATGCCCCTTAAATTCTCCATGTGGTTTTGCTGAAAATCTGGCACTCTGCCAACTCTTTCCTTCTGTACTGTTGGGTCTTCTTGTCCACATCAACTAATGAATTTGGGCAGAGCACCAACCGTCAACTGCCAACTCCCTAGAATTCTGGATCATTCTGCCTTCTGGAGCCCACCTCTGTCCTGGCTCACACAGTTGAACAGATCTCCCATTACAGACAAAAGCCTGACTCACTCCTGAGCTTCCAGTGTGCCTTCTGGACACTGTGTCCTGGGTACTCTCAAAGGGACATTAGTTTCCCAGCCCCTGTTTTGCTCAGCGCTAGCCCTTCCCCCACCTGCCAAGTCCAGCTGCCAAGGTCACAGCTCTGTGCTTCAGCTTGCCTGCGTCTCAGTGAGGAGACCTGGCACCGGGTGGTCCTTCTGAATACTGACATCCTAAATTGGCCACAAACTTCTCTTTATTGGCTCTCATCTGGGGCCAGCATCTCACAGACTCAGCAATGAGTCTCCTGTCATAGACTTATACTTAGGACCCACCAAAGGGGACACAGGAGAGAGGTCAATGAATGAATTACTGACTGGCTTTTGCTTTCCTAAGATCAGATTTAGGTTACATTCACTGTGTGAGCATGCTCACATACACATGCACACGTGTGCACACACACATACACAGACCTGACCCTATACTCATTCACTCAGGCTTCTAGTCTAGACAATTTGATAGGCTTCTGAGGACAAATGGCCCTGCTCCAGGGGGCCTGAGGACAGGAATAGCAAGTCTGAATGGACGCACTTTGGCAGCATGAAGAGGGAAAGCTTTGCAAGATGAATGTCGGCACTATTGCTGGCTCTTGCCTGCCATATTAATTTCTCCCTTAAAAGAAAGCTGACCCATTTTTTCCAGCCCACAATTCTAAAGGACTCCTATTCAGAGGCCATCTTTCTCCCACATAAAGAGCCGCATTGTATTTAGTGATAAGCCTTCTAATGGAATTTGCTATTTCTGGGCCTCTGGGAAAATGCCATTAACGAGCACACAAGCCGAAGGAAAAGCAGTCGTTTGAGGGGCATGCTTTGTCAAGAGCAGTCTACCCTGGCAGAAAGAGGAACAAGAAACAGAAACAGGTTCCTTTTCATTTCCCTGAAACTGGTTTGGCCTCACCAAACGGTGACTGGGACAGTGGGTCTCCAAATGCGACGTGTTCCTCCTCATGCCACCCAACCCCCGCCATCCTAACAGCTTCTTACTCTGCTGTCACCCAGGGTGTTTCTGTCATTATCATGAAAGCAAAAGCATCAGACGAGTGCAAAGCTAGACCAAGGCCTGTGGAGACCCCGGGCAGGCTGGTCGCTGTCTACCCTTCAAACCTGTATGTGGCTGATATCTCCTTAGGAGACCGAATGCAACATGAGGATGATGGAGAGAATTGCTGAGGGGGGAGTTTAATATTTCTTTTATTGTCTGGAGCAGTTCAGCTCTGGCCCCAAACTTGCATATTTACTCAGCAAAACAGAAGCCTAAAAAAAAAAACAAAAAAAAAACAGAAGCCTTGTGGTTAACCAGAGGCACCCTCCTTCAGAAAGCAGTTTACGGATCATCTTTTATTATTCCACAAGGTTCTTCCAAGTCTCACTTCCAAACCAGGATGGCTTACTGAAGGAGTTCAACCATTTTTTTTTTTGCATCTCCTTGTATTTCCAGTGAAATTCTGGCTCCCCGTGGTGCCCAGTGGTGCCTTAGCATCTGTCTTAGTCAGCCAAAGCGCTGCCGATGCAAAGTACCAGAAATCTGTTGGCTTTTATAAAGGGTATTTATTTGGGGTAAAAGCTTACAGTTCCAAGGCCATGAAAAGTCCAAACTGAGGCACCATCAGAAATGCTTTCTCACCAAAGTCAGGTACTGTGATCCTGCTACATTGCCACGTGGCGAAGCAAGATGGTCACTGATCTCTGCCAAGGTTTCAGCCCTCCCCTCCGGGCTCACCATCTCCTCCTGTGCTGCTCCATGGGCCCAGCCTCTTGGGGCTGCATGCTTAAGTGGTCCTCTCTTACACGGCAGAATCAACATGGTGGCTTCCTTTTCCTGTGTCTGTCTGAGTGAGTCTCTCTCTTGTGTTTCCATTATATTAGAGCCAGCAAGGAGGCAGAGACTCAAACTGAGTCAGCCTCACTGGCATAGTCCAATCAAAAGCCCTAAATCGATCATATCAAAAAATCTAATCAAAGGCCCCTCAACTGAATTTAATGCAATCAAAGGGTTTAACACTCAAAGGAATAGATTAGTTTACAAACATAATATTTCTCTTTTTGGGATTCATAAAATAATTTCAAACTGCCACAGCATCCATCATAGATTTAAGGCTTAAGAGGTGCTGAAGATATAAAAAAAGGTATGATTTACATTTTTTTTTATTATGGGTAAAAATCAAAATTCTCACAATACATACAAACATTTGCAAAAAAAAATGTAAATATAAAAATAATAATAATAATAATAATAATAATAATAGGGTAGACTGTGGGAATTCTATATTTCATCAATGATTTTTCTGTAAACCTACTCCTCTGATTTAAAAAAATAAAAACCTCTGGCAAAATAAAAACAGGATGTATAAAGTCTAACCCACCAGAGAAAACTAATTTTAAAAAACATGGCTCATTAAAAATAAAAATCTGATTATTTGTTGGACTGACCACCCCAGAAGTCACCAAATAAGAAGGAAAAACCTTCTCTGTGAGTAAGTTGAAGGGAGCACGTGGCAGACGCGGTCAGTGCCCCACACATACACTGGGACTTTTCCGTGGGTTCGCCAACTATGCCAGCAGGCTCTGGTTCCCAGAGCTGCCCAGTGCTCAGCAGGCTGCAAGTGCAGAGGAGCTAACAACCCCCCAGAAATGACGCTCTTGGAGCGGGTATACAAATGTCCCAGCTCCCTCCTCTCCCTTTGTATCATTTCCCAGTTTCCCACTGTAGTAGCTGTCTTCACACTCGCAAACTTTAAGTCCTTACTACTTTCCACACATTTATCTAAAGAGAGCTTTTGCTGGGTTTTTCTTATCATTATTAAAAGGTTCAGAAAAGTAAAGAAAAATATGCTGTTAAAAAAAAAAAAAAAAGGTATGAGACATACAACCCAGGTAAAAAATGGGCAAAGGACTTGAGTAGACATTTCTTCAAAGAAGATATGCAAATGGCCAACAAGCACATGAAAAGATGTTCAACATCATTAGTCATTAGGGAAATGCAAATCAAAACAGCAGTGAGATACCACTTGACACCCTCTAGGATGGACATGGTAATTGTATTAGTCAGCCAAAGGGGTGCTGATGCAAAATACGAGAAATCTGTTGGCTTTTATAAACGGTATTTATTTTGGGGGTAGAAACTTACAGTCACAAGGCCCTAAAGAGTCCAACTCAAGGTATCATAAGAGGTACTTTCTCACCCATGGTCTGTTGCCATGTGTTGACACAAGATGGCAGGCGACATCTGCAAGGGTTCAGCCTGTTTTCCTTCTCTCAAGGCTCCAGGGTCCCAGCTTCCTCTAATGTCAGCTGCAGCCATTTCTTTCCAGGCTTTCTCAGCTGTTCAGGGATCTGGTCTCTTCAGCTGCAAACTATCAGGCAAACTGCTTGGCTCTCTCCCCAGGGATCCAGCACCTGAAATTAAACTCTGTGTTCTCCTTCTCTGTGTATTTACTTCCCTGTCTTTGATTGTGCATCTGTTTATATAGCCCACAACTGTAGGCTAGCTGTAGGCGGGGACTCAAACTGAGTTGCCTTAATGAAATGATCAAATAAAGGCCTTAATCATGATTTAATAAAGTAAAAGTGAAACCTATGAGTCTAATGTGCCCAGAGGAACAGACCAATTTACAAACACAATTCAATATCTATTTTTGGAATTCATAAACAATACCAAACTGCCAGGGTAATAAAAAAAAGTAACAAATATTGGTGATTATGTGGAGAAATTGTGAATATCATACACTGCTGGTAGGAATATAAAATGTGCAACCACTGTGTAGAAGAGTTTGTGATTACTCAGTAAGTTAAACATAGAATTACCATATGACCCAGAAATTCCACTCTTAGGTATAGACCACAAAGAATTTAAAACAGGTGTACAAATAAAAATTTGCCCATTAACGTTCATAGTAGCTATATTTACAAATCCCAAAATGTGGAAACAATTCAAATGCCCATCAACAGATGAACAGATATACACATTATGGTATATCCATGCAATGGAATAATACTCAGCTATAAAAAGGAATGAAGTACTGATACATCCTACAGGATGGGTGACTCTTAATGAAGAAACCAGACACAAAAGGCCACATACTGTATGATCCCATTCATATGAAATGACCAGAATAGGCAAATCCACAGAGAGAGAAAACACACTGGTGGTTGCCAGGAGCTGGAGTCGGGGGGATGGGGAGTGAATGCTTATTGGGCACAGGGTTTCCATCTGGAGGGACGAAGAAGTTCCGCAGCTGGATAGCGGTGAGAGTTTCACAGCGTCGTGAATGTAGTGAATGCCACCGAATTGTATATTTAAAGTAGTTGATGGTAACTTGTGTGATGTACATTTTTACAATAGAAAAAAGGGTATAAGACAAGAGCCTTGTGCTCAAGGGTTTAACGGCTCAAAGTAATTCACCTCCAGTCGGTGAACATTACTGAGTGCAGGGCACTAGGCTAGGAGCTGTTGGTAGTTCACAGACGAGGAAGGCACAGCAAAGTCCTCATCATCCCCAAGTCCTGCTCGTCCAAGAGTGGCCTGCTTATCTGTAGCATCAGCATTACCAGGGGGCTTGTTTAAAATGCAAACTCTCAGGCCCCACCTCACCCTACTGAACCAGAAACTCTGCGGTAGCCCAGCCATCCATGCTTAACCCTAAAGCTTGAGAAGCACTGGCCCAAAGACCACTGAGACCAGGGGTTCCTAACCCGGGGTCCACGGACACTTGAATTGAAGAAAATCAACTTATTATCTTTATTTTCTCTGACCTCCGATGGGGAGGGTCATAAAACTATCTGCTGCTACATTCTGAGAAAGGGTCCGTGGTTTTCACCTGACTGGCAAAGGGGTCTGTGGAACAAAAAAAAAAGTTAAGAACCCCTGATTTAGAGGAAAGTAAAAGAAATAAGACAAACACACACAATCCCTCTGATACCAGACAGGGTGAGATCGGAGCCAGGAGAGAGGCCAAGGCAGTGCAGCAATGGTTTCGGGGTCAAGCCACACATCATGATCATCAAGGGGGGAGGGGTTAGAAATGTATAATTCCCTGAGCCCCACCCAAAGATTTTAATTTTTGTACAAAAAATTTTTTTTTGTAAAACAACAAAACCAAAAAAAAACTCCTTAATTGACACAATTCTCAGAGAGGCACCTGGTTTGATTCTGAGCAGTAAGAAGCGGTAGGTAATGATGAAAGGAAGACATTGCAATAGAAAGCTAGCATCAAGAGAAGGCAGCACGTGCCAAGGACGCCATTAGCAAGAAGGAGTACAAGACTGAACACTCCCTTGGACTTGCATTTTAGCAAAAGGAGAGCCTGAAGTTCAAGGGATAAAGCTATGCTGACGGCCATTCAGAATCCAACAGATAGGGGCATATCACTTAAAAGGAGACTCTAGTTGACCACCCATTCTGCCTCAGGAGACTGGAAACTCTATTCCTGATGATGACATCAATGATTCACAAGATGTTTCTGCCTCATCCTTGAAGGTCCCACAGCTAAGAAAAAGGGTTCCTCAGGGGAGTGAGGCCGAGACAGAAGAATTGATGGTGCGCTGTGGGTTCCACTGGATTGCTGGGCTGTGAGCACAGGGTACTTGAGCAACCCGGGAGCATTTCCCAAGTACATCCTCCTTCCCTGGAGGCTTAGAAAATAGAGAGCAACTTCAAACAGGTCCCTTAAACAGTCAGAATGTGAACTGACAGCCTGGGCCTGTGATTATGCCACCGTAGTTGGAAAGTAATTGCTCCACTGTCTCTGTAAAAATGAGTGTGTTAGGACTTGGGGAGCAGAAGGCTGTAATAAATGCCTTTTACAACAGCAAGCTTTGGAGTTAACAAGTCAAGACCTCAGCACATCTTGTCTGCTATATTGTTGTTAACTAATGGCTAAATACTCCTCTCCTCAAGCCATTCTCTTCCAATTTTCCTGATATTCTTTCTCGGGGGACTACCTGTAACAAAGGTGAGTTCTGCCCACAGGAACCCATCACAAGGAAATCATCTAGCAAGAGAGCAGGGAGTCCCAGGAGCTTCCATCACAGAACTGGTTATTATAATCGTGAAAAACTGGAATCAACCAAAACGTCCAAGAAGGAACCAATCTTAGGGAACTTTCCTGGGCCCCTCAGATTGTTATATGTTTTCATGGTTCTTGCTTTGTAGTATGTCAAAATTATGTGAATTGTTGTATAAAAACAGTAGAAGCTCTCTGAACCCACTTCCCTTCAGCCAATGCGTGACTAAATGGGGATTCAGTCCCTCCTCTGGAAAGCCTCCAGACTTCTGCTCACACTAATTGTCACCTGTTTATGCCAGCTGCATTTGTTATTGTAATTATGTAATTTTACACCACATTAAGTCAATTAAATATGAATGTGAAAAGAAAGTTGTTGTTCCTATGAAAATTAGGTTGAATGCTTTGGAAAGACTCCATAAAGGCAAGTTGCTGAAGAAAAAAACCTGGTATCAAATTAGGTGTGACAGAGAAGTGAAAAAGACTGGGAGAAGAGGTTTAAAGGTTTAGAAGGATTCTGAACTCGGATTGTTTTACATGTGTCTAGTTTCCATTATTTACTTGAAAGACACCAAAATGGGGACAAGGACAGATGCACGCACTTATGGGTAGGGCGATCTTGTGTTACAGTTGGCCTGACACGGTCCCTCTTCGCATCTACCTTCTTGGGGCCCTGTCTGGTTTAGTGTCCCATTTCATCCTCAGAAGTGTCCTGGTATGGATGATAAATTAAAAGGTCACCCTAAATATAGGTGTTGTTTATGCAAGGAAAATAAGGTGGAGTTGCCAATCAATGGCCATTTCCTCAGGAATTAAGTGAGCCTCACATTAAAAGATGGGCTATATGGGAGGCGGCTGTGGCTCAATCAGTGGGGCTCCTGTTTGCCATGTGGGGGGCCCCGGGTTCGGTTCCCGGGGTCTCCTGGTGGGGGCGGGCCCGCCCGCATGGCGTGGTTGGCTGGCCCGGCGAGCACGGGCAGCAGGGGGAGGGGATGGATGAATAAATAAATAAAATCTTTAAAAAAAAAAAAAAAAATGCTGTCAATGAGTTCAAGATTTATTCAGAAGGGGAAAAAACAGGTTACACAATATCTAGGTATTCTAGAACTCTATTTTTAAAACGATAGATCTGTATTTTCATGAGAAATCATCTAGTAGGACATACATAAATGTTTGGGGGGTGCATTAAAATTTTTCTTTTTACTTATCTGTATTTTTAAAACTTTCCTAAAATGAGCATGTTTTCTGTGTGATTCATTGGTTGTTAGTGTTGTCTTTGTTTTATACTGTATAATTCTGGGGTCCTGATGGGATTTGGATCTGACCAAGTGAAGGCAGCGAATCCTATCTGTCGCTGCAGGCAGGGATCGGGAGCAACTAAATCAGATATTAGGCTGGGAGAGAATGGGAGAAGAACATGTGTTTGTCAGGACCAGAAAGTTTTCCATTGTGCTCAGAAAACTAGAAATTGGATATTAGCACCTCCTGGGTTCTAGCCTGTTGAAAGGGGCCTCCCCACTCTCCTATTTTATCCTAAGGGCAACAGGAGGTCCAGGAAGAGTTTCATATGTTTAGTTCACCAATAATAACAAATACTTGCTGAGCACCTATCATAGACCAGGCACTGTTCTAAACCCTAGGGAGTTGGAGAGGACAAAGCAGATGGAAATTCCTGCTCTCGTGGCAAGGATGGAGAAGAAGTAAACAGAAAGACAGAGGTAAGATGGGCACTAGCAGACAGAGCCAGGGGATTTGCAGCTGCGTTTGTCTCGGTGGTCAGGGAGGCCCTGTCTGAAGAGGCATTTGAGCTGAGTCACTGAGCCAGGATCAGGCAGAGGGGACCACGAGCCTGGCTCTGAGTCTGGCACTTCTGGAGACCTGAAAGAAGGCTGGTGCAGATGAGGCAAAGATGCAGAGAGGCGGGCAGGGACCGCAAACAAATTTTATTCTAAGTGAAAGGAGAAGCCATTGGCGGGTTTTAAACGGAAGAATTACATGCTCTGATTCGTATTTTATATTTTAAAACATAATTCTTGGCACTACATGAAGAGTTAGGACCAGTTAGGAGGGGATGGTGGCTTAGATGAAAGTGGAAATGGAAATGGAGAAGGTAGACTGATTTGGGTTATATGTTTCTGGGGTAAAGTCAACAGAACATGCTTTAGAACTGGATTTAAACAGCAGAAAGACATGATTCTTTTTTTAACAGCTTGATTGAGATACCACACAACTCACCCATTTAAAGTGTACAATTCAATGGCTTTCAGTATGTTTATAGTTGAGCAATCATTACCACAATCAATTTTTAGAACATTCTTGTTTTACTTTGCTAAATGCTGCCCAAGCAATATACCAGAAATGGGTTGGTATTTATAACAGGTATTTATTAGGCTAAAAGCTTACAGTTCTGAGGTCATGAAAATATCCAAATCAAGACATCAGGCAAAGCTCTCTCCCCAAAGGTTGGCTGCCTGCGAATATGGACTCCTGCCATGCAGCAGGGCACAATGGCGGCTCCGCCTGTCCCTGCCTTCTCCTCCAGGCTCACTTTCTCTCTGAGTTCAGCTGTGGGTGATCAGGCACGTGGCAGGGCGTAATGGCAGCATCGGCTTGTCTCTCCCCTTTCCTCTGGGCCTTGTTGCTGGTTCTGCTTTGGGCTGCTCTGTCTGTGGCTTTTCTTTTTCCTGGGATCGTTAACGTCAACTGCTGCTTTTTTGTGCTTGTGACTTTGTAGCCCTCTGTTTATAAAGGACTCCAGTAAGAGTTAAGACCTACCCTGGGTCTCACAGTCTAATCAAAGGCCTTTAACTGAAGATATGCAATCCAAAGGTCCCACCTGCAAATAGTTTACAGGCACAGAAATGGGTTTGCTTTAAGAACAGAATTTTCTGGGGTCCACAAAAGACTCAAACCAGCACAATTCTAATGACTCCAATTAGAAATTGTATACCTCCTTAGCTGTCTCTCTTGATCCCCACCCCTATCCACACACCCCCAGTCCTAGGCAACCTAATCTACTTTCTGTCTACAGAAATCCATACATGGATTTACCTATTTTGGATATTTCATACAAAAGGAATCAAGTAATATGTGGTCTTCTGTGACTGGCTTCTTTCACTTAGCATAATATTTTCAAGGTTTATCCATGCTGTAACAAATATCAGTACTTCATTCTTTTTTATGGTTGAATAATATTCCACGGTATGGATACACCATATTTTATTTATCCATTCCTTAGCTGATGGATATTTGGGTTGTTTCCACTTTTGGCTATTATGAATAATGGTGCTGAATTCATGTACACGTTTTTGTGTAGACACATGTTTTCATTTCTCCTGGATAGATACTGTGATGGTTAGGCTAATGTGTCAACCTGGCCAGGTCATGGTGCCCAGTTGTTTGGTAAAGCAAGTACTGAGCTAACTGTAATACAAGGGCATTCCAGGGACTTTAGTCATCAGTGAGTTGATTGCATAAATGGCTGGTTACATCTACAATCAACTGAGGAGACTGCCTTCAGCAATGAGTGACATCTCACCCAATCAGCTGAAGGCCTTAAAGGACAAGTGATTTCAGCACCACTAGAGAAGCTGGAATTCCCATCTCTACCTCAGGCAGCCAGCTTCTCCTGGGGAAATCAACGAGAACCTTCATCCAGGTTCCTGGCTTGCAACCTGCCCTACAGAATTAGGACTCGTGCATCCCCATGGTCACGTGAGAAAATTTTATAAAATCTCATTCTATTTACAGACATCTCCTGTCTGTTCTGTTTCCCCAGAGAACCCTAACATAGATTCCTAGGAGTGGGACTATGGGGTCATGTGGTAATTCTATGTTTAATTGTTTGAGGAACTGCAAGGCTGTCCCCAGTGGCTGCCCCATTTTACATTTCTACCAGCAGAATAGGAGGGTATGATTCAGTTTTAAGATCACTCCAGCTATTTTGTGGAGAAAGGATTGGGAGACGGCTGGGGGGTGGAGGGTACTGAGGAGACCATGATGGTCATGGCAAAGGTTTAGTACTTTAGCAGGGTTCAAGGACACCCAATGTGTGGGGCACTTCATGCAGTTTTATGGCAAAAAGCTTCACTATGAGATAGCCGTCTTTACACCGTGAATCACATCATTAAGTTAAAAGATTCCAACAGAAAGGCTTGGGAAAACACATCCACGGTTTTCACACTTAGAACCCTAAAGCAAACTGGAACGGAACTGCTTAAGCACCTGTCCCCAAACAAGCTCCTGCAAGCAGGAGGATATTTTCAGAGAAGCTGGGGGCATCGGGAAGTGCAATACAACGTCCACACTTTCAAGCCAGGCAACCATGGGGCTCAAGTGGCAGCCTGTTGTGAGGACTCCTGGGGCAGAAGACATCATTCCCACTGCCTTAGGACACGGCCCTGAGAAGTTCCCCCAGTTCAAGAAGGGTGGGGCAACCAACATCTGGCAAACTTACTCTTTGCCAGGCACTGGGCTAGATGCTCCACTTACATTCATTATCTTAGTGACATCTCACAACAAATCACCAACCGAGGAAAAAAATATTCTCCCTAATTTACAGCCAAGGAAATTTAGTGCGTTTGGATTGGGAGGTCAGAAAAAGCTTCTTTGAAGAGATCACATTTTATCTGATACCAGGCATGCAAAGATCAGCAAGAAGAGGATTTAAAGAGAAAGAAATTTGCCCGTGTTTAATCCAAAAGTTGTCCATTAGCTAGGAGTCTTCATTTTCTATTCTCATTTCACTTAATTTCTATTCATTAGTATAAATAAGGGAAGCAGCTATCTCCAGATCAAATTTAAATTCATCGAAAAGACAACCCTGAGTCAAAAATACAATTCCTTTTCTTTACTATTTCTGATTTTGTGCTCAGGTTAAGATGCTTCCCCAGATGAAGGAATTAGTTTTTACAACAAACACTTTACTAAAATCCTCAAATGAGACTAAATCCTCAGAACTGCTGTTGGGTCTTTAGGAATGCCCAATAAATACAATCGCTCTTCCTCCATGCACCTAATTGAAATATGACAATGGACCAAAATAGCATCCTGATACTGATAAACCTAATACTGGAGACGGTGGCTTATATCTTGCTGACAAGAGGGACTCGGATGCTGACCCCTCCCGGTCACAGTGCTGAGCCAGTGCAGGCCTTCCCTCCAGGAAGCCCACCCCTGCAGAACCGAAGCCACTGCGCAGAGTGCACGTGTGCGTCTAAGGGCAGATCACGCCGTGGTGCTTCCTCCCCTACCACGCAGAATCGCTCTGCTCCCAAAGGCCTCCCGTCATCCACCAACACCAAGGAAACCCAAGGCGCTCCTAAGGTGCGGACACTGCAGGCACTGCATTCAGCCCTGGCGCCTGCAGGTTCTTTCCATGGAACTGCGGTGATCCGACACTCGAGTGGCTCGGGGGCTCCCGTGGCATATTTTCCTCCTCACACTGTGAGCGTGGCAGCTTCTGGGGACTTTTCCTCTAATCGCTCCAGGCCCTCAGTTAGAGATGGTGACTGGGGAGGGAACGCGGGCTCTCTCACTCATTTTCTTTTTTTGAAGTTTGTATTAGTTAGCCAAAATGTAAAATTCCCAAAATGGGTTGGTCTTTATAAAGGGTATTTATTTGGGGTAGAGGTCCACAGAGACCAGGCCATAAAGCATTAAGTTTCTTCTCTCACCACAGTCCATTGCCACATGTTAGAGCAAGACAGCTGCTGGCGTTTGCCAGGGTTCAGGCTTCTGGGGTTCCTCTCTTCCCAGGGCTGAGTTTCTCTCCGGGCTTAGCTCCTGTTTCCTCCACAAGGTCAGCTGTAGACGATCAGGCGAACGGCTTGCTTCTCTTCCCCTGGGGCCTTCTTTCCAACATCAAAACTGCTTCTCAAAAGACTACCTCAACTGTCCTTTGCCTTGCCTTTAATATTCAATTCCCCACTCACCAAGGGGTGGGGCTCAACGCCCTAATCCTAACCTAATCATGCCCAGATTAACAGATCAGTTTACAAGCATGATCCAATTATATTTTTGGAATTCATAATTACATCAAATTCCCCAGCGGTTACAAAGTTCCTTTATTGAAACTTCCACTTCGGGTCAGACATTCTATCCCTCCTTGGAAAGTGGAATCAGGGAATCCCTGGGCATGAGGGAATCCACCTCTCCCAGGTCAGAGAATGTGGAGAGAGCCACAAAAGGCTGGAGATTGGTGGGACAATGCAAAACAGAGAGAGGCCAGAAGGGCACAGAAGGCAGGGCAAACCTCCCACCGGCAGCTCTGCCCATTAAAGGGGAATGGGCTTGTGAACCTCCTCCTCTCCCATGTCCTTCCTCTCTGCAGCCCCTCACTGCCTGAAACTCCATTGTTTTAAACCCCCGGCCCCCACCGTGCCCGCACCTCAGAAGCTCTGGTGGGACTCTGAAAAGCTGCCAAGGCTGCCACCACCCCTGCCCTCCTTCCCCGTGACTGCTGTGAGTGGGGTCTGGGCACTGGCCGGCTTTTCGTTTGCAGGTCGTTAAGTTTTTTTAATTTTTATTGTGGGTAAAAATCAAATTTTTCACAATACATACCAATATTTGTAAAATGATAAATAATTTCAAACTTGGGCATGGGGAGCTGCAAGAAAAAGAATAGTATAAAGAGTATCCACCATACCCTTTACCCAGATTCACCGATACACAGTTTGATAGTAAGACATCATACTTACTTCCCATACTTGCTCAATTGCAGGATGTACTGCCTCAGACTGAGAATATTTTCTTGCATAGCCATAGTACAGTTATCAACTCCAATAAATTCAACATTGTTACAATACATTTTATCTTTTCTATCATCCATGCTCTAGTTTTGCCAATTGACACAACTGTCTCTCTGTAGCACTTTTTTTCCTCCAGTGTAGAATCCAGTCTGGGATCAGCAATGCATTTAGTCATCAGTTTTTCACTGGTGTTTTTACAAGTTCTCCCGGTAATTTTAATGAACAGTCAGAACTGTCAGCCACTGTGTAAATGAGTATTTATTTACGAAATTAACATGTATTTAGTGTCTATCAGCTACAGAATATTGTGAATAAATGAGTGTATTATGTTAAGGCACATACTATATATACACAAATCAACTATAATAGCAGAGGGATATGTATAATGAAAGAAATATTAACCAATTCCGTGGGAGGAAACTTTAATTACATTTAAAGTTACTGAGGATCTATTATACACCAGGCATTGTACTGCTGGAGAAAACAGATGGATAAGGTGAAAATTAATTCACGATGAATAATTAATTAATACATGATTAATTACAAAAGCTAGGTTTTTCTAAGGCTTCTTGGAAGAAGTTGGACTTAAAAGATAAGAGGATCCAACTTTTAGAGATGAAAGCATTTCAGGCAGAGGAAAGATCAAGAGGAAAAATAGAGTAGGAAGCCAGCATGGGTGGTGGAGTAGCAACTTGAACTCTACTTCACTGTGATTTGAGACCTGGGTACATGGGGGGTGTACTAGAAGATTTCGCTGAAAAAAAGGATGCTGGAGTTTGTAAGATGGTACAGTCAAGTTGGAAAACAATTTGGCAGTTTCTTAAAAAGTTAAACATAAGTTTACCATATAACCCACTAATTCCACCCGAGAGTAATGAAAACTCGTGCCCTTACGCATGAATGTAATGTTCATAGCATCAATTTTCCTAATAGCTAAAAAGTTGAAACAGCCCACATGCCCATCAACTAGTGAATGAATAAACAAAATGTGGTATATCCATACAACGGAGCATTATTCAACAATGAAAAGGAATGAATTAATGATATATGACATCACATGATGAACCTCAAAAACATTATGGTAAGATTTAACATATAAGTGAAAAAAGCCAGATGCAAAGACCACATACTGCATGATTTCCTTTACATGAAATATCCGGAAGAGGCAAATTTATTGAGACAGAAAGTAGATTAGTCATTTTCTGGGGCTGGGGATGGAAACAGGGACTGACTGCAAATGGCCATAAGGGAGAGATTTCTTTGGGATGATGGAACTATCCTAAAACAGGATTATGGTTATAGTTCAACAACTGTAAATTTACCAAAAAAAATTGAATTTTACACTTAAAACAGGTGAATTTTATGATATACAAATTGTACCTCAATAAAGCTGTTTAAAATTAAGCAAGAAATTATGAATCAAAATCAAGCCTAAAAGAAATCAGAACGATATTAGAAATGAGAAATATAATCGTTAAAATGCTACAATTTAATAGATGGGGAAGTAACTCTGGATCAGGAAAATTATTTAAAATATTGGTAAATTGTAAGAAAGGATTGAGGGGTTCACCAGGATGCAGCACAGAGAAAAAAAATTTTAAATAACATTTTAGGGTCTAGATGGAGAGGTTTCCTCCTTTACATAATGGGAGTTATAGAAAAGAGAACGTAGAAAATGGTGGAGAAACAATATTTCATGAGAAAAATTGTAGAAAATTTTCCAGAATTATATAAAAAAAAAAACTTGATCCTTTAATAGAAAAGAAGCTCCTAGCTTTGCAGAGATAACAGTAAACTAATACCTAGACACCTAGTGAAATTGCTGGCCATCAAAAATAAATAAAGGGGAATGGATGTGGCTCAAGAGGTTGAGTGCCTTCTTCCCATGTGGGAGGTCCTGGGTTCAGTTTCTGATGCCTCCTAAAAACAAAAAAACAAACAACAAGCAAACAAACTAAAAAAAAAACCAACTCGGGGAGCTGATGTGGCTCAGTGGTTGAGTGCCAGCTTCCCACATACAAGGTCCTGGTTAAATCCCTGGCCCCACTTACCTCAAAAAAATAAAAATAAAAATAATAAAAAATAAATCTTAAATGCTATCAAGGAGAAAAGGCAGACTGTCTACAAAGGAATGAAAATTAGATTGACAGAATTTTAAGAAGCAACAATTAATACCAAAAGACCATGGAGAACTATCACCAATGTGCTATGGGAACATAACTCTCCACTAGAATTTTATACCCAAATAAATGACCAAGCAAGAGTGAAGGCAAAAGAAGACATATTCTAATATATAAAGAATACCCCCCACCAAGACTCCTAAACAAAGAACCATTAAAGGATGAACTTCAGCCAGAAGAAAAGTGAACCCAAAGGGAAGGTTTTGGATTCAAGAAAAAAAAAATAGTAAGCAGAGAAATTGATGTCTATACATTTAATTAACTTTTGACTATAAAACCTATTTTTACATTTAAAAAGTAAAAATAAAACTGTAAACAACAACATGGGAATGGGTAAATGGATCTGTTAAACGGGTAAAGAACGCAAAGCTTTTGACAGGAAGAAAGAATTACATGGTCACTTAGAAAAAAAATTATGAGTAAGTATGAATACTGAAATTAAAAATTTTTTTTTGGATAAGAGCAGAAATATAGCCTAACACTTCCAAACCATCAGTGGGAAATGAGGGCCTATAGATCACACTGCTAAATGTAATGATGGCAGGAGTGGAGAAAAAGGAAACAATGAAAAACGTTGGTAAATGAAAACCACAAGATACGATAGAAGAATAAGCACAAATATATTAGCAATCACAATAAACGCACCTGGATTAAATTCCCCTACCAGAGACACACGAAAACAAAACCCATAGAAAGGCTAATGTGGTGGAAAAATATGTGACACACATATAGAAGCTAAAAGAAAGGTAGGATATTAATATGAATATGAAAAAACACGTAATTTAAGCAATGAGCACAAAAAATGGTAAAGGAAGGCACAACCTCATAAGAAGTTACCACGATTCTAATGCAGAAAATACTCTGAGAAATACCAGCTAGGATATGCCAGGGAAATATCTGCCTTCTTTCACCGCCACGTCTTCAGTCCTCCACAGAGCACAGGAATAGAATGGTCGCAATCTTCGACTGAAACATCTGTTCAGGTGTTTGCCACACCAGCAGGGAAGAGGCTTGCTCATTGCTATGACATCATACTCAGCACAGGGCTTGGCACACAGTGGGCACTCCTGAAGTTCAAACTGAATTCCAAGTTCCTCTTTTCCATAATCTTTCCTGTTCCTGCCCATATTACATCCTTTGAACCACCCAATTTAGCCATGGATTATACTGTACCACTTTTAGATTCCTCTCAATATTTCAAACCTTGTTTCTCCCACATTATTTTAGATTCTTTGAAAAGAGAGAAGATGTTTCATACTGTGCCTGGTGCCTCTCCAGGTACTTGAATAAGCACGTTTTGGGGTTGATGTCACTACTTAGAGGTGAATGAAGACAGAACGGTGGTAGCAGTGGTACATGTCAAGCCTCCAAGGGCCATCTCCATTACTTCTTCGCTGTCCTTGGTGAAAAGAGATCGTCATTTGGAGATAGTCTCATGTACAAAGAAGGTGGAGAAGTTAGCAGGAGGGGCAGGACAGCAGCTAGTGTCCAGTTCTTAGCAAGCCTTAGGAAGCCTCTTAGAGAGCCTTTGGGCTCTCTTCCTTCAGGAAAAATACAGAGAGGAGAGAGTGTCTGTGATATCACAAAAAAAAGGAGGCGGGGGGGGGGGGAAGTGGTTGGGAAGTGTGTGTGTGTGTGGGGGGGTAATGAAAAAGAGGAAGGGAGGAGAGCATATTCCTGACACCACCAGGCAGAACCTGGCCCAGACCTTCCACTGGCCGGCATGGTATCTGGAGGTACTAGCCACCAAAAGGAAACCCCAAGACCCACAGCTAAACGCATTCCATTGGCACCCTGTATAGGAGAGAGGGAGCAATGCTGTTCTCCATCTTCCATGGGGTAACCTAAGATAGAAGCCCCTATCTGGGAAGCAACAAAGGGTTAACTATGGGCACTGACAGCACCTCCTTGCTGGCGGTCTTCATGAGCAAGAAGCCACAGTCTGGGGAGGTTCAACCAGGGCCCCGGGTGGAGGCAGGCAGATGGGCCGGCTGACCTCCCAAGGTCCTTTCTAATCCCAAAATTATAGGGTGAATCGAGCCCTTCCCCATTTATACTCTACACACGTCTGCACCCAGTTGGATAGTAAGTCCCCTGGGCTGCCTTCCAGGTTTAGTACGGTGCCAACAAGCTGCCGGCACTCAACAAACGACTCAAATGTTTGTTGTGTGAAGGAATAAATGAGTCAAGTGTTTAAATAGAGCCCACATGACCTCCCCAGCTGTAGAGTACGGCGATGAATGAAATCACAACATGCCAGGCGCGAGCACTTCCGCAAAGCTGGCAAAGAAAATACACACACACACACACACACACACACCAGCACGCAATTCTTCTTTCCTTCCCATGCTGGGGAAAGCACACACCACCTGCTCAGCGGGCAGGCTGCCAGGAGTTTTGCTAGGCAAGTACCCTCGGTCTCCGCTGCTTTAGGATGGTGCCTCCAGAAGGTCAAATCCCCAAGGATTAGGGCCGCTTTCCTTCCCGGCTGGCCTCCGAGACAAAGTTTCTGTCCCGAATTCGGCCCGGGCCTCCTGTCCGGGAGGCGCGTCCGCACTCCCTCCCCGGCCCGGGGCGCCCGGGACGCGCAGCTCCAGGCCCGCAGCACCTTACCTTGGTGAGCTGGGCGATCTTCTTGCACATTTTCACGTGGATCTCCGGGTCGCCGTTGACTCTCCAGCTGGCGCCACCGCGGGCATCGGCTTGGGAGCCCGGGCAGGTCCCGGGCGGGGGGATTTTGCTGCTGAGAGCAGAAGCCATCGCTAAGACGCGTCCAGCGCTCAAAGGCCCTAGCTCGGGCGCTCCCCGCCAACCGTGTGCCCGTGCGTGCGCGCGCGGGCGTGCGAGCCTGGGGGCTTTCTCCGGGGAGGTGGCACTGCAGTCCCGCCGTCGGTACCGCTGCGGGGCCCCTGCTTCCGGGAGGTGTCGGCCTCCACGGCCCGCCCGCAAGCCCACCCTCCCTCCTCCCGCGCTCGCTAGCTCGCGGGCTCTGCGGACACCCGCACCCTGCGGCTGGGCGCCGACGACCCGCACATGCGGCTAGCGCTCGGCTCGCCGCTCTCCGGCCCGTGCGGGTGGCGCGTGCAATGGTAGAGCTTCCGCGACCAGATGCCTTGGGAGGGTGTGCGCTGGCCCGCCACAGCCCTCCCGGACACGTGGGTGGCGCGGGGCTCCGGAATCGGCGGCGACCGACCCCGCCCGAGGCTGGCATCCGAGCCCAGTGAGGAGCCGGCTTCTGCCTCGGGCAGCGGTCCGGGGAGGGGCCCCTGACGGTGTGCGCGGGGGTGGCTCGGCTCGCGCGCTCAGCCCGCGGCTCGGGAGCCTCGGAGCTCGGCGTTGGGGGCGGCGAAGGGGGATGCCGAGAGGGAGGCTGGGCAGTGAGAACGAGCGGCGGGACCGGAGGAGGTGCGGGGCCCGGGCGCACCGCTGGGCTAGGGGTAGGAGGGAGCCCCCACCGTCACCCAATCCCCCATCTTGGGGAGGAGCCCAAACGTTGCGGGAGGATGGCTGGAGACCACCGAACAAAGGGAACCAGCAAGGGGGCGGCAGGGAGCGGGTGAGCAGTATCTGGGACCCGAAAGAGCGGAAAGCGTGGTGGGGGCAGCCGGAGGAGCGCAGGGGAAAAGTCACAGGCGAGGGAAGATGGATGGTGGCAGGTGTGGGAACGGAGGGAGGGAGGGGCATGGAGGAGTAGAGTAATAGTTGGAGCTGAAATTCAGCGTAAAGCCAGAGCAGTGCCTTGTCTAAATCCACGCGGCTGGTTACGGGCCGCCTGCAGCCAGACTCCTGTCAAGTCTCCGGATTCCGAGCTGGTGCCTTTTTAGTTTGAGGGGTTTGTGGGCTTCTTTGTGTGTCACACTTTCTCTGCGTTTAAACAGTAGACTTTGGGGGAAAATAGCAGCACCAGATCAGATTTTCGTATAAAGCAGGGGTTCTTAAAAAGGGGTCAATGGCTTGAATTTAAATAAATAAATAAAAACATTCTTGTGGGGACGTGTTGGTGCGGGTGTGATATATTTATTAAATAATACACAGTATAGTGGGGACTTAGTTAGGGGTCCGCGGTTTTCACCTGATTGGCAAAGGGGTCCGTGAAACAAAAAAGGTTAAGAACCCCTGGCATAAAGCATGAGTAGTAGTGTCATCAGTAATAAGTTGCGCGGTTAACTTCATTTTACAAACCACCTTTTATCAGGAGTTTTAATAATCTTGATAAACAAAGCAAGCAATCTTCAAAGGACCTCAGATATTACAACCCCATCCCTCCACACTGTACCCATTTTTATGGAGGAAATAGACCCAGAAAATTGTACCAAGTGGGGCAGTTACAAGTAGCAGAGCCCCTTTTCGCAATTAATTTAGAAAATAAAATGCCCGAATCACTTCCAAGATGTTGATGCGGATTTTTGGGTCCTACCCTCGATCGCCTGATTGAAAATCTCTGGAAGTGGGGGTCCAGGAATTCACACTTTAAACAAACTCCCTACTTAATTCCTAAGGACCTATTTGTTGTTGTTTTGTGGGATCTTAATACACACTGCGTTTTCCAGCATTGTGTAAACTAAAGGAAAATTAGACTTTTTGGTGCACAATTTTACCCAAGTTCATCACCATTTTGGAAAATGACCTGTTAATTGGCATGTGGCTCATGGTATTTGGTTGCCGACACAACAAACTTGTAGCTGCCACATGCACAATGAGTCTACTTACATGCATCTGAGTCCTACATTAGATCATAAAGTTAATCAGACCAGAGCATTTAAGTACAGAATATAGGTTGTTTAATTATAATTATTTCCTTTCATTTCCCCTTTACATTACTGTCAAGAAATTATTCTGATTTTTGAAGTGTGTGTGGTAAGTAAAATATATTATCTATGAATTTCAAGATAGTAACATGGACATTATAAAAAAGGTGGGTTGGTATTCAAATGTACTTTAAATGAAAGTTACCATTCATTTTACTCTGTGGAAAATGTACAATTCCATATCTGTATATGTGTGTATACATATATATGAATGTGAATATGTATCTGTAAATTACACACACATACACCCTGATGACATCTAATAATGAAAAAGATATGTTTTCTAGTTATTTAGACATATAAACATTCATTCAAATATAGTAACTATGTTAACCACAACATGAAATTACATTTCACAGTCAAACTTTTAAATCTTCATTACAAGATTTTTTTAATGGACTAGAATGTAGCCGAGGAAAGTGTTTTATCTCTAGGTTGTCCAGACACCAGGTCAGAAATCCAAACCTAGAACTATAGGCCTTGAGAGGAAAGACAGGGAAAAAAAAGGTGGGTCGGGTCTCTAAGATTGAGAAACTCTGCTCCAGATGAACTTACGTACATTAAAGTTTAGTGATACTGCAGTCTAACCCCAAGTTCTAGTTATTTATTTAGATATGATTTGATTAGGTCCGGATGCCAAAATATTTTCCAGTAGGCTCTTACATACTTTCAACTTTATAGAGGAAGACAGCGAGAAAATCAGATTCCCCTATCAGGCTTTGTTGGAACGCAGCTACTAGAATCCAAGGACCACTAACCACCCTGTCTTGGAAAGAGCCCTCTGCGGTTCCTGGGATTTTCTAACACTGTGATTAGTAGGTCCCTTCACACTGTAGGGAATGAATTAGAGGGCAGAAGTTAATTAAGCTCTGGATCAAATACCAGAGTGGAAGAACATTTATTAAGCCACTAATGTGGTCTTGGCACATTAAGCCTTCTGCACATACTCTTCCCTCCTCTAAGGTCATTATCTTCATTCCATAGAGCAGGAAACGGATGCTAAGGAGGCTAAGGAATTTACCTAATTTTATACAGCTGGTAAATGAATCTGGGTCAGTCTGACTTCAAAGCCTATACTGTTTTCAGAGACCAGTGCCGACAATCTGAAATTTTTTATTTGGTACATAATGTTTTGAATCCTGTTCACTTTGTAAAGTTTTGTTGGTATTGCTAATAAAGATCTACATTTTTTCTTTTGAGTTTTTATACAATTGTTTATACAAATTGCCTCAGGGAGGGTCTAGGAAAACACTCCCTTACAACAATGGCACTTAGGAATGCATCACTTTACAGTTAGGAAATAGCCATGTAATAACCCCGAAACAAGAACTCAATTCACACTTCAAAGGAGAGAAAAAAGGAAAAGAAAGGCTGTGCTGGATCATTTATTCTATTTCATGACTCACTGTGTGATCAGATCTATAGAGAGCTCATGCTGGAGTGAAGCCCTCCTGAGAGCAAAGGCTGAAGTCTGAATTTTAAAATTTTGAGAAAAAGGTGAATTCTATATAGAGAAAACTTGGCAGGGAGAATCTCACCCAACTAATAATTTACATATTTCCACAACATGCTCGTGTAACTTCTTGACATACAAAGCAGGCTATAAACTTCCAGTTAAACATGCTTTTATGTGGAAGATCTTTTTCTTTTTTAATTGATAAAAAACATTTATTAACATAATAAGAAATTTCAGTGCATCACAAAACATATTAAATTTTTTTTAACATTTTTAAACTATTTTGTACATTTAATAATTGAAAATATAAACAATTAAAAACTAAAAAATAAACACAGATGAATAAACATATACATTTCTCAATTAAATGTAATGGATACATAAAAAAATTTTTTTTTGAATCAAACAATATATTACACAATATATTTGGCTCATAGTAACGCATTCATACAGTATTTGTCCTTTTGTGTCTGGCTTGCTTCACTCAACATAATGTCCTCCAGGTTCATCCATGTTGCCATATGCTTTATGACTTCATTTCTTCTTACAGCTGCATAATATCCCATCGTGTGAATAGACCACAGTTTGTTTATCCATTCATCTGTTAATGGACACCTGGGTTGTTTCCAACTTTTGGCAACGGTGAATAATGTGGCTATGAACATCGGTGTGCAGATGTCTGTTGGTGTCACTGCTCTCAGTTCTTCTGGGTATATACCCAGTAGTGGGTGGTATTGCAGGGTCACATGGCAAGTCTATATTCAACTTCTTTAGGAACTGCCAAACAGTCCTCCATAGTGGTTTTACCATCCTGCATTCCCAACAACAATGAAGAAGTGTTCCTATCTCTCCACATCCTCTTCAACACTTGTAGTTCTCTGTCTTTTTAATAGTGGCCATTCTGATAGGTGTGAAATGATATCTCATTGTAGTTTTGATTTGCATTTCCCTATTCATGAGTGATGTTGATCATTTCTTCATGTGTTTTTTTGCCATTTGTATTTCTTCTTTGGAGAAATGTCTATTCAAGTCTTTGGCCCATTTTTTAATTGGGTCATTTGTCTTTTTATTGTTGAGTTGTAACATCTCTTTATATATCCTGGATATTAAACCCTTATCAGATATGTGATTTCCAAATATTTTTTCCCATTGAGTTGGCTGCCTTTTCACCCTTCTGACAAAGTCCTGTGAGGTGCAAAAGTGTTTAATTTTGAGGAGGTCCCATTTATCTACTTTTTCTTTTGTTGCACGTGCTTTGGGTGTAAGGTCCAAGAAACCACCACCTCCTACAAGGTCTTGAAGATGTTTCCCTACATTTTCTTCTAGTAGTTTTATGGTCCTGGCTTTTTTATTTAGATCTTTGATCCATTTTGAGTTGATTCTTGTATAGGGGGTGAGATAGGGGTCCTCTTTCATTCTTTTGGTTATAGATATCCAGTTCTCCCAACACCATTTGTTAAAGAGTCTGTTTTTATTCCCATTAGCGTGGGCTTGGTAGGTTTGTCAAAAACCAGTTGACTGTATAGTTGAGGGTATATTTCTGGATTCTCAATTCTATTCCACTGATCGATATGTCTATCTTTATGCCAGTACCATGCTGTTTTGATATGTGGAAGCTCTTAACCCACTTTGTCAAGTCACATTTGTGATGGATTCCTTTTTTACAGGTTAAGTTCTCTCCTACTTTAAAGAAACCATGAAAACTGGCAATCTTAAAACAATAAAAACACTGGTATGTATTCAAGCCTTGCATAAATAACTTTTAAACAATTTGTACAAAAATAGTTCTGCGTAATGTAAGATGTAACAAACCAAACAAAAAATGTGTCGAGATGGCAGCAGAAATGTGGTGTGTGGTCCACTCTATGACACCAAATCCTTGGAATATAAGGAATGAGGTGTCCAAAAAAACAACTACAAAAAAACACCAACAACAAAACTCATAAGCTCATGCTTAATAAGAGAATTTCCCCAAAGTCCGTCCTCCTCTCGATGAGAGTATCTTCTTGATAAAGGCCGCCTTAGAAATGGTCTGTAGAGCAGTGCAGTTACGTTTCATAAAGACCAAAGGAAAGGGTCTGGCTTGCTCCTTCTAAGAACGGGCAGTTGGACGGCATTTTCCTTGGTGAGACTTGCAAAATGGAATCGCTCTGTGGGCTGCTGCTCCAAGTTCCAAATTGAAAGTAAAACACCTCGTTTCTGTAAAGTCTTTCCTCATCCCACACCGGCTTCCCTCCCCGCACCCGCCCAGAATTTACATACTTGTCCTTGGACTAACTCAGTTTTTGCAGGAGTTTTTCTACATTCGCATTACATATTTATCCTGTCTTCTATGGAGGGACACTATTTTTTTGTTTTTGCTTTTTTAAGCAAAAGTGTTTCCTGTATGTTTGTAATGTATGTCTAGTGTGTTATGAGAATATTCAATTCTGTTTTAGAGGGCAAGAAAAACAAAAAAAATGAAACTTGTGTTTAGGATAATTGGTAATCAATTGTTTTGTGAGATAGGCAGAATTCTTATGTGTTAAGTGCAGAAAATATACTGTAAGATATGATAGAGAATAAAAGGAATATACGACAAAAATGATAGAACAAAAAAGTGTTACTAACAGACAGAAAAGGATGGGAAGGCCAAGTCATAGGCACAGATGGTGCCACCTTCAGGCCGACAGCTAGGTCATTCCTAAAATGTCCATTCACTGGTGACATCCATTCTGGTCCCATGTATGTTTGTCCCAGAAACAGACTAAAAACCTGGCTCTCAGCAGGCCATTAGTTAGGCATGCTTGCCCCTGTATATATCTTACAAAGCAAGCCTGTGTTGGCTCTAGGCACCCTTCCCTGAGGTTGCTGAGCCTTGCTTTTCAACCTCAGCTGTGGTCCTCATAACCACCCTGTCCGAGGTGACGGCTGAGGGAGCAGAGCCAGGACGGGTCGACATCAGGTAACACGGGATTCAGGTAAGGTGGTGCTGCCACCTCTCGAACATCCTATCCTGTATGTCAACCTCCTCTTTATCTTTCCAACGTACTTCTGTTTAAAATAGATTCAATAAACCACGTAATTTGAGCATCTTAATTTGGCCTGAGGTTTCCTGCCCCATGATGTCTGGGATACCTGCCTCTGATCTATATGGAGGCTACCATTGCATCAAGGTGATTTCCTACGTGACATCATTTGTACATGGATCTTTGCACGGATGTGCAGATATTTCCATAGGACTGAATCCTAGAATAAGCCTATTTCAAAGTGTATGCAAATTTTAAATGTTGATATATTTTGTCATATTTTTATGCTCTAGAAGTTATTCCAGTTTATCCTCATTAATAGTGTATGAAAATGCACATTTTCACATGCCCTTGCCAAAGCTAGCTGCTTTTGATCTTCAGATGTCTTTCAATCTAGTAGGTGAAGAGTGTCTTCCCTAAACCATTTCCAAAAACTAATCAGTCCTTGGTATTAATCCTTTTATGCACTGTTTTTTCCTAATTTTCTTCCTGATTATAAAGAGCTCTTCCTTTATAGGGGCTTTTTAGCACCCTGCCTATTATATATATTACAAACACTTCCCCCAATTAGTAATGGCCTTTAACTCTTTTATAATCTATAAACATTTTGAATTTTTATGTAAGAAAATCTATCGATCTTTTCCTATACATTTTCTGGCTTTCGCATCATGCTCAGAAAGGCCTTCCCTTCCCAAGGGAAGGTGATAAAAATGCAATCCATGGTTTCTCCTAGCACCTTTATGGTTTCATTCTTTTACGTGTACATAGTTGGTCTAGCTGGAATTTATGCTGATACACAGAGTGAGGTTGGATTCCAAATGTGTGTTTTCCAGCTGGCTAGACAGGTATCCCAACAAGCACTGAATAAGTGTATCGTTCCTGCACTGGTAGTGTAAGTGCTGCCTTAGGTGATAGCTTCTCCAGGAGAAATTTACTTAGGTGCCCTTTCAAGGCCTTGTTTAGTAAGTCTCTCTCCTAATCAGGTAAGTGGACTGGGTAAGTGGTTTGTTGTTATCACGACTAACACATTTCTGTTACTCACCAAAATATAGTACTCTTAAGTACACACTCTTAAGTACTTCATTTAACCCTTTATCTAGACGGCTCTTTCCCCTGCTCTGCCTGACACCCCCACTCATCTTTCAGATCTTGGCCTGAATGTCACTTCCTCAGGAAGGCCACCCCTGCACCCCCAGAGCAGTTTGCATGCTTTACAATATGCTGTCATGGCCCTGCATTTCTATGTAGCACCTATGTCATGTTTTATTCTAAAAATCTACAGTTTTCTGTCAAATCTCCTCCCCACACACACACCTTTTCTGAGTAAAGAATGTAAGAAATGGATACACAGCTTAAATTGGCACTGTGCTTTTATTGTGATCCTAACACACATTAACTAGTACCAGGTCTTCATTAAAATAGCCTGGTATCAGGTTTTCTGTCATCTCCAAGGAAGAAAAATAAAAATAAAAAACGCTTGGTCACAAAATGACAACATTTGCACTAAGATTACAGTATATCAACATAAAACCATGAAATGTGAAAATTTGGAATAAGATGTTTGGTGGCAAAATTATGGTCAGATTATATTAGATTTGACTATACAGTATAATATGATCACTATGAGCTGCATAAATAGTTTTAGAAACAGCTTGTAGTCAATATGATCCTAGGAACTCTGGCATTAGTAGCCATTTCGTTTCATCTTCCCATCCTAAAATTGTCTTAGTGTGAACAGGTGTGAAACACAGGGATAAAAGAAGAGTTGAGCACGTGGGCTAAGAGCAGCTCTTGGCATAAATAAGTTTTTCCAAACCTGAAGCACAATCAATTTGCAAAGTACTTTTAACTTCAACTTAGGGTAAAAAAGGCAAAAAGTGAATCTGGCAGCTCAATATTGTTGCCTTTTTGTTCTTTTTCTAGCAGTCCAAGGTAATAAACGATAGATCTGTCCAACATTCAAAAACACATGGAACTAAAGCCTTCTAATTCCATTCATTACACAGTAAAGTGCTCTGTTGTCAATGGACACTCAAATATTTTTAATGGAATTAAGCATTTTTTATTACCACCTATCTAGGTTAAGATCGGTAATATGGCAGACCTATAATTGTCCATTGCAATGTAGTAGTTGTGTCTCAATCTCCCTTTCTAGAATTGACCACTGCTTTTTAGTTATTTATTTAATTTTTAAATCATCTATGGTGTCCCTGCAATATAAACCCAAGTATCATCCAGAGTATTGACATGGGGGGTAATTAGAGTTTCTCAAATTTTGGTAAACACAAAAACGATCAGCTTACGAACAATGAGTATTTCTGGTTTCCCAGCTCAGAAATTTTGATTCAGCAGGTCTGGGTAGAGGCCCAGGTTTCTGCACTTCAGCCAACCATTCCGGTGCTGCTGTTGTGGACATCACCAGACCCCACTTTGAGAACTGCTTTAATGGCCCGAACAAGCCTTGCCCGGTACCTCTATGGCTTCCTGCTTTGTAAAGTCTTTCTCCTCCTCTCTCCTGCGCAAATCCTCCCTGCCTTCAATTCTCACCTCTGAGGTAGCCTTGGCCTGGTGACCCCATTCAGAGATGGGCTCTCTGCATTCCCATAGCCTTAGTGTACAGCAGAGTCCTCCAAACTTTGATTTAGCAACCCTTCAGAAGAAACTTCTTGAGCATGCATTCCCAATTAATGTACTTAACTTACGAATCAGTATTGTGCTATACTAGTATTTTATGCACATTATGAAATATACACAAAAAAGAAAGTGCAAAGATTAATTAAAGAAAATAAATAGGACAAATTTTAGGTTTTTATTAATGTGACAGATATTTTGGATTATTATTATTAATATATTACGATACAAGAGTGTACCATTTTAAATGAAGCAATATTGAATATACTTTATTTTTTAAAATCTTGATTTAGCCTTTTTTTTTTCCTTCCAAATTCAATATGGTTTAATCTCTTGCACATTCTTGCATAAGCTCAGTCGATCCAGGCATATATCTTTTTTTTTTTTTTTTTTTTTTTTAAGATTTTATTTATTTATTCATTTATCCCCCCCTTGCTGTCTGCGCTCGCTGGGTCAGCCAACCACGCCGTGCGGGCAGGCCTGCCCTCACCAGGAGGCCCCGGGAACCGAACCCGGGGCCTCCCATATGGTAAACGGGAGCCCCACTGATTGAGCCACAGCCGCTTCCCCAGGCATATATCTTTTAATGTTACGAATGAAAGACTGAAAGGAATAAGGAAATCCAAGAATTGACCAAAAGACTAACAGGAATAAAGGAAACCAAGACTGCTCTATCCCGTGATCCCCACAATTTTCCAGTGGGGTTCTTGCACATTCCCAAGCACATCTGTTTCAGTGCCATGCGATCTTGATTTGGCTCACTAAAAAGGATTCAAGGATTTTCCGTTTGTTTTACAAAACCTCAAACTATTACTCATAAACCTGAGAGACAGCAATAAATGTGTGAGCCATTTCATGCATCCACGCCAATTGTGAATCTAAATAAACGACAAATCTCTGCGCTACTTAGCTCTAACAGGAATACAAAGAAGCTACATATGGGGCCCATTCCAGCCACGGCGCCGCCCCCCGCTACTTAGCAGGCCATCAGCCCTAGTCAGCCGGAGAGCAAAACCTGCCTCAGACCTCCCTGAAGGTGGGAGGAGCTGCTGGCTGCGGCCTGGCTATGCCCGACCCGGGCCCTGGCCTTGGCAGCAGCGCCAGCCCTGGCCTTGGCAGCAGCGCCAGCCCTGGCCGCAGCGCGGGCTCGGGCCCTCTCCTCCTCATCCCTCAAAGCCTCTTTGTAGTGGGAGCAGAAGGCACTGGGGACAGTATCGTTGACCTTGGCCAAAAACTCCAGGACTTTCTTGATTTAGCCTTTTGAGATATTGTAATACAGAAGCAAAGCCAGGTTCTAAGTTTTATTTCAATAGCTGTTACAACTGAAATTGATACTTCATTGGTGCAAGGGAAGGACATCATTGGGTGTACTTAGTAAATTATGGTATTAACCTTGCAATCTCACCCATCAATTTTCATAAAGGTTTTTGTTTAAATTTAGCTTGGAAAATTACATTTCCCTTAGTACCTGTCAGTTATTGCAAACTAATCATAAATTGTTGCATTTTTAAGTTTTCTATTTTGGGGGAGTGGATGTAGCTCAAGTGGTTGAGCATCTGCTTCCTATGTATGGAGGCCTGGTTTCGATCCGGGGTACCTCCTAAAAACAAACAAACAAAAAACAAACAACCCAACTCTCATTGGGGAGCAAATGTAGCTCAGTGGTTGAGTGCCTGCTTTCCATGTATGAGGTCCTGGGTTCAATCCCTGGTACCTCCTTAAAAAAAAAGTTCCCTATTTTTAAATAGGTAACATATATAATATTCAAAAGTGAAAAAACGAAAAGTCTCTTTCCCACCTCTGTTCCTAGTCACCAGTCCCACACCCCATGGGCAACCAATGCATTTTCTAATTATATATGAGCGTATAAAGTATGTATATATTATTTTCTTACTGTCATGCTAAATGAGGAAGGACATTGGTTCTTCCATACCATGCCCCCTCCACATTCCTCAACTTTGTTTTGTCAGAATTTCAATAGTAATCACTTAATATTATCAGAACTATGCAAGTACATGGTTCACTGCTAGGCCAGAGTGTTCACAATTACTCCTGCTTTCTTTGGAGTAATTTTTCTTTTGTCAGTAACTGCTAGGGGTGCATGGAAGTTTGTATTGATCTCAGTATTTGGCAGAAGTTTGCTCTGTGGCTTTGACCTTGGCCTTTGGGAGGCCGAAGAGCAGAATGCTTCTTTCAGCATCATTTTAGGCATCCCTGAAATTGTGCCTGATCAATCACAACAGCTCTGTTATCAGATAAACACCATATCTGATCAGATTCACAACATCTGCAATATGAATAGGGTAAGTATATTAGTTAGGGTACTGCTAATTGCTAAAATAAACAACCCGCACATTTTAGTGCCTTAGCACAGTACAGTTTACTTCCTGCTTACATAAGAGCCCGTGTTCCTAGTCTTTGGGCCTCCTTACTCTCTAACGTGAATCAGAGATCTACTTCCCTCTTGTGGCTCCACCATCCTTTAAGACTTTGTAGTTACCTGCTTCCAGCCAGCAAAAGACAGAAGGAAAAAAAAAAAACATGGAGAAGGACTACCCATTTCTAAAATACCTTGTCCTGGAAGTAAAACACACCAATCAGTTGGTATTGCATTGGCAAGAATTGGCTGTAGGCCCTACCTGGATGCAAAGGAGGCTGAGAAACATAATGGCTGGCTAGCAATTTCTCATGATAACTCTACAGTATGAAAAGGGGAGCACATATTTTTTGGTGGGCAGATAATCATCTACCGCCAATAATTGAGACTTATTGGCAATATATTAATATTCACTTGTAAATGAAGGCAAGCATTCTGGATATAAATTTAAGTGAAAAATCTCATTAAAAATCTCCATGAAGGCTAGAATTTTTGTTTTGTTTAGTTCTGAAGTGCCCGTGCTTAGAACTGTATTTGGCACAGAGTTGGTCCTCAATAAATATCTGTTGAATGGTCAACTGAATGAATGTACTTTATGTACTGAAATTCTACCAAACATAAATGCATATGTATTGGAAAAGTAAAGTGCTGCAAATAATTAATGGCTGCAAAAACTGTTAGCTTTATATACATAAACAATTAATGAAGATTTTCTTGTAGCTGAATAATAGGAAAATAGATGGATAATAAGAATAAGAATAGTAGAGTAGCTATAAAATAATACATGGCAGAATATTAGATTATTTGTAATTCTAATAGTTACAGAATTGGTGCACTAAAATTCAAAATACTAAACTATATTCAAATTTTAGTTACTTTATGCCACTTAAGTTAATTTTGAAGAAAAATTCCAATTTTAGAATTCTTCAATCTTTTGGAGATAACTTAAAAATAGAATGTCAACTTTCCTACTCCAAATTTCATAAAAAGGAAAAACTCCAAAGATATCTAAACCACATCTATGATAAATCACCTTTATCTGGACAAAAAGACACAGACTATGAAGAAGAAAATAAAAACAAACAAAGAGTATGAAGAAAGAAGAAAATGCTAGAGAAAATGAGATACCTAAAATATTCTGTTCTCAGTTATCACATTTCAAAATGTTGATCTTTATAAGACTATTTTAAAAAGATAATTTATTTCCTACATTACACTATAGACAAAATTAATTTGAGATGGATCACAGACTTAAATGGAAAGTTAAAACTATAAAGCTTCTTGAAAAAAAAACTATAGGAGATAGTTTCATAACATTCAATTTGGCAAAGATTTCCTAAAGCACTAACCATAATAGAAAAAAATTGATAAACTGGATTTAATCCAAATTTAAAAACTTCTACTCATCAAAATATACCAATAAGAAAGTAAAAAGGCAAGGTATAGATTGGCAGAAGATATTCATAATACATATATATCTGACAAACAACTTGTATCTAGAGTATGTAAAAAATGCCTATAAATCGATTAGAAAAGAACAATCTAATTTAAAAATGGGCCAATGACTTGAACAAATACTTTCAAAAGAGGGTATCTCAATGGCCAAGAAGCATATGAAGAGGTATTTAACATCATTAATCATGGAAATGCAAATTAAACCCACAATGAGATACCATTATACAACCAACAGAAAGGGTAAAATTAAAGACTGACTAGCAGCTGGAACTTTCACACATTGCCGTGGGAGTGTAAAATGATACAGCCACTTCAGAAAGTGTTTGGCAGTTTTACTAAAACTAAACATGTAACTACCCTATGACACAGCAATTCAACTCATAGGCATGTATCCAAGAGGAATGAGTGCACACAGCCACAAAACCACCAGTATTGGAATGTTTATTGCAGCTTTATTCATAATAGTCAAAAACTGGAAGAAACCCAAATGACATCAGAAGGTAAATAAATAAATGAATTATGGTATATAGTCATAGATTGGAATACTCCACAGCATTAAAAAAGAACTACTGATATATGCAAAAATCCTGGATGAATCACAGAGATAGTATGTTGATGAAAGGAGCCTACTCTTTGCATAAAACACTGTATGATCTCATTGACGTGAAGTTTGAGAACAAGGAAAACTGATTTTTACAGAAGAAGAATGGTTATCTCTGGCTGACGTATAAGACTGTGAAGAGGTGCTAGGGAAACCAGAAATTTTCCATACCTTCACTGGAGTGGAAGTTATGCTAGTGTACATGTATGTGAAAAATCAAGCCATATACTTATGATTAGTGTACTTTATGTATTTATCCCTCACTTAAGAAGCATGGGTAAATTGACCTGGCATGATTTAGTCTAAAGATTTGATGACAGAGAAAACTCATGACCATAAAACCATTTGCAATTAAATCAAAATTCATTCTGAGATTATATGTGAAATCATTGCTATAGACTATGCATCATTGCAATAAATAAAGTTTTGAGATTTTCCCTAGTAAGAGAGAAGTCCCTTTTACAAAAAAGCTATTGCCTGATCTTTTGTTGTTGTTCTTTCCTATTTTCCATCTCTGCCTTTGAGTTCTTTTTGAAATTTCTTCAATTCCAACACATCTACTGATTTAAAAAAAATAGTATGCTGTTCTTATTTCATGGAAGCAACAGCTCCTCCTATGTCTCTGAGAATGTTGTTTATAATTTCTTTGAGAAGTTTTGTGTTCCCTGTATTATTTCCAGTTTTTTTTTTTCCCCAGGTTCCTTTGTTTTGGCATTGATCTTTCTTGACGTTTTCCTCAAATGTCTAGCAATCCTTGGCTATTAGATTATAGTGAATTGAAGTGACTGAAAGGCGTGTATAAATGAGCAGGGATTGTGGACTCTGGGCTTCACTGTAACAAATGGTCAAGTGGCAAGTTGACTTTTACATTATTCATCTTTTTGGGTGGGTGGAGGGGGTAGCACATACAGGATGTGGGGTAGGCACGGCTGGATATAAACCCAGCTGCTCAATTCTGCAGCTAAGTGGAAGGGACCTAGAGGGTCATAAGGTTCAGAATACTTTCTTTTAATCCTTGTGTTTTCAATACAGCACTTCATTACCACGCCACCCTGCCTCAGTCTCCAGTTGTAAGTCTCTTTGGTTCAACCTCTCCAGAGAATAAACTTCCAGTCTTTTGTAATATAAGAGGGATGGTCACCTGGCTACAAAGGGAAGGGAAAAATAAACTGATTCAACCAATCCCCTTGTTTTCAACTTTGCTCCTTACACCCATCTTCCAGGGTACCTTGTACCTTCAAATCCTTGAGTTTTGGGGGTTTCTAAAGGCATAGAGAGCTATTTCATATTTGTGGGCCTTTTCTGTGATGAAGAAAGCCTGCCAGAAGTGGAATATCAGGTATTCGAAAACAAACTTACAACTAATCTTTCCCTCCACTGACAAGAAGAGTAAGAAAGTAACTTGGTTAAAACATTCACAAACAAACCCATACTTCCTATTGAAAGAACATTTTGAAAATTTGCATGTGTGGAAATGTTTGAATGGTTATGTGATTGTTTTAGCCAAATACAATGTGTCTCCTATAAAAACTCTTATCTGCAACTGGACTTCCTCCTCCACCACAGTTCTAACTAAATAACCATGGAGGCAACTACCATTACCCTCTCTCTTCTCCCATCAAGTCTTCAGAGGTAAGAAAACAATACACAATGGGAACAGCCAGGCTGTTTCCTGGGGAGCTACATGACTACAATCCAAACTTAATGTTATTAACACACATATAGGGTTGCCACATACCATACTGGACACCAGTTAAATTTTAATTTCAGATAATAATTTTTTTCTAGTATAAGCATGTCCCATATTTTATTGTTTACCTGAAATTAAAATTTATTTGGGCATCTTGCGTTTTCATTTGCTAAATCAGGCAATCCAACACATTTAAAGAAATAATGTTTCGCATATGTAGAAAAGTGACTAAAGTGAAAAAGGCAGCAGTCACCACCATACAACCCATTTTGCACAAAGTTCCCATGGAATGCATTGGCTGTGGCTGACATTAATGTTTGACCTTCAATTAATTTAGGAGTTTGAGTTCTCCAGTTAGTGGATGGCCCCTTAATTGTGTCACCAAAGCTCTGCCACTCTGTCAAGTCATTCTAGTTACTTAGGACTTCAATATAAAGCTAACTGTATTAGTTTCCTGAATGCTAAATCAAATATCATGCATTGGGATGGCTTAAACAATGGGAATTTATTGCCTCACGGTTTTGAGGCGAGAAGTTCAAAAAAAAGG
The DNA here is from genome assembly GCA_026826555.1 of Tolypeutes matacus. Taxonomy (NCBI): domain Eukaryota; kingdom Metazoa; phylum Chordata; class Mammalia; order Cingulata; family Chlamyphoridae; genus Tolypeutes; species Tolypeutes matacus. The sequence continues at coordinate 13,386,193 of JAKSZT010052319.1, read as the reverse complement.
CATCATCCAGTTGATGCCTTCTTCCAGAAAACTGTGGTATTCTGGGGCTGGCTGCTGGTGATCCTTGGTGCTTGGCTTTTCTGTCACATGGCAATGTGTATGTCAGCCTCTCCTGGCGTCTCCCTTCTATTCCTCTGGCTTCTCTTTCTCTGTGACCTTCCCTAAAAGGCCTTCAGTATTAGGTTAAGATCCATCCTGATTCAGCTGTGCCACCTTAAATGAAGTAACCTCATCAAAAGGTCCTATTTACACGTGTTCAAACCCATGGGAATATATTTTTTTCCTGGGGTACCTAGCTCCAAACCATCCCACTAATCTATAAGGTCTTTTTTTGATGGAAGATGGCCATTACCTTGGACTGTTCTAATAGTTTAGGCACCTCCCAAGTAAATTGCTCTTACTGGATCATTGCCTAATATGTCATAAAACATCAGTTGATATATTGGGCACAAGGTCCCAATGGAAGGAAGGAGCATTAAGCGTGGGCTTAGCAGTAAACACAATGATTTTCTTCAAACTAGGGAGCTATTACTGGTTCCTTAGTTTACTACCTGCAACCCTCATTTTATGTTTCATCTGGCTTTGTTGAAATCTATCTTGATATCCTACCAGCCCAGTTTCCGTACACAGTGGAGCTCAGTTTTAGTCATGTTAGGCTGACCAGCATCATGGGCCTCCTTCTAGATGATTTATAGTTAGGTTCTTCTAGGGAACCTAGAAGAACCTAACTCTCAGATCCCAGGAATTTTCATGTTTCAGGATCACCTGTTTTCCCCAATTGCCCAAATTTGTCAACCTTCTGTTTTATGGTCCAACTCTAAACTGTCGCTAACATTTTTAACTGACTCCACAACTGCATGCTATCATGTATTTAGGCATTCTCTGACACTCCTGAACAATTTTTGTCACTGAGCTGAATGCTCTCAAGTATCTCTCTGGAACTGATTTATTCAATTTTTTTCCTGCAAGGTTTCACTAGTCATAGCTTGCTATTCAAATGCTGTTTAGAAGCAACAACCCTGGCACTGTTTGTTATTTCAAATTATTATTTTAGGCATTCATTTTCTGTATCTCATTGAGATGTGTTGGCCTCAGCTTTCACAGTTCACAGACTGCTGGGTAGCTGTGAAATGTCAGGTCACTGTGGTATCCTCAGCCTTTCCATTTCCAAACCCTTTTTGGAATATAATCCCACTGCTGCCACCAACTGAAAGCAAGAGCATGCCAGATTGTGTACAACAGACTGAAACATACAACCATTAACTAAACTCTGCTTAAAAACTGGCAAAGACACAATCATAGAAATTTTCCTTCAGATAACAGCAAATTGGCACAGAAGAAATACCCAGTGGTGGGATTCAAATGGAAATTGCTCATTGGTAGACTCATATGCCAGCAACTTGCATTACATGGTCTCATGAGGTCTGAGAAGTATTCTAGGTTTTTGTGGCTTTTGTATATACTCGACATATAAGCAAAGCACATCTGGTCCAGATCTTTGTGTGCTATTGCTTCCTGAACTTAAAATACACAACTTAAATCTGCATATAAAATACCCATATATTTTACTAATTCCCTTGGATGACTACCCTTTGGGGAGTTTTATTGGTGTGTGCTCTCCACACTTAAAAGGCTGTCCCAATCTTTTTAAAAAAATTTTTTTAAGGAGGTACTGGGGATTGAACCCAGGACCTTGTACATGGGAAGCTGGCACTCAACACTGAGCTACAGTCTCTCCCCAATGAGTTGGTTTTTTTATTTTTAGGAAGTACCAGAGGTTGAACCTGGGACTTTGTACATGGGAAGCAGGTGCTCAACCACTTGAACTACATCTGCTCCCCCAATTCTTTTATATGACCCTCTACTATATGCAGTTTTCAAATCTGAAGGGACAGTATAAGGATTAGGGGTTGGACTTATTTAATGTGATGCCAGAAAGCAGAAACAGCATCAATAGCTAGAAATTTTGGGATAATGCATATTTGTTCAATATAATTTAAAACTAAGTTCTTATGCATAGTATCTTATTTAATTCTGCATTTCCAGTGCCTAGACTATAGTAGGCACACTATTATTGGATGAATGACTAAATTTCTAACAAGAGATATTTAAAATGAATGGGCTGCTCTAAAAGACACTGATTTTTCTAACACTGGAGCTAAAAGCAGAAAGCCACTTATTATGTATCATTATTTAAGAAAAAAACCAGTATGACTTCTAAAGACCCTAACAGATTTATCAATCTAATATCAAAACTTTCTTTTCATTCTAGAGAAAATTTTTAGATGGAGAAGTGTGATAGGAGCCCCAGTAGGAAAATCCCTGACATCTACCCTCCTCCTGCTATGCTTCAATTTCCCCTTTTTGTAGGATGTAGAGACAATTAAAAAACTTAATTATGGTCTGGGCTCAAGGTATCTGCTTATTGGCACTGAGAGAGAATAATACCTTTAAAAAACTTGCTAATGCCCATTGGTTTAGGAATGCCGCTTCTTTGCTGCTTTGCTAAATATTTCTATAGAGAAATTTGACCCTCTTTATCTTAATTATAGTATTTAACCAGAAGCCTACATAGAAGAGTATGAAAGTGGTAAAATTCACCTCCATCCCATGTCCATGGCACACAAAAAGAAGTCAAGGCTTATTGTTTAGATACCTATCATTTTGTGCAACCAGGGATTACCTAAAATGTACAAATGGATTCAAATATGGGTCTTGACTGAATATTTGACATTTCTTTCCTTCAAGCGTGTTTGTTCTCTAAAGCTGTAAAGTCACCTCCTATGAGTGATTATGTATATCTATATTTTATTAATTCTATTCAGCACTTAATGAATGTTGAATATGCCTTAAGCAAAGCAGGATCTATTTCATTTGTTAAAGATAAATGACCAACTCTATTCAGCATGTACAAAGCTGTTTATTCAGTGGTGAAGCTGGGGATAAGCTTCCTTTTGGAGTGAACAGCAAAATGAGTTCATAAGCAAGGCACTTTTATACATACATATAGAAAACCATATTATGGTAACATAAACATCACATATTTTAATTCTTAAGACTACTCCCTACCTCCTCCATTCCCCCTTAAAAAAAAAAAAAGGAAACAGGTTCTTGTAATATTTATAAAACCAATTTCACAGAACATTAACAACATATGAACAGTTTCTGATACATTCAGTTTCACTAACAATATGATATAGTGCAGTTCAGTAATTTTCCCACTAACAATTTTTTTAGCTACTGCAATTCCCTTTTTCTTCCTTAAGACAGAACTAAGGCTCAGCAGAAATAATCATAAGGTTATAAACATTCTTGTTTCTCTTTAAAGTTGCTATACATTTATAGACTTTGTGATTCCATTACGGCTTCAATCTTTCTGATGTCACATTGCAATCAGCACTTAATTATGGAGACTAGGAAAAAGCAAAACTAAAATAAGGGAGAGGACATATGATATACTTTTAACAATCTGTTTTCTGATTCCTTTTAGATGCCCTGTCAAGCAGGCCCACACAGGTTTCACTCTTTATTTTAGGGCATGTTAAAATATTTAATGGTCTCAAGCTTATGATGATGATTTCTATATTTGGATTTATCTACATAAACACACCAAGACTCATTTACAAGGGCACACACTCTTTCTTCTTCAGCTAGGAGAAAATCTAAAGCTATTCTACTTAGAAAAACAATGCTGCTAAAACTCTTAACTTTAGATTTTTTATGGTGAGGTTCTTCAAAGTTGCAAAGGTTCCTGAAAAGTTTGTAATGGATGTGAAAACTGCATAAACTCTGCTTCAGGAAACGTTACACAGGTGAAATATTTTAATCCATCACAAGTTAATACTGGAAGTATAAATGCTCTTAATTCTACACTATTTGCTTTTTTGGCATTTTTTTGATTTGCTCTTGACAAAAGTCTGGATGCCAATATGCAGGAAACATTCCCTATAGAATAGTTGTTTAATCCCAAGGGACAATCTTATACATCAATTCAGCCAGAAACACCCCAGTGGGAGCCTATGATATAGAATGTTCATGCTATAATTGCAGGCACCATAATAGGTGTGGAGTAGTATAGGCTGGGTTTGTAACTGTAATCTGTACCCTGCTGCCCCCTCAAAAGAATTAGGAGCCCCTAAAGGGTGACATATGTAGGCATATCTATTTATAAGTTGGGAGACAAATCCACATTCCTACCACTTTTCTCAACATTTTCATTTGTCAAGTTGTTCTGTTCTATTTATTGCTAAATAATAAATAGAGCAGAGAGTGTTCTGAAAGGTTTTCTTGTAGGTGGTCAACTTTCCACAATGGGTGTTCTGAAGGCTGCGTAACAAAAAAGGTGATGGCACACTTGTTCCTTCTCATTAATAACTGGATATCTAGTTAAGAGTCCATTTAGATGGGTGGAGTAAATTGGGGGGAAGAACTTGGTGTTGGGAATAGTCAATTTATCTTTTGCAATATGTTCCCTTCTGAGAGTTCTCCCCTGAAGTTCTCATTTTTCCCACAGTATCTGTCAAAGGGGATGCCCACAATGTACTTTTTCTATAGATGAGTGAGGAGACCCTTGGGTATAAATATTCAATACTTGGTAAATTTGGTTTGTCAGGGGATGGTATAGTTTGGTTGCAAAGGCATTAGTTTCTCAACTGGGGCTGTATAATGACTAACTTTGTACTCTTTTCTCAATTAGTTCTGAGAGAGAGAGTAAATGGTGGACCTTCATAGTGATGCAGTGAGGAGTTTATTGACTGCCTTTTGGAAGTCAGTGTAGGAGTAGGTAGTGTTGATGGGTTCAGTGCGAGTTGTTTCCTTAACTGTCTTAGTTAGCCAGCCACAGCAACAACCAGAAACACAAGAATTGGGCATCTGTTTTAGGTATTCAGGTATGGGGGTGGCTTTACTTAAAGTTCGGCCTAACTGTCTGGTGGCAAACTGCAGTGCTCCATTTAGAGTGGCATGATCTCTAGAGAGCCGGCTAGGGCTTGTAAGTGGCTTTTCAAAAGGTGGGACTCCACAAGAGGCCAGAGGGGGCCATTCTGGAATTGGCTCCAGTTTGGGTACACAATGGGAGCAATGGGAGAGTCTTAGTCCTATCTCTCGGAGTATGTGGACTGGTGTGCTTGGATCCAAGAGTTTAGCATGATATAACCAGGAATTAGGATTTAAAGGTTTCCAAGTTGTAGAATATTTCAAAAGGCACTTAACCTGCCAGGCAAGACTCTCAAGAGGTGTTAGGTTGGGCACCACAGGATCCTCTTCTTCAGAGGAATCCCACTCTTCCCCAGAACTCTCATTTAGGTAGTCAGCATTTTCCTCTTCCTCACTTTCCGATTCTGATAGAGGACCAGGAGAGGGATTTCTGGGACCCATTAAAATAGAATAGAATAAGGAGCCAGAAAAAGGTTAACAATCTAAGCCAGCAAAACATTGACCAATACTGGCAAATAGAAACAAGGGATTAAAAATCCCTTCAATGAGATTAATCTGTCTCTCAGTCCATTATACACACACAGTATACCTCTGGTCTACAACACTGTGCAGTTCTTCAAGAATATGCTGTATATTCTTCATTTACAAAGAAGACATCTCAGTTCTCAGGACCAGTTCAGTGTGTAAAAGTATTAGTCACTTACCAGTGGCGCAAATCCTGGCTATGCAAGAAGGGCCCCCATCTAGGCAAAACTGATTTTCTTAGTGTGATATCAACTGGTAGTGATATTGTGAAGAGGCACTATGTGCTCTCTGTTTTGTTGACAGTGATATATCTAATTGGGAATGAAAGGCAGCTTGGTGGTCCACTTCATCATCTGCTGGTGCACCAACTTTTGTACAGGGGATGGCAGGATGAGTTCTAAAGAGCATCTGGTATGCAAAGATCCGATGTTTTCCGCAGGTGGTTCAAATGCTCTTGGAAACTGATGACTTAGTTGTTGGACTATCTGGAAAGGTAGCCTTAACCTGTGGATGATAAGACTAGAGACATGACATTAAAGCCTGAAAGCAATGGGTAACATTACTGTCCATCTTACTTTAAGGGTATCTGAGAGCATGGATGCTGAGCAAGAAGTGCAATAGGTTTCCCATCTCTATCTCATAGGCTTATGCCTATTTTCCTGTTGTGAATGGCTCTCACAATCACAAAATTGCAAGAGAAAGCCTGGGGTCATTTTAATCCTTTGTTGGTATATATTTGGGCCAGTATGCAGAGGAAATGTCTAGGCTAAAACTTCATAGTTAAAAACAAAGTCAGACCCCTTATGCCCAAAACTACAAATAGAGATCTTAAAAGGTATCTTTTTACCTTTTAATGTGCTTGTTGGGATTATTTTTAAGGGCTCTGCCCTGGTTGTAGAACTGCTGGATGTTAGGACTCTTGTTGAGCCCTCTACAGGTATGAGAGAAGATGGCAGATATAAATCTTAATATAGCAGCAATTATAAAAAATATAAATAAGCTAAAGTCATAATTAAAAGGCAGATACTCAGACTAGATTAAAAAAATAAAACAAGATTCAGCAATATGCTAGGACGAGATACTTTAAAACAAAGATACAGAGAGGCAAAAAAAAAATGACATAAAGAAGACAGATCAGGGCACTATGGACTAAAATAAAGCTGGGACAGCAATCTTAATATCCAGCAAAAAATAATTCAAGCCAAAAAAATATCATAAGGGACAAAAATAAATGTTAATACTGGTAAAAGGAACCGAATTAAGAAAATATACCCATCATAAACATACACGAACCTGAAAATACACCCTCAAAATTTATCAAGTAACAACTTGATGGAACTGAGATTTTAAAACCTCACAGAAATGGATAGCTCAAACATAAAAAAAATAAGCAGGAGTAAAAGGAGCCTGAAAAATATTTAGGTATTAAATATACAAACCTCTATACCAAAGAGAATAGACATTCTTTATGAGCACACAAAAATAGGTGATGTATTAGGTGAAAAGGCAGAATTAGATTCCCAAGGGTCAATTTCATACAGACGATATTCTCTAACCATAAGGCAACAATAGGAAATATTAAAGATCAGCTAATAATAATCCCATGTTTGGAGACTACCTCACCAGTTAAAATGAAATTATACAGAAAATTAAGAAATATTAAAATTGAATAATAATATAAAACCTCTAAGGCAAAATTTGAGGAACATGACCAAACCAGTACTTAGGAAAAATTCATGGCTTTAAATATTGATCAGGAAACAAGGATGTTTAAGCATCTACAAGTTAAGCTTTCAATTCAAGATACTGAAAAATGGGAAAGAGTAAAAGACAAGCAGGAAGGAAATAATAACGATAAAGGCAGAAACCCACACACATCCCCCAAAAAAGATAAAGGCAGAAATGAATGAAATAGAGTAAAAGAGAATATTATAAGAGGATTAATAAGCTAAAGAAATGACTAAATTCCAAAAGATTATAAAATTCTAAAATTTATGTAGAAAGAAATAGATAATTTGAATAGAACAGACCAGTAGTATTAAAGAAACTGAAAAGGTAATCAATGATTTCCTATTAGAAAAACCAGACCCAGATTGTTTTACAAGTAAGTTCCAGTAAACTGCCAAGGAAATTAATTCCTATCCTGTATAAGTTGTTCTGGAAAACAGAAAAGAATGAAAACTGACCATCTTATTTTTTATAATAAAATATTAATTCTAAATCTAGAGAACAAAATAAGAAAAGTATAGGCTCATTTCACCTGCAAAAATTCTAAATTAAATAATATTTAAAAGATTCCAGTGTATTAAAAAAAGGGAAAAAAAAGAATATTATAATAAAGTGGGGCTTATCGAAGGAAAGCAAGGGTAGTGTAACTCCAAAAGATTTATAAACCTAAGTTATCAGAGTATAGACTAAAGGAGAATAACCAGATAATTTTATCAATTGTATTTATTTATTTATTTATTTATTTATTTATTTATTTATTTATTTATTTTTACCGGGAGGTACCAGGGATCGAACTCCGGTCTCTCCATATGGTAGACGGACGCCGAACCTCTCGAGCCACGTCCGTTTCCCCTCAATTGTGTATATTTAACCTTTCTTGTTAGTGGTCAATTTATTTTGATTTAAAAACAAAACAAAATTCTTAATAAATTAGAATAGAAATTAACTTCTTCAACTTGGTAAAGTTTATATACCAAAAACTTTCAGGAAACGCAATCCCAAATGAGAAATTTTCATTCTTATAAGGATGAAATTAGATAAAGATGCCACAATAACTGATACCATCTGACACATTATTGAAAGTTCTCATCAATGTTATGAAAAAAGAAGAAATGAGAAAGGCAAGAACTTGAAGAGAACAGATAAAACTATTAATTTACAAATAATATAATAATCAAACAAACAAAAAAACCTAATATAATTAACATATAAAAAGAGTGCAGCATGCTTCCAGGATCTGATATCAATCAGACTATCCATTCATTTAATTACTTATATAGCACTTATTATTTTCCAGGTACTATTTTATGAACTTTACAAATATTAATACATTGAATATTATCCTAACAACCCTACAAGGTAGGTACTTTTACTATGCCTATTTTACATAAGGGGATTAAGTTATCTGTCCAAGGTCACACATCTAGGAAGTGATGCAGCCAGGATTTGAATCCAGGCACTCTTAACTTCTATACAAACAATACTAACTAGAAAATACATATTACATAAGTACCATTCACAATGGGGGTTGGGAGATGGGAATCAAACCCATAAAGGATCCTGGAATTACCTAATAATATATGAGATCTCCATGAAGAAAAACACAAAACTCTAATAAAGAATAAAAGATATCTTAAGAGATATTCTGGGCTTTTGGATGGGACAATTTAATATTACAGACCTCAACTTTCTCCAAATTAATCTATAAATTCAAAACAGTCCCAATCAAAATTTTAAGGAATTCTATAACCAAACTCTAAAATTTATATGGAAAGAAAAAAAAATCAAAAATAGTCAAAGAAACTGGATAAACATAAGAGTAAAAGGGGTTCTTGCCCTACAAGCTACTAAGCCATATTATAAAGCCACGGAAATTAAAACAAGGTGGAATAAGTGTTAGAATAGACAAAAAACCCCCTAATGGAACAGAACAGAGCTCAGAAACAGAAATATATATAATTTGGGAATGTAGTATACTATAACATTGGCACATAAATCAAGGGGAAATGGATGCATTTAGTAAATGATACTGGTAAAACTGGCTCAGTGTACTGAGAAAAATAAAACTGGATGTCTACATCATGCTACATATAAAGAAGGACTAAAGACCTAAGCAGGAATGATGAAACTATCATTTAGTTTTATCACTATCATATAATTAAGAGAATATAATGCAGGACGAATATCTTTGTCACTTAGGGCAAGGGAAAGACTTCTTAAATAAAAAGCATAAAGCATAAACCAAAAAGAAAAAAAAAAGATAAATTCAATCACATCAAAATTAACCATTTCTGGACTGAATTAAAGACATCAAGAACAAAGTTAACTAAAAATCAAGAAGAAAAAGGCAGCAACCTTAAAACGAAAAAATTGGCAAAGGACAATAATATCTAATTTACAGAAGAGACAATCCAAAGATCATTAACCATAAGATGAGTAAGCGATATCACATGTAATTAGTTAGGTAAAAATTAGAAAGCTGGATAATGCCAAGTGTGAGTGTTTTAGGAAACCAGCACTGCAATCTGGAGAGCAGACAGACAGTACTTAGTCAGATTTACTACTTCCACATCTCATGATCCAGCAGTTCTACTTCTGGGTATACATACTAAAGAAATTCTCTATAAAACCAACAAGTATGAGGATGTACACTGAAGCTTCATTTGTTAGGGAATTTGAAGCATTTTGGGTCTCCATCACTGGAAGATAGGTAAAATGGGAAGGAAGCACGTGGGAAGTATACATAGCAACATGGATGGACTTAAAAGGCATAGTTCTAAATAAAAAAGCAAAAAAACAGTATCACCATCTCATTTCTTTCATCTTGTAGGAGTGATCTTCAAATTGAAAGTCAGCAATTATGTCCAGCTTCAAATACATTTGAGTTGTGCTAGTAAGGCCATTTGAAATGCCTATAGATCATTTTTCTCTAACAAATATTTCTCTCATTTCCACCCATTCTTCTTTTTATCTCTTTTAGTTCCTAGCAAAGTTTCTGACATATATTAGAGACTCAGTATATGTATTTGAAAGAATTAATGAGAGAATGACAAAGGCCTGCAGTAACTATATAAGCAGTAGATGATGCTACTGCAGCAATATAAAATGAACTGCTTGTAACTTGATATTTAAGAAATTCATATATTAAAAAGTCACATATAACAAAGCAAATAAACACAGCAAGCAAAGCAGTAAGGGGTGGACAAAAAAAAAAGTCACATATACACATGAATGTAAGTATTTTTTTATATTATTACTTAGTACAATCTGAAGACAAAAACATTCAAGCTATATCACAGACTGTAGTATTTTATTAATTTAGACAGGGAAAGCAGTTTACTTTTTTTTTTTTTTAATTTTACCGGGAGGTCCCAGGGATCAAACCCAGGTCCCTCCATATGGCAGACGGATGCCCAACCATTTGAGCTACATCCGCCCCTGCAGTTTACTTTTAATTCTTCCATCCTCTTAGATTTTGACTGTTTTCATTTCAACTTGATTCCATCCGCAAGGCTATTATTGGTTATACTTTATTGTGTTAAAGCATTTTTAAAAGGGCTCACTCTACTTTTTTCTTTAGTAGTAGTAATAAAAGAAGTCTATCTGAAGGAATATGTAAATCCTAGAGTGAGCCCTTAACTTGCTTTCCTCCTTCACATTCCACATGCATAATTTTTTCACCCCTAGTCTATATGCTCCCATGTATAAATTATTTTTAAGAATGACTTCTTGAATTTTGAATATCTTTACAATTCATATTTTCTAGTTTTTGTTTACTCTTCAACTAAACCAAGTTACCGAGGACAAGAAAAGACTTTAGTCAACTATGAGTTTACTTTCATAGTTGCTGCTATATGTTCTTTTCTTTTATAGCATTAAAACCAAAGTCAGAAGCGTATAAACTTAAAGGCTGAGATTATGATGATTTAAAGTTTAGTATCTTTTTAAAATTTTTAGGGTTATAATGTTAAAAAATACTGAACAAAAACATATGGTAGTAATAATAAAGCTAATCAAAATATAACTAGGCTGACCTCTGGTGGCCAAATGCCTCTTATCCCTCATTAACTGACTATGATATGGTAAGAAGTCTCTTCCAGAGGCACATCTCAGCAGGATCTCATTGACTGCCAAAGTAAATATTGCCTCAAATAGTGGAGACATCCAGACACTACTGGCAAGGCAGACAGCTCAGGAGTTCAATGTCCTGCCAGTGGGCCCTACTTGGGAACTTATGCTCCCCAGTGTGACAGAGTTGGACTCAGTTGTAGTTTCCCTACAGATAGTTCTTCTGCCCCTTCTATTTGAATCTATAGTTAGTGTAACAGTTGACAAGTCTATGTCCAAAAGACTTAAATCTTTGGGCTTTCCATGTGTCAGCTGGGCCCTGAATCTCAACAGAGTTGCAACACCTACTCTCCAGCTCATTGGACTAACAAGGAGATGATGCTGGACAATGACCTTCCCAAGGAATAGAGAGCATAAAAAGAACTGAGAATTTTGAATTAGAGGCCACAAAATAGAAATAGCCCCAAAATATCAGTTTACTCTCATTTTTAGATTACCAGCTGACTGTATATTAAGAACAAATGATAAATGCAGAGGTTCTCAAAGATGGAATAGCCACTAGCTACATGTGCCTACTGAGCACCTGAAATGTGGGCTAATGGGAAATGACAGTGATTTAAATGTAAAATAATATCCAATTTTAGGGATTCAGCTGGAAAAAAGAATACAAATTATCTTATTAAAAATTAATATTGATGACATGTTGAATGGTTAATATTTTGGATATAGTGGGTGAAAAACTTAATGCCCTTTCCAGGTTTCTTTTCCACTACAGCTTTCCAGCATTCTACTTCTGGCTACAGTGAGATTACAAATGTTACCAGTATATTCTCTGAATTTTTGCACCTTTATGCTTTTGCTTTAGCTGCTTACTCTGGAGTACCCTTCTTGCATTTTCAAAAACTAAACGTCCTGATAATTTCAAAATATGAACTCAAACGCTATCACATTCATTACTCTAACATTTGAATACCTACAATATTTCAGGAATTAGGGACATGAAGGCATAGATTGGATGAATAAATCAGTTTGTGCCTCCAGTTTCCTCATCCTAAAAGGAGGTCGTAATTTCAGGGGTTGTTTGTAATGATTAAAAGAGGTAAAGAGCTTAGAACTTCAAAAACAATAATTTAAAACGCATATATGATTATTCATGTAAAGAATGCAAAACAACGCAAAATAATTATTCAAGGATTTATCCATGTCGTTAATACATAAAAATTGAACGGCAAAGATTAACATTAAATTCAGAAAAGCCCTTACTTCTGGGGAGGGAAAGTAATCCACTAAAAGAAAGTTACAGGAGTCTTTGCAATGTTCTAGTTCTTTAGTTGGCAGTGGGTACAGAGATGTTCGTTTTCGTCTACCTGATATATCCTATTTTTAAAAAAAAAAGGTTTCAAGACGTAGTTCCTTGTTCTAAGGCATTTCAAATTCATTTACCTCAACCACTATCTTAAGGACCGTCCCACCCTCAGTGCTTTCCTTTGTTCACTGAATTGACCTTACGCAGATTTGTAAAGTAGGCCTCGAAAGAAGCTACATCTAGAATCAGCGGTGATTGAACAGTAACTCTCCTCGCGGCGGTTCGAAACGGCCTCTTCCCAAGCAGACCCTCCAGACTGCGCTCCTCCAACGAGGACCTAAGGCCTTAAAAAGACCCCGGCCCGTCTCCGTCAGGAGATCTCGGAGCGCTCCCCTCTGTCGACGCCGGGCGGCTGCCCAGCCAGGAGCCCTACCTTTCCCTCCTCGACGTAGCCCGAAACGTGCCCCTTCTCCCGGGACGGACCCCCAAACGGGGCAGCGCTCGCTCCCCTCGGCAGACCCCCCACCCCCTCTCACGCATGGAGGCTCCTTTCTTCCTCCTCACCTCAGGCCCAGCCGCACGACCCAAGCAGGCCTAGCGCTGCCAGCCTGACGCCCTGCCACTCGCAGGACCACTCCGTTCGCCCTGCCTGCCCACCCCACTTCCGGCCGGGCCAACGCCCCCGAGTCCTTAGACCACTTCCCACCAAGAAAACGGCTTGGTCGACCCTACGCGCATGCGCCGAGCCGAGAGCGCGGGGAAGTGTGTGGCTCCTTCTCTGCCAGCTCACGCCTCCGGTCGCTCTTGCTGCAGACTCGCGATATTTCCTCGGCTCCGCGGGAGTTATTTGAACTCTCTGGCGGTAGCCGCGCCCTGGGCACTCCCGGGCCCTCCGGGGCTGGCTAGCGAAGACCGAGAAGAGCTCGGCTTCGAGTCGGTGGCCCAGTGGGTCCGCGGTAGCAGAGGGAGGGCGGGTTCCGGCCCGGTCCCGGCGCCATGGGAGCCGAGAAGAAGCTGCTGCCGATTAAGGAGGCCTTCCAGCTGGCCCAGCAGCCGCACCAGAACCAGGCGAAGCTGGTGGTGGCGCTGAGCCGCACCTACGGCACGGTAAGGGCGGCCGGCCCCTCCGCCGCCGCCCCTCGCTGTCCCCGGCCCTTCAGCCGCCAGCCTTCGCTCTCCCAGGGACCTCCCCGGACCCTCCGGACTGGGGGCATCGCCACCCGCGACCCCAGAGCACTTATTGTCTCCTCGGTGCCTGGGAGCTTCAGGGCCTGCTTTAACCTTTCCGACCCGCTTAGGAGGGACCTGAGGTTCGGAGAGGTCAGGCGTGAGCCCAGGTCAGAAGGACCCCGAAGGCCGGAAACCGCCCCCACAGGGTCCCGCCTTCGCTTTTCTGTAACCCCCTCTCCCGTGGGGCTGCTGCTGTCAATGGCTCGGACCGTGAACGTGGAGAGAAAGTTTAGAAGCACCCGGGCCAGGCGCCAAGTGTTTGGGCGGCAGAGGAGGTCCTGAACAATGGCTGAGAGGTGGTTGTACCTCCTGTCACCTCGGGTCACCGCCCACAGCAGCAAAGCCGCTGGCCTCCAAATTAATTTCAGCTTCGCCCCTACGGTTAAACTGAGTCTATTTACCAAATACCAAGTAACTCATTGTAACTAGGCACTTCTTATTCAAGTCAGTATTGTTTTGTTTTCTTTTGAGGGGAGCCGTGGGAAGAATAGGACAATGATTTTTGGGAAAATAAATTATCCTAAGGTCCAAAACAAATTGTTAGTAAATATAACACAGCTTGAGGATATAAGAAATTATGAAAAAGTTATGTCAAAAAGTAATTGCTGTGTGATAGGAAGGCCTAAATATAATAAATATAAAAGCTAGTGTTGATTTTAGCTTGTTCTTGAAGAAGCCTGTTTTTATTAAACTGGTACCAAAGGCATACAGAAAAATTCAAGGATATTGAAAAAAAAGTAAAAAGAGTCCTTTCACTGTCAAAATTCATGTTTGCTCCCTGGGAGAGTAAATTATAGCCTGGAGAGAAATTTGTGCAAATTTATTTCCCCTTTGCTGGTGAAATTGAGAGTTTACCAAATAAAGATTTTAGTTTGAATTATGGTTTTCAGTAGTCTTAGGGAAATGTTAGAATAAAGGATTTTATCTGTGCAGTTTATGAAGGGGTTTCTTTTGTCTTTCAGATGGATAATAAAACAGTTTTTCATGAGGAATTCATTCATTACCTTAAATATGCTATGGTGGTCTATAAACGTGAACCTGCTGTGGAGAGGGTAATAGAATTTGCAGCAAAGTTTGTTACTTCATTTCACCAATCAGAGATGGAAGATGATGAAGAGGAAGATGGTGGCATTTTAAATTATTTGTTTACTTTCCTCCTAAAGGTATTATAAAAAACTAACATTTTAGGGAAGTATTGTGGAAAATTTGGCCATATATAAAGGATATGGGTGTTTGTATATTTTAGAGAATGAAACATCTAGTGTTTGAGAAAATGCCTATGAAAAAGTATCTTTTTATAGGATATATTCAAAATACTAATGTAAAAAAATAGACATTTAAAATAACTGCAGCAGTAAATTTTTAATGGCCTCTCTAAATCAGTTTTTGTATGCATTTCTTTTAAATAAATTCTCTATTTTGGAAGGAAAGTAAGAGTTCCTATAAAGAGAAATATTCTTTTGTAATTTAGCAAAAACTTATTTCAGGTTGTTTATTTTGAGACTACATAAAATGTATGTTTAGTATGCATATAGATCAAGGTAGTGTTATTGTTTCTTTGCAAGAAATGAATTACCATTGTAACTTGAATTCTGAACATAGGGAAATTCAGGTGGTATGTGATTATTTAGGAATTGTAGGTGACTGTGAATAAATCTTGATTTGTTTCTATTTCAGTCTCATGAAGCAAACAGCAATGCAGTCAGATTTAGAGTGTGCCAGCTTATAAACAAGCTCTTGGGGAGTATGCCAGAAAATGCCCAGATTGATGATGATTTGTTTGATAAAATTAATGAAGCCATGCTTATTAGATTGAAAGATAAAATTCCAAATGTGAGGATACAGGCAGTTCTGGCTCTTTCACGACTTCAGGATCCCAAAGATGAAGACTGCCCAGTGGTTAATGGTATGTGCAACTTCCTAAATCTTTTTTTCAGTTTTGTTGGTTTTGTTAAAATCTCAGTATTTGAATTTTTCTATTATGATCTATATATTGGAAGATATAAATTATATATATATGTATAAAATTCAAATTAAAAAAAAAAACAAAAACCAAATATCCAAGTAACCACAGCTCAGCTTAAAAAAAAAAAAGGATATAATCAATACTTTTGAAGCCTTCCCAGTATCCCTCTCATTCTCCCTTAGAGTAACTACTATTCTGAATTTTGGGTTATTCTCTTGCTTTTCTTTCTAATTTTACCCCAATGGTATATCCCTAAATAATGTTAAGTTTTGCCTATTATATTATTTCCCAGATACTGTATTATTCTCTAAGTATGTTCCTGTGACTTTTCTCTCAACATTATTTCTGATTCTTACATTCATCCATGTTGGTACATTTATTTTTTACTCTCTTATAGTGTTCTATTGTGTGAATTTAATAGTTTATTCTTTCTA
The DNA here is from genome assembly GCA_026826555.1 of Tolypeutes matacus. Lineage (NCBI taxonomy): Eukaryota > Metazoa > Chordata > Mammalia > Cingulata > Chlamyphoridae > Tolypeutes > Tolypeutes matacus. The sequence goes on along the minus strand of JAKSZT010052319.1, from coordinate 13,370,001 downwards.
ATGTTGATGGATCCTCTTGTTTCCTGTTACTTTGCTCTTTAAAATAATGTTCCTGCTAGGAACTTTCTTGTACATAGTTTCTAGAAAACACGCTTAAGAGTTTTTTTGAGTGGAAACAGGGTCACAAATATATTTGTACACCAATGTTTATGGCAGCATTATTCATAGTAGTCAAAAACTGGAAACAATCCAAGTGTCCATCAACAAATGATTATATAAACAAAATGTACATATACACAGTGGAATATTACTTGGTCATAAGAAAAAATAAAGTTATGAGACCTGCTGCAACATGGAAGAAACTTGAAAAAGTTATGCTCAGTGAAACAAGTCATATAAGACAGAAATTACGTATCATTTATAAGAGATTACTAGAAATAGCAAATTCGCAGAAATAGAAAGCAGATGAGAGCTTACGGGGGGGGGTGGGTGGGTAAGTGTAAATATGAAAAAAAAGGGGGGGAAATTCGCAAGATAATACTTATACCATTCGTTAACCTATAGTAAGTAAATATAAGGCAGCAAATAACCAGAATAAATGAGAATTCTCAATTAAATAGAGGTAGTTTGAAATACAGAGCCATATAAGGAAACCAGCAATGTAGGCTGTCCTGGAAGAGGTTTCTATAGTTTCAATGCATATTCTATTAACTCCCTATAGACAAACCAGGTCGCTAAACTGATGTGTATGCTCTAGACCCATTTCATTCTTTTATTTTTTTAAATTTTTTTTTTATTTTCCATTTCATTCTAATAGTTCCAGAAATGCTATTTTTTTTTTTTTAAGGCGGTACCGGGGAATCGAACCCAGGCCCTGGTGCATGGGAAGCAAGCACTCAACCACTTGAGCTACATCTGCTCCTAAAAATGCAATTTTAAGTGTAATTTTTAATGCAGAAAAACAAAAACAACAAAAAAAAACTTCTACAAAGCAATAAAGAAGACAATCTAATTTTTTTTAATGAGCAAAAATAAAAACACGCACTTCACAAAAGAGGAAGTCAAAGAGGCCAATAAGTTTATGAAAGGGTGCTCAAAATTATTAGCGATCAGGGAAATACAAATTAAAATTACTGTGGGATAACACCAGCCACCTATAAAATTAAAAGGACTGACAATACCAAGTGCTGGTGAGGATGTAGAGCAACTGGAATCGCCTGCATTGTGGGTAGGAATGTAAATTCGTAAATTGGTCCAACTATAAAGCAGTTTGATAACGTATACTAAAGATAAACATAAGCTTACCCGAAGGAAAATGAGTACATATGTCCTTTAGAAGCAATGTTGAACCATGTCCATAACAGCCCCAAACCGGAAATACTGCCCATCAACCGTAGGATAGATAAATGAATTGTGATATAGACATAGATTACAGAGATATTTAGGTAGAGAGAGAGATGGAAAACTACATAGCAATGTAAAAGAATTACTGCTACACTTAACAACATGGATCATTGTTACACAAAGAAGGAAAGGGTATTTTTAGTCCACCTGGGCTGGACTTTCTGGGATATGTGTTGGTTCAACTTTATTAGATAATGTAGAAGTATTCTACAAAGAGATTGTACCAGTTAATAGTTTCATTAGCAGTGTGTTAGTTTTCATTGATCCATATCATATCCAGTACTTTGTATTGTTATACTCTTGCCAATCTAGTGGTATGCATGGTTATGTCCTTGTTTATGTATCTTTTCATATATTTAGTGGCCAATTATATTTCTTGTCTATAATGCCTCTAAAGTGTTTTGTCCATTTTTTTGGGGGGTTGTCTTATTGATTTGTTGGTGTCCTTTATATATTCTGAAAAGAAATCCTTTGGTTATCTGAATTTTAGATATCTTTTCTTGCTTTAAATTTCTCATTCTTTCACTCTCTATGGAGTACCTTGTTGAACACAAATTCTCTATGTCAAAATTATCAGTCCCATACCTGGCAGGGGAGCTACCACGAGGCTTATCCATTTTGCTCTGGATGGGCTGACGCTTGCAATTTCCCCAAATGTGGGAAACTTGGCTACATAATTTATGGGGGCGGGGGACGGACAAACTGCATTCATGCTTTTCCCTGTTTAAAAAACAATCCCCTTCTTTATGATTTGTACTTTTCTCTTATTTACGAAATGTATTTCCTCTGGGAGCATAAAGATAGTCATATTTTACTTTTCTATATATGCTTGTGTATATTAGGGTACCCTTCTCTTTCATTGTTTGATGAACAGTGGTTCATGGTTACCTCAGCTTTATAACCAATCTTGATAACTGGAGTAGTTAATATTTTTGGTGTTAAATGGTAACACAAAATAATCCTGTGCTAGACATCCATGTTTAATAGTCAGCATATACTTGACTGGGAAAAATGTGTGAAGTAGAAGTGAAATAGAAATATTTAAACACAGGAACTAGATTTTGTTTCAAGGAGTAAAACCAGGAAGTTATTTCCTTTTAGTACACATTAAAAATAAAAATAATGGGCCCTATAAAATCTTATCAGTTAAAATAAACTGCTTGTCTCTTTTTCTAAATCTTGAAGAATAGCAAAGACGTAATCTTGATAATGGAATTTCCAAGGCCTTTAGGGCTCTTTCTTTCAATTTTGCCCTTGTGCTTTGTTGACTAACTTCTCATACTGCTCTCAGAAGAGAAGTTTTGGAGAACAAGTCTTCACCTAAAATTAAATATGTGAGGGTGAAAAAAATGGTATCTTTATCATTTAAAAAACTTTTTAAACATCAAAATCTGGGTTCTTTTGTGATTATAGTTAATATTTCTTTAGTTTACTAAAACCGTGTTGCTCTGTTTTTAGCATATGCTGCCTTGATAGAAAATGATTCAAATCCAGAAGTTAGGAGGGCAGTGTTATCATGTATTGCACCATCAGCAAAGACTTTGCCGAAAATTGTAGGGCGCACCAAGGATGTAAAAGAGGCTGTCAGAAAGTTGGCTTATCAGGTAAATAAGTTCAACATCTTGGATAGTCATATTCTTAAGATAAGAAGGCATATTAAAATAGCTTTGAAAAATATTTGGCACATAACAAGGATTTCTCCAATTCAGATTTTTATGGAGAGTATAGGTAATTTAGGTATACTCTTATTGCATTTAAATGTGATTACAGATACTAATTTTTTTTTTTTTGAGATTCTGGGTAGTTTTCTTAGATGAAAGGGATATTATTAATTTTGAAATCCTTATATTGTGTTGGGTTTAATGACTATCTTTTTAAAAATTATTGTTACTTCTTTAAGGTTTTAGCTGAAAAGGTTCACATGAGAGCTATGACCATTGCTCAGAGAGTAATGCTCCTTCAACAAGGTCTTAATGACAGATCAGGTAAGATAAATGTCTTTATATACAAAATGTTGGTAGATTTTGATGTCAGAATTATGAAGTTTAGGAACTAACATTTGAGTCCCAGTGACCCTGGGGGAAAAGGAATGCAGTGATTTTTTTGTAGGTCATTTAATTCTGAACCTTACCGTTTTTATTTGAAAGTAAGCATCATAGCAACTTTGCACTATCATTGTCAATAAAGACTTTTTTTTTCTTTATTATACTTTGTTCTGCCTTTTAATCTCCTCACATTTGTATTGCAAATATCAACTTTTTACATTGATCTCATAAAAGTTAACTAAAACAGACAAAATATAGGAAATGGAAGCTAGAAGGAGACTGTTCACTTATATTTCAAATGGCTTAACAGATGCTGTGAAACAAGCAATGAAAAAGCATCTTCTCCAAGGCTGGTTACGTTTCACTGAAGGAGATATCTTAGAGTTGCTTCATCGACTGGATGTGGAAAATTCTTCTGAAGTGGCAATCTCTGTTCTTAATGCCTTATTTTCAATGACACCTCTTAATGAACTTGTGGGAATCTGTAAAAACAATGATGGCAGGTACACGTAATGGATTCATTTTGAAATGTGATATTGATGAACTTTCTGCGTAGTTATTTTTTTCCCTCTATAATTTAAGATTACTTCCATACCTTTTATTCACCCCTCTTGATTTCTTCACTCTCTTGAATATCTTCTTTTCCTGTTGTTTTTTCCTCCTATAAGAACTTATTACTTAAACATAGATTTATCTACTTTAGATACATTGTTTTAGTTTTAAATTTTTCCATTTTGTTACTTTAAGTTTTGCACTAGCCTGTCATGGGAAAATTAAAAAACATGTGCCTCTGCTGTATTTATTCATTGAAATATTTCTTTTTTTTTCTTCTTCTTGGTCTAAGTTTCTTCATTCCTTTTTGTGTAGATAAGTTAATGGTTTTGAAATTACAAAGGATTTGGTTATAAATTGGATTGACTTATTCCCATTTTTATATACATTTCAAATTTTTAACTGGATATTAAGACAATGCTCTCTTTCATTCTCTCTCTTTAAATGAAGGAAGTTGATTCCAGTGGAAACATTAACTCCTGAAATTGCTTTGTATTGGCGTGTCCTTTGTGAGTATTTGAAACTGAAAGGAGATGAAGGTGAAGAATTTTTAGAGCAGATTTTGCCAGAGCCTGTAGTATATGCAGAGTATTTACTGAGGTAAAATTTCTTTCTTTGGTTTGGACTGTACTTGTAGCGCTACATATGTCAATCTCCCAGTTTCCTTCCTCAAAGTCACAGTTGATTGGAAACAAGTTAAAAACCAATTTTTTTTGAACATGCAGGGATAAATAGGTATGCACACTGGGATTCTGAAGACTATCCCATGCTGGTTAGTATACCAAAAGAGCAATGTCAATATATTTAGGGTCATTTATTCAAAACTTTTAGAATGTGGTTATGAATATTACTCCATAAAGTTGATGATGATGTGTTACTTTTTGAAATTGATCTGCAAACTTTTTCTGTTAAATGCCAGATAGTAAATATTTTAGACTTTCTTGTCCATACAGTTTCTGTCATGATACTCAACAGCCAAAGACCGTATGTAAATATATGTGTAGCTGTTTTTGGTGAAACTTTTATCGACTTTTATGGACACTAAAATTTGAATTTCATGTAATTTTTACCTATATATATTTTTTTTCTATTTAAAAAATATAAAAATTATTCTTATAGTTATAGAACAGTGTAGTAACAGGCAGTGGATTTGGCACATAAGCTATTGTTTTCTGACTCCTCTTATATCATCACATGGTGAACTTTTCTAGCAAGTTTTATTATTAAGTAAAAACTGTTATCTGGTTTTTGTTTAAAATATTTTTGTTTCAAAATATATCTCGTATGCATATAAATTATTTTTTATTAATTTCTACCTAATTTCACTTTTGAAACTTGCAAAAAAAAAACATGACTGCATTCTTGTCAATATATCCAAGTATAGAAATATAAAATAAAAATGTGGAATTCCCCTTTTATCTCCTAGACCTCCAATCCCACCAATCTCCACAGAGTTAACTAAATACTTTCAGACCTTTTTCTCTGCATTTGTGTTACACATATATTGCATGCATAAATAAGTTTCTTTTCAAAATATACTATACATGTTTTTTTCCTGCTTTAATTATTTTTTTTTTCTTTTATGTATTTATCGGAGATCATTATATGTTGGTCTAAATCTATCACGTTACTAACAACTGCATAACATTTCATAGTATGATAGTAACATTTATTCCTCTGCTGATGGGCATTTAGAGTGTTTCAATTTTCACTGATAAAAAACAATGATGTGTTAAACTTTCTTGTACTTTTAAAAAATTATCTCCTCATTAACTGTTTTTTTTTTTTTTGTAGGAGAAATTGTGGACTTATAAAAATTCATGCATATAATACAGGGTTCCCATATCCCTTCTATTGTTATCATGTTGCATTGGTGTGGTACATTTGTTATGACTGATGAAAGCACATTTTTATAATTGTGCTTTTAATTATAGTCCATGGTTCACTTTAAGATTCACTGTGTTGAGCAGTTCCATGGGTTTTTAAAAAAGTTTTCCTTTTAGTAACATATATAACCTAAAATTTCCCCTTGTAACCGTATTCAAATATGTAATTCAGTGCTGTTAATTACTTTTACAATGTTGTGTTACCATCACCACCATCCATCACCAAAACTTTCCCAGCATCCCAAATAGAAACTCTGTACAATTTAAGCCTTAATTCCCTATTTTCTATCCCCATGCCATCCCCTGCTAACCTGTATTCTAGATTCTGACTCTATAAATTTGCTTATTCTAGTAATTTCATATCAGTAAGATCGTAAAATATTTGTCCTTCTGTGTCTGGCCTATTTCACTAAACATGATGTCTTCAGTTCACCTAAGTTGTCACATGTATGAAAACTTTATTCCTGTTTAGGGCTGAATAATATTCCACTGTGTGTATATACCACGTTTGGTTTATCCACTCATCAGTGGACATTTGGGTTGCTTCTATTTTTTGGCAATTTGTGAACAATGCTACTATGAAAATTGGTGCGCAAATATCTGTTCGAGTCCCTACTTTCACTTCTTTTGGGTATATACTTAGAAGTTGGATGGCCGGTTCATATGGTAATTCTATACTTAATTTTCTGAGGAGCCACCAAACTGTCTTCTACAGTGGCTCCACCACTTCACATGCCCACCAGCAATGAATGAGTGTTCCTATTTCTTTGCATCCTCTCCAGCATTTGTAATTTTCCTTTTTTTTAAAATAGTTGCCATTCTACTGAGTGTGAAATTATGTCTTGTGGTTTTGATTTGCATTTCCCTAATGCCTAATAATGTTTAGCATCTTTTTATGTGCTTTTTGGCCATTTATATATCTTTGGAGAAATGCCTTTTGTCCATTTTATACTTAGGTTGTTTGTCTTTTTTTTTTTTTGAGTTGAAGGATTTCTTTATATATTCTAGATATTAAATCTTTTTTTAAAGATTTTATTTATTTATTCATTTATCCCCCCCGCCCGCTGCCTGTGCTCGCTGGGTCAGCCAACCACGCCGTGTGGGCGGGCCTGCCCTCACCAGGAGGCCCCGGGAACCGAACCCGGGGCCTCCCATATGGTAAATGGGAGCCCCACTGATTGAGCCACAGCCGCTTCCCAAGATATTAAATCTTTATTGGATATGTGGTTTCTAAATATTTTCTTCCATTTGTAGGACTTTTTTTTTAAGTCCTTTGAGCAAAATTTTCAATTTTGATGTGTTCCTATTTATCAACTTTTTACTTTTGCTGTTTGTGTTTTGGTTGTAAATTCTAAGAAACTATTGCTTAACACAAGGTCCTGAAGATGCTTCTCTGTGTTTTCTTCTAGGAGCTTTATAGTACTGGCTTTTATATTTAGGCCTTTGATCCTTTTTTATTTTTGTATATGATATGAGGCAGGGTTCCACCTTCATTCTTTTGCAAATGGAGATCCAGTTTTTGCAGCACCATTTGTTGAAAACACTATTCTTTCCCAGTTGAGTGGTCTTTGACCCCTTGTCAAAATCAGTTGGCCATAAATGTGAGGGTTGATTTCTGACCTCTCAAATTGATTCCATTGGCCTATATGCCTGTCCTTGTGCCAGTTTCATGCTGTTTTGATTACTTTGGCTTTGTAATAAGTTTTAAGATCAGGAATTGTGAGTCCTTCAAATTTGTTCTTTTTCAGTATGGCTTTGGTTATTCAGGGCCCTATACCCTTAATTTGTTGATTGGCTTTTCCACTTCTGCAAAAATGGTTGTTGGAATTTTTATTGGGATTGCATTGAATCTGTAAATTGTTTTGGGTAGAACAGACATCTTAACAATATTTAGTCTCCCAATCCATGAACACTGATTGTCCTTTCATTTATTTAGGTCTTTGATTTCTTATAGCAACACTTTGTAGTTTTCTGTGCACAAGTTTTTTACATCCTCGGTTCGATTTATTGCTAGATATTTGATTATTTTAGTTGCTATTGTAAATGGATTTTTTTTTCTTTATTTCTTCTTCTGATTCTTCATTACTCCTAGTATATAGAAACACTACTGATTTTTTGTGTTTCTCATATATCATGCCACTTTGCTGAATTCTTTGATTAGCTCTAGGAGCTTTGTTTGGATTTTTCAGGATTTTCTGTGTAAAGGATCATGTCATCTGCTAATAGAGAAAGTTTCACTTTCCAATTTGGATGCCCTTTATTTCTTTGTCTTGCCTCTTTGCTCTGGCTGGAATTTGTACATTTTTATGTATGTTTATGATTTCATGGTGTTGAAGTAGAATTGAAGGGCCAAAAGATTATATATTTTGATAGATATTCGTGTGCAAATATTTAATTTAATTTAAAATTTTTTGGAGAAGTTGAAGTTTACAGAAAAATCATGCAGAAAATAGAGTTCCTATATACCACCTCCCACCCACCCCCAGTTTTCCCAGTTCCCAGTTATTAACATGTTGCATTAGTGTGGTAACTTTGTTACAGTTGATGAAACAATATTTTTATAATTATACTATTAACTCTATAATCCATAGTTTTACTTTATAGGTCACTGTGTTATACAGTCACATATTGCTTTTTTTTATTTTTTATTGTTGAATAACAATGTTGACAGTGGGAGTTTTTGTTTTATTTCTGATCTTAGAGAGAGAGCCTTTAGTCTTTTACCAATGAGTATAATGTTAGCTGTGGGTTTTTCGTAGATGCGTTTTAGCATTCTGAGGAAGTTTCCTTTTATTCCTTGTTTTCTAAGTGTGTTTTTTTTTTTTTTTTTATCAAGATAGGGTGCTGGATTTCGTCAAGTGCTTTTTTTGCATCATTTGAGATGATTGTGTTTTTTCCTTTGTTCTATTAATATGGTGTATTATATTTATTGATTTTTTTTTTTTATGTTGAAGTACTCTTGCATGACTGGGACAAATCCCACTTGATCATGGTGAGATTCTTTTAATGTGCGGTTTGATTGGGATTGCTAGTATTTTGTTGAGGATTTTTGCAACTATACTCATAAAAGATATTGATGTATAATTTTTTCTTTTCTTCTGTTACCTTTATCTGACTGGTATGAGAGTGACGTTGGCCTCATAGGATGAGTTAGGAGCTATACCCTCCTCTTCAGTTTTTTGGAAGCGTTTGAGCAAGATTGGTATTAATTCTTCTTGGAGTGTTTGGTAAAATTCACCATGGAAGCCATCTGATTTTTGGCTTATCTTTGTTTGGAGGTTCTTGATGACTGATTCAATCTCTTTACTAGTTATTGGTCTTTTGAGATCTTCTATTTCTTCTTGAGTCAGTGTAGGTAGTTTTTTAGGTATTTGTCTGTTTCATGTAGATTATTTAAATTTTACATACAGTTCATTATATTCTCTTTTAAACCTTTTTTTTTTTTTTTTCTCTGTAATTGGTAGTAGTGTCTCCCTCCTTTCATTTCTGATTTTATTTATTTGCATCCTCTCTTTTTTCTTTGTCACTCTGGCTAAAGGTTTCTTGATTTTATTGATATTTTGAAAGAACGAACTTTTGATTTCATTGATTTCCTATTTTTTTTAATTCTCTATTTCAAATATCACTGTCTAATCTTTATTTCCTTCTTTGTGCTTGCTATGGGTTTAGTTTGCTCTTCTTTTTCTAGTTTCTCCAGTTGTGAGATTGTCTCTGATTTGAGATTTCTTCTTTTTTAATGTATGTGTTTAAAATTCTAAATTTTCCTCTGAGCACTGCCCTTGCTACATCCTTGCTATATCCCACAGGTTTTGGTATGTTTTCATATTCATTTGCCTCAAGATATTTCCTAATTTCCCTTGTGATCTCTTCTTTGACTCACTGGTTATTTCAGAGAGTATTGTTTAATTTCCACATTTGTGAATTTTCCAGTTCTCCCTCCATGATTGATTTCTAACTTCATTCCATTGCATTCAGAGAAGATACCTTATATGATTTCAATATTTTAAAATTTATTGAGACATATTTTGTGACCTAACATATGGTCTATCTTGGAGAATGACCCACGTGCATGACCTGTTTAGATATTCTTTCCAATATTAAGATTGGAATATTGCTATCTTCTATTAATGTAGAACCATGTATCTTTTTCCCTTCAAATCTGTATTTGCTTTTATATTTTGAGCCTCTGCAGTTCCTTATATATTTAAAATGTATTGTTGAATTGATCCCTTTAACAGCATGTAGTGACTTTGTCCCTTGTAACAGTTTTTGACTTAAAGTCTGCTTTGACTGATATTAAGATAGGTATCCCAGCTCCGTTTTGGTTAGTATTTGCATGTTTTTTTTACCCCATCCTTTCAGTTTCAACTTACTTGTGTCTTTGTATTTATGGTGAGTCTCTTGTATACAGCATATAGTTGGATCATGCTTTTTTCCAAATCCATTCTGTCAATCTCTGCCTTGTGACCAGAAAGCTCAATCCATTTACATTTAAAGTAACTACTGATAATGCAGGTCTTTATTCTGCCATTTGATCTTTGCACGTCTTCTGCCTTTTTGTCCCTCACTTCTTCTGTTAATGCCTACTTTTCATATTTACTTGTTTTTTTGGTGTATCGTTTCGAGTCTGTTTTCTTTTCCTTCTGTATATATTTTTCAGATATTTTCTCTGTAGTTACCATGTGGCTCAAATTTGTTTTGAATCTACATGATCTACAATCATGTTTGATTTGATACCAACTTAATTTAAATAGCATATACTAACAAAACCTTCCCTATGGAGAACCACACTTGATGGTTGAATATAAACTTGATTTACTGTAATCAGTTGTATTGTTAATGAAAATAGAGTGACTGCATCTTGTTTATAGTTGTCTTCTTACTGTAATTTGATGAACATATTAAAAGTACTGACATATGAGAATTTTTATCTAAACTGTATCAGTGATTGTTTGAAATTATTTCGTTCTTTGGTTTATGGCCGTATTGTGACAATTGAAAACACTAAAGGGAGATAATTTTAAAACTAATTTATATGAAAACAGTGGCCTTCTAAGACTTTAAAAAATCATTGCTAATGAATATGATAAATCTGCCTGCAAGTCCCAATTAAATCCATCTTCTAGATGTTCCATAAATTTAATTTTGAATAGTTATTATCAGTTTTTGGGTGTACAGCCTTCATGGTAGTATCTTTCCAAATAAATATTTGTAATTGATTTCACTGGCAACTTCAAATTAAGAGTAAAATAGGATGTTTATACTTTATTCTGTTTCAGTATCATCCATTAATACTCATAAGAATATTTGCTTTATTGATGCTATTTTAAATTTCAATAATTCTTTGATTCTTTCAAGTTGAAAACTAATTTCAGAGGTTTTGATTTTGGTCTTGTCTTTAAAGTAAAAAAATTAAATAAAATAACCAGCAGATGTATATTAAAAATGAACAAAAACAAAAACAAAACCTTCCCTATGTACCCTCACCTTTTTGTTGCACTTGTTTTAAATGATATCTTTATCCATTGTATGTCACAAATCATAGATTTATCATTACTTTTTATGCATTTGCATTTTAGAAGCTATAAGAAGTAAAGAGTGGAGTTAGATACCCAAAAATACAATTCAATAGTACTGGAATTTATACTTAACTATATGGTTACATTTACTGGTGGGGGAGGTGTCCCCCCAACACACACTTCAATTCACTGTCTAGTGTCTTTTCCTTTTAGCCTGAAGAACAACTCCCTTTAGCATTACTTGTAGGACAGGTCTGGTGATGATATATTCCCTCAGCTTTTGTCTTTCTGGGAATGTTTTAGTCTCTTCTTCATTTTTTGAAAAATATTGTAACTGGTGTATTAGTCAGCCAAAGGGGTGCTAATGTAAAATACCAAAAATGGGTTGGTCTTTATAAAGGGTATTTATTTGGGGTAGAAGTCCACAGATACCAGGCCATAAAGCATTAAGTTTCTTTTCTCACCACAGTCCATTGCCATGTGTTAGAGCAAGACAGCTGCTGGCATTTGCCTGGGTTCAGGCTTCTGGGATTCCTCTCTTCCCGGGGCTGCGTTTCTCTCCGGGCTTAGCTCCTGTTTCCTCCACAAGGTCAGCTGTAGATGATCAGGCGAACGGTTTGCTTCTCTTCTCCTGGGGCCTTCTTTCCAACATCAAAACTGCTTCTCAAAAGACTGCTTCAACTGTCCTTTGCCTTTCCTTTTATATTCAACTTCCCACCCACCAAGGGGTGGGGCTCAACGCCCTAATTATAATCTAATCGTGCCCAGATTAACAGATCAGTTTACAAGTATGATTCAATTATATTTTTGGAATTCATAATTACATCAAACTGCCACAACTGGATTCCTCTAGGTTCTTGGCTGTGTTACATAAAAGAATTTAAGAACATGCTGGTTTAGTTAGGCCAGTAGTTTATTAAGGAAATGAGAGAAAAGGAGAAAATAACAGATTACGGGTTCCCAGGTATACTTGTGGGCTGGTCCAGGCAAAAAAAGGGATGATTTTGCCTGTACGCTTGTTTTTTTTTTTTTTTTTTTCTTTTTTAAGGATTTATTTATTTATTTACTTTTATCCATTTTTACACCCCTTCCTCCTCCCCCCGTTTTTGCTGTTTCTGTGTCCATTCACTGGGCAACTCTGTGTCCATTTTCTGCCCTCTCTTCTCATCCTTCTCCTCCTGTCTTCACTGGGATTCAGTCCTTGGAATCTCTGATGTAGGAGAGAGGCATCCTGCCCGCGCAACCTTAGTTGCTGGTTTTTCGGTACGTCTCATCTTGCCTCTCCCTTGTGTCACTCTCCTATTATGTCATCATCTTGCTGTGTGGCTCGCGGGAACTGGTGGTGCGCCCGCGCACAGGGCCTGGCGGCCCACACACCTTCCATATATTTTTTAAATTTTTACCAGGAGGTCCCGGGGATCGAACCCAGGTCCCTCCATATGGGAGATGGACGCCAACCAGATATAGCCCCCTGCTATATCTCTTAAGGTTGACCAGAGATACCTAGAGTTACAGTCTTTTCCCATACAGGATGGACATATAATAAATCAGGCTTAGTTTATCACCAGCACTCTAAAAACCAGACCTAGGGAGGAAAACGAGGTCTGGGGACACATGCATGGTTTCTAATATAGCGAATGTTTAGCCCACCCTGATTATCACAGAATCAGGACAGTGAGAATATTCGCTGTGTACGCTTGTTTTTAAACCATTAATCACTCCTCCCCTTGTTAATGCTTGTGGGAGGCATACCAGCTGTTTCATGTTTTGATTGGCTACCCCACCTGTGAATTCCCCAGGGGGTGCCCAATGACTAGGCCCCCTGAGAATATCGGGAGCTTTTCCTTGTTTCCGGACGAAATCTCGCTCCAAATGGAGGATTCTCCCAAGGTTCTTTTAGCAGCCTTTTGGTGTGGGGATCTTTCCCTCAGGTGGGTTCCAGGCTGGTTCCATGGCCACGTATTTCATGGTCATGTTTTTCTGCCAGATTTTAGATTCGTCTCCCCATTCCCTAAACTAGCCTGCCTCAACTCCCCCCTCAGAGGGTTTACACCCTTATTCTAAAGGGGGTGCTGAAGGACGATGGTTATTCTTCTGTAATTACTTGCTGCTGGTTAGGGGTAGTAGGCCCTACCTGACAAGGTGTAAAACCCTTTGCTACTCTTTGGGGGAAGATGAATCTGGCACCATGGGTGGAGCTGGATGAAATCTCCATATGGTTAACAAGGCGTTGATTCTGGAAGAAATAAACTGAATTAGAATTTTCATTATATGAAAATAGTATATGGTCCCACTAATAGGATACTGGACCACAAGAGTAGGTCCAGGTGCCTTCAGAAGCTGCATCCTCCCAAAGTTGATGGGATACAGCAGTTTTCCTTGAGTTCTTTTATGCTGTTAGTTAACTCTAGGAAGAGATTGTGGTAGACCTGCTGGGTTTGGGTATAAACTGCCTGCCAATCCCAGTTTCCACAGCAGTGGTTATGCTTAGGACACCTAGGAGAGGTATGGAGAGAGGCACTGCCCTAGACCATGTTATATAACATGGTATAAACATCCATATTTGGACTAATATGAATTGAAGAATAATCTTTTCTGAACAAATGGTGGGAATCAACTTCTGTTTGATTTTTTAACATATTCTTCATTTTGTTAATTCTGCTTGCTTTAGTTATATTCAGAGCATTCCAGTTGTTAATGATGAACAGAGAGGTGATTTTTCCTATATTGGAAACTTGATGACAAAAGAATTCATAGGTCAACAACTGATTCTAATCATCAAATCTTTGGATACCAATGAAGAAGGAGGAAGGTATGTCTAAATGTAACACTTGTTCTAATTTGCTGTTCTGACTTTCTGTATTAAAATAAAGTCCTGTGAAAATATGATTAAATACATTTAACCTACCTATCTAAAGTCCCTTTATTTTCAATATGCATATCAGCTTTTTATTCCATTTCTTCAAAATCAATAAAATTGCAGGGTGTTTTTGGCTATAAAATTTGTATTATTCTAGAGATGGCTAGTAATACTATCTAAGAGATTTGTTTCACTTCTCATATTTTACCATTTCATTAAATTGATTTACTAAAGACCCTAGAGTTATTTATAGAAATTATTTTTTTGCAGAGCATGAAATTTTGACCTAAACTCTGTACATAAGGATTGTTGTATGTATATTGAAATGAATGAAAAGGCTGAGATAGATGTAATCAAGTATGCTCAGTCAGTGAAATATTAGAGATAAAATGTCATAATGATATTAGGTTAAAATAGTTCTTTTTGAATGCAGGAAACGACTGCTGGCTATCTTACAGGAGACTCTTACTCTACCCACAACCCCAGTTTCCCTCATTTCTTTTCTTGTTGAGAGACTACTCCATATCGTTATTGATGATAATAGGAGAACACAAATTGTAAGTAATTTTCCTCATTGTTGATAAAGGCAAGAGGTTTTGGTTAATGACATTGTGGCTTATTTTATAATCTGTTTGGAACTTTTTCTTTTTCTGTCTTTAATTATGTTTTGTTTTAGTTTTCTCTCTCCAAGTTTATACACTTTTTTTTTTTTTAATTTTTTTTTTAATTTTTTTATTTTTTTTAAAGATTTTATTTATTTATTCATTTATCCCCCCCTTGCTGCTTGTGCTCGCTGGATCAGCTAACCACGCCGTGCGGGCGGGCTTGCCTTCACCAGGAGGCCCCGGGAACCGAACCCGGGGCCTCCCATATGGTAAATCAGCCCTACTGATTGAGCCACAGCTACTTCCCTTTATACACTTCTTAAAACAAGATCTTAAAAAGTAGGTTTCGGGGGCGTGGATGTGGCTCAAGTGGTTGAGCACTCACCTCCCACATGGGAGGTCCTGGATTCCATTCCTGGTGCCTCCTGAAAAAACAAAAACAACCAACCAGCAAAACAAACAAAAAAAAATCAACTCAGGGAAGCTAATGTGGCTCAGTGGTTAAGCACCGGCTTCCCACTTATGAGGTCCTGGGTTTAATAACCAGCCCCTAGAACCTCAAAAAAAAGAAAAAAAAAGTTTCATCTATCTTTTTCCTCTTTAGTATAACTGTTACTGTGTTGAATCAATTTGAAATGGAGCTGGTTTGGTAAGAGCTAACATACGGTATGAGGTTTTGCCTATGAGTCATTTATCACTAGAGTGTTTGAGAGCTGGCTCAGGTTATACATAGCTGGGTTAAAATCCCCTCTGACACTTTTGGGCTTTGTGTCTTTGGGTGAGTTACTTAGCATTTTTATTTGTCTGTAAAAGAAGAATAACAAAACCTACCTTTCATTGTGCAGTGAGATAATGCTCATAAAGTACTTGGTTAATACAGAAATTGTTAACTATTACATTACTATTTCCAGAAATGTTATTTTCCCTGGGGCAGCCAGAAGAAGACCTGTATTATTGCTTTTCATAAAATCATACAATCTCAGAGTTGCAGGTCAATTCAGTGTTCATCTTTTCCAATCCTCCTAATACATATGAACTTATACACAAATCCCTTTTTTATAGCATTCCCATTAAGGGGTTATCCAGCCTCTGCTTAAGTACATCCAGTTAGGATGCAGCCTTTTCCTGAATCAGCAATTCTAATGTTCCAGTGGCTCGGATTAGAAAATTCTTCCTTATGCTATCATTATTATGTATTGATTGCCCAAAGGAAGAAGAAAAGAGTCTATTTTTCGTCATGTAGCTGAACAAGGGAGGGATTGGGGATTGTAGGCAGAGAATTTTAGTTTATAGTGTCTACTTTTAGGTACCATAAGTCATTTTATCTGTTTTTCAAATACTTTATATGAGGGATAATTTTCAACATCTATGTGCCTATTTACCTTCCTTTCAAATAATTTTTGAGTTTTCATTTAGGCTTATTGTTGTTTTGTTTTCCTCAAGCAGCTGTCTGAGGTGTTTTACTAACAGAATGTATGCTATTTTCACCTGGATATTTTGTTCTTTTTGCTAATAAATTGTGATATTTCTTGGGGTTTTATGTAGCTGTTTGATATAATTTGCTGATATAGAAAATGTATTAAAGCATGTACTCCAAATTATAACTTCCATTACTGGTATTAGGTTACAGAAATTATCTCAGAGATTCGGGTGCCAATTGTTACTGTTGGTGTTGATGATCCAGCTGAAGCAAGAAAGAAAGAACTCAAGGTAAGTCACTTCTAAATTAAATAAATGTCTGGGTATAGTATAGTTTTCTCAGTCTATTATTTCCTTTTGCTATACATTTTGGAAATTGTACTTAGAAAGTCGAATGTTGATTAAATATTAAGCTATTAGAGTATCTGAAATGTTACCAGATTATGTCAGCCTATCTGTTTCATAAGATTACAACTTCATCCCTATATGTCACTGCTGTTTAAATTCTGGATTATTGAGCTATTAAGTAATACTCTAGAGTGCTACAAATTTTCATAATAATTTTTGTTTGGTGTTTAAACAATATATCTTTCTTTAGATGGCTGAAATAAAAGTTAAACTTATTGAGGCAAAAGAAGCTTTGGAAAATTGCATTACCTTACAGGATTTTAATCGGGCATCAGAATTAAAAGAAGATATACAAGCATTAGAAGATGCCAAAATAAACCTAATTAAAGAGACGGAGCAACTTGAAATTAAAGAAGTCCACATAGAGAAGGTATAGGTAACTCTTTGAAATACTAAATCCCAGCTGTTATTAATCATCTTAACTAAATCTTGTTTTTTTTCCTTAATGTAGAAAGCTGCCAATATATATTTACTTCATAGAGTTTTAGAACAGCACCATGAATTAGAATGAAAAAAAGTATTTTTCCTTGTGTTTTCTACTTTGGACTTTGAAAGGCTTTAATTAACTCTAATTATTCTAAGCAGGACTTTATTTGCTACCTTCACATGCTAATCTCTAAAATCTGAAGTCTTTCTTCCTTGTCAGAGAAACTTACCTTCCAGTGGTTTCCTTCTTTCTGATTTTTTTTTTTTTTTGGTCTTAAAATGGTTTAGAAAAGGAAAATGTGTCCATCTTTTCCCTTATTTGTGGAAGACCCTTCCCCTTTCAGTTCTGTAGATGGATGAAAGTTCCCACAGTCTTACAGAAAATAATGGGGACATCTTTACTGATGCTGAATATTTTGTCTTTCATTTTAGAATGATTCTGAGACACTACAGAAGTGTCTTATTTTGTGCTATGAACTGTTGAAGCAGATGTCTATTTCAACAGGTATAGGTGCAACCATGAATGGGCTCATCGAATCTTTGGTATGTTGATGACCTTAAGACTCTTCTAACTTACTCCTCCTTGATTTTATAAGCAATGTGTTCCCTTAGGGCTTAAAAGGATGGAAAGGTTGCTATTTTAAACATCTGATAAGTACAAATGGTAAAAACAATATAGTGGCTACTTAGCATGTAAGAATTAAATGAGATAATACATGTGAAGGACTGGTACATAGTGAATACTAAATAAATACTAAGTTATAATTATTCTTTTAAAAGGTTTTAAGTATTAATCCACAGTATTATCATTTCATCATGTACCCAGTAGTAAAAAAACTTTTGAGATATTTTACATTCTGTTTTTCATTCTGTCCTCAACACATTGCAATTTGGACGAGTCAAACTTCGTGTTCAGTAGCCACCTGTGGCTTGTGGTTACAATATTAGAGCAACTCTACAGTAGTTTTCTTTTTTAAAATGGTACTACATATCCAAAGCAAATTCTGAATGTGCCCAAGCTCTTACAGGCTTATCCCAAAATTGCTTTTACTTGGGATTAGTGAAAAACAGCCAGTGGATGTCATCTGAAATCTGTTTTTTTGGGTTGTCATGAGTTTTCTAAATGCAGAAAGAAGACTGGCTGTTTATAACAATCTATTCTGTTGAAAAACTAGATTCTATTCAACCACTGAAGTTTAGTTTTATTTTTAGTGAAGAAGATGTCTTCAGTAAAAAATGATGGTAATACTTGGGTACTTTATGTCTGGTCCTATTATAAGAAAATGGGTAAAGTAAATTATAGTATACTTATTTAAGCAATTAGAGTACTAAATATGAAGGCTATATATGTGGGAAAGTATATAATTATTGAGTGAAGATAACACAAAATGGAATGGTCATTTGATTTTAAGTGTATGTAAAAACAATCTATGAGTAAAGATTGAAAGATACCATGTAGGAATATAAACAGGCCAGGTGTTTGTATAAAGGAGTTAATATTTTTATCAAGTTACTTTATTATAAATAAAAATCCATAAATTATTCATTGAGTAAATATTTATTGATTGTACCTATCAATACACTAAATGATGGGGATAGATTCCTCGGTATACAAAACAGATATGGACTCTGTCCTCATAAATCATTCTGGTCAAATGAAGAGACACCAATTAGATAAGTAAACCTTATGCCATTTATAAGTGCTCTGACGAAGAAATATATGGTCAAATGTGAATTAAAAGGGGAATGTGACCTATTTATGGAAAGCATGATATTTGATATTTGAGTAGATATTAACTAGGTATAAAAGGGAGAGAATGTTTTAGACCTGCTCTCTCCAATACTGTACCCACCAGTCATACATGGCTGTTGCATGCTTGAAATGTCTAGTCCGAATTGAAATGTGTTGTAAATGTAAGAATAAACTGGGTTTCAAAGACTAGTACAAAAAAAAAAGAAAGTAAAATATCTATGATAATCTTTTTATAATGATTACATGTTGCAATGATAATATTTTGATTATATTGGGTTAAATACATTAAAATTAATTTACCTGGTTCTTTTTATTTTTAATGTGCCTACTAAGAAATTTTTAAAAATGACATATGTAGTTCTTGTTTGTGCCTTACATTATATTTCTGTTGGATAGCACTGAATATGAGGCATTGAAATCAGACCAGTTGGACAAGCAGAGAACAAGGGGTAGCATGGTACAATGTGAGCCTGGTAAAGACAACACAACACAAAGTGGCATCTTATTTGTCATGTTAAGGAGCTTTATCTCTGACTTGTGAACATTGAGAAGCCATTAAATCAATTTTAGCACAGTGGGGTCTGCTATATTCTTCTGTTTTAGGAATTTAATATTTATTTTTTTATTTTTCTTTTTTTTTTTTAAAGATTTTATTTATTTATTCATTTATCCCCCCCCCTGCTGCCCGCGCTCGCCGAGTCAGCCAACCACGCCGCGCGGGCGGGCCCGCCCCCACCAGGAGGCCCCGGGAACCGAACCCGGGCAAATGGGAGCCCCACTGACTGAGCCACAACCGCTTCCCTATTTTTCTTTTTTTACTGAAAAATAACTTCTGAGTTAATAGACAATACAGAAATGAAATAGATGCAAGAAATTCCACAGGAATTATTATTTTGACCCTGTTTTTAATATAATGTTTATCAGTTCTTGCCACAATTATTTTAATTTCTAATTTCTCTAATTCATTTTAGATTCTCCCTGGAATAGTAAGTGTTCATCCTATAGTAAGAAATATGGCTGTTTTATGCTTGGCATGCTGTGGACTACAAAATCAGGATTTTGCAAGTAAACACTTTGTTTTGCTATTGCAGGTAGGATTGATTTTTTTGTGACAAAATCCTAATTGTACTTTAGGAAATACTCTATTTCTGTGGTGATAGTGCTAATACTCTACATTTTTCTATTCCATAGTTTATTGAATTGAGTCTTGATGGTTTTTAGGGGCTCTATGATTTTCATTTTTTATTTCTTTCTTATTAAAAAGTGTCAATTATTTAAGATAGTCTTTTAATTAATCATATAGCAAATATTGACTGCATATTATGTGCTGCTCGGTACTGTTCTAGTCTCCAAGTATGTGATAGTGAAAGAAAAAACAAGATAAAAGTTCTTTTCCTAATGGAACTTATATTCTAGAAGGGAAAAACACAATGAAAAATAAACATGTAGAGTGTCAGATGGAGAAAAATAAAATAGAGTAGGAAAATAAGGAGTAGGAATAGGGAGAGAAAGCTGTTTGGTCGAGAAAAGCCTCACAAATAAACTGACATTTGGGTCAACACTGGAAGGAATTAGAGTGAACCTTGTGGCTACTAGAGGTGAGTTTTCCAAGCAGAGGGAGAAGCCCTAAGGTAGGACTTTTCTTGGCATATTCAAGGAGCATGTTCTTGCCCTGGCCACAGATTGCTAGGACAGATTGAGCAAAGGGGAAAAATAGTAGGCGATAGGTTTGCAGGTGGCAAAATGGCAATTTCTTCTAGGGACTTAATAGACTGTAAAGGTGTTAACCTTTACTGTGCATGAGATGGTAAGGAATCAGAGGGTTTTGAGCAAAGGATTGGTCTGGTCTTGACTGGGTGTGGTATGGGTTGGTGTAGACCAGGTGTTGGCAAACCTTTTCTATGAAGGGCCAGAATAATACTTGAGGCTTTGCAGACCATATGGTTTGTCTCAACTGCTCAACTTTGCTGTTGCAACCTGAAAACAGCCATAGATAATACATAAATGAATAGGCGTGACTGTAGTGCAATAAAACGATTTGTGGACCCTGAAATTTCAAATTTCATATGATTTTCACGTTACTATTTAAAAAGGCAAAACTGTTCTTAACTTGCAGGACTACTAAAACAGGTGGTGGGCTGGACTTAGCCCACTGGTCATAGTTTGCAAATCCCTTGTGTTAACTGTAGGGGTCCAAGGATGGAAGCAGGGATGCTAATAAGGAAAGTCTTGCTATATTCCAGGGAAAAAGATGATGATGGCTTTGACCAGGGCAGTGGTTATTGGGGTAGTGAGAAGTGGTGGTAATCTAAGATTGAAGATAAAGTCTAGAATTTGCTAATGAATCTGATGTGACATATAAGAGAAAGAGGTCAAAGATAACTAAGAATTGGTTTATTTCCACTGACTATAGTCTGATCTGAAACTGGAGATGTTGGAATTTTGTTCTATTCTGTTCGGTTTACAACTGTAAGGAGGGAAGAATATGAGTATGGGAGTGAGAATGAATGTATAGCCTTCAGTGTAAGCCCGTGTCTTAGTTTCCTCTGGACTTAGTACAAAGTACCACAGACTGGGTGTCTTAAAACAACAGAAACGTATTGTCTCACTGATCTGAAGGTCAGAAGTCCAAATCAAGGTGTTGGCAGGGCTATGATTCCTCTGCCCTCCATAGAGTTCATGTGGTGTCTTGCCAGAGATCCATGGTGTCCTTTGGCTTGTGGCATAACTCAATTTCTGACATTGTCACATGGCCATCTTCTCTCTCTCTCTACCTGCATCCTTCTTATAAGGACATTGGTTAAAAGGCCCACCCTACTCAAGTATAACTGCATTTAACTTGCCTAATTCTATCTGTAATGACCCAATGAGGTCACTTTCTGAGGTACTATATACTTTTTTTGGAGGGTGGGGGGACACAATTCAATCTATTATATCACGTAAAGTGCAGGTTTTAAGAGAACAAATATTTTGTTTGTGCAATAACTTGTTCTTTTGCCTACCAAAGAAACATACCAGTACTCTAAATTATATTTATTAACAAATGCCAATAAAATAAAATATTGTGATATCTTTTGAGTAATGCCCTACAAATATTTATATTTTTTGTGACAGTTTAGTATACTGATCTACCTTTTCCAGTTTTAAATTTATAGTATACCTGTTAACGATTTTATTAAAATCTCATAAACTTGGGATAACAACTATTTATGTTATACTATATTCTCTTTCAATCATTTTCAATTTGTAGTTATAGTTTCTGGAATTAAAATTAATGTGTGTATACTAAAAAAAAAAAAAAAAAAAAAAAAATGATAACTAAGGATGTGGGCCAGAATAATTGGAAGGGTGGAATTGCCCTTTCCTGTAATAGAGAAAACCGAGAGGAGCAGATAGTGTTCCTGTATCTATATCCAGGTTCCTGTATCTCCAAAGAAGGAGAAGGAAGAGGATGAGGAGGAGATAAGGAGTTCGCTTTGGGATATGTAAATTCTTAAATGTGAGATATAAGTGGATGTATTGAATAGACATTTGTATGTGAGTTTGGAGTATAGGGGAGAGGTCCAGGCTGGTGGATGAATCTGGAAGTCTTTTTTTCTATAGATAGTATCCAATGCCTAGAGATTAGATGTTACCTGGGAATACATGTAGGCAGAGAAAAGATCCAAACTTTCTAATACCCTGTTGTTCAGCCACCATTTAAAGGTCAGGGAGAAAATTTAGATGAAATAGTAGACAGTATGGGGGAGTGTGATGTCCTGGATAGCAAGTGGAGATGACATATTAAAGAGGACAGAATGAACCAACTGTCCAGTGCTGTTGAAAGTTTGGTGAGGATTGATAATGGACCACTGCATTTGGCAACTAAGGAAGTATTTGGTAGCTTTCAAGAGAGTAGTTTATGTGGAGGCAGTTTATGAGAGGGCAGTTGGTTGGGTGATATTCTTGAGTAGGCAAGAGGGGATAGAATCTAGTTTATCAGTGGAAGGATTTTACTTTTTACTTTTTAATTCCTTGATTTTGGACATCTGTCTTGGACATTTGGGACTAGTTTAAATTGGAATAGATAACTCTCTTCCACCTCTACTGTGTAAAAAGACATTTTGATTCATGGAGCCTCTGGTGTTGCCAAATGTAATGGGATAAAAAAGCTGCAAGGAATATTGGTGAAAGTTGCTTGCCAGCAGGTAAACTAAGGTAGCAAAGAAAAGCTTTGTGTGCCCATCTTGAAAGTAACATGGGACAACATGGATCATCATTTTTCAACATGCCAGTTTTACCCAACGTAAACCCTTATCTTGAAGCATCCTTTATTGTTGCTTATAGTTTTGCCAAGAAAAAGGATGCATAGATTAGAGATCCTGGGGAAGTCATATGTCCTGAAAACTGACTAGTGGCTTATATTGATATAAAAAACAATCCTCAGGAATTTTAGGATTTTGTTTTAATTTTCTGAAAGATCAAAGAGAAATTTGCAGCTAATCAATTATTTTAATATGCAATGATGGAATTCCTGATGCCTCTTTATTTATATTTATCAAGCACATGCTATTATTATCAAAGAAAATATCCTATTTTGTGGGCACCTTTTGGAAACTTGGAATATCAGCAACATATTTTAAATGGTGAATAGTTTTTCTCTAACTGGAAGGAAAATCTTGGTACTTTGTCCAGATGAAGCATTGATAATGTTAGCCACACACCTGGTTTTGATCCACTGATGAAGATGAAACCCATTGTGTTATGGGGACTCATTACTTTCTAGGCATCAACAGGCATTGGTATCACTGATTCTCCCAGCAATTCTGAAGGAAGTCTTGTTTACTATTGTGAAATCTATTGGCTTTAAAACAGTACATTTTAAAAGAGATTTTTCAAAGAAATTGGAAGAAGTAGTTCTCTGTTACACAGTTTACTGGCTTTCTAGAAGATGAGTCTTGAAGTGCTAGGTTGACCCTTGGTCATTACTTTTTTTAAGTTGAAGAAGAATTGTATTAGAACTTTTCATAGAGAAGGATTTATTTATTTCTAACCTACTAAGTGGTCATTTAAGGCAGCAGAAATGATGCAATATGAATTTAATACTTAAGATTGTCCTATAGCATTCTGGAGCTATTTAATAGAAGCTCATCTCCCACTTGACAGAGAGATAAAAGAGCCTTGATACTCTTTGTTCCTGTGCAATTTCCTGTAGTGAAAAGGGATTGTCAAAATCAAGTTGATGTGAAAATAAATGAATGTTGCCTTATCAAGAATTAAAAAAAAAAAAAAAAAAAAGAATTTTCTACAATTTCACTTTTTTTTCTTGAAGCCAAAACAGTCAATAGCAGCCTTGTCATGGAATTAAAGTTTTAAAGAATTAAAGTCTACCTTTGTGTTTGAACAACTTTGTTTTCTAAAACTTTCTGAGGAACTATTGATCTTTGCCTGATAAAAACATAATTGTTTTGTAAATTAAAAAAAAAAATCTGTTGAAAAGAATTTTAGATTCTAAATGTAGTAAAATGTACATGAAATTTTGCATTTATATTTTGTGTATTATTCTAGAGTGAGGATTTTAGATTTATCAGGTCCTCAAAGGGGGGTCAATGATCAAAAGAAGATAACCACTGAATAGATTCAATTATTCATCTTTACTAAGGTATTTTCAGGCCTATCATTGGAGGGGAAAGCTAGCTATCTGTTTTTGGGGTAAGAAATCAGTCCTTTTTTTGTTTGGTTTTAGTAACAAAAATTGATTCAAGAAATTTGTAAACACTTGTTGTAAAGGTAGGTGGGGGAGGAAATTATTTCTTTTAAAAATCTTCTTTCCTAAATGAGTATACAATATTGAGAGCTTTTGTTAGCCTGCAAGGGACTGGGAAGAGCAAGGAAGCCCAAGTTGCTGTGAAAATGATGTGTTTAGAATTTGCAGAGAACTGTTATAACAGTATATGTTTATAAGCATTGGGTTTTGACAGATTTGTGGCTCTTGCCCTCAGAAAATACGCAATAGAGATGTCCTTGAAATTTCCTTCAATTTTTGTAAATTTGAGCCATTATTTTTCAATTTGCTAATTTGACCAAATTATAGGTGATTTTTATTCATTCTAAAGGCCAAGTAAACTATTAATGATAGTAATTCTCTTTATGATAGAAATATTCAGCTCTCTATATTTTTTCATAGTTTTCAAATTTGATGTTTATTTTTTCTTAACTCAGGATGAAATCATACAAACTTCTGGTTTATGGTTCACTTCTTTTATAAAGCAGTCCAATTCATTGGAAACTGAATTAACTATTAATGAAGTCTGAATTTATTTAGCTAATAAGAGAATATTATCTTCAGTGAAACTTCATAATGAGTTCCTATGAGTTGACACTCATAATGAATGCTTTTTGTTGGTTAGGATTTAACGTTTTTCTCTTGACAGGCCAAAAGAATTTCCATATAATTGAATATTTTTTCTAGATTTTAAAAAATAATAAAATCATAGTTGAAAGTATTCTTTTTAAAATAAAAATGAACAAGTAATACAATTCAGCCTAACTCTAGTTTCAGGAAATTTTTTGGCTGTGAAAATGAACTTTTTCCTAAATGAAGTATAGCTCTAAATTTTATAATAGAAATAAATTAAAAAAAAATTTTTAATTATATTTCTGAGCAGTAATGTTTCTTGTAGATTTGACACTGTTGAAATTAAAGTATGAGAAAACTACAATATATGCTAATTTTATTCAAGATAAGCAAAGAATTATAACAATTTACTGAGTTTACTTTTTTTGGTGGGGGATATCTCAATTTAGGTTTTGCAAATTGATGATGTCACAATAAAAGTCAGTGCTTTAAAGGCAATCTTTGACCAGTTGATGACGTTTGGGATTGAACCATTTAAAACTAAAAAATTTAAGGCCCCTCAAAGTGAAGGTGCAGAAATAAACAGTGATGCTGAGCAAGAGTCAAAAGAAGCTGAAGAAGAGACTGCTACAGCTAAGAATGTTCTGAAGCTCCTTTCTGATTTCTTAGAAAGCGAGGTAAGAAATAATCATAGCACTATAATTATGAAATATTTTCAGTCTGTATTTGTTTTAGCTGTTTATATTACATTTTATTTTTTAATTCTGATATGTAAACCTGACTCAAAACTTTTTAATATGCTTTTTGAATATCTTACTTAAATTTCAACTATCACTTCTAATATAAACCTGGCTTTCTCACTATGTGTACAGAGGATTGACGTGCAAAGTAAAATGAAATGACTATTAAGGAGGGTTATTTATTATTTTTCCATTTTTTCCCCTTGGTTTAGGTGCTTAAAAATTTCCCCAAGAGTCTTAAGAAATAACTTATAATAATTTTACTTTGGGTGGGTGGTAGGTCTAGGTTAGGGTGTGGATTGGATCTCCTTCCTTAAGACACTCTTGAACTGCGTTTTTATAATATATATGAATATTTAATTTTTTTGTTTTGAATCCTTAGCCAAGTGATATACTAACTTCCTTTTGGGAAAGGTCCAGTACCCTGGGCTTAATACTGTGGTTCAGATTCTTGCCATTCAACTTAAAATGGGTTACTATTGCTATTGGGTAAGTTTGTCATTTAGAAATGTAAATTTGAAAAAAAAGGCATATAGGCTTTGGAGCTGTAGGCTTGTGTTCTGGTTGCACATATGCAAATCTTTTTTTTTTTTTTTTTAGATTTTATTTATTTATTCATTCATCCCCCCCTTGCTGCTTGTGCTCGCTGGGTCAGCTAACCACGCCGTGCGGGCGGGCTTGCCTTCACCAGGAGGCCCCGGGAACCGAACCCGGGGCCTCCCATATGGTAAACGGGAGCCCTACTGATTGAGCCACAGCCGCTTCCCTGCAAATCTTGGATAAGTTGTTTATGGCTCTATCCTGTTTGCTCCTCTGTTAAGATGGCGATAATAATGCCTCTTTTATTTGATTGTTCTTTAATTCATTCAATGAGTATATGAGTAGTAATTATGTGCCAGTCACTAGATACTTTTGAGAGTACAGTGCTAAGTAAAAGTTTTGCCTTCATGGTTGTTGTGACCACTAAATGAACACCACTTATTAATGTCATCAGCCTCTGTTTCTTTTCCATTTTTGAGTTTTGAAAATTTTTTTGAAATACCTCTTGAATTTGCTCTGAATCTGTTTTCAATTCTGTGCCCCTAGTTTACACTTGTTCTTTCAGTCCTAGATTATAACCTGTCAAGATAATTTTCCTTAAATCTCACTTAAATCGTGTCTCCCTACCTTTTCAGAAACCATCAATGGCTCTATATCCTATATCAGGCAATTAGGCAATTTCTTTGCCTAATTTTCAAGGTGCTGTAATCTGACTACCAAGCAACTCACTTTCCATTAATAATAATAATAAATTGTTAATATTTATTGAGCATTTTATTTGTGGTAGGCACTATCCTAAGAGCTGTACAAGCAGTCATTTTTTTTAAAGATTTTATTTATTCATTCATTTATCCCACCCCCCCTTGCTGCTTGTGCTCGCTGTGTCCATTTGCTGTGCGTTTTTCTGTGTCTGCTTGTCTCCCCTTGCTGGGTAGTCCTGCCGCGTCAGCTCATCGCGCCGTGTGGGCCAGCTTGCCTTCACCAGGAAGCCCCGGTAACCGAACCTGGGGCCTCCCATATGGCAAACGGGAGCCCTACTGATTGAGCCACATCCGCTTCCCCAAGCAGTATTTCTTCATTCTTGTAACTGTCTTATGTGATAGCTACTTATATTATTCTCTTTTTGTACATGAAAACAGTGAGGCACAGAGAAGTTAAATAACATGCACATATCACACAGCTGGGAAGTGTTAGGGGCTTGAATGTTGAGACCCAATAGCCAATATTCTTAACCACCACTCTATTCCTGTTACCTACACTCAAATACCAACATATTTTTTTTTTTTCCCTTTTTTACCTAGGTTTTTTTTCTTTCTTGGAATGCCTTTTTCTACTTACAGACCTTTTGTTTACATCCTACCTATTATTTGGACATATTGCCACTCTCACTCTGGAACTTTTGTTTATAGGCGCCTTCTTTGATGGCAGGGATTCAGTATTGTTAAGGATTTTTTGTCTTAGAACAGTTAGCACTATGCTAAGCATTCAATTACATATTTTGTTTTTTGGTTTAGCAAAGTTTCATCTCCTTTTAAAAAGGTCTTTTGGGTCTTTCGTTTTAAAGAGTTTTTAAGGGAAATGAAGTTTTCATGCCTAGGCTACAGATTTTGTCATTTAGCCTTAGGTTCAAAGGGTTAAAAATCCTTTGTTGCCTTTAATACATTCATAACAACACGAGTGATTTGTGAATATAGTACATATAAAAATATTGTAGGATAGGCACAACAATGAAATCCATAAAAATTCTTCTTCTAATGAAAGTTGGTTTTTTAGGTGTCTGAACTCAGGACAGGAGCTGCAGAAGGACTTGCCAAGCTGATGTTCTCTGGAATACTGGTCAGCAGCAGGATTCTTTCTCGTCTTATTTTGTTATGGTACAATCCTGTGACTGAAGAGGATATTCGACTTCGACATTGCCTTGGGGTGTTCTTCCCCATGTTTGCTTACGCGAGCAGGTATTGAGTTGTATTGAAAACTCAGAATCTGACTTGAAGTCAAATTCAGGTCTCCCTATGAGAAATATTTATAAATGTCATTTTGTTGCTGGGTTTTTTTTTTAAACTTCAATGAATGAATGATGAAATGAGAACTTCACTTTTTCTGCCTGGATTATTTTTGGTTCTTCCCTAGGTGGAAATATATTTTATCTTGATGGGATGAATCTTACTTATAATATTCTTTAAGAATCATGCTTTTTCTCTCCTAATATATTATTCTGTCAACGTACTTTCAACTTGTTTTTCAATAGGACTAATCAGGAGTGCTTTGAAGATGCTTTTCTTCCAACTCTGCAAACACTGGTCAGTGCCCCTGCATCTTCTCCTTTAGCTGAAATTGATATCACTAATGTTGCTGAGCTGCTTGTAGATTTGACACGACCAAGTGGATTAAATCCTCAGGCCAAAAATTCCCAAGATTATCAGGTGGGTGAGTATGTGAGCCTATGGATGGTTAGGATGATGGCAGGCAGATCACTGTTGTTTTGACAAAATATAGATTGAGAGTCAGAAATTGGATTTTGATCTTGAGACTTCTGGTCTATATGGTGGTATAGGAAACAAAATAAGAAAAACAATTCTTTGGGAAATGAGTGCTGACATCTCTGTTACTGACAAGAAGTTAACAAATGTTCATCACTCTCATTCCCCCCTTCCCCATCTAGTACTGGCTATCAACATTCCAAAGTAATGACCTAATGTTCTCATTGAGTCTTTAAAATGTTGGCTTACTTAATATGTGCCTGATACAAGAAAGGAGAATTCAACAAATGAAACGGCCCTGAAGCTTATTTTGGTTTTTAATTAAAGTAGACAAATCAACTACAAACTGACACACAAATTAAACTTAAGCTGCGTTTTGAAATCCTTTAATATCATCTGATCAGACTTGTCACCACCTTGAAAATTAATCTACCGGTAAATTGAAAGTATTGCCCTTCTATCACTTGAATCAATATTTAGTGACTGCATATTCTACTCAAGTCACTATATTATATGCTATTAGAAAGGTAAGATTGTAAAGAATATTAAAGCAAATTATGGCAAGAGTGAGTGATACAGCTCATAAGTGCTTTTAGGAGTTTCAGTCAAGATTCATGTGGTACGGTTGATGAATATAGCATTAGTAGTTTTAAACTCAGTGGATAACATTGAATTAAGCTTTGCTGGGATTTGGGGAATGGTTTGGGAAGAAAGGAAAGGTATTTTTAGTAAAGGTGGTACATGTAGCTGGGGTTGTGTAAGGCACATTAGAGAAATCATTCTGGCTTCCTGAATGGGACTATTTGGGCAGAAAGTTGGAGCAGATTATAGAGTTCTTTGAAGGCCAAGATAAGCAATTTCAAGTTGGCTCTGTTTGCAGTGATTAACTATGCTAGGCTTTTGATGATAGAGTTACAGTGAAAGTGTTAATTTGGTGTTCATAGTGACGGTTACATGAGGTGGATTGGTGAGAGGATGGGAGAGAGAATGTTAATGTAGAAACCAGTTAAAAATCTGTATACATGAGAATTTTGACCTATAGTAATAGAAGCTGAAATAGAAATAAATATGTGGGTATAAAAACCTAGAAGGGGGAAGCGGCTGTGGCTCAATCAGTAGGGCTCCCGTTTACCATATGGGAGGCCCGGGGTTCAGTTCCCGGAGCCTCCTGGTGAAGGCAAGCCTGCCCGCACGGCGTGGTTAGCTGACCCAGCGAGCACAAGCAGCAAGCGGGGGATAAATGAATAAATAAATAAAATCTTAAAAAAAAAAAAAAACCTAGAAGGAAGAGCTTTGAGAGGCAGGGGACATGGAGGAGTGCGAGCTCCTGAGTATGGATGACAGAGTACCCCAAAGGAACTAATAGTTTCTTGGAGAGTACACGCTCAGATCAACATTTGTGGGAGGAGTGAGGGAAGTACACTGTCCCAGCTGATCAAACAGGAGTTCAGAACTGGGATGGCTCTTTGAGTTGTCCAGAATTGAGGCAAGGAGGCTGGGCCATTGTACTTGTGCATCAACTAGTTATAGGATATGGGCTGATCCTGGGGGAGGAGGTGTGGCCTTGGGCAGAACTCGCTCTCATTAGTCTGGATCAGTTCTGCAGCTGGGAGCTTTTAACCAGGACACTTGGAGCTGCTAGGGGAATGAGTACTTTAGTCCTAAAGAGGACAGATTTGGGCCCTGTACCACAGCATCCACTACAAAAAATCAAGAAGGGGAGGTCTTTTTGGGGGGGATGATATTAAATTTGGTTTTAGGCATTTTGTCTTTGGAATTATGACAATTTAATTAAGTTGGGAATATGTGTTAGATGTGTAGGACTATATTTTAAACATACCTATTTACGAAGAATTTTCTCTTGATTTTCTAGGCCTTAACAGTACATGACAATTTGGCTATGAAAATTTGCAGTGAGATCTTAACAAGTCCCTGTTCACCAGAAATTCGAGTCTATACAAAAGCTTTGAGTTCTTTAGAACTCAGTAGTTATCTCACAAAAGATCTTCTGGTTCTACTGAGTGAGATTCTGGAGGTAAAAGTAGTTGCAAATTATTAGTGTATTTATATGTTTATCAAGGTAGAATTTACATGGTTGTATTAAATTATAATGTTGTTTTTTTGACTAATAAACATTGTGACAAGTTTATTGCTCGTTTGAAGTAAACATTGCTCTTGTAAATTTCATTAAATTTTAAAAATGGTTTCAAATAACTTGCTATTAGTCTATAACTTTTTTGAAGGAAGATTAGAAGATATCACATTTAAAATACATTAGTAATATTTTCTATTATAGCAAGTAAAAGACAGGACATGTCTGAGAGCTTTGGAGAAAATGAAGATTCAGTTAGAAAAAGGAAATAAAGAATACAGTGACCAAGCAGCAGCGCAGGATGCCGAAATGACTACAATTATTCAGAATGAAGATGGTAATGATATTCTAACCTGTATAGTTATAGTTTTAAGATTCTATTCCTTTCATCATTACTGAGACACATTTTTCTTCTCCTTTAACGTGTGAATACATTTCGGAAGTGAAATTTCTTCCAATTAATTCCCTTAGGAGAGTTACTGATAAATGTTTATTCTACTTTTCCAGTTTTTTTTTTAAATGTACATTTCTTCCCTTATGAGCATGAGTACTATCTCTTTAGGAGTATTTTGCTTATTTTTCATTGTTCATATTCTTTAGAGGATTTATTGTAACTAAATTTTATAGCTGCTAATGGAATTGGTTATCATTTTTGTTCTATGAAAGATGGGCTTGAAAAGATCAGTATTTCAGGAGGCTATCTTCTATTTACATTGTTGTATTTTTTCCTTTAATAGAAAAAAATAATGAAGTATATGAGACTCCTCTCAGGGATATAAGGTCATCCCGAGCATCAAAATCCAACCAGCAAAAGACTAACAGAGGTATTGTATGGACTGATTCACGTATAGCTCTAAGCTTTATAGCTTTTTAAGTTTGTCTTTCAACGAATCATTTCCTTTGCAAGTTTCCTTATCATTGTTTCCTAGGGATGAAGATTTTTACATGTCTTAGGTATCCGTTACTTTTCTTTTAATTCTTTCAGTTGATAGTTTTTGCTTTGGAGCGAAAAGATACTCTCAGGTGCTTTTGATTAAAAGACATATGATGGGGGAAGCGGCTGTGGCTCAATCAGTAGGGCTCCCGTTTACCATATGGGAGGCCCCGGGTTCCGTTCCCGGGGCCTCCTGGTGAAGGCAAGCCCGCCCGCATGGCGTGGTTAGCTGACCCAGGGAGCACAAGCAGCAAGGGGGGGATAAATGAATAAATAAATAAAATCTTAAAAAAAAAAAAAAAAAGACATATGATGGGATAGATCATATTGAAAAGGACTATTTGGGTTAAATTAAGATTTAGTCAAATGATGATTTTATCAGTTGTTTGTTTTCTAGCCTTCATATATCTAAGAGTTTTTGTCCCTTTTATTCCCAATATTTTTCTGGGCTTCTCTTTTCCTCTCTTATTTCATATTTTCCCAACATATTTATATTCCAAGGGATATCCAACAATAGGGGAGTTGTTAGGATCAAGTAAATGTAAAATATTAGGGAATCATTTGGAAAAAAATCTGAAATTCAAGATTTTTTTATTATTTTATTTTTACAAAAGCAGTGCATGCTGATTACAGAAGAATCAGAAAATACATCCAAGCAAACTAAAAAGGCTGCTGATAATCCTACCCATGAGCTAACCACTATTTTAATCTTTGAAAAATATTTTTGAGGCCCTTTTCTATGCAGATTTAACTTTTTTCCCTAAAATGGAATCTGGCTGTAACACTGTCTTGTAACCAATCAATTATTTAGACACGAATTGCTGGATATTATTCCCAATTAGTTTCATATTGTTGGTTGTTTTCTCGGTGATAAATGAATTAGAAATTTAAAAATAAATAATTAAGGTGTGGGAAGAAATCACAAAATGTCTACATGAGTGAGTGGAGGATATTTTCAACTAATGCTGAACAACTCAGTTTTGATCAGATTGTTTTTAGATACTATACCATAACTATATACCCTTTTAAAAAAATGGCCCAAACTTCATTTATACAAGTTGTTTTTATTCCTTATCATAAATGAGGACCATCACAGGCCACACTTCATTGTCCTACTTCTTCACTTTGTTTCTAGCAAGTAGAGTTTTTGCAACTCCCACTATATAGTTTAACGTTCTAATTTTTACATTGAAATATATTTTATAACTCACTTGAACTGGCCATGCATATGTTTGAATATTTCACAAGACGCCATTGCCTGCTGACTAAAGTTCTACTTCTTTAGAACCTGTTTATGGACTTACCCTACTTTTCCAACCTTAATTTTCTTTACTTTGTTTTATAGAACACATTTACATGTTTCTGTACCCAACTACATTGAACTAAATTTTGCCTCATTGTACTTTACTCATAATTTCCGTATTTTCCCATACCAGACTTAACAGAGCTTGGAAAAGAAATTAATATAAATTTTAATCTTGCTGCGGTCCCTTTTTACTCTGGAGTATGATAACTGGTAACCTGGTAGTTAGGAACAAGGAAGAAATGAATTGACGAGGGAAAATAAAGGGATTGGGTAGCCCAGAAACTAGATTAAAAACGATAAGGAACTAATAAAAGTTTCATGATGAATTACACCACCTTCTAGGACGGAGAAAAGTGACAGCTTCAGCTGTGGTGAACAGGAGACATCAGACTGCTGAAACTGATTCTGAAAGGTATTCCATGCAGGTCTATAATATAAAGGCCTGTCTTCATTTGTCTAAGAAGAGAAAATATTGTCGTTTGCTTCTATTATGAATGAGAGAAACTCAATATATTAACAAGATAGTGAAAACTATAAATGACTAGCTATGTCTTAGATAGATGTATTAAAATTTCATTGTCAAGAGCATATTTGATTCCTTATGGCTTGTGTTTTTGCTTATTAGCTGGCATGGCCTTTAGTATTAGGTAGTCATCTTCAGTAATATTTTCTCATTCAATTTGTATTTCCATGTATTCTAATTATATGGCCCTATATGTATGTCTCATCTAAATTTGATCTTGAATTAGCAAATTCTTGAGATAACATTTTGGTTTTCTACCTTTACAATGATAGAATAATTCTGCCTATGATTTAGATACATTAGTGGTCTGTGTGGCAGAATGTTTATTTTGGGGTTCTGACAGTTAAGCTACTGTCAGAAGCTGAAAGTTTGTAGCTTTTTTTATTTATATATTCATTGGTAAAATTGGTATATTTTCAGTACATATCTTTAAGTTTTGACTAAATATAAAGTGTCATTTTTGGGAAATTTGCTACTCACAGTATTTTAGGAATTTACTTGCCTAAATCCCAAGGATCAAATTTTTTTTTCACTTCTTTCAGAAAAAATACTCGTCGACTGTTGTTAGGGTCCCTGTTTGCTTCACTGAAGCAAACACTGGGACTTTTTTTTTTTCTGTTTAACACCAGTTTCCATTATATATAAACATTTTTGCTAGGTTTCCCATGATTTACTTTTCTGGATAGTGCTTTTTGGTTATTGAGATTTTAGTTTTTAAGCTGAGTAATGAAACCAGGCTATAAGATTACACACTGATAGAATCAGTCAGAAATAAAAAAGAAAGTTTTATTTATAAACTGTGGTTTTAAAGCTTGTACTTAAATTGGTGTATTTTTAACATCTGTTTAGTGATCATGAAGTTCCAGAACCAGAATCAGAAATGAAGATGAGATTACCAAGACGAGCCAAAACAGCAGCACTAGAAAAAAGTAAACTTAATCTTGCACAATTTCTCAGTGAAGATACAAATTAGGAAGAGATAAGATTTTTAAAATGTCCTTCATTATGTTTAGTTCTTTGCTTGAATTAAAGTTACCCTTGTGTCAAAATCAGAACAAAAAGCCTGACTTCTTATAAGACTTTCTACTGTGTGATTCCACATTGCTTTGGTCTATATCGAACATTAGGACAGTCTCAGTGTGGTCCAAACAGCACCTGCATAAGTCAGGCAGACTGTTCAATCAGAATCTGAGGTGGGCCCAGGAATTTAAGCTCATGAGGTGATTCTTATGAGTGTTCAAGTTTAAAATCATGGCACTATGAAAAACTTTTCAATAAAATATAACTCTAGTAGCTTGCATTTGAGAAGCTTATGATATAGAGCAGATCCCAAATAGAAGAAAACATCACAGAACATATTTAAAAAGTGACCTCTCAAGGACAACTGAAGTACCACAAACTGACTGGCAGGTGGTCTAGTTCCAGGCAGGAGGAAGAGTTCAACAAAATAAACCCTGTGAGGTGGAAAAAAAGCTCTCAATTGACTGGGGGAAAGCCTCTCTCTGAAATTCTATATGCATTTTAACTCATGACTCTGCTTGGCCTCAAGTTTCTAGGCCTCCCTTCATAGGACAGTGGGTTAGCCTATGATATTGGAAAATTAAAAAGACTTGGGTTCTGGCTCTGGCATGTGGCCATCTGTGTGATTTTGGGTCCAGCTTATTAATGAGGTAAGACTGAAAGAACTTTAGACTAAGAAATGGGAAACCAAAATTTTAGTTTTTCTCCTTTGTGCCATATAAAATATTCTTTTGCTCTGATCCTTACTTTGATCCTCTCTAGATGAAGGTTTTAGATCAGATGGTTCTTAGGTGCTTTTCTAAGTTTTTTAAAGAAAATGAACCAAAGTACCCATCACTCAATTTAAAGTTATCATTTTCGCAACCTTGTTTCATGGTTCCTATACTGAAAATATTTTTGATAATGCTATACCTGCATTATCATACCTCTCTTCCCAAAGCATTTGCACATGGAGCCCTAGTTTGCTTATGCTTGTGCTGATGTTTCCAGGTTGGGGAAATATCAATATATACATATATTAATTATAAAGTTGGTTTTTTGGGTTTTGGCATAATAAAAGAAATATTTTGTTAATAAAAAAAATACTAGTGAGAAAGGAATGACTGGAAGTCATCTTTATATATTAATTTATGAGCACTATTTCATCACTGTTAATTTCATTTGTCATCTTCTAAAATTGGCACTTGTCTGATTTATGAAACTTAAACTGCATGAAATCAGTACTCTTTCCTTCTGCAATACCCAGCTTAAAAGCCCAACAAAACACCTTTTCTTGTTAATATTCAGACTAGTAATGTCCTAACAATGGATCTGTTTTAATAGTAATTGTGCTTTTTTAGGTTTATTTACCAGAGGCCATTTGTTTAAAGTGATAGTCTTAGATGGAGCTAAATAAAGTTAAGATTGTTGGCTTTTCAGAACCAAATTGCTATATTACATATATATGTGCTCTATAGAACTCAGAAATATAAAAGGAGACTCAAAGTTATAAAGCAAGAAATGCTTATAAAACAAAAGGAAAAGGCAGATATGGTGATGATATTTAAAAAAAAAAAAAAAAAGACAAACTGATGATTGTTCTTCCTTCTTTTGGCTCTGTGTCTTTTCCTGTGCTTCAAATTTCCTTATGCAGGTCTGGATTCATCTCTGTCATTTAAAAGTAATTTGGGGGAGGTGGGTAGGGAGAAACAAGGATTCAAAAGATATACAAAATAAGCTATGAGGAAAAGTCTTTAGAAACGTAAGTTAATAAACTAAATCCCATTTACTCCATGACCAGGCTATCTAAAAGGAAAGGAGCAACGTTTTGATAAACTTACATTGACCACCATACCAAAGCTTGCTTTCTTTGGCATGAGAAAATAAATCTAAGCACCAAACCTTTAATATTCTTATTACCGAAGTCTTGGGCACAATCATGTAGCCATTGCTGAAACTATGCTTTGCATTATTAGGGTTAAACTTGAGGAATATCCTGCTTTTAAAAGACCTCCCTTGAAACTTTAAAATAAATGAATAGATGTAAGTCTGTTTACCATATTTCATTCAAGACTGGTAGCCCAGACAGTATTTTTGTCTGCAAGATGTAGAGGCACAGATTTGCTAAAGAGTAAATATGCAGTTGTGCCATAGCTTTTACAGCCCACAGACTAAGTTTAAAAGAAGAGAGAAAAAGAACTAACTGCTCAAATTCTCCTACAAATGGAAACATGCTTTTGGATGATAAACTGATTGATTTTTCTATACATATATATAACTTTGAAAGAGATAAACTTCCAAGAGACACCTTTTCCTTTACCAATTTGCTTCGAGGTAGTTGGTATCCACCTACTATACAACTGTTAATAGGTCAAGTCATCATCACAAATCTTTACAATACAAGATTTCTAAATCACATAATGCATTATATATACTCAAACGTTTTTGCACAGAACTAAAACAGGACAATTATGTCTATAAACTTAGGGTATACAAAACTCACAAAATGTCATTAAAAAGAGAAACATCAAAATCCATTTGTACTGCAAAGTTCCACAATGGTCCGGTGCAAAACATTATGTAAAAAAACATATAAAGAATATAATCAAAATGATTAATGCTAATGATTTAATATAAAGACAAATCACAGGACTAGAAATATTTCAAGATCAATTGATAAATGCTTATTGTTCTGCAGAAGGAATATTGGCATACAAAATGATAGTGCAAGAAGAACTGCAATCTATTTCTCTTCACTTTTGAGATTTTGGTTATGAACTGTACAGCTCGCTAGAGATGCTGCTGTCAAATTCAGATTCCATTCAATGGGACGATTAAGGCACATCTTAATGGGGCTCAAAGGGCAACTCGATGTATTCCCATCAGACAAATTCAGTTTCTCATCAGTTTTCATTTGTAGCATGCTAGGAAAAAAAAAAAGGTTAAGGCATTTTAGTTTTATTTTAATTTCAAAGAAATTATCAACTTCGTAAAATTCAACAGTTTTATTGTTTGGACCTCTAAA
The DNA here is from genome assembly GCA_026826555.1 of Tolypeutes matacus. NCBI lineage: Eukaryota > Metazoa > Chordata > Mammalia > Cingulata > Chlamyphoridae > Tolypeutes > Tolypeutes matacus. The sequence continues at coordinate 13,332,208 of JAKSZT010052319.1, read as the reverse complement.
CATTAGAGAACACAGAGCACTTATCCCAAAAGTACCAGGGTTTATTATGTTAGTTTCTGCCATCTTACCGAACTGAGCTGAATACAATGAACAGTGCCAAGTGTAAGCCAGGTACTTCAGAGGTCACTCAGATACCACTGTGGCAAAGAAAAACTTCACTGCATGTGAGTGGTACGAGTATATATCATTTAACCTACTGAGCCTGGTAGAATTCAATCCTATAACTTGGCCTTTAACCTACCAGTCTCGGAGCCACCATGAAATAGAAAGGAATTAGCCTTTGTTCAATGCCTACTGTATTCCAGGCACTTTCACACCCATTTTATCATTTAAATTTCACAACCAAGCAAGTTTGGTATACTATGATAGATGATAAAAGGGAGTCTGAGAGAATTAAGTAAAAATATGCCCAAGGTCTTACATTCACCAAGCTGGAAGTGGAACATAGGTCTGTTTTGACTCCAGAGCCCTTGCTCTTACCCTTATGCTTGGTTACTACCTCTCTTTTGAGGTTGCTGATCCACATCAGGAGCAGAAAAATCAGTCCTATTCTGATGGTGGAAAAATGTCAAGTTGTCCATAGTGTATGGTGGTCAGCTCATCAGAACAAATGTGACATCCACAGGATATTTATTCTTCCGGTTGCCTAATTCAAAGAATTTCTGTATTGATGGAAAAGTCTTTGGCTTGTTTGGATTTCTATTAGGTTGGACAGATCTCTATCCAACTTTATTCCCTCATGCACACCCTCTGTTCTACTCACTGAACACAATCCCATCTGCTCATGAATGTTGTTGCCACCTAGAAAACTTTCCCCTCCACTTTGCTTAACTGAACCATGCTTTAAGGCCTGGACCCAAATCCCACAACATCTCTAAACATATTTGTGGTCTTTCTATCTCCTTTTGGTACTTAATAAAATATACTACACTTAATTCTGAACTATTCTGGGTTGTCCACTACTGTTTCATGTGTGATAGTCTGGTAACCCTACTAGACATGAAGGAAGGGATGTTAAAAGTCTTATCTCTATGGAGACAAGCACAGTGCTGAATATATAGTAGTAACTCAAGAAAAAAATTGGTAAACATTTATAAAAATCATAGAATGAAACATAGCTAGGTCATTGTGTTCTTTAGAATCACAGAAACTCGAGTCCAGAGCATGGCTAGTCCACCTTACCTGTGACACACATGTAATCCCTTATCTTGAATATTATTTATGATACTGAATTCACATCTTCAGATATGGATCCTTATGTTTTTAAACTATTTTAAAGTTTGTTACACATAAAGCTAATTTGACACTTAACTCTGATTAGTCTGGTTGGAGACTAGATCCCTCTTAAGCTTTTATTCATTTGTAAGTCTGAGTTTTCCTATTATTGAGGAAACTAAGGTGTTAGAATTTAAGTGATTTGTTAAGAGTTGGTCATTGGTGGCAGCATCCAGATTCCGGTAGCATTTTTCTGATCCCTCCTTGCATCTTCAACCAGCTGACTCATTTGTCATGCAATAAAGCCAGAGATGTAACCTATTATACTAAACTTTAACACCACTATTGTGGGCTCACAGAGGTCTCTCCAGGCACATAGTTCCAGTCCCACTGAGTGACTTGGGTTCAATTTATGTCAGTATTACAGATGTCAGACAAAGTTCACAGACTACAAGGTAACTTTAAAAATTCCTAATCAAAAACTGCAATTGTTTTAAAAAAGCTAAAACAGAAATATGATTAATAAACTAATAAATCATGGCTAATGTGTGACAGATGAAAAAAGCCAAAATACAATATCCTCATTTCTTATCAGAAATCTTAACTGATTTTTGAAAAAATTTAAGTTGGTTGCTATTAGGCTGATGGCTCAGAGACTTCAAATTTTTATTCTTCAAGTTGGCAAAGCTCAGATAAAGCAGTAATGTTTTCTCTTTATTTGTATTTTCTAAAGCAAAAAGGTGTTTGATGTACACTTTTTGAGAAATTCTAAGGAAAGCTATAAAAATACAATTATATTGATTGAGAGCTTGGTAGGTTAGTATATCAAGCATTAAACTCCAGAAAAGGAAATGAAGGCATGGACTACACATTTTTCTGTTTGCTATTTGACCAAAGTGTATTTGTTAAAGAATATTTTCACAGCTGTATTATTTTTCTTTTCAATAATTAAAGACAATTAAAAAAAAAAGTTTTATAGAACAGTGTATACCAAAGTTGGGTACACAAAGCCCAGGGGTTCATAAGATATACACATATAGGGGAAGAAAATATTTTGTCTTAATAAAGAACTTTACTTGTAATTTACAGAATGACATGTTTAATTCATAAATATATACACTTAAGACAAGTGGTGGGTGTGCAATTAGAGTTTGGGCACCACTGATCTACAGGGTACTAGGAAAAGAAAAATTCAACTATTTTATGGGGTGCTGGAAGCAGAGTACTAGAATATTAGCTCTAGATGGGTGCTTTCTAGACCTCTTTTTTTATTTTAAGAGATAGGGAAATGTAAGGTACAGAAAAATAAACTGCCTTTTTTTTTTCAGGGTGTTCTAAAACCAGATGTAAAACCAATTTAAGAACCTGAATTTCTGATTAATCTAGTACTTACCAGAGCACTTTTCAATCTCCTTTTCAATGCCACAGTCATTTCAATTTAATTATTTAACAAACACCTATTGAGAACCCGTCAGGAAAGCCCTTTTGGGAAACAAACATGAGTTCATGCTCTCAAAGATTTTGCAATCTAGAGTTATTTATAAGTATTCTTTTATATTTGGAAATTAAAAATTTGCCTAATTAAGTTTGTCATATAGTCATATACTTTTGTCCCAAGTGAAAAATTAATAAATGTTCAACTTTTCTTGATGTATTTTTTAAACAAGGATTTTTTTCTTTTGTAAATGTTTTAGAAATAGGTAATGTTTGCAAAATTAAAAACTCAATCAACACAAAATGTTATACAATGAAATAAATCTCTCTGCTCCTATCCCTTTCCTAGGGTCAACTATTATTACCAGTTTCTTGTGTTATTTTTCCAGATAGTCTCTTTACATTGAATTATTTACATATTTGTGCTTCAACTCTCCCCTTTCCTCCACACAATTCTATACATTGTATATCTTGTTTTTTTAAAAAAATTAACATTTTGGAGATTATTTCATATCTGTACAATAGATAAGTTTTTGTTTTTTTGTTTTTAACAACCTCATAGCATTCCACTCTATGGATATACCAGAATTTATTTTACCAGTACTCAACTGAGACATTCTGGCTGTTCCTTATCTTTTGCTTAAAATATCAGTGATGCATTGAACATTCTTGTATGTCTTTAATTATGTGTGCAAGTCGACTAGGATTTTGATTTTTAGGAGTGCAATAGGTGAATCAAAGGGTATGTGCTTTAAAAATGATGACAAATTTATCAAAAATGCCCTTCATGGTGTACCAATCTGCACTCTGACCAACAATGTATAAAAATGTCTTTCTTCCCTCACACTTTCACCAACCATGTAAAATAAAACTTAGGAATCTTTGAAAATTTGATAGGTTAAAATAGAATATCATTTTAATTTGCATTTCTCCTATGAGGAAGGTCACATATATTTTCATATTTTCAAAGCCATCTATGTTTCTTTCTATGTGTCCTGTGCCAATTGGGATGAAGTTTTTTTCTTATTAATTCTTAAGAAATTTAATCCTTTATTATATGTGGGTTTTTTTTTTTTTTTTTTTTTTTTTTATAAAAAATATTTTTTTTTTAAAGGTTTTTTTTTTTTTTTTTTTTTTTTTGAGATACCAGAGACCTTGTACATGCAAAGCAGGTGCTCAACCACTGAGCTACATCTGCTCTCCCTGTTATATGTGATTTAGAATACTATCCTTTCCCAGTTTATTACTTGTTTTATATCACAATTTTCATTGTAAATACATTTTAAATTTTATGCAAATTTATCAGTCTTATTTCACAGCTTTTCTTTTTATCATGATTAGAAAGATAAAGAAACAACAAATCATCTGATGTTGCTTTACATATCTACATCAAGGATTCTAATGAAAGTTCAGCAATGGTGTATACTCAGGGGTTACTCTAGAGAAAATCTGGTTCAAGTTCTGATAATAGTAATAGTTACCCTTATGACCTTGGAAAAGTAACCTTAAATCTTCAGCATAATTTTTCTCATTTGTGAGAAAAAAGTACTAATGGCATCTTCCACCCTTACCTTATAGAGTGTTTTTATGATCTAATGAGAACCAATGAACATGTTTTAAAAACCACAGGAGCTAATACAAATGCAAAGGTTTATTATTAACATTGCCTGTTTTGGTGAAAGGAGGAAGGAGGAGAAATAGAAGTACTCATTATGTAAGGCTTCTTCTTTCTCTTATCAAACTGAGATCCTAAGTGGCAAGTGGGGGTGGGGGGAGAGGGGGGGTTCAGCCAAGAGCAAGGGAGTTCCTGAAATGGTTATCTTGGCATCTAAGCCTATTTTCAATACTTCAATAATCTCATTAACCCTAAGTAAGAGTCCCCCCCTCTCCAATATCTGAATGGAAGTTTGTAGATTATGTGCATATGCAAAGACTGAAAGATGGAAATATTTTGAGGGTCATGGAAATCCAAACAATCATCTGTAAGTAAATGATTACTGATAATTCCAATTTAAATTTCAGTAGACCTAGTTCTAGTAATTTAAACTTGTTTTACTCATGACTGGAAATATTTGATGATTCACTTGTTATACTGACAAAAGGCTTTTTATTAGCTAGCCAAGTTGTAGGAAACAAATTTTAGTGTGATCAATACTGGTCTGTAAAAACCCTTTATAGAGCTGTGGCTATATGCCAGACCCCATCCTAAAAGCTTTTTTATACATTATCTCATCCAATCCTAACAACCATCCATTGAAGATCAGAGAAGTAAAATGATTTACTCAAGGCCAAACAACTAGTAAGTGGAAGTCTTTGGGGCCTATGATCTTTTCACTATACAATTACTAAATCTGGGTGGTAAGAATTCTGCTATGATTCCCTCTTCATGTTAATACCCATTTATCAATTTCTTCATAATACTTGATACGTGAGATTAGTGTACAAGTGTCTGGTTTATAGATTTCGGACAGGTATTCCTAAGGGCTATAGCCATGACCCCAACCAAGAGAGCTGTACATTTAGATCATCAAATTTCCTCATAGCATTCACCTAAATAAGGAGCTGCTTGTATCCTTCAGTTTCTCAAGGGTGGGTGGGGGTGTGGATTGGGTGGAACCCATATCAGGGCATGAACTAGCATGTTTTTGAGAGCTACCAAAAAAGTATTCTTTGGGTCAAGGGTTTCAGCAAACACAAGTTCAGCTTTTCAAAGAGAGAAGTCAGCTGTTTGTATGGATAAACTGGATTCTTGTATAGGACTTGGAATTTCAATAGTTACTACAATGTACCTCATACCATCAAATTTGAACTCATATATTTAACTCCAAGTTCTGATTGCCTTGTTTCTTTCTCCAAAGAATACCTCTGGAAATCGTGCCTTCCAATGTTAGTTCAGTAAAAATATACTGAATTCCTAAATTGGCACAGCAGTATCTCTTTAGCCTGATGTCTCCACAAATCTATCAAAAAATCATGACAGGGCTGCTAAATAAATGCACAAACCATTATAGAACCTTTATAAAGGGGATAAGTGTAGTCCCATGTTTTTGAAGTATTAAGAAGATATAAACATGAAAAGTCATTGGTCTATTGGACTCTTTTATTATGATGGCTCCTAAGTTACGAGGCTTTTATATATAGAACATTCTTACCACAAAGTTGTGTTTCAGTTTTAAGAGGAGCCAGTATATGTTCTTCAAGCAGGTCCAGTGGTGACTACAGTCAGAATTCTCCCCTCCAATACTTAACCAGTACCTACCTAATGTATTAGGATTACAAAAAAAGGGTATCATGGTGTCTGCAGCTAAGAGGGCAGGGGAAGAAAGTATACATAAATTACCAGAAGAAAAAGCAGTATGTGATAAATGTAAAAACAGTAACCAAGAACTAGGGATTACAAAGAAGGTAAATATGAATCCCAGATGAGTAGAGGGATCAGGGGAAGAAACACTTGAAATTGATCTTCAGGGATGAGACTTTAATAATTTGGGGCAAAGGGTGTCTTTGTAGAGCCTAAGTTCCAATCCTGAATCCAACCACTGACCAGTTGAGCACATGTTAACCTCCCGAAGCTTCAATTTCCTTAAATGGACAATGAAGATAAAGTATCCACCTCATGGGAGTACTAGGATTATTAAATGACTCTATGTAAAGCACTTGGCATTGAAAATAAATGTAAAATGCTTGGCCCACTGACTGACACATAATAAGGACTCAATAAATGTGAATTAATATTGATACTATTAACAAAAAATAAGAAAATCCAAAGGCACATGTATTTTTATAGGGGATAAAATATGACAAATCTGTGTGATTTGCTTCTGTAATGTCCATGGTATTAGGTTGTTCCTATAATTTGTATAGACAGATTATGGTAAACAGTTTAATTTTGTATCTCTGGATTTAAAAGGGGTCAAATGTAAAAGCCTAGGCTCTAGCTAGGTGAGACATGATCTGCCAGGGTGACACCATGAGGTCTAAGATTTGAGTAAATCCTTTCTCTTGGTCAGCAAACTCTCTTAAGATTCTACAGTTTCTTGTAATAAAAAAGACAATTTATCTCGAGTAAATTTTCCTTATGGTAGGATACTATGAATTTAAAGGCTCTGGTAGATTTTTAATAGCAGATATTAAGTCAAATGTTTCTTCTGATTTGCCTTTTGATTATCTGGTATTATTATTTGGAGGAGAAGCAGAAGAACAAGAGTTTGAAGTCATATAATGTTGGATTAGAATCCTAGATTTGCAATTTACTAGGGACAATTTTAGGAAAAAAATTTTTTTTAATATAAAGAGGACCCAAAGATTAACATAATGGTGCAGAATATGTTCTTAATAATTAGTAAGTGCTATTATGACTATCAGAGCAAATCGGGTGTGGCAGTTTGAGATTTTATAAATCCAAAAAGAGAAAGATTATGTTTCTAAATTGATCTATTCCTCAGGGTGTGATACCCTTTGATTGCATTAAACTCAGCTGAGATGTCTTCAGATTATCTGTTAAGATTAGACTTTTTGATTTGACTACATCAGAGGGTGTGACTCAGGTTGAGTTCCTGTCCCACTGCTGGGTCTGATATGAACAGACACTCACTTAAGAAGACACAGAGGCAAGAACTTTTGTCATTTTTGGTAGAAAGGAGAAAGAAGGCTCAAACTGCAAAAGCCCGGGGAGAAAGGAACCCTTTTGCCTGACAGTTTACAGCTGAGATTGGGAAGATTGCTGAGACTGATAAAGGAGGCCTGGAAAGAAAAAAAGCCCCATGCCAGGAGAGGACTTCACTTAAGGACAGAGCCTCAAGAGGAAGAGGAAGCCCAGAGGGGAAGGCTGAAACTCAGCAGAGATCGCCTGCCTGCTTGCTTCAACACATGGCAGCTGACTTTGGTAAGAAAGTACCTCTTATGGTACCCTGCGGTGGGCTTTTCATGACCTTGGTCCTATAAGCTTTTTTTTTTTTTTTTTCCTATAAGCTTTTACCCCCAAATAAATACACTTTATAAAAGCCAACAGATTTCTTGTACTTTGTATTAGCACCCCTTTGGAAGACTGATACATCAGAAATTCAGAAGAAGACAGGCAGAATGGAAAGAATGTTTTTTCTCCTAGGAAATGGGACATGTAATCTGAACTTTTAGTTGAATGGTACATGAAGGTAATTATTCAGATCAAAGGCACAAAACCAATCCTCTTCAGAAATAAATGGACACAGTTTGCAAGGCAATGCAATTTAGAAGTGTTCCTTGACCATATAGGGGCCAAAAGACTTCCCCTGCCTATTTTAATGAACTTGTATATTAAATTAGTACAATACAGCTGTGTCTAAAAGCATCTGAAATATAAGATACTCAAATGTCCAAAAAATAGAGATTCAGACACCTTTAAAAAAAAGGACTAAAATAGGAAATTTCAATTTATGTGAAATTAAAAGCAATTGGCAAGTTGCTGATCTAGAATAATGCTAAGAGTAAAAGACTGCAGAACCTGACATGACTTAGGATGTTTGGACCCTATACCCATTTTCAGGATCTTATCAATGTTGTTGTTTTGATGTACCATCTGTGGCAGACTATTTGCATTAATAGCCTCAATCCTTCACCCATCCCTATATTCAGTCGCTTTGCCCTATAATTTTGCAGTGTTCTCCCATTCTGCCTCACCCATATCATATGATTTGCTGTAGCCAGTGAGATGTTAGCAAAACACAATGCAAGCTGAAGCTTGAAAAACTGCTTAGGCATTTCCACGTATTTTTGTATCTCTGCCTTTGTCATGAGAATGTGCCTAGACTAGCTTGTTGGATGGATGGGAGAGAAACATATGTAGAACAATAAGCTTGATAGGTAGCTCACACCAAGACATGAGGGAGCCCAGCCAAGATCAGAAGAAGCGCTCAGCCTAATTTGTCAACCAAAGATTCATGAGTGAAACAAATGCACTTCTTAAGCTAATGAGTTTTGGAGTGGCAATAGAGAAAATAATATACCATATCTTTTCCTCTACTGGTTCTTTTCCATGGTCTTTAAACAAGGGCAAGTTCTTTCTCATTCTTTAAAAACACAGAAGTAAAAAACAAGACTTCACTCAGTCTCTTCATTTTTTTCAGGTTAACACTTGTAGAGCCAAATTACTTTGAAGAAGTATCTAATATACACTATCTCCATTTCCTTACCTCCTTATATTCTTCTGTCTAATATGGCTTCCAATCCTTTTATTCCATGAAAACAACTAAATAAGTCACCAAAGAAAAATATAACGAATGATCTTTAGTTCTCAGCTTTCTTGACTTCTTAGCACCATTCAACACTGTTAGCCATTCCTACTTTCATGAACTCAATTCTCGTGACATTCAAGAGAACACATGCTACTACTTGCTTGCCTCTCACCTCTCTTTATTGTCCTTTACTGCAAATCATCCTACTCTGCCTGGCTAACAAATGCTGGGATTGCTCAAGGCTCAGTTCCAGGTGTTGTTCTGTTCATTATTTATACTCTCTCTTTTTGGTCTCTCATCCATAACAGTTAATGAGAGTACAGATCCTTGTTGGGCTCGTTCCACACTTTATCTCCAGCACCTAGAATTAGGCCTAGTACATAGCAGAAACTGGGAAGAAGGGAAACAAATCAGGTGAGACCTACAAGTTGCTCTGGCTTATTGCCTGGAGAATTCCAGGCTGCAACATAGGGAGGGGGAACCCAAACAAGCCTGGAAGTCTCCCTGAGTTGAGGAGACAAAGTATGGAGTTCATGGAGACCAAGGTGACAAAAATTTTAAGGCAGAGTACAGGAGAGGAGAGAGCTGTAGAAAGTTGGGGGGTGGGAGGGAGGTCAAGCGATCGAGCATGGGAGAGCACACCTGTGTGCTCCACATATGGGCAGAGGGTTCTCCTAAAGTCTACTTATGAATATTGATCAGTGCATGAATGTTTCCCAAGGCTGTGAAAAAGAACACTGAAAAGCACCAGTGAGAAAATTCCTGGAGGTCACATAGGGTTGGGTAACAGTTCAAATTCCCACCAGCCAGAATAGAAAGGCCTCCTAATACATGCAGTATTGAGTAGAGTCCTCAGAAGGCTATTGGCATTGCCTCACTAGCGGGGTCAAATTAGCCCTACAGCAGGGTTCATCAACCTTGGCACTTAGTATTTTGGGCTGGATGGTTCTTTGCTGTGGGAGGCTGTCCTATGCACTAGAAAATGTTTAACAGCATCTCTGGCCTCTATTCTTTAGATGCTAATAGTGTCCCTAATTGTGACTATCAAACATATTTCCAGACATTGTCAAGTATCTTCTGGGGATAAAATTACCCCTGGTTGAGAACCGTTCTAGACTAACTGTTGTTCTGGATCTGTTTAACAATGCTTAAAAGAAGGAATCAAACTCTGAGTAATTTAACTCTGTTCCAGAACAAAGACCTCAAATATTTAAAGCAATGCAAAAAAAATATCTAGCACTCAACAACATAAAATTCACAATGTCTGGTAATCCAAAATTACCAGGCATGCAAAAAACTAGAAAATATGAGAAAAATCAAACCATAGAAACAAAGAACACAGATGACAATTATCAGATAAGAATGTTAAAACAGGCATTTTAAATATACTTCCTATGTTCCAGAAGTGAGGAAAGCATGAGCATGATGAGAAATATTGTGGATCCAGGCATACCTAGGAGATATTGTGGGTTCCATTCCAGTCCACTGCAATAAAGCCAGTATTGCAATAAAGCAAGTGACACAAATTTTTTGGTTCCGAAGTGCTTATAAAAGTTATGTTTACTCTATACTGTAGTCTATTAAGTGCGCAACAGCATTATGTCTTAAAAAAACCCAACAATGTACATACCTTAATTAAAATGTGACACAGACATGAAGTGAGAACATGCTGTTGGAAAAATGGCGCCTATAGACTTGCTTGATGCAGGGTTGCCACAAACCTTCAATTTGCAAAAAACTCAATATCTGCGAAGCACAATAAAGTGAAGTGCAATAAAACAAGGTATGCCTGTATAAAGACCCAATTTGAACTTCTAAGAGGTGAAAAATGCAATTTATATCCATAAATGGGATTAAAGGCAGAATAGATACTGCCAGAGAAAAGATTAGTGAACTTAAAAACACAGAAAAAGTAACTATCCAAAATGAAACAGAGATTAAAAAAAAGTTGGAAAATAATGAGCAGAGTATCAGTGACCTGTGGGACAAAATACTGTGATTGGGATCCCAGAAGGAGAGGAGAAAGGAGAAGAGCAAACATATTTGAAAAAATCGTTACTGAAAATTTTCCAAATGTGATGAAATCTATAAGCTCACATACCCAAGAATTTCAAAAAATCCCAAGCAGGAGAAACATGCCAAGGCACTTTATAATCTAATTGCTGAAAACCAGTGATAGAGAGAAATCTTAAGAACAGTATATAGAGATGAACAAAGATAAGAATCAGCAGACTTGTCATCAGAAATAATACAGGCTAGAAGACAGTGGCTAAACATCTTTAAAGTATTAAAATGAATTTGATATCCAAGGAAAATATCTTTCAAAACCAAAAGTGAAATAAAGAAAAACAAAGACAATGTCAAATTAATCAGCAGCAGAACTGTACTAAAAAAATGCTAAAGGAAGTTATTTGTACAGAAGAAAATGGTATCAGATGGAAACTTGGAGTTTTGCAAATGGAGAAGACTGCCAGAATAGTAAATTCATAGGAAAAGCACTTATTTCTAAAATATCTTTGAAAGATAATTGATTGTTTAATCCAAAAATAGTAACAATGTATTATGGGGCTTATAATACATGTAGAAACAAAATGTATGATAAAAATAGCACAAAGTTTGGAGGGAAAAACGCAAATATACTGTTGTAAAATATTTAGTCTATAAAGTGGTAAAATATTGTCTGAAGGTAGAGGGTGATAAGTTAAAGATATATAGTGTAAACTCTAAAGCAGCCACATAAAAAACTCAAGAGATTAAATAAATCAGTATATTCAATAAATCCAAAAGAAGGAAAGAAAAGAAGAAAAAATGGAAGAAAGGAGAAATGGGACAAACAGAAAACAAATAGAAAGATGGCTGATTTTAAACCCAATCATATCAATAATTACATTAAATATAAGTGATGTATTAAAAGACAGAGATTGTCAAATTGGATTAAGAAGAAATCCTCAACTATATCCTGCCTAAAAGGAACTCACCTTAAATGTAAAGGCACAGATAGATTAAAAATAAAATTATAGGAAAAGAAACACCAGGCTAACACCAGTGAAAAGTAAGCTGGAATTATGAAAGTATTATCAGATAAAGTAGATTTCAGAATAAGGAATGTTTCCAGGGACAAAGAGGTTCATTTCATAATGATAAAGGACTCAGTTCATCAAGAGTACATTAATTGTAAATGTGTATGTAGCTAATAATGAGCTTCAAAATACATGAAGTAAAACTTAATAGTACTGAGAGGAGAAACAGAAAAATCCACAATCATAACTGAAGATTTCAACACCACTCTCAAGAACAAATAGAGAAAAGAGAAAAAAGCTCAATAAGGATGTAAGATACTAGAACAGCACTATCACCCAACTTGCCAAATTGCCACTTATAGAACACTTCACCCAACAGCAACAGAATACACATTATTTTCAAGTACACTTACTTGAACATTTACTAAGAGAGAGAGATTCTGGACCATATAACAAGTCACAGTAAACTGAGTAATTCACAGATCAACGAAACCTCAAGGGAAATCTGAACATATTTTGAAGTTAGTGGAAATAAAAGCATAACAAAGCAAAATTAGTGAGATGCAGTTTTAGTAGAGTTTAGAGGAAAATTGTTAACATTATGCTTATAATAGTAAAAAATTAATTTTCTTTTCAGCACTAAAACACTTTACCTCTGAATCAGTGGTTCTTAAAGTGTGGTCCCTTGGACCAGCAGCCTCAGCATCATCAGGAAACTGTTAGAAATGCAAATTCTTGGGCCACACTCTATACCTACTAAAACAGAAACTTTTGTGGGTGGAGCCCAACAATGCATATTTTAACAAGCCCTCCTGTTGATTCTAATATACACTAAAGTTTGTGAACCACTGTTCTAAAGTAGTAATGGTTCTCCAATTTGGACTACCATAATGGTCTCTGCCTTCACTCTTGCCCAGACCATTCAGTCTCCACAAAGCAGTTAGAAAGAGGTATCTGATGATGTCATTTGTCCTTCCCATCTATTCCCAATCTCAATCTCTCTTCCAAGAGCACTGGGAAGCCATTCAAAGTACAGAAGTTTAGCATGACTTACAATAACCTGCATGGTCTATTCCTCTACCTACTCCTCAATCCCTACTATCCCAGGCATCATGCTCTTCCTTGCTATCTTGAATCCAGCTAGCCATCTCTCATCCCTCCTACCTCCATGAACCCCATTCCTTAGGGTTTTTCTACATGTAATTCCTTCTGCACGGAAAGTCATTCCTTCCTCCCCTACAGGTTCTCTGCCGCTTGGCCTTGTTAATTCCTACTCACCCTACAGAGCTCAGCTCAATGGCCATTTCCTTGGCAAGTCTTCCCTCATCTCCCTGAATTGATAGAAATCTCTATATAATAACTCATAGCACCACATACTAATTGAGGACTTACCAGATTTGTGTATTTATTTAACCAATATCGCTTCTCCAAATAAACTTGAACCATGAGAGTAGGAACCATATCTGTATTTGTCCTGCCATTATAACTCATATGTCCAACATATTGCCTGGCACATAAGAGACAAATATTTCTGAATGAATAAATGAATGGATAATAGAGATTGTATCTATAGATACAGGTTCTTAAAATTTGGCTTTCTATTATGCAATACAGAAACAAAGTAGCAAAGAAATGGATTTTTCAGGCTGCCTGGAATTGGGGAGAAGAAAAGGAAACAAGGTATCAACTAAAATAAAAACCCTAGCAGGATGGAATCATTCAGATACCTACTCTATCTATCCTGTCTTTCTCTTTTTTCAAAATACTGGTGAATTCAGTGGGATTAACATAAAGATAATCACAGAATGCTTAGGTCCACTAAAAAGCAAACAGTTTACTGCAAGAGAAAAATGAGAGACAAGCAGACAGACAGAAGGTAGTTAGGACAAGTCAATCTGAAATTAATCCCTTTCTAATAGGTAGTAGTAGAAGAGGAGAAGGGTGACCCTTGAACTTACTTCAGATAGAGAAAGCAGGTCTGGAAGTTGCAGGGAGATAATAAATATTTGCAAAACAAAACAAAATTGGCATGACTCCCTCAGCACCACACTGCTGGATTAACACAGGTCTTGTTCATAGAGAAAAAATACAGCACAAAATAAAACTAAAATGCCAGAAATTTTCAGAAATATAGTGTGTGTAGGGAGGGAATGGATGGGGATTGGAGTTGGAGATGAATAGAATAATCTTAATCTATTAAAAAAAATTCAAGTGGCATTTTTTTCTAGAGCCACACCACATCAAAATTCTAATAATATAAAGCAGGGATGGCAAACCTCTACAAAGGGCCATAGTAAATATTTTAGGCTTTGATGGCCATATGGCCTCTGTCTCAACTACTCAATTCGGCTTCTGTAGTGCATAAAAACAGCCATAGACATTATGTAAATAAATGAGCATATCTGATGTTCCAATAAAACTTTACTTACAAAAATAGGCCATGGGAAGGTCTCTTGGATTTAAAGAATCAATCCTAAATTAGAAAATAGTTCTGGACTCCATATCTATTAGTAGGGAGAATCGACCAAATTATCATTCTTCAAGTTATACTATTTATGTTGCCAAAGTAAAACCAACTTGAAACATCTTTTAGATACATTTCTTGGGTTCCTTTGTGACTCTATTCTAATTAGATATTAGATAATATCTGGTAAATCAAAAGAGAAAATATACAAAACTTGTTGAATAAACTGAATGGATATCCATAAAAATTACTATATGGGGTAATTAGTAGTAGCAGAATATCCTGAAAACTCAGTAATGGCTGGCAAACCAATGCGATTATAAATATTCAAGAAAAATTCTAAGAGAAAACATCAAAACAATGGCTTATCAAAGTAGCTGGTTTATATTTTAATAGACATGATGGCAAAAGTTAGACACATTTCAATGCAAAAAAAAAAAACATAAAACCTCTTTTCTTTACTCAATTCATAAGAAAATTTCAATGGGAAAAAATCCAATTGTAAGCAGAATGGATTTTAATTAAAAATTCCTGATTTTATGAGAATACTTCTTATAATGGAGTCAATGTTTTAATAGTTTTACTTATGGCACTGGCAATTAGCAGAGAGGCAATATGAAACATGTAAAAAAATATATATTGTTGAATTAATTTTTACATTATACATCTTCATTTCATTCAGTATGTAACCAAATTAAAACTATGGTTATATACTTGATCTCATTTTTCCTAAGTTCACAGTAAGATATTTTCTCATTATGGTTTGCAATATAGAAAGTAAAGCCTCCTGAACTTACTGCTACCACAGCTGTTACCTTGTGGCCTGAATATGAAAGAAAATCTAATATACAAAAATGTAAAAAAACAGACCAATCAGAATGCCATCATCTTTGGCTTAAAGGGATTCACCACAGTATTCTTTTAATGGTGACTGTTAACAGAGCACTTCCAATTTAATGTCCATTACCCTAACTTAATCTATATACAACAGGAACAAATCTAGTACATATATTTTGTATTTTTACAATCAATACAGTATCTCTGGGAATTTCACAGTGAAATACAGAAAAATCTTAGTAGGAAACTATGTAGAGCTGTTTCCCAACTATGTTCTCCAAATTGTGTTCTATGGGATATTAATAGTTGTAAATGGTATATAAACTTGGGGAATGCAATTTAACTTGCTAATGAAACACTGTGACTCAGCAAGAGCCGGAGAAAGAATTGCACACTTCGCCAACTTATTTGACCATAGAACCCTTTGCACACAGAACATTTTAGGGCAATAGTGTTCCTTGGAATACATCTGTGGAAATGGCTTGCATATAGCAAACTAGACTAAGGTGACTGTGTGAGTCATTTTTTTTTTTTTTTCCTTTTTTTTTTCTCTTTTTCTTTTTTTTTTTTCTTGTGTATGAATCATTTGAAAATGCTTTTCTATCAAAATGAAATCTGGAAAGTCACCTACACTATGCTTCATTGTTTTCCATTCAATGACAATTATGAAGTTGAATATTAGCACAGAAAGATTTCTAATATTATATTCAATATTATAGAAAAAAATGCTTAAGGATGTACTGTGCCAAGGGTTGCCTAAATTACAAATTTAAAATAATATTGAGTTAAGACTCATAACTTGGTAAAATATTCTTAAGAAGGATCAGAGAGAGAGATGCATTTTTAGTCTTTCAGGTAGTTGTAGTAGTATATTTAGTTAAAAATTACTCATCAGTTATAAACCTGTGTGAAAACCAGTATTCTGAAGGGAAAATGACAAAACAGGAGAAGATGCCAAACCGAACTTTTTTTTTCAAAAGTCATCTCAGAATCCAAATAAAGTGTCAACTTGAATTTCTGAGGTTTTATGGGAACATTAAACATGTTTTAGGATGAATGCTATTAGTAGAGTAGCTTCAAGTCCATATCAGTTTATTATGACAGTTTCAGATTATTTTTGTGAATCCCCAAAAGAAAAAGATTATGTTTGTAAACTAATCTATTCCTCTGGGTGTGATACCCTTTGATTGTATTAAATTCAGTGAGGGGCCTCTGATTAAGTTTACTTGATTAAATTGATTTAGGGCTTCTGATTGGGCTACTTCAATAAGGTGTAACTCAGGTTGAGTACCCCCACTTGGTTGGCTGATATAAACGGACACTCACTCAAGAAGACATGGGAAGAGAGAGAGCTCCGTCATTGTTGATCCTGAGGCCTTGGGGAGAGATGAGCCATTTGTCTGATAGTTTGCAGCTGACCTTGGGAAGAGAGCCAAGACTGATACAGAAGACCCAGAAAGTCACAAGCCCTATGCCAGGAGAGAGAGGAAGCCCTAAGAGACAAGCCCTATGCCAGCCTGCAGCTGAGGGAAAGGAAGCCCAGAGGGGAAGGCTGAACCCTCGCAGAGATCAGCAACCATCTTGCTTCAATATGGAGTGACTGACTTCGGTAAGAAAGCAACCTTGAGTTGGACTCTTTAGGGCCTTGTAAATATAAGCTCTTGCCCCAAATAAATACCCTTAAAAAAGTCAACAGATTTCTGGTACTTTGTTTGCATTGGCATCCCTTTGGCAGATTAATACATTTCTTCTTAAAAATTTCCTCAGAGGTGTCCAAAGTCAGCTTGTTTACATCCAGATATTTAACAAGTAGAAAAAGGCACATATTTCCTTTCGGAACTCAAAAGACACTGATACTTAAAAGGTCTATTATTTCAATAGCTGCACTTCATGTTGGGCTGTCATACCTCAAAAATCATCTCCTGCACCTGTCTCTTCACTTCATTTTGTCGCCCAAATCTATATTGTGTGCTTATAATTTAAAGGTGATCAAAGTAGAGTCCCTTTGACTTTGATCACTTTCACTTTAGAAAGTCTCTTTAAGAGCTCTACCTTGACCATATAGTTTCTCACCACTATTAGACTGAAAGATACCCTTTCGGCTTGCTCTCTCTGTCCTGTTAACACTCACTTGGTGAAACCAACTACTATTAAATCTAAGGATCCACCTTTCTCCAAGCTTACATCCTGGCAGCTCAGATAAAATCACACAGCTATGCAATCCTTTATTTCTCCAGGTAGTTATCTGACCATTCTCCACAACTATTTTAAACCTTATCCACATATACTTATCTATATTTTTCTTAGATTACTTCACCTCTTGCTTCATAGAAAAATAGACCACATATAATATCCTCAACATTCTTCCCAAGAACTTATAAACTGCTTTCCAATATTCTTCCTCCTTCTCTCATGTTGTAAGAAAAAAGTGACCTTTCTGGCCAATACTAATCTCTCCAATGATGCCTTACACTTTACATCCAGTAATTGACTCAGAGGCTTCATTCCATATGCATTGTTTCCCATCTAATTTTTATATCTTCAACCTCTCATTCTCCACTGTCTTTTTCACATTGATATTGTTGGAGATTGATCATGCCTCCCACAAATGGCATGTTCAGGTCCCAACCGCTAGTCCTGTGGGAGTGAACCCATTTGTAAACAGGACATTTGAAAATGTCATTAAAGTGACAGAATGAGGGTGGGTCTTAATCCAATATGGCTGAAGTTCTTATAAGCAAAGGATATTGGAAACAGAGAAGCCATGGGGAACAGCCAGAAGTTGGAAGTCAATGGAACCCAGAAGAGAAAGGAGAAGATGAAACCATGTTCATTGCCATGTACTAGAAAAGTCAAGGAACCCCAATGATTGAAGGCTGGCCAGAAGACACCAACACTGGGAGGAAATAAGCCTTCTAGCCTCAAACTGTGAGCCAATAAATTTCCGTTAAGCCAATCCTTTGTATGGTAATTGTTTTAGCAGCCAACAAACTAAAACGTTATTTAACCATTTTTTTATTTTATTAAACCTGCTGTCAACCCCAAGTCTTACTCTAGCACCTCCCTAAGAATGCTCTCTTCTATCTCAGTGCAGAAGCTCACGTCCATAATCTGGAGATTATCCTTTATTCCTCTCTCTCAGACATACTGATTCTACTTCATGAATCTCTCTCAAACCTATCTGTTCTTCTCCATTTTTATTGGAGAAGGGCTCAAAACATTTATTTCATTAATTGATGTTGACCTCACAATTTGGGGTATGCTTCTCAGTAGCTTTCTTTTGCCATTCTATCCATGCCTCCATTCCTATTTTATGCCTCAGGTATAGATTCAGTGTTCCAAACAAGCCATGCTCTCTTTTGTTCCCCAGATTTTCCACATAAAACGAGTTTGCTCTGCCTGAAACACTCCTCTCCCTACTTTTAATATTTGGTCTCTATTACTCCAAGCATCAGCTTAAATGCAACTATGTAAAGAAAACTTCCCTCATTCCCTAAATCAGGGTTCTGTTTCCCTCCTATGTGCTCCTATAGTCCAAATACAGTTCATTTGTCTCCCTTATTATAGCACTCATCCTCAACTGAAATTGCCTATTCACTTTTCTTACCGTATGACATGGTGAGCTCCGTAAGAGCAAAAACCATGACTTTACCCATTCTATCCCCAATACGTGGCACACATTTAAAATATAAAATACACTATTTATTGAATAAATGATGTAGGCCTTGTTTTCTCACTTATGTGGAAAGGGAACTTTTTGAATCTTCCACAGCAGGCGTTTATTATTTGCTGAACTAAGAATGGGATGATCTAGAATTACATTTTGTCTTCCTCCTTTCCATGTCTACAGCAGTGCAAATAAATGTGATAGAAACTTTAAAATTCCTATGTATTAAACTATCTGAACAGTTAATCTCAAAATGTACAAAACAAGACATTCATAGTAAAAGCAAAGACTTTTCATCAATAGAAATATTTCATAATTCATTATATACATTGTCTGCCCTAGGAATTTTTCTAGAAAAGTCCTGTTAAAAGTCTTTCTCAGGTTTAAAGTCACTAATTATACTATGAAGAAGAGAAACATACAAAACTAATAATGAGTTTTAGCATTATTTCCAAAAAGGCAAAAAGAAGTATGGAATACCAAGAATAATGAGAAAAAAAAAAAAAAAACACTTTAAGAAAACACTTAAAAATCAGATAAATACAACAAATGTTGTTATAAATACAATTTTGTAAAAATAATGTATTTGTTGATTGAAAAAAGAATGTTAAAAATAAAAAAGGAAAGTTATCAGCAAAAGATAAAAATTTAGCAGAACAAGAAATAGTACTAGTAATTTTAAAAATGAGAAAAGTAGGTGAAAAACAACTCTTAATTTGATACTATAATTTTGAAATTTTTGAAAAAGCAATATAAGGCATCTTCCATCTTATTTTTCTAGAATGATCTCATAATTAATGGAGTGAAGAATCATATTAAAATAAAATTTAAACTTATTCTGTAGGAAGATATGATGGTTAAGAAGCTGGAAGGACAAAATACGGTTCTGTTGTAAAATGAATAATGCAAACTACCTTTGGTAAACTGAAACAGTATGAAATGAGGATGGTATAGAGAATTAAAAATGAAACTTTACACTTTATTCTTCATGGCAGTCTTTTAAAAATATTTGTGTATTCTTAGCTGAATTATAAGTTGCTTTTTTGTTATTTTAAAAATCACTATTAGAGTTTTCCCCTTTTTTCCTGACAAAGTATTTGTTATAATGTTATTTTTAGTTTTCCTAAGAGCAAGAGATGAAGAACATTCTTTTCAGTTTTATTTTTCAATAATGGAGACTCTACTCTGATCACCTTTAAAATTTTAATCATTGTGTATTAGATATTATTGAATGGTATTTTAAAGTTATTCAGTTAAATAATTAACTTTTAGAGTTCATGGTAATTAAACTATTAAAACTCTAGTGTTTAATTACTGCTTTTAATATTTTAATATAAATATTAAAATACTATTGATTTTAGCCTTTAAAAAAAAAAGGTAAAAATAAAACCACCTGTACACCCTCAACCCCCAAAAAACTCCCCTAAAATGTACCATGTAACAATATATAAACTGTCCTTAAATTTCTAAATGTAACTTGGTACTTAGGGAAGCAATCAATAAGCAAGACCATACTCCTAAATATCCTGGGTTGTCCAGCACATTTCACTGAGCTGGAAATGGCTACATTGGCAACCACAGTGTTCACATCCTATTTTTTCTAGGTTCTAAAGGTGACGGTACCCCTGAGTAAAGCAAATACTCTGCTGAAGTAATTCTGGTTTCCATTTAGAATTGAGCATTACCTTAACAATTACCTGTATATGACTCTTTCTCTCTTGCTAGGCAATAGATGGTCTGTGGAAAGGATTCCTCATCTGTGGAAACTAGTTTAATGTCTGACATGAACAAAAAGCACTCAACCAGTTTGTTGATTTATCGAGAAAAATATATTATTCCTATTCAAATAACCTGTCTTAAACGGTCCCAGAAGCAATACCAAAGGACATAACAACTTAATGGTGAACAAAACCTCTGATATCCCAGGATACTATATGTGATAGCTGTTATCAATTTAGCTTTGAGATATTCTTGACTTCTCTACATGGACTCATTGTTGCTATTTATTAAATTATTAAGAGAATAAATGTATCTTACTTAGCCTGCAGCATAATAGTAAATTTTAGTTACTTGGGCATATTTATCTGTCAAAGTCAAACTGTTTTCTATATTTTACATTAGATCTATTAAATGTAAAATAATATCACTTTTACACTAATGAACTATGTTTAAAAACTTTCTTTTGCCTGAAATCCTGGACACGTTAAGATGTGGGAAGTACACTAGTCTATTTAGCAGCACCTATTTTCAGGAGTTTCATACTAGGTGCCCAGAAACTAGGTTGTCCAAATATCTTGGAAATAACTTAAAACTGTATCAGCAGCTCCTTTTCTATCTATTCTCTTGTACTTTACTCAAGGCACCTACAATGAAACTTTAAAATTAAGGAGAGAAAAACTTACCTAGTTGGGATTTTGAATAATAATTTGCCATTAGTCCACTGTTGCAAGACTGTTGTTTATATCTTTTTGTTGACATTTCTGTGGTCTTCCATGGTGGTCTTTTTCTTTTGTTCAATTTGCTAAGAACTTCAGAACTCTCAGGAGGATACCTGTTATAGCTAACACATTTATTTAATTTACTACTGTCCAGTTGGTCAGCAAATTTATTGGTTGAAGGATTACTTGCATTTCCTATTTCTTTAGATTGCTTTTTAAAGGAATTTTGCTGAGCAGAATGGGATCTTAAGGTACAGCACTTTGATTCTCCCATATCAGTCTGATGATTACTTCTACTATCAAAAGGCTCAGGAGAGTAAATGACTGTATTTAACTTAAAAGTATTTCTGTGTTCAAGATAGTTGATCTTCCTCAAAAATATTCTACAATCTTTTAAGGACTTTGACCTCCAATTATTTGGATATATATTTCCTACTTTTGACCCCTTTTCTTCTTTTTGACTGCAATTTGTTTCATTCTCCTTTGCTTCCGACTTAAATTTATTCTCTAAACTAATGTGTGCTTTGAAGTTAGGCACTGCCATCCTCTGCTGCATAAAGTCATCTCTGATCTCAGATGGCAAAATAAAATGATTACCTAACGAGTTTTTTCCTTGAAGTGGGACTTCAGCATTTGTTCCCCTCTCAGTCTTTTTAAACAATTGATTGGGGCAGAAAAATCTTAAGTTTCTCCTTTTAGAGTTCCAAGCAACTGTTTCACGGTTATGCAGCTTTCTCTCTCTTCTCCATCTTTCATGTTGTAACCTTTTAAACTCAGTCCTTTTCAGTCTAGCTAGTGTTAAATTACTTTTCACATTTAAGACTGGAGTGCTAACCATTTTATGCAGTATATGAAATTTCCCTGCTGATTTTGAAGGAGAGGATAGTGCAAATTTTTTAAAGTGCTTTTTAAAGGGGCTGGTATTAAAATCAGAATATCTGGTCCCTAATTTAATTCCTCTGGTATTTATTACTTCCAAAGGGTTTCGAGCATTCGCTTTTCTAACTAATGAAAGAGACTGTGTTTCTGTTGTTTGCATAAACCAGGTACAGAGTTCATTCAAATCACACTTTTTCCGAAAAAGCATTTTTACAGGTGAAACTTCAAATTCAAAAAGACAGGTTTCCAAAGGGTTTGCTATTCTGAAATGATCATTTCCAATGTGTTCTCTGTTTTTATGAGCACAATTTTCAGCTTCATCTCCACTCACTCTCACCCAAGCATTTGTTATTTTCTCAAATCTATTGTTCAATTCCTCTAATAAGGAATCATTTGAAGTAGAAGTAGCCCACCACCTGAGCAAAGGCTCTGATGAAATTATAGGGTCCAAGGATATTTCAGTAAAAGGTATTAATTTGTCTTCCAAACATTTTTTTGCAATCCTTGAATTTCTAGCTCCTAAGGTACCTTTAGAAGCTATTTTTATCCTTGAATGCCTATGTTTTTCCTTCTGATCTTTACCTTTCTGCACATGGAGTTTATATGATTTATGAAGCATACCATTTCTAAAAACAAGTGAGTTAGAAGATGCTAAGGAATGAAAGAAATGTAGAGATGGTTTTCTATCCCTAACAGAATGTCTCAGAGGTATGGAAGCAATCATACTTTTTGATCCATTATGAAATATATCAGCTTCAGTGTGCCGTGTTTTATCCATTTTATTGCATTGGTGATCACACTTTTCTTCAGACACATTTTTTTCTAACATATTCTCCTGTTCTAAAGGAGGTAAGCCACTGCTAATACTTACTTCTCTTTCCTGGGGTGAGATTCTATTAATAGTTACAGATATGCCAGAAATTTTCACTTTTGCAGGTCTTCCAGGTTTCCTAATTATTGCCAAAGGTTTCTGATTTGGTCGAATAATGTTCTTGGAGGGGTGAGGTATCACGGATTTGTTCTTGATAGGTCTAACATATTCATAGCCAGACCCCAAGACCTCACTTTCAGTAGTCAAACTTGGTACAGTACTTATTCTTTCTCCCGAGTCCATTTGGTGTGCTCTAATATGTCTCACACTGTTATATTCAGTGGAAAAATCAGCAACATTATCATTTGATGATCTAATATTGCTTACATGTACACTTCCTTCAGAAACATATCTTTTAGTTCTTCTTGACCTTCCATAAATAACAGTTACTGTGATACTCTTTTTATAAATACCTTCATTTACTTCTGATATGGGAGATTCTGGGCTTTTCTTTCCAGCGCTAAAGGATTTATTTTGGTAAATAGTGATGTCTGTTTGATCAGCTTTGGATTTTGGAGGTCTTCCAATTGGCCTCTTAATCGGTTTCACAACTTGGGGACCTATTTTCTTAGGTCTACCTGGTTTTCTTTTGAAAGATGAATTGACAACACTGCTTGAATTCTCCTTAAGTTCTTCTTGTGGTTTATCACTATTCGTATCAGTTATATATTTTGCAGAGGATTCTGTAGTTTCTTTTGCACAATTAAATTTGTTTTGTTCTCTTTGAAGAGTGTCAATATTGTTATGATTAGAAATACAATTTCCAAAGTTAGCATATGGGATATCCTCATTACTTTCCATTCTTTTTCCAATTACATGACGGGCTAGACATTTTTCAGAAGGAAGATTAGTATTTGCTTCAGCAGTACTGACTGAAGTTAAAGTATATTTGATTCCTTCACTGCTTTTAATCTCAGATAGAAACATGAGTTTTATCGGACTAGAATAGTTGGAAAAAGAAGAGCTTTCAATGCCTTCATATTTTGTTGGTACATTTTCAACATTGGAAATCAAGCTACCCGTATTTAAATTAGATAACTTTTTTAGATTGCCAAGTCTTTTATTATTCAAATCCATTGTAGGAATTCGACTACCTCTGATAATATTGCTGGATGCTACAACAGATTTTGATAAACTCTGCTCTTTGCATCTAATTCTATTCATGTTAAGAGTTGTAGTTTTACCAGCATTCTGGTCTTTACCATGGGCATTTTCTACCAATTTCTTTGATGTTTTATAACCTTCTGATAATGGCTGATTATTCCAAGATTTTTTGGCCATATTTATTGTATCTTCTAACCGCTCAACAACAACTTGTAAATTAGAATTCATTGCAATTTTGTTTAGGTCAATATTGTGTGAGCTTTCAAATTGAATATTCTTCACTAGACCTTTTTTGTGTGTGGATTCAGTTAATTTTTTGGCCTTAGGGGACTTTTTAAATACGTAATTGTTTGTTACATATATAGAATACCACCCTGGTGGTACAATGCTTCGTTTAGTTCTGCTCAAGAGTCCAGGAACATCACTTTCCAAAGGAGTTTGAGTCTTCTCAAATTTTGGATTCTCTTTATGATTTTGCAAAAATTCCTTCCCAGCTGCAGGTTTCTCCTGTGATTTTAAGTTTACTTTTTCAGGTGAGGTTGTTTTAAAGCTTTCTGAAAATGTGTCAAAAGTCATGTCAGTTTCTAAATGATGAAGAGGTAGTTCCAATGATTCTAATGGAAAATCTGGTGAAAATGTTTCTACATGATTTTTAACTTGAAGACTTCCAGAATTTTGTAAAGAAGTCCCTTGGCAATGATAGATTTCTTCTTGATCCGTCGAAAATATCTTACCATCGTGCATTAATTTCCTTGAATTTTTTTCAGTGTATTTTTTTCTTATAAAATTTTCATCAAGACTAGCAAGTTCTCTTTTTATCTGTAAAGACTGCCTTCTAAACATAGAAGAATTGGGAGAATTGTGCATTGCAAATAGGGTTTCTTGACGCTTTCGAAATCTTGTCTGAATAATTTTATTTTCTACCTTTTTATCATGTTGCCTCAGTAATTCCATAAAACTGCAATCACTGGCCTTTGCATTACACAAGAGTGAGGTTATTAAATCTCCCAATTTTATATCATTATTTGTATTACAATCACTGCTAGATAATTTTACAAGGTTTGTCATATCTGTAGTTTCTATTGATTTTAATTTTTCATTAATACGATCCATTAAATCTTGAAAAATTACAGTATTTTCACCTTTTTCATGATTTACAGTAAAATTATTGCTGTCTTCTGAACGCAAAGAATCAGAGTTCCTGGATTTTTCAATTTTATGTATTTTACCTTCATGATTAACCTTGTCACTGCTGATTTCTGCTGGTATGAGAGATGGAGGCTGGTTAATGTTTGTTTCAAGTTTGTTATTTTCTAAGGGTGAAAAATCTGAGATGGCCTCTTTCAAACTCTCAAATCCTTCAGTTTGTATAGGTGAGAGTGGTGGGGGTGAGGGACTTCGAGATCTACAAACATCTTTAAGATTGACTGAAAGATCACATACTTCCCTTGAAAAAAGAGGAATATGAAAGGTTGTTTTTGTAGAGTGAGTGCTTGGTAATATTCCAGAACAACACCTGTGAGAATTGTAATTGTTTGCAATTCCTCTATTCACTACTGTCTTAATGTGTTCAATAGTTACAGTTTGGCAAGATAAACAATGTAAATCTTTAATACAGACTGGCAGAAGTGCTCTGCCAGGCCTTTCTCTTTCATTTTGTAAATACCCTCTTTCTGCCAGTCTATATTCACTGCAACTACAGTAAAGGCCAAGCAAGGCATCTTCAATTAGGGGATTTGGAGATTCTGAAGACACAGAATATGATGTATTACAACAGCAAAGACAAGCAACATTTTGCTCTTGGACTAGATATTTCAACATAGCCAAAATTTGTTGCTGGTGATGTATGCACAAAGATTCCAAAATTTTGCTTAATGTTGATTTTCCTTTTTCCATTTTAGTAGCTTCCTCTGATTTTGCATCAACAGTTGAACTAAAAATAAAAATCAAACAAAAAAATGAATTACAGTAAAAAATACCAATAGTATAAGGAGTTATAATTTTAATACTGTTTAAACAAAAGATAGTTTGGTATTGCTGTACTTTTAATTTCTACAGAGCTGCAACAATGACATCTTGATCACTGTTAGGCAAAAATATAATGAAGCACTAATAATTAATTTCCTAAAGTATAAGAGTCAAAGCAAGAACCCTATTTTTGCAATATGAAAGCTGACGATTATGTTTACATATTGATAATTTTTAGGTTTTTGGATATATTAAGAATATTTCATGGATAGTGCTTCATAAGGAGTTAAATTTTTTGCAGACTTTTTAATGTTATTTTGATAATTATCAGTCCATATTAGTACAAATAAGGGCATTATGAGGTAGTAATAAAATCTTCCCTATCTTTATTTAAAATAGATATTTTTTAAGGCAGTGAAGATACAATTATTAATTAAAGAGAGCTCTGCACAGCCACAAGAAAAAGTAAGGGATTTGGACTTCATATAAAAAACAAAATATCTTTTCTAAGGTTAAACTCTATGCATTTTAACCTAATAAGAAAATTATTTTCAGGTCTTTAAAAATGAAATCAATTTTAAATTGATTTTAAATACTTAAGTAATTACATCGAAACTAAAAGCATTACTTACCTAATTATTTTAATTTCAAATGCTGGAAAATGTCGCACTGTAGAAACTACTATACATCTAATTTTAAGACCCTGAATTGCTTACAACCAATGTAGAAGTCTACAAATGTCTTTTCAAAAAGCTAATACCAGCAGCAAGAAAAACAAAATATATTAAAGAGTTCTGTTTCAGAAAAGTATCTATTTTAATTAAACATATCACCAAACTCTGTACATGCAACTAGTATTTCACTAGTGATTTCTTAAGATTTTTTGTTAACAGATCCTGGTTGGTAGAAATTTTATTTAGGGTTGGAATTGGGATTTGTTGATTGTGCATTGCCACCAAAGAATGTATTTTGTTTAAATAAAGGCTTATTATACTCTAAAATAAAAGATTTTTCTTTTATAATGAAAAGTGGAATTAATCTTTTATTTTTGTTCCCTAAAACTGGCTTAAACTTGTTTCACAGGTAAGTATGCAATATTTTGTTTATCCTTAAAAAAAAAAAAAACACAAACAAAAAAAAACAAAGGTTATTTGAGTAACAAAAACACCAAAGCAAAATTTAAACATTTGATAAAAGTTTTTTTTCTGGATAAAATATAACTTTACTAGATTCAACTAAATTCTTACTAAAAGTAGGAAATGATTTGACATCAAGTAGCTACCAAAGTAGAAAGAGTTACGAAATTACAAAAAAACTTGTTAAGTCCATTGCTGCCTCTAGACAGATGAAGATAGGACATGACACCAATATCTTTTCCTTTTTGAAAATTATTTTTTGTAACTTTTATCATGGTTGGGAGAGTAAAATGATGGTAATGACTCCCAACATTCATTATTAGAGGATTTAAAAATTTGTAAAAAAATGTATAGAATGAAGGCACAAGGAAATCATAGCTATCTCTTATTAAGTTATAAGTGATATATTCTTTTCAGCAAATAAAAATTGTAATTTTAACATAAACATTAGGAACCCAGAAAGTTCTGATAGGCACACTTTTTCTTTAAATTACCTTGTGGCCTATTAAACATATCTGTTAACTAACAAATAGAGAATTTACACGATTCTTGGAAAAATGTTATACTGTATTTTAAAGATTAATATCCTTTCATAAAAGTAATGCGCAAAGGCTTTTTATATGTTAGCACAGTCAGGTGGAAAACAAGAACAATTTTTTAAAAACTATGACCAGTGTTAAATATTCTGGAAAATGTTGTAATGTCAATTTGATAAAACTCAAAATTATTATGAAAACTACTGCAAGATTCTGATATCCCTTTCTTACATTCCAAAAGAAGTCTATACTTTAAAAGAAAAGTTTTCTTAGCCAGTTTATTATTTTTGATAATGAAATTTCAGAAATACCACAGTGGCTGGTAATTTCCATTCTAAAATTAAATGAAGAATAGCTTAATAAAGTTACCAATTAGATATTCAGATATTAGATTCATATTTAAGCTCTCAAATTGTAGAACTCTGTAATATCCTTATGTGGTTGCAAATTTTTTCTTTTCCACAGTTCTTGTGTTTAGAATCTCAAAGAAAAACTTATATGAGGAAATATTAGTTTAAATACACATAAAAATCTCCAATCTAGTATTCTCAAGTGATTGTATAAAAATTCTAAAATTGTATTTTTATAGATTTCGTTTTTAATGTTAAAAAATTTCTAATCTTTTCCTGTTTGATTTATAAACCAAAACACTCTATTTTCTGTATGTTATTATCCATTTTGTCTATTACAAGTCTTGTTGAACTATTTCTTCAGAGAAAGTAAATTTCTAATATTAGTTTTAATAAAATTGCTTCCTAGAGTGAATCAAAGAAGTCAGTGTAGTCAGGTTATTTTCATTGCTTTTCTTTTTTTTCTTTTACTGAATGAGTAAATCAAGCACACGCCAACAGTGTTGTAAATTTATGTGCAAAAGCATTTGAAGTGCTTTACTACAAATTACAACCTAGAAACACGTTAACCGAACAATTAAAATTCATACAATCAGATTTAGATATATAACAACACAAAGTAGGAACAGAATTACAGTACATTTACAACACAAGACAGATACATGAATTCATTAGAAAATATTGTAATAAATAATTCATGAATT
Organism: Tolypeutes matacus; assembly: GCA_026826555.1. Taxonomy (NCBI): domain Eukaryota; kingdom Metazoa; phylum Chordata; class Mammalia; order Cingulata; family Chlamyphoridae; genus Tolypeutes; species Tolypeutes matacus. Next base: position 13,303,373 of record JAKSZT010052319.1, on the reverse strand, counting down.
ATAGTGCAATTGATTTATGCATAAATATAACTAATTGCCTAACAATCAGTTTATATTAACAAAATCTGTCAAAATCAAGGCAGCCACAGAGTTTTACTAAATTACTGCGACAATGGAAATACTGCAATTAAAAAACAAATACAAGTATTTGTACTGTAAACAACTAAAAAAATCAGTCTCACTAAAGTTAGTATACAATTTAATATAAAATTGTCATTAGCTACCAGAAATGGTTTAAACAACTTTACTGAGCAGTAGTTCTAAAAACAGAGGCACTGTTTTTTTCTTTTCTTTCTTTTTTTTTTTTAAATATAAAATATTGAGAAACATTCAAATAAGTAGAAAGCATGTAAGAGTTGCTTTCACCTTCATTAAAAGTCTGCTGAAACTGTTTTTTTTTTTCCAGAAAATTGTCACTTAATAAGTAGTAACTGGTAACTAAATTTATAAAGTACTTTGAAAGATTAACATAAAGAACATCTTAATAGAATCAATGGGGAGAAGGAGAACCCATATATTTCCCTGCCTTTCCTAGTTTGTATAATCATAAGTTAACTCAATAATTAGAAACATTTTGTTTCTCTTAAAAGTTATGGGTTGATCATTATGTATAAACTATCAAAAAATATTTTAATTTACTATTTCTGACCAAAAATAAATAATACAAGTACTAAAATGCTGCAAATTAACTATAATATTACCTATAAAACTACTGATCACTGTGAAGTCAATAGCAAAATGATCCCTGATTTTATGAATCCTGTAAAGTTTTTGGTCAGGTCATCTTTTAAATGATATAAAAGTGTTCTGCGTAAGTTTCCCTTTACTATAAACTTCTCAATCAATTTATTAATGTAAATATAGTGTGAGGAATAAAAAAGTTCGGTACAATATAAATATTATGTAATGCATTCATGCCCCCAAAGTTTTGCAAGTAAAATTCTGTATAAAGAGATCAATATAATTGTTTGGAAATGCTAACTTTACCTTTAACTTTGTTTTTCAGTGGGGGAAGGGGTAAATACATTAAATAATCCAAGTTATATTAAATAATCCAAGTTCTGGCCCTCACAAAATATGGCTTAATTCTTTAAAAACAAAGATGACCCTGACATCTGCTGTTTTGTAATCTATTATGTATATTTTCTTGGGGAAAAAAAAAAGAGCAAGAGGATTCATGTCCTAGTATGTAGGTAACATTAATAGCTGAAGGAAGTTCAGTATAGATCTAAGAGACCAAATAACTATGTGGTTGTGTAGTTTTCCTCACTCTTCAGTTTCTTAAAAACATGTAAGCAGTTTTTAAATTTAATAGCTGATTATTAAATACACACAAACACAAGTGTAAAAACACAAGCGTTTAACAAGGTATAGTTACTTTTAAATTCAGCTAGAAGTATTCTTTTTGGATTTAGGAAAACTGGCTTGGAAAAATGACCAGAACCTGAATTCTAACAGCAAAAAGGGGCACTCAAAGAATCTTGAATTTATAAAGCAAAACCCCATTTTTTAATATGGAGGCACAGGCTTTATAACATTTTACCATTAAAACTGCATACTCCATAAATGCAACATGAATACTCTGAACCATATTTTAAAACTGCTATATAAAAATTACTGGTCTCATCTCATGAGTTTTTTAAAAGTTAAAATGCACTGCCCAGCTTCTAACTACCCAATTAGTAGAAAGTTTACATTACTGAAAGTTCAAAACAGCTTCAGTGTTAAATATTTGTAAATCTATTCAAGACCCTGAACAAACTGCAAATTTGGTTATTAGCAAAATGATAATGTATCGCCCACCAAAATGAAATCTGTAATTCATTTTGATAAACTGAAAATGTTTTGAAATGTCACAGCAGCAAATATATTAAAGTTACACTGAGGTTTTTCAATAGGAGTGTGTCACAATCCTTAAAATTTAAAGTAGTCATAACATCAACTAACCAGCACATTTAAACCAAAATTATCATTCTCAAGCTTTTTCTGTGCACATTATAAACATGCTCTAAGTTGCATTCCAACTTTCTTTTCTAAAAAACCTTACACATTAGCTTATTTTTCAAATGAAAAATGAAATTAAATTATTTTAATAATTAAATTTAAATTATTTTGTTTTTAGTATTCCATATTATATTAAAGGATTCTATAGCTGCTGGGGTTAACTGTGTGTCAGTTTTGTATTTTTTAAATTATATACTGTAAAAACCCCAACTTCCTGCTAAATCAACTATTAAATGATAAATATTAAATTTCATTATACATATCATTTAAGGTTTTCTTTTCTATTCCTGGTGGATGCACTGGAGTGCATTTTGTATTTCATAGAATGCACTGTAGTGTACTAATACTGAATATATTAATTTTTCTTAGTATGATAGCTGTCTATTAAACTTTGATTGGTTGTTTGACCTACTTACAATAACTGTAAGTATTTCTATAAAAATGTTTACAAATTATTAGTATCATACTTCCATCAGATGGTTCAACTGAATGGCTGGAGTAGTCTTTCACCAATAAAAATGTTTCACTTGACAATTACTTGTTTTCCCACAACGTTTTATGCTATTGACTACTAAAGAAAACCTGAATCTTTTTCACCTATTTATACAAGGATTAAATACAAACTATCAGAATTAAGTAAGCAACTATATAATTCTGTCCACAGTGAAAACCCTGAATAAAACTTTTTTTTCAAAAGGCATGTAAGTGGTTTTTGAACTGTAAATTTTCATGTCTCCTGTCAGAGTGAGCATGTGTAATTCCCACACGTGTGTATAAAGACACACAAACACACACCTGTGCACATACACACACGCACACATACATTTTCCTAACAAGTAATCTACATAGGCTTGCTGTTTTTGCAGCTGCCAGTCCCTGAATCTGTCATATTATATAACCCAGTGTCTGGTATTCGGAGTTTCTTCTTCGGAGGAGTCTTCAGTGTTCCAGATCTTTCTTTTACCTTGTATTCTAAAGTGCTGTGAGGTACCCCATAAATTCCTTGTGCTTTTGAAACACTCATTTTTCCACTCATTACCATTGCAATAGCTTCTTCCATTATTTCATGATCATATTGCCGATAGCGGCCACGCTTTTTCCTGGGTTGCTTATCTTTTCGATCTAATCCATCTTCAGTATTTTCAGAGGTTCCATCAACTGTTCCATTCTTAGAATTAAGACACAAAGGAGAGAGGTCCCCATGTAGAAAATAAGAGTCAACATTTGAGTGAGTTACTGGTCCAGAACATTCTATTTTGTTCTGTTTAGGGAGTATATTTTTCAGTTTTTGGAGAGCTGATCCTTCTAGGACTGAAGAGGTTTTGGAAACTTGATACATAACATCCAACAGACCAGAACCATCAGGTTGTGGTTTTGAAACAGAACTTACTCGTAGCTGAGGAATTTTTAACTGTACAGTAGGATGTGAAGTTTCAAATTGTAGGCTTTCATTTTTTTCTTTAAATTGAGTAACCATTTTCTGTAGAGTTAACTGATGGAGGTAACTGGAAGCTGTTGGGAATTTTAATTCTGAGGTTTCAAGTAGATTGAGTTTACTTTTTTCTGTGCATTCTGCTTGAGCTCTTGCCCACAAGGCTACCTTTTGCAGCACTGCACAAGTTTCTTTACTGTCTTTATATGAGTAACTATCATTGAAATCTCGAGTTTTGTTTTTAAAAGATGCAGGCTTCCCTGCTGGTAAGGCTTCTAAGTGGAGAAGTAAAGTTTTTTGAGGTATGCCATAAAGTATGCCTGCTTTATTTATGTCCAGTGCTCCAGACTGAATGTCTTTCAAAGCTTTTGAGAGCAAACCATCTGCAAACTCAGCACTTCTTTCCACATAGTCCTCTCTGTTTCTGTGTAGTCTCCTGGATGGATGGAATGAAACGATGGTAAACTGATGCATGAGAGACTCTCACACAGCTATGGAAGGGGAGGGTCCACTCCTTTATTATACTCCTTGCTTAGGTAACATCACTGCTTATGACACTTTTAAGTCTGTGAGATGTAGTAGTTACTCCTTATCAAAGCAAACGCTACAGTCCTGGTAGGACAATGTGTCAATGATACGGTGGCCTCAACGGGCAAACCTTCCGAGAACATAAAATCCTAGCTCAGTATTTGTAAAAATATTCTCATGATGTTGCTATTCCTCTGAAAGATGCTTGCAGAGCAGCACTTATAATTTTATTTGTACAATTAGTGTTCCATTATTTAAAAATACCCAAATCCTAAAGGAGTTTTTGTTAGTAGAAACGTGACGTTACCGCTAAACAAGTAATAAAAGAGTCAACCCCTTTAAAGGAAATTTGTAGCAGCAAGAATATTACCAAACACAAACATCCCATATTTCCACAAGACTAATTTTTCTCTAAACAAAACTTAAAACAAATAGGTAAATCATATTTAAAGTAATTTAATTTTAGATATTATAAATACTCTTGCTATTTCATGTATTGTACCTTTTGAAGTTTCTCAAACAGAAAGCTTACTATATACCTTATGACTCAAATGTTACTTCAGCCTTAGTTGAAACAAATTACACTCTACACCTAAGATTTAAATGTGACAAAAAAAGCTTCCTAGGCAGTTCTTTAATGGGAAGATGCAAAAACTACAAAGAAAAAATAAAAAAATCCAACAGAACAGCATTTCATTATTAGTTATTTATTTAAATTAATTCAATGACAGGTTTCAAAACATGAAAGGACTTTTTGTGGTGATTATTAAGTATATTAAATAGTTTACCACCACGCCTAAAGCACAATAAAAATACGTGAACACTATAAGCTGGCTTTAAGAATTATTAAGTACAGTACTTTTAGAATTTGTTCATTGCTTTTAAAAAATTAAATATTGAAATTAAGTATTTCCCTTACAATTGCCTTCTGAATATTTAAAATTCTCTTTACTCATCCTGCTTCTTAGTTTATTTTTCTATGATTATGATGGTAGTTCATTTTAGCAACATGAACTAAAGTTTGGTGATTGTTCTGATAACTTTTCTTTAACAGAAAGAATAAAAAAGAAAGAGAAAGGACAAATGAAAGGTATGAGAAAGACACACTTATGAGTGACAAAAATTCTGGAAGAAAACTATGTATGTAAATCTACTCAGAATAGTATTAAGAATACTGTGCAGAGATAATTTTATATTATCATTAAATTCTATTTCCTAGATATTGCTTACCCAGCCATTGAATTTTCAGAAGAAAGATCACATATAGATGACTCTTCAGATTTTATGCTGGTTTTCTTTGTAGAGAGATCTAACACTCCATCCCCTATAAATTTTGCAAGAGAAAAAACTTTACATTTATGACAGACAGGCAATTCTTATACTTTAACATTTAGTATTTTAGCAATCTACTAATTTATGAACTAATATTAATACTTGTATTTGACATGTGGCCATTACCTACTTATTTTATGGTTTTAGCAGTATCACATGACTGAGATTGCACTACATAGGGAAGAAAGAGAGTACAGAAGAGAAGCTGATGTTGCCAGGTGAGACGAAGAAACAAACATAGACTGCAAGAGTTAAAATCAACTCTGACCATTACTACTGGTTACATCTGCCACCGTTTTGCAATGAATCTGATTACTCATCCATAACTGTTTTTCACTACAGTCTGCTCAGATGATGCTTTGGTAAGGTGGGAGTGAAAGAAGTTGTACACAATGGATAGTATAGCAAATATGATGACTAAGAGAACTGAATAATTAGCATTTACTAGGACCAGCAATATGCAACACATATAACTTAAGGTAAACTGCGATTCTATGTATAAACAATACATTTTTTTAGAACTTAAAGTATATAATTTTACTATTTTCCACTACTGAGATATACAATAGTTGAATTAATGCCTATAGAATATGTAAAATATTGTGGCCATATCTATGATTGGATGAAGAATAATCAAAGACATAACTTATAACATATAATTTTACAGGAAAAATAACCTATTCCAAGATGACTGCCTAACTACTTATTAAAATGTAGTTTTTATTGTATTATTTACATAAATAAAACTTCGATGATTCACAATAATGTTAATCCGACTAAACTCCAAGATCAAAATGAATAAAAATAAACTATGAATTTTAAACACAGCAATAAATAATACTATGAATATGTCCCTAGTAATAACAAAAAAAAAAAAAAAAAAAAAAAAATTTAATATAAAAAAAAAAAAAAAAAAAAAAAAAAAAAAGAAATTTAAGATATAAGAAAAATACATGTTAAATAATATACTCAAAAATTCATCTGGGGTTTACTGTTACCATATAAATTCACCTGTGAACACTTAAGTAATCTGGGAGATAAAAAGGTGAAAAAAAGAAAACAGCCCATCCATAACCTCTTATATGTATACTTCAACAATTATCTATTGAGTGCTTACTATGTGCTAAGCAATGTTTTAGGCATTAGAACAACAATAGTGAGAAGAGTTAGATGAATTATCTGTTCTCATGATATTTAGCATCTAGTGACAGGATTCATACAATAAGAACAACAGTAGCAATGCAATACCAAACATATTTCAGGTTGATGCTAAGTGCTACTTAGGAAAATAAAGCCAAGTGAGCTGATTAAGTTCTAAGGTTAGGGCTTAGGGGACTGCTATTTTATAAAGTGTAGGCCTCTTTGACTTGAACAGTCCTGAACAAGGTTACCAATCAAGCTTTCTGGGGTACAGCTCCTAGAATAAACAGTTTGTGCAAAGGCTGTGAGATGAAATCATATCTGGAATGTGTCAAGAAGGGCAAAAGGGGCAGTGTGGCTGGGGAAGAATAAACTAGGCTAAGAAGTGATGAGATCACAAAAGTAAGAAGGTCACATAGGGCCTTGTAGGACATGGTAAGAACTCTGAATTCTACTTTGAAAGATAGGAAGCCATTGGAGGGTTCTGAGAGGAAGATTCACATGATTTAATTTATGTTTTTAGAGGCTCAAACTGCTGTAGGGAGAATGGATAGCAAGAGGCTAAGGGTGGAGGAGGGAAACCATTAGGGAAATGCTATGCTGTTTCTTTTCTTTTTTTTTTTTTTTTAAGATTTTATTTATTTATTCATTTATCCCCCCCTTGCTGCTTGTGCTCGCTGGGTCAGCTAACCACGCTGTGCGGGCGGGCTTGCCTTCACCAGGAGGCCCTGGGAACCGAACCCGGGGCCTCCCATATGGTAAACGGGAGCCCTACTGATTGAGCCACAGCCGCTTCCCTATGCTGTTTCTGAGCTTTCACACATTCTGTTAGATTTCTCTGTCTAACCTTCTCTTCCATCTCCCACATTCAGCTAATTCTCACCAAATTTTATACATAGTTCAATCATTCAGGTCACAACCTGGACTTGGTTGATTGTCATTCTTCTAGTTTCCTATACTAGCAACACTTACCTATATTATTTAGTAATTAACTGGCTGTATTCTAGTTGCATGTATATTTACCAATGTTAGCCACCAGATTATAAGCTATGTGAAGGCAGAAACCGTGTCTATTTTATGTTTCGATGTATCCCCATTGCCTAGAATACTACCTTGTCTATTTTATGTATCGATATATCCCCATTGCCTAGAATACTACCTGGCACACAGTTAAGCATTCAAGAATTATTTGCGGAATAGAATTTCAAGAATTGGAAGAAATTCATTATGGTTAGAGTGCCTATATTAAAAGGATAAAGTAGAGATTGGAGAAGTAAACAAAGCACCAGGCATACAGTACCTTTAGATATTTTTTAAAATGGAGTAGCTAGCTTGCCCTGGTATATCCATACAGCCTAATTTTATATTTAGTCCCTGACTCATCTCAAACCCCACATTCCTTGTGTATCAAACCACTTAATCATACTCAAACAGGTATACAGTGTCACGTCTCTGGAATTGCAGTACATTGTTCCCTATGCTTAGAATGTTCTTTCCACCTAATCAACTTGTCAAATTCTTACTTATCCTTAAAGATTCAGATACCCTCAAGCAGAAGGTGATTATATTCTGCTTTGTGTTAATAGCATCCTGTAACATTTATATATATTTATATTATAGAACTTACTAAAGGAAATGTTGTTTTCTCCTTGTTTTACTATCATTATTTCTCTTCTTCAGCAATCAAAAATTTACTCTTATTTCTAGACCTTATCTTAAGATCACTTCCTTCACCAATAAATCATCACTGCCTAAAACTCATAGTCAGGTTCATCACTACATTCACTAATTTTGATTTTGCTCATGTTTTATGTACAGTTTGTGGCATAAAAAAACATAAAATAACAGACTTCCTAAGTCTGTTATTGCCTACTAAAAGTTACAGAATAAATTAATGAAATTTCCCAAATTCTAAACTCTTCTAGACTTTTAATACATTCATTTTAAAATTAAGTATTCCACAAAATAGAAATAATAAAAGGAGGTACAGGGAACTCCTCTCTCTGCTTTACATAAACACTGTAAACTAGGCTGTAACTTATTAGCTAGGGCAATAAAGCTACTCTTGTCCTTTTGGTCTATCCTTTCCTGGTTTGATAGCAACACACAGCACTGGCTACAGCTCATTTTAATCTTAAGGATAAGCTAAACCTAAACCCTGTTCTTCCATCTTTAGTCCTGAGTCTTCCTCTTTAGGAACAACAAGGACCGAGGTGAGAAATGCATTCTATCTTTTTTCCCAATCCCCTTCTTCACAACTAGGCTATCTATGTTAAAGGTTTTGTTCTAAAAGCATTTGCTAAGGAAAGTAACTCATAAGCTGTGTCTAAGGAAAATATATTCCATTATATTTCTGGCACATTACATTATATTCTTTGCTCAGTGAACACTGATTAGTGAAAACAAGATATATAAATATGTATGTAAATAGTTTTAATATGCATTAAGGATTTTTAGGTAAAATTTAGTTATCTATAGCAAATCTCACTTTCTGTTAGCAGTATTAGCACCTATACCACCATTCCTTTTATTTGTGCCTAATGTAGCTCAAGAGCTAGAAAAATAAAAACCGGTTAAACCTAGAATTGTCTGAACTAGAAAAGCAAAAGCAGTAAGAAGAGAGGGGGAAAGACAGATTGGGAAGAAAAGAGAAAAGAAAGATTGGGATTCAAATAAAAGTTTATTTTCTTGCTTTTGCTGATTTATATCTAGCTGAATAGTGATTACATCTATCAGCATGTATAAAAAATAGATTTATAACACCATAACTAATTTTTTTGGTGTATTTAGTTCTGAAGAACTAATTAACCCAGGGAATAAAAACTAAGCACTTATTACACTAAATTCTCTAGAGTAATATAAAGTAAGTAAAAGAGATAAGAGTTTGACAGTGTACATTTTACAGTCTAGCTAGAAATATGAAGTAGATTTATATGAAATAAAAAGAGGTAATATTCTTTAAGACAAGTATAAGATTGTATGGAAAAAAAAAAAAAGGAAATTTAACAGAAGTTCAAATGGAAATGCAAAAACATACCACAAAGTTGTTTTTTTTTCTGTCATTTTAATTACCAAGGATATGTTTTATATTATCTCAAGAGCCTAAATTTTAAGTGGATATACAACTCATGTGAAGGATAAAATTCTAAAGAAAATTATAAATAACTAACATTATCTTAAAATTCTCTAGAGAAGCTAACACACTGGAGGTCAAAACACAGTTTCTTATTGTTTCCTCCACTGTTGGAAAGAATAAGCAATTTCTTTGCTTGTGTACCTTATGACCTAGTTGACGTGTTCAGAACCCTTACCAATGGAAGATGAATATTTTAAAATACCTTTAGAGTAGTAAGGTTTGCACTTTGCTCGCACAATGCTCTATGGAGGGCGTGTGGGAACTGATTAAGAGAACAGTAGAATCTCATCTTCCATTTCATCTCACCTTGTTGCATTATGCTCACTGGATGGAATAAAGCAGAATTTACTATACTTTTTGAATGATTCCTTCTCTCTTGGGAAGACTGAATAACCATATGATGCAAATCCACTGGGAATACAGCACAATGCAGTGACCTCTGAGCTAGACTGCTTAGGTTCAAACACTAGCTTCCAAGTTTAACTGTGACACTGGGCTAACTTGCCATTCTTAAGTCTCTGTTTCAACTCTGTAAAGTAGTGATGATAATGGTACTTTACTCACAAGTTACTATGAGGTATAAATGAGTTGATTTATATAAGCTCTTAGAACAACGATCAATTAAAATGTCAGTGACTGCTATTATTATAAATCTGTAAAGATTAAAATCCTAACAGTAACACTACTTTCCAAACCTCTAATCTAGAATTTTGTGCTCTGTATTCTTTCCTCTAAGTTTCCAATTTTCTGTTCAAACTTCAAGGTCCATAAAGCAATGTTGGAGACTTCTAAACCAAACAGCAGACTGGGTTGATTGGAAGGCCCTACTCCTTCTCCAAAAACATGGAAATGCTGGATTAATATTTAATGCCAAACATTTATTAAAAATCAGCCAAATTCCATAATTTAGTTAAACAGCCATTAAAAGACATTTGGGTTATTTCTAATCCCTTGCTATTATAAATAATGCTACAAAGAATAAACTAGAATATATATCATTCCATATTTGTACATCTTTAATTGTAAGCTTTGTTTCTTTAACTAGAAGTGCTGGGTCAAAGGGTAAATGCCTACCTAATTTTAATATATTGTCTAGTCCCCTCCACAGAGATTGTAGCAATTTGTATTCCACCAGTAATGTGTGAGAGTACATTTCTTCATGGTCTCACCAAGCAGGATGTGTTGCTAAACTTGAATTTTTTTTTTTTTTTTTTAAGATTTTATTTATTTATTCATTTATCCCCCCCTTGCTGCTTGTGCTCGCTGGGCCAGCCAACCACGCCGTGCGGGCGGGCCTGCCCCCACCAGGAGGCCCCGGGAACCGAACCCGGGGCCTCCCATATGGTAAACGGGAGCCCCACCGATTGAGCCACAGCCGCTTCCCTAAACTTGAATTTTTATCAGTCTAATAAGTATGAACCATTTATGGGCATGGTTATGCATATTTTCCTAAGTTTAAATGCTTTAAAACTTTCTTCTTCTATGAGTATGGATGTAAATATGCTAATTTTTTTCATCAGGTCGTTGATCTATATCTCAATTTTTTGAAGCTCTTTATGTATTAGATTAATTCTTTCTTTTGTAATATAAGTTGAAAATATTTTTTCACAGACTGTCATTTGTCTTTTCATATTTCTAAGTATTTTCTTTTGTTTTTTTTTTGGTCACACACAAGTTTTTTATTGTTGTATACTGGAATTTACCATTCTCTTTTTTTTTTTTTTTTTATTTTTTTTATTTTTTTTATTTTTTATTTTTTTTCCATTCTCTTATTGTTGAGATGCCAGAGAACTATGAAGTACTGAAGGCAGAATATCCATGTCAAAGGCAAGAGAGGAGGTTTTGAAGTGGACAAGCCTGACATGTATCAGAAAAAAGACAAATAATGTGACTTACACACAGCCAGGGAGAGGGGGACAGGGACAAGACCTGAGCAAAGTCCTAAAGGTCATGAAAAGGAATTAAAATTTTATTTTTTAAAGTAGTAGAAAACTAAGGGGAAGATTTTAAGTATAGAAGTAACATCTGCTTTAAAGAAGTAAGTTTTTTCTTAATGACTTTATGTGAAATGGATGATGAGAACGTCTATAATTTTTAAAAAACATATTCAACCTGAGCACAAGAACTCCATTTTCCACAATGATAATTTCAAGGATATGTGAGTTAAGGTACATTTTATGAAAATTATCTCTTTGGAGAGCCTGGAACCCCTGCTGCCCTCCTTTACCCCTTCCCGAGGGCAGTGTGGAGATAGGCAGCGCTTCTGTAGTGGCTCCCTGGCTTCCTTCCAGGGTATGCCTATATCCAGAAAGAAGTGAGAATGAAAATGAAAATACAACCTACCAAAACTTATGGAACACAGTGATGGCACTGTTGAGAGGAAAATTTATACCTCTAAATGCTTACATTAAAAAATAAGATCTCAATTTAGAGATCTAACCTCAGAACTGGAGGAGTTAGAAAGAAGTGTAAAATAAAACCAAAGAGAGCAGAAGGGGAGGAATAAAAAAGATTAGAGAATTAAAAACAATACCGAGACTCAACAAAGCCAGAAGTTGGTTCTTTGAAAAGAGCAATACAATTGACAAACCTTTATCTAGACTGACAAAGAAAAATAATAGAAAGGAAACAAATAAGTAAAATCAGAAATGAAAAGGAAGACACTACTACTGAAAAGGACTATAAGAGGATACTATGAGCAACTGTATACCAATAAATTAAGTAACCTAGATGAAATGGACAAATTCCTAGAAATACAAAAATTATCTACAATGACTCAAAAAGAAATAAAAAATCTTAAGAAATCAGTAACTATTAAAGAGATTAAATAAGTAATCAAAAACCTCCCAATAAAAAAAAGCCAAGGACCAGATAGATTCACAAGGGAAACTGACCAAATATTCCAAGAAGAATTAACACCAATCCTGCTCAAACTCTTCCAAAAAACTGAAGAGGAGGGAACACTCCCTAACTCCTTCTATGAGGTCAACATCATGCTCATACCAAAGCCAGAAAAAGACACCACAAGGAAAGAAAATTACAGACCAACCTCTTTTGAATATAGAAGCAAATTTCCTCATCAGAAACTAGCACACTGAATCCAATAGCATATTAAACAAATTATATACCACAATTAAGTGGGATTTATTCCAGGTGTGTAAGAGCGGTTCAACATAAGAAAATCAATTAATGTAATACACCACATTGACAAAATGAAGGAAATAAAACATATAATCATCTATCTCAATTGATGTAAAAAGGTATTTGACAAATTTCAGCACCTCTTCTTGACAAAAACCTGTAGAAAACTAGCAATAGAAGGAAACTTACTCAACATGATAAATGCATATACAAAAAACCCACAGCTAACATCATACCTAATAGTGAAAGAATAAAAGCTTTCCCTCTAAGATCAGGAACAAGACAAGCATGCACACTGTCACCACTGTTATTCAACAATGTACAAGAAGTTCTAGCCAGAGCAATTAGGCAAGAAATAGAAATAAAAGGCATCCAAACTGGAAAGGAGGAAGTAAAACTTTCCCAATTTGGAGATGACATGGTACTAGTTACAGAAAATCCCTAACAAAGCTACTATAGCTAACAAATGAATTCAGCACAGTGGCAGGGTAAAAGATCAACATGCAAAAACATGCAAAAGATCAACATGCAAGTTTCTTTGAAATAAACAAACAAACAAACAAATAAAATTTTTAGAAGTTATTACAATGCCACTGTAATTAAAACAGTGTGGTACTGGCACAAGGACAGACATACAGACCAATGGAATGGAATAGAAAAGAGAGCTCAGAAATCAATCCTCACATTTATGGCCAACTGATTTTTTACAAAGAGGCATAGACCACTCAATTGGGAAAGAAGAGTCTATTCAACAAATGGTGCTGGGAAAACTGGATCTCTATATGCTAAAGAATGAAGGTGGAACCCTACCTCACACTATATACAAAAATCAACTCAAAAAGGATCAAAGATCTAAATATAAGAGCCAGAACTAGAAAATTCCCAGAAGAAATCATAGGGAAGCATCTTCAGGACCTTGTGTTAGACAACGGTTTTTAAAACTGTAAACTCAAAGCACAAATAGTAAAAGAAAAAAATAGATAAAAAGGACCTCATCAAAATTTAAAAAAACTTCTGTTTATCCAAGGACTTAGTCATGAAAATAAAATCATAATCTACATGTGGCAGAAATATTTGGAAGCCACATATCCAATTAGAGTTTAATATTCATAATAAAGAAATTTTACAACTCACCAACAAAAAGAAAACAACCCAAGTGAAAAATGAGCAAAAGACGGAATAGACATTTCTCCAAAGAAGATGTACAAATGGCCAAAAAGCACTTGAAAAGATGCTTGATATCTTTACCCACCAAGAAAATGCAAATCAAAACCACAATGAGATACCATTCCATAGCCACTAGAACGGGCACTATTAAAAAACTGTAAAATCATAAGTATTGGAGAGGATGTGGAGAAACAGGAACACTCATTCACTGTTGGAAGGAATGCAAAGTGAGTGGTACAACCACTGTGGAAGACAGTTTTGCAGTTCCTCAGAAAGTTAAATATAGAATTACGTAATGACCCAGCAATCCTACTTCTAGGTATATACTCAAAAAGAACTGAAAGTAGGAACTCAAAAGGTATTTGCAACATTGATGTCTATAGTAGCATTATTCACAACTGCCAAAAGATGGAAGCAACCCAAGTGCCCGTCAATCGATGAATGGGTAAACCAAATGTGGTATATACCTCTAATGGAATACTATTAGCAGTGAAAAGGAAAGAAGTTCTGATACATGCAACAACATGAATAAACCCTGAAGAAATAAACCAGCCACAAAAGGACACACATTGTACAATCTCACTGTTATGAAGAATACAAATTCAGAGTCAGAAACAAGAATACAGGTTTGAGGGACCAGGTGGGCAGGAAATGGGGTGTTAATGTTTAAATTGTACAGAGTTTCTATGTGGGATGATGGAAAAGTTTTCGTAATAGATAGTGGTAATGGTAGCACCAACACTGTTAACATATTTATAGCACTGAAATATATATTTCAATGTCATTAAAAAAGGGAAATTTTGGATTGTATATATGTCACTAGAATAACATTTTTTAAAGAAAAAATCTGTAAGACTAGATCACAGTGAACCTTAAGGTGAACCATGGGCTACAGTTAATGCTACAATTATGAAAATGTACTTTCACATTTCATCAGTTACAACAAATGTACCACATAATAGGGTGGTATACGAGAACTCTGTCCTTTATGGATGATTTTTCTGTAAACCTACAACTTCTCTAATAAAAAGTAAGTTATAAAGTGAAAATAATATAATGTAAGCACAAGCCAATAACAGAAAACAATACCAGAATTAACACTGCTACTCCTAGTATGAGTTCTGTATCAACTAAACTGTAAGTTGGAACTGTGAAATTAGTCCAAAAAATTTTCAAATTCTTAAGAAAATGTTCTGAAATATGGATGTATATCTTTTATCACTACTAATGAAACACTATGTGTATATTGTGACATCAAGACATTAAAAATTATTCAACATCTTTATTTCAACCTTAAAACTTTTAATTTGTGGAAAATGGTACATATAAGGTATTAGTGCACAGACACACACACACAACAATGCATCAAACAGTATGTCCTCCATTTTTTTTTCTGATTTGAAATGAAAGTAGGAAAGTTTAGAGACTAACAATGATGCCACAGCAGACTGGTTTTGTAAAAGTAAATCTGATCTTATCATTCTGCTTAAAACAGTCTAGCATCTATGTATGAACCTTACTCAAAATCCTTACTGTTTCCTATATAGCTTTTTCACAATCTGGTCCCTACTTATTTCTTTAGCCCAGTCTGTCACTATTCTCCTCCTTGCTCTTCACACTTCAAGCCATACTATCTTAAGTTTCTATCCTGTAGTAAGAACACTGAAATCACACATGACAGGAAACTGGCCAAAAAAATTAAAATTATCAAGACGACTAATATATTTAGATTTATAAACACTATCATTACTCTTTCCAACCTCAGGATGTTCCCTATGACCAGAATAGCATCATAATTTAAATAGTTTACATTACTTGTTTCTACCTTATCTCTTAAGTTCATAGAATCACAGAATCTAAGATATGGAAATTTACTTTTAAAATGTTATCTGTTGCAAACAAACACTCTTCTAATGCTTTTGAAAACCTCTAATGATGAAACAACCAGGAAATCATTTTCTCCTAAGACAGCTTATTTTCCACTTCAAGAAATACCTAAAACTTAAGACGTATTATTTTTTTTTGGACTTGAAATCCCTTTCCCTCTAACTTCTAGCTAGTGATCCTAATTCTAGTAGTTGGGCCATGAGTCATACAGAGAGTATTCAGTCTTACTTTGGTGTAATAGCCCTACATATATTTACAGACCACAATCATATGACTTCTAAAGCTTCTCATCTGTGGGTAGTATGGAATAGGTGGTGAAAGAGTATGGAGAAAATTTTTTGTGTGTCTTTTATGAGTTGGTTGTTATATATTCAATTTTCATGTTGTTCCAATGAGTTCATTATTATTATGGCTATATTACAAATGTGGAAATTAAAGCTCTGATACTCAAGTTACTTGCTAAGTAATTTATGTAAGCAGCAGAGCTAGGATTTTAACTTCAACTCCTATGTTCTAGTCTCTTTAGTATACTCAACTGCCTTCCCAAAAGGAGAGGGGATATAAAGGATATAAGGCATGGAAAAGCAAAACAAAACAAAAGAAGATTCTAAAAACATTCATTGCTTTCCAATTTCCAGAATTCTATGTACTGATAATTTTTTTCCTTATGCCTTTATATTATAGTCATTTCTTTCTCTGTCTTATAACCTATCTAATTAATATCTTAATATTTCTCTGATCTTTCTACATAAATAAAATAATGCAACCTAAATTTAGGGAAGCAAAAAAAAAAAAATTATTTCCATATATCAGTCCCTCTCAATTCTAATCTCTTACACAAAGACTATCTTCTTCAAACACTGACTTTATTGTTCTTTAGAGTCCTGAACTAACACCACTGCCTTCTGATAGCAAACTTAATACTGATTGTTTTCTGGCTTCAAGGACTGACAACACCCATCTCTAACTGGTGTTAACAATAACTACTTGATCTGTCTTTTCCAGGCAAACACTTATTTGGCATCCTTTACACCCACTTAAAAGGTTCTTCCTTCCTTTTCTCTGTGAAGCCATGGTTAATTAAACTCTATTAGATAAGTTCACATTCAGGGCGCATAGGAAAAAGGTGTCTGGATAGTTATGATTATACTATATCACATGTATTAACTTTCTTTTTTTCCTGGTTCATCATAAACAACTGGAAGACAAATCATCTACTTCATTATTTCTCACCTAAGTGCAAAAAACTGAACAGCTAATATTTAATGTTCTTAGCTGTCCACTGTAAAAATAATTCTTTATCATAAACATCTCTTTACTTATATCTTTTATTTCTAAAGTTGTTTATTAGAGTTCTCTGACAATATATTTTGATAAGAGATGACAGTATTTCAATCAAATTTCTTCTTTTATAAAGTTAAATGCAATAAAAAGAGCTAAATTAGCACTTCATTTAAGCCCACATTATAGCCCACATTTATTTTCCAAAATAAAGTTCTCTATGAATATAAAAAGTTATATATATATATTTTAAAGGATATTAAAACACAAAACTATATATCACACACACTTACCTTGCTGAGTACTTTGTTCTTGCATTCGATTCACAGTGAGATCTAAGGGGCCTTCCTGCTCCTCCTGTAGGGAGTTTTCTGCTTGATTCATTTGGATACTTTTACAAATTAAACTTGGTCCAAATGAACCATTTTTATTCTCTTGAATTTTACCACTTTTTGAAATGTACTCAATTGCAAACTGACGTATCATCTTTTTCATTAATTCCTGAGCAACTAGGGGAATGTTAGGATCACAGTTCTGAGGAAGATCTAGGGAAGAAATAAATATAATAAGCATTAACAAAGAGAAATGAAAAATACCAATATTTAAATTTAACTTGTTTTTATTACAAGTCAATGATTCCAGATGACTTTTATCATAATTTATATAGTTTACATTACTTGTTTCTACATACTTGGATCTGCCAGGGGGTTCCAGGCTCAGCAATAGAAACCTCACAGATCTAGTTACCTTTATGATAATATATCAAACCAAAACTTGGCATATTTAATCATTTCTTACAAATAAACATTTTAGTCCCAAACTAAAAGAGATAAAAATTAGACATAGAAGTAGAACTTATTATCAGAGTTTCAATATTCATTCATATGTAGTGTAATAGATATTAAAACACATAGTGTGTGAACATATATTGTATATACAAGTAACCAAACAATTTTAACTTAATATACATAATAAATACAGGAATTAACTATTTAAGAAAACATCTAAACTCTTATAACTCTGTATCCATTAAATCCTGGATCTTTTTACTTTCCCCAACTTTTTGTATTAGAAAATTTCAATCATATTGAAACAATGAAAAAATAGCACAATAAACACCCAGCCTCCACCAAAATTCAAGAATTGTTAGTTTTGACACATTTGCTTTCCTTTTACTTTTATTGTTTGCTGAAAACTGAAAGTAGATTGCAAAATTATACCAACTCATTCCTAAATATTCACCTAAGACTAAGTACAATCTCCTATAAAACCAGAGTCATTATTGAGGGTCTTTACCAAACCTCAATCCCAAAGCATGCTGATCAGCTAGTGAAGTTTATCAGTGAAAAAAAAAAAAGTTCTTCTCAAAACTTATGTTACAGCAATAAATAATTTAAAACTTTTATAGTGGGAGGTGTGACATAAAGACTGATTCCAACCCTTTCATTTACTCTGTCCCTTCAGAGGTAGAGTAATTGGTAAGTTGGAAAATATGATTAGACAAACTTGTTTAGGCTCTATATGTCTTTCTCTTGAAACTGGGCCTACTTCTAGACATATTAGTTCTTTGCCTCAAAGTGGGACCTGAGCTGACATGAGTCTATTTATGGCCTTTATTTTATCCACTTAGTTTGACTATTTGCACATTTCACTGCAGAACTATTAATATATTTGATCACAGGGTACAGCCTCAGACCCCACTGGAGGTGTCACGTAATTTACTTTATGTACCTTGTATTACCATTTCCAAAACAAAGAATTTTAAATTCTGAAAAACACCTGAAAGAAGGATCATGTGTCTATAATAAAAGTAACATTTTATCGGCTACATTTATTCTGTTTAGGACCACGTAGGGAAGAAGAACACTGTTTATTATTAGTCTCGGAAATAAAAGACCCACCTAGATTGGAAACCTAGCCACTGTCCCTCTTTATGAACTTAGGCTAGTTGAATATCCTCTTCAGGTTTTAGTTTCTCCATCCAAAAAAAATGGAAAAAATAATGGAATCTGAGAAATTATAATAGGATAGGGCTTTCTCACAAGGTTGTAAACAGGAAGACTGAGCAGTTATATTTTATTTAATCATAAAATGCCAAATTAGTAAAAATATACATTACCTAGGTTGATAGCAAGGAAAAAAAAAGACCATAATTTCTAAACCCATGTGATATTTTTGGTCCAGAATAGACAGTATTAACATATGGAACTTAAAGTGAATTACCAAAATAAGAAACTTCCACCTTGCCATGTAAGATCCACAATATATACCATTTCTTAATACTTCAAGGAATTCTCCACCTTTTTTCCCCCAATCTAATCTTCAGATTAGGTGTTAAAAGAAGATACAAGATTAACTGCCATGTACTCAAACTTCCTGACTTTAAAACCTACTACCTATACAGCAGAGTAATCAAAACATTATGGTACTGGCATAATGACAGAAATATGGATCAATGGAATAGAACTGAGTCCAGAAATAAAGCCATGTGCTTTTGGTCAAATGATTTTTGAAAAAGTACTAAGACAATTCAATAGGGAAATATATAGTCTTTTCAACAAGTGGTGCTGAGACAGTTGGGTATTTATATACAAAAGAATGAAGGTGGACCTCTACCTTACACCATACACAAAAATTAACTCAAAATGGATCAAACACCTAAAGGTAAAAGCTAAAACTATAAAACTCTTGGGAAAAAAACCATGTAAATCTTTGTGACCTTGGATTAGATAATGAATTCTTAGATATGACACTTATGCATATCTAATGATGCATGAAAAAAGGAAAAAAAAAAAAAACAAAAACAAAAACAGATAAATGGGACTTCATCAAAACTGCAAGCTTTTTTTGCTTCAAAGGACACCAACAAGAAAGTATAACAGACAACCCAAGGATGAGGGAAAATATATGTAAATCAAATATCTGATAAGAAATTTATATCTAGAATATATGATGAACACTTACAACTCAAAAACAAAAAGATAAATAATCCAATTAAAAGATAGGCAAAGGATCTGAACAGACATTTCTCCAAAGAAATTATACAAATGGCCACTAAGCACATGAAGAGATGTTGAGCACCATTATCATTAGAGAAAGATGAAAGGTGGAGAAATTGGAACCCTCATAAATTGCTGGTGGCAATGTAAAATGGTACAGCTGCTTTGGAACAGTTTGGCAGTTTCTCAGTAAGTTAAACACAGAATTACCATGTGATCCAGCAAATTAAACTACAAAGTACATACTAAAGAGTACTGAAAACATATGTCCACACAAAATCTTGACTAGATGCTTATAGCAATATTATTCATAATAGCCAAAAAGAGTAAACAACCCAAAAGTCCATCGACTTTTATTAGCCATAAAAGGAATGAAGAACTGATACTTGCTACAACATGGATGAACCTTGAAAACATGATGCTATATAAAAGAAGTCAGACAAAAAAAGTCATGTACTGTATGATTCCACTGATATGAAATATACAGGACAGGCAAATCTACACAGACAAAAGGATATTAGAAGCTGCCAAGGGATAGAAGGATCAGGGAAGGAATGGGGAATGACTGCTAATCTGCTAATAGGTATGTGGTTTCTTTTCAGGATGATGAAAATCAGACAGTTGTGATGGTTGCAAAACCGTGTGAATACAGTAAAAACCACTGAATTGTACACTTGAAAAAGGTATGGTATGGTATGGAATTATATTTCAATTAAAAAAAAAATAAAGGACAAATGACTCAGAAGGTGGAATCTAGCGCAGAAAGCAGAGCGAAGAGCTATAGAAAATTATTCCCAGGCCTTAAGACCTAGTCAAAGAACTTCCAGTATTTGCTAAGTTGGATTTCAGAATTGCTAGGAAACAGTGATGCCGGCATGCATCCCAATTCTCTATTTTTGAACAGGTGCATTTATAAGAGTTCTCTTAAGCCTGTCCCATTGCTGCATGTTGGGTGTGCAGTGCCAGAAAATGTGTGTCCTTAGTTTCATACATCTGTAAATAAAAGGAATTGTACTTGACGTGCTGCACTGGGGATAAATCGATCGCCTCCCCTCCCCCTTTGTATTCACACACTTGTTTAATACCTTTCCATGCCAATAATTAGAGTTTAATGCAATCATGGAGGTATACAGGATAGGTGCACTTGGAATTAATGTAAGAATATTTGTTGGCATAGTCTCAATGGGATTACCGATGTGGTAACTTTGTCATTGATAAAAAACAAAACAAAACATTTTTTTCCCCCAAACACCAGGATGGTGGCTTTTTGGTTTCTTTTTTCTCATCTCCATTTCCTCTCTCTCCAAATTTAATCAATACTAACAGCTATATAGAATTTTGTACATCACAAAGAGCTCTGACATACATCAATATTATCTTAGTACAAGTAATGAGATAAAGAAAAATAAAAGGGAAAGCAGAGTTGTAAAAACCACTTGTTACATATTTCTTACCCTTGCCTTTTATTTTTCTCTAAACATTTTATTTCCCCAAATTTCAATCTACAGAAAAGTTGAAAGAAGAATAAAATATTTACCTTCATATAATCTTTTTTAACTTTTTATTCTGAAATACATTGAAACTTAAAGAATAGCAGAAAAATAATGCAAACCCCATACAGGAATTCCAACATCCCCTATCCCCGCCCAGTTAGCCAGATCCACCAATTTTAATTTTTTTGCCACATTTGCCTTTTTAGTCTATCTACCCATCTATATCCATCCATCCATCCATCCACCATTTTCCAAACACTTGAATGTAGCTTGTATACATCATGATCCTTAAACACTTAATATTGTTGTGTACAATTCCTAAAAATAAAGTTATCATTTATGTAACTACCTTAGGTACAGCTATCAAGTTCAAGCAATTTAACATTGATATAAAGCTCACAGTCTATATTTCAATTTTTTCATATGTGCCAATAATGTCACTTTGAGCCTTTCCTCCTCCTTTGCTAGATCCCATCCAAGATCATGTATTGCATTTGTCACTGTCCCTTTAGTTGTTCCTTTTCTTTCTTTCTAATTGTGAGAACACATATATATACAATATAAACTTTCCCATTTTAACCATACCCAAACATACCATTCAGTGGGGTTAATCACATTCACAATATTGGGGAACCTTCACGTCTTCCTTTAATAAAACTTTCCCATCTCCCCAAACAGAAACCCTACACCCATTATACAGTAACTCCCCATTCCCCCTACCTACTTGTACTTTAATTTCTGTCTCTATGAGCTTGCATATTTTCCAATATTATCATGTAGTTACTATGGGGCTTAAACTTAACATCCTAAATATATAACAATCTCAATTTCTTTGATACCAACTTTACTTCAACAGTATACACAACTATGTTCCTATACCCCTGGTGCACCTCTATTTTATGCAGGTCTTGCCACAAAAATTACATGTTTATATGTTATGAGTCCAAAACCACTGATTTATCATTACATTTTGTGCATTGGCCTTTTAGATCCTGTAGTAAGTAAAAAGTAGAGTTACAAACAAAAAATACAATAGTACCGGCATTAATATTTAACCATATTATTACCCCCAGTGAAGATCTTTATTTCTTCATGAGGCCTCGATCTACTGTCTACTGTCCTTTCCTTTTTTTTTTTTTTTTTTTTTTTTTTTAAAGATTTTATTTATTTATTCATTTATACCCCCCTTGCTGCTTGTGCTCGCAGGGTCAGCCAACCATGCCGTGCGGGCCTGCCCCCACCAGGAGGCCCCGGGA
Source organism: Tolypeutes matacus (assembly GCA_026826555.1). Taxonomy (NCBI): domain Eukaryota; kingdom Metazoa; phylum Chordata; class Mammalia; order Cingulata; family Chlamyphoridae; genus Tolypeutes; species Tolypeutes matacus. The sequence goes on along the minus strand of JAKSZT010052319.1, from coordinate 13,280,577 downwards.
ACCGAACCTGGGGCCTCCCATATGGTAAACGGGAGCCCTACTGAATGAGCCACAGCCGCTTCCCTGTCCTTTCCTTTTTAACTTGCAGAACTCTCGTTAGCACTTCTTATCAGGCAATCTAGCGGTGACAAACTCTTATCTGGGAATGTCTTAATCTTTCCTTCATTTTTGAAACACAGCTCTGATGGATATAGAATTCTTGGGTGGCAATTTTTTTTTTTCTTTCAGCTCTTTAAATATATCATACCCCTTCTGCTTGCCTCCATGTTTTTTAAAAAAAGACATTTATAGAATTTTATTAAATTATTCTGATACTTGCCTTTTAGCATTTTACTACATTGCAGATTAATCACTTCTAATTGAATGTTAGGAGGAAGTACCTCCACTGCACAATTAAATGGATTGTGAACTATAGAAATTCCTTCTGTACTTGCACTGAGGTCCAAAACTTGCTGCTAGAACTATAATTAAAGCTTTGAAAATATATCCACTACAACTTTGTATAGGATGGGTATTTTTCTTCTTTTAATGTTTAACAAGATTGGAAGCATATAAGCATTACTTGAGAGTCAAATAGCACTAGTTATTGTCAAAATGACTTTATTGCAGAGTAAGTTTCATATGTAAGTACTTTTTTGCTTTGTAATTTTAGAAGAAATTCATTAAGAAACATTGTCAAGTCTGCAGCAAAAGTTAATTCCCAAAGTTATTCGCTATGGTTTAATAATGGTTGATGGTCAATGTTGCTGTTTAGAAAAAATTTCAATCTTAGCCTTAAGCTAAATAAAATTGCAATACAACATTACCACTGCTAAGCCACTGTGGCAGAGGAAGTCAGGATATTTAGTTTCTATTTCTGACAAAAACTCACAGAATTGTGACAATGGTTAAGTCCATGAGAGTGAATAAAGTTTGCTGTTGACCCTACTGGTTCAATAACACATGACAGATTCAAATACTTTCCACAAAGTTTCTGCTAATGAATAATACAATAAGTATCCATAGGCTTTAAACATCTTACATTTTCACAAAGCATTGTAAATTTGCCCAACTAAGCCTTTTTCTACTCCATGTTTTTTTTTTTTTTTTTTTTTTTAATTTTACCAGGTGGTCCCAGGGATCAAACCCAGGTCCCTCCATATGGGAGACGGCCGCCCAACAATTTGAGCCACATCCGCCCCCCCCCGGCCAGGCATTTTTAAAAAAGATTTACTTTATTGTTCTTTTTACTTACCCCCCCCCGCCCCCATCATCCCCATATGGTTCCTCATCTGTCTGCTCACTGTTTGCTCGCCTTCTCCAGGAGGCACTGGAAACTGAACCTGGGACCTCCCACATGGGAGGCGAATACTCAATGGCCTGAGCCACATCTGCTCCCCACAGGCTGCTGCATCTGCTGGCTTGTGGCACCTGCTCGTTTAGGCATCTGCTCTTTGCAGCGGGTGTGGTGTCTAGTTCGTTGCGGCATAGCGGCGTGACATCTAGCTCGTTGTGGTGAGGTGGGCAGCATCTAGCTTGTTGTGGTGTTTGCTTGTCTTCTTTAGGAGGCACTGGGACCCAAACTTAGCACCTCCCATAAGGTAGGTGAGCGCCCAACTGGTTGAGCCACATCCACTTCCCTCAATGCATATTTTACTTCAGTTGTAGCACATCTTAGCAGATTCCACTTCAGGTTTACTAAATTAACATTTTTTCATCTTCTTTGAAAATATCCTTGCCTACAGTTGCTCCATGCAAATTATTCATACAGGTTCTTAACCAGGGGTCCATGAGCTTGAATTGACATTCAAAAAAACCATTTTTGTGGGGTGTGTTAGTGCAGGTGTGATATATTTATTAAATAATAATAAAGATATTATTTCTATATATAGTAATAATATATATATTATACTATATAAAGGGGTCTGTGGTTTTCACCTAACTGGCAAAGGGGTCCGTGGAACAAAAAAGGCTAAGAACTCCTGCTCTAGAGACATTTCTTCAGCTGTAGTAATCAAACACGATTTAATTAACTCAAAATTGGAAAACAGCTTTTCTTTCATGATTAACAAATAAGCTACTCAGAAACTGCAACTTTGGTTTTTTTCTCATTTTCACTTTTTATTTCCTGAAGAAATTCTGCTGTGATGGGACATTCTATTTTTTAATTTTTCTGACCACTTCTTAGTTTAATAATGTCAAATATATATTGTATTCTTTTAGCTGAACTATGGGGTCATTGCATAGTAAATACACTGTAAATTCAAAAATAAAATAATCCATGTTCAAATGGGTCTTAAAAGCATGACACTAGATGTCTATTTTTTTTTACATGATGGATATGCACTGATATTAAAAAATAAAATATCATGTAAAATACATACGGCACTTGAAATGCTGTTGAGTTTTAACTATGTTACTACTATTTGTAGAGCACTGACAATTGTGAAAAGAGATATGAGAGCACCACATTGTGGTCTTCTAAACATTTATGGAATACAACTTTACGTGACTCAGTGTGCAAACGTATGAGTGACTACTGGGAACCATGTTTGGAAATCTTCCGAATACCATTAAGTTCTGCTATTCCTGGTGGTTGCTGGAGCCACAGACTGCCACCCTGCAGTGCAGATGGAGTTGGCACAAGGAAGACCAGCCACATCTGTGGAACACAGCAGCAGTGGCCAAGCCCAGTAACACCTGGGCATGGCAAGGACCCCTACTCAGATACCACCTCCTGCCTCCGGGCTGTTGCTACCAATAGCAGCTGGCTCCATAGACTGAACATCTGGAGATACTAACTTGCTTCCATGGTTTCTGATGAGAAATTGGCACTTATACTTATTGAGGCACCCTTGTATGTGACACATTGCTTCTCTCATGCAGCTTTTAGAAACCTTTTTTTATCTTTGGCATTCCAACAGTCTGTTTGTAATATGCTGTGGTATGGGTCTATTTGGACTAATCATATTTAGAGTTCTTTGAGTGTCTTGGATGTGTATATTCATGTGCTTTTCATTAAACCTGGGAAATGTACAGGCATTATTTCTTTGAATATTCTCTCTGCCCCTTTCTCCCTTTCTTTTCTTCTGGGACTCCCACAATATACGTATTGGTATGCTTGATGGTGTTCCACTGGTTCCTCGGGCTCTGTTCACGTTACTTCATTCCTTCTACTCCTCAGATTGAATGATTTCAAATTCACTGATTACTTTTTCTGCCAGCTCCAATATGCTGTTGTACCCCTCTAGGAAATTTTAAATTTGTTACTAGAGTCTTTAACTCTGTTTGGTCTCTCTGTTGATATTCTGTTTGTGTTCATCTGTCTGAGTTCCTTTAGTTTTTGTCCATGTTTTCCGTTAGCTCATTGAGCATATTTAGAACCATTTTATAAAAATTATATTTCATTTTATTGCATCTGGACTTAAAGTCATAATTAGAAAGGATTTGCCCTATATCCTGGTAACAAATGAATTTGCCAATATTTTCTTCTAGTCTTTATGTTATATTTAAAGATTAATGACTAATTGAAATATAGTCTGTTGTATGTATTAGGTATGAATCTAATTTATTCAGTTGGCTTTATAGTAACCCCAAAACCATTTATTTAAAAGTCTATTTTTTCTCCAGTGATGTGAAATGCCACTTGCATCATATACAAATTTCTCTGGGATATAAGTATATTTCTCAACAAGTATGCTTGCCTAGTCACATGCCAGTACCATAGTTTTAATTGTGTTATGGTATGTTTTAATATCTGGAAGGGCCACTACTCTCTCACTGCTCTTTTTTAATCCAGATTTTCCTAGCTATTCTTGCATATTTGTTCTTCCATATACTAGGTCCAGAAAAAAACTTTCAGTATTATTAAAGACACTATATTACATTTATAAATAACTTAGGGAGAAATGTAATTTCTTACATGTTTATTTCAAACTATTTTATCCATCTATTACTACTTTCAATAGCATTATACCATCTAATTATGTATACAGAACACATATTGGTTGTTCATGTTATATTATGATACCATAATGAATTCTTTTGTTGTTTAATTTTATCATCAGTTCTCTTGGGTTTCTATTACTATGTGCAAATAAAACTAGTTTTATTTCTTCTTTTCCAATTCTTATATATCTAAAACAGTTTCCTTTTGTCTAACTGCATTGGCCGAAACATCCAATACAATGTTAAATAGCAGCAGAGAAAAGGGGAAATCTTGTCTTGTTCTAATATTAGTGGGAATGCTACCAGTGCTTCCACAAAAAGTATTATGTTGGATTTAAAACTAGGGTAATATAGATTTTACCATGTTAAGAAATATCCAACAATTCCTATTTTATTATTTTTATCAAGAACATATATTCCAATTTGTCAAAGATCTTTTCAGCATCAATAGAGAGGAACAGAATTTTTTCATTGCTCTACAGAGTAACAGTTGATTTACATTAATTGGATCCCTAAAATGGAATCATTCTTGCATTACCATAATAAATATCACTTGATAGTGATATATTATTAACTTAATGCAGTATATAATTCTTTTTTTTTTTTTTTTTTTAAGATTTTATTTATTTATTCATTTATCCCCCCCCTTGCTGCTTGTGCTCGCTGGGTCAGCTAACCACGCCGTGCGGGCGGGCTTGCCTTCACCAGGAGGCCCCAGGAACCGAACCTGGGGCCTCCCATATGGTAAACGGGAGCCCTACTGATTGAGCCACAGCCGCTTCCCTGCAGTATATAATTCTGTTTAAGATTTTGGGAGTGATACAAGTAAGACTTTTCTTTGTAGCTTGTATATGTGTGTGTGTACTATCATTATAGGATTTTTATCTAGATAAATATATTGACATTTTTCTATAATCTGGACAATATATGGACCCTAGGGAATTATCTGATTTTAGAATGTTTGTTAAATATGCTTTTGAAACCTGAGCTTGACGATTTTGTTGTGTTTTCTTGATATTTTTCTCTATTTTTTTCTATAGAAATGTTCTGTTTAAGCTTTCTATCTCTTCTAGGACTATTCTGGTAAATGGGAATTTCCTAGGAATTTATACGTTTCATTTAATTTGTGCACAATATCTTATGATTTTAGAATTTGTTTCAATGGTTAATTTCCCCTTGTCATGTCTTGTATATTTGTGGTTTCTCCCATTTACCTACTTCACTTGATTAGGTTAGTGGTTTACCTATTTTGTTGACTTTTTCCTAAAATCAGCATATTTTTTTATTTTATAAAAAGTCCTATTGTTTTTCTACCTACTACCCTAATTTTTTTTTTTCTCCCCAAGTTAGCGGTTTTAATATTCAACAGCACAGCTTTCATTGGTAAGAATACAACCACAGGACTCACTATCTAATTTACTACTGAAAGCAAATTAGACCAGCAAAATACATCCTTCACAAAACAGAAAGTACAGGATTTTGAGGAAGAAGGTCAAGTTTGACACCTGGATTTGCCACTCCCTGACTCTGTGACTTGAGCAGGGGCTTTAATCCCTCCAGGTTTGTTCAACATCTGGTAGATGGCAACATTCAGTTTCTTGAGGGTTACTGAAATGAATGCCTCAGTTCTTTACTGGCAATTGGTTGAAAGCTGCCCTCAGTTCTTTACCACATGGATGGCTCCAAAATGGCAGCATGTTTCATCAAAGTCAGCAAGAGAGAGAGTCTGCTACCCTCATTAATTTTCACTTTTATCTTTTTCCCTTCCTTGGGCTTAATTTTGCTTTGTTGTTGTTGTTTTTTTTCAATGAGAACTTAATTTATACTCTTTAATTTTTAATAATATAAATATGTAAGACTGTGAATCCTTCTCTAATCATTATATCCCCTAGTTTCTTTTTTTTTTTTTGGTAATGCATATTTAACTCATAATTTCTAATTTCTCAGTTTAACCACTCTAAGTGTATACTTCAGGAGTATTAATTACATTCACCATTTCACTGCCACCAACCATTATTAAAACTTTTTCATCACCCCAAACAGAAACTCTCTATCTATTAAGCAAAAACTCCACACTTCCCTCAATTCCTGGCCACTGGTATCCTCTAATGTGTTTCCTGTCTCTATGAATTTGTTTATTCAAGATATTTCATATATATGGAAATATACAATATTTGTCATTTTATGACTGGTTTATTGTTATGCAAAATACAATGATTTCAAGGTTCATTCATGATGTAGCATGTATCAGGACTTCATTTCTTTTTATGATTGAATAATATTCCATTGTATGTACAATCTACAATTTATTTATCCATTCACATTTGGTTGTTTCCACCTTTTGGCTTCTATGAATAATGCTACTATGAGTTCCTGTTTTCAATATTTTTGGATACATACCTAGGATTGGAATTGCCAGGCCATTTGGTAACTATTATGTTTAACTTTTTGAGAAACGGATAAACTATTTTCCACAGCATCTGTACTATTTTACATTCCCAACAATGTACAAGGATTCCAATTCCTCTGTATAATATGTACTTTACATATTATCAAATAACAGCCACCCTAGTGGGTGTGAAGTGGTAGCCCACTGAGGTTTTGTTTTGCATTTCCTTAATGACTAAGGATGTTGACTATCTTTTCATATGCTTATTGACCATTTGTGTATTTTTGGAGAAATAGGCAAATCAAGTGCTTTGCCTGTTTTTTAGCTGGACTGTCTTTTTGTTGTAGTTATATCAGTTTTTTACATATTCTAGATATTAAACCCTTATTTGAAAATTGATTTGCAACTATAGTCTCCCATTCTGTAGGCTGTCTTTTCATTTTCTTGATACTATTCTTTAATGCACAAAATGGTAACTTTAATGAAAGTTCAGTTTACGCACTTTTTTCTTTTGTTTGTGCTTTAGGTAAAATACCTAAGACATCATTGTCAAATCCAAGATTTTCTTCTGTGCTTTCTTCTAAGAGTCTTATGGTTTGGGCTCTTGTGTTTGGGTCCTTGATCCATTTTAAATTAATTTTTGTTATGTGGTATGAGGTAGGGGTTTATTTTCATTTTTTTTGCATGTGGACATTCAATTTTCCTAGCACCATTTGTTGAAGAGACTATTCTTTTCCCTTTTAATTAATTTGACACCCTTGTCAAAAATCAGTTGTCCATGTATGTGTGGGTTCATTTCTGGATTATCAATTCTATTCCATTGGCCTATCTTTATGCCAATAACACACTATTTTGAATACTGTGGCTTTGTACCAAGTTTTGAAATTGGGAACTGTGAAATCTGCAACTTTGTTCTTTCAAGATTGTTTTGGCTATTAGGAGCCCCTTGTGATTCGATATGAATTTGAGGAGTGGATTCTTCATTTATACAAAAAAGGGTGCTGGAATTTTTATTGGGACTGCGTTGAACCTGTAGATCTCTTTAGTTAGTATTGAAGTCTTAACAATATTTAGTCTTCCAACCCATTTGTTTAGGTCTTCTTTAATTTCTTTCAGCAGTGTTTTGTAGTTTTCAATGTACAATAAGCCTTTCATCTCCTTGGTTAAGTTTATCCCTTGGTATTTTATTGTTTTAGATACTACTGTAAATGGAACTGTTTTCTTGATTCTGTCTAGATATTTCATAGATCACTGAAAGTGATGAAACATGTTGATTCCCTTTGCATTTTCTTTTCTTTATATTTTTTAGATATTTTTTTTGTGGTTATCATTTACATTTAACATCTCAAATATTCTAATTTGAAATGATACCAACCTGACCTTAATAGCATATTCAATCTGCTCATAACTCTCTGTTCCACCCCCTTTATTTTGTTCATCACAAATTACATTTTTATATTTTGTGTGCCCAATAACAGATATTTATGATTATTTTTATAACATTTGTATTTTACATAAACAGTTACAAACCAAGAATATTAGTGACATGTATATTTATCCTTGTAGTTACCTTTATAATGGATCTTTATTTCTTCACATGGCTTCAAGTTACTGTCTAGTGTCCTTTCCTTTCATGCTGAAGGATTTAGCATGTTTTGTAGGGTATGTCTAGTGGTAACAAACTCTTACAGCTTTTGTTTATCTGGGAATGTCTTGATTTCTCCCTCATTTTTTAAAAAAAATTCTATTATAGAGGAGTTGTGGGTTTACAGAATAATCATGCATGCATAAACTACAGAATTCACATATCCCACCCACCATCAATACCCTGCATTAGTGTGGAACATTTGTTACAACTGATGATAGCACATTTTTATATTTGTACTATTTTTTAAACCATAGTTACATTTGTTACAACTGATGAAAGATTATTAAAATAGTACTATTAACTATCATCCATAGTTACATAGGTGTATTTTCCCCAAATATCAACCTATTAGTAAAACCTTGTATTAGTGTCATACATTTGTTATAATTCACCAAAGAACATTCTTATAACTTGTACATTAACTATTTCCTTTGTCTGCAATAGGTTTCACTGTGTTGTACAATCCTATGTTTTGTCCTTCAATTTCTATTCTATTAATTTATACATCCTAAAGTTTCCCTTTTTAGCCACATTCACCTATGTAGTTCAGTATTGCGGACTACACTCACAATGATGTGCTATCATCACCACCATCCATGTTCAAACCTGATGGTAACATCAGTCTATACAGAAAACCTGTACAGGTTAAGCATCAACTCCCCATTCCCTAACCTGACTCTATCTCCTGATAACCTATACCCTAGATTCTAACTTTAAGACTTTGCTTATTGTAATTATTTCATCACAGTGAAATCAGACAATGTTTGTCCTTTTCTGTCTGGCTTATTTCACTCAACATAATGCCCTCAAGGTTCATCCATTTTGTTGCATACTTGCACCAGAACTTCATTCTTTTTTTACAGCTGAATAAAGAATATGTATATTCCATCATATGTATATTCCATCATATGTATTTACCACATTTTGTTTATCCATTCATTGGTTGATAAGACACTTGGGTTACTCCCTTATCTTTTTTTCAAGTTTTTATTCTGTTACCATATATACAACCTAACATTTCCCCTTTTAACTTCATTTAAATTAAAAAATTTTTTTTCTTAAGTTTTTATTCTGTTAACATACATTTCCCCTTCCAACCATACCTAGACCTAGTTCATTGCTGTTAATTATGTTTACAATGTTGTGCTAACATCACCACCATCCACCACCCAAAACACCTCCATCCTTCAAAACAGGAGCCCTGTACATTCCAAACTTTTTTTCTTACAGACAAGATTTTTAAGTTTTTGTTTGTTTTTAAATAAGTTATTATTAATTGAAAGGCAAATGAAAGGCCAACTTAATGTATCTTCTCATACTCCCTCATTTTTGAAGGTCAGTTTTTTTTTTCCTTTCACCACTTGAAATATCTCTTGAGCCAATAAATTATTGTTGTTAAGCCAACCTAGAGTGAGATATTTTTATTTCTTTAAACATATTAAAATATACTCATTTTATACTATGAATAATTACAAAATCCACAGTCTTTATGATTTCTGCCAATTCTTACACATTATGCCTTGTTTGCTTGTATGTTTTATGATTTACTTTTTTACTTGGATAGTGCTGGTGGGATTGAGCGCTTCTCTTTTAGATATGTTCTTCCAGGAACCTGGAGAAGTTACCAACGGAGTCGATTTTGAATTTAATTTCTGGACTTCTGAATTAGTGTGAATTCAGATCTCTAAACCAGGAGAGATTTTCACCTTTTTGATACAGATGTATTTTCTTGTTCTCTCTATATTTTTTTGAGGTACCGGGGGTCAGAGACTGAACCTGGGGCCTCATATGTGGGAAGATGGCGCTCAATCACTGAGCCATTTCAGCTTCCCTGAATTAGTTTTTTTTTTTTTTTTTTTTTTTTTTTTTCAGGAGGCAGTGGGAACCAAACCCAGGACCTCCCAGGTTGGAGGTGGGCATTCAATCCCTTGAGCCACATCTGCTCCACTCTGTTAATTTTTTAAGTTTTCTTCCCCCCCCCCCTTTTAACCTAGCACTCCCTTTCTGCTGTTTCTTTAATGGGAGGCTTTAATATTTCTAACCTGTCATAATTCCAGAAATAAAAGTCTTCCCTTGGAATTATTAAGTTTCCTGTCATGGCAAAGATTTGTAATTAATCATACAAATTTTTACAACAAACGACTTCCTTTAACTAGCAATTCATTTAACAAGGAAAGTATTCATACACCTTAATTTTAAAAGGTGTAATTTATATAAAGATTCAGAAGTATCCTTTTAGACCATTTAAAGATACTATAATGACTTATTAAATCTACCTCCAATAACCTTTTACAGCTTAATGTCACAGATATATTTAAATTTTCTGTGAGACTCTTCTGAACAGTTCTAATCCCATGGAAAAATTTTAGGAGTCTAAATGTAGAATCATAAGCAAAAAAACTAGGGATTTTTTTCAATGTTGTAATAATCTCAAGAAAATTACCAAAGACTTAGTGTTTAATTATCATAGGTCAAGAGGAGAGACTGCTAAATCCCCATAGTTAAGCTCTCCTTGGGCCAGGGATACCAATTCTGATTAAAAGCACCTCTTTACTTTCTCTTCAGAATGTATCAAGACTCAACATTTCTAGGCTTATTATAAGAGACACATTAACAGAATGTTTTAAAAATGAAAATGTTGCTGTAAAACAACATATATTTAGGTGAGTTGGTAAACAGAATAGTATAGCAGGCCATCTAACTTGCTGATCCATTACTACTTAATTTCCAGGTAAAGACACAGAAATGTTAAATAAGGTCTAAAAAGCCTATGGCAACAATTAAAGTAAAAATTGGATTGATTAAGTGAAAAATCCATCATGATATGACATCAAAATTTTTTCTTCCTTTAAAAAACTACTCAGTAGATGGCACCAGAGATCTTTCAGAATAAGGAATCACACAATGCATTGTACTATTCATAATGCTTAGTTCTGATGTTGATACGTGCTTTGAGATTTTATTTATTCATTAGTGAATAATCTGATGATTCTGAGAAAAAGTGTGTTACACACAACTAATATTAGCTACAAAATCTATCATTCCATAAGGAGGTGTGGTGGCTTGGAGTTACATACCGCAGTAAAACATGTTCTTAATCTTAATTCATTCCTGTGGGTATGAACCCATTGTAAATAGGACCTTTTGATGAGGTTACTTTAGTTAAGGTGTAGCCTAACTGAATCATGATGAGCCTTAATACAATATGGTTGAAGTCCTTATAAGCAAAGGAAATTGGACATGGAAGAGAGAAGCCACAGGGTACAGTCAGAAATTGGAAGTCAAAGGAAGCCAGAAGAGAGAGGAGAAGACGTCACCATGCACCTTGTCATGTGACAGAAAAGCCAAGGAACCACAAAGACGACAAGTAGCCTTCTAGTCTCTGAAACTGTGAGTCAATAAATTGCTGTTGTTAGGTCAACCCATAGTATGGTATTTGTTTTAGCAGCTGGGAAACTAAAACAGGAGGTAAATAATTCTAGAAATCTAGGAATGCAGATCCTGAAGAATTATGACACAACAGTAAATCTATATTATGAACAAATGGAAAAAAGAGGTGTTATATTAAGCTCCAACTTACTTTTGGACAACTACATAGCAAGGCCTTTCGAAACTTCTTGACTACTAGTGAGCAAGTATTTCAGTAAATTGACTTTTTACACAGACTAAAAGTATTCACTAAATGTGGCATCAAAGCATTTAAAAATGTATTTTATCTTCAAGTTGGTATAGAATTTTAACATTTATTTCCATGAAAAAACTGAGGTTATTCAGAGTTCCAAATAAATCAAGCAATAAATCTTCAGAACATAATTTAACTGTAGTTGAAGAACAACAGAAAAACAGAATGAAATTGTCTAGGTCCACATAAATTGGAAACCAGTCTTAGAAGTGAATCCCCTGACAGTCTACTACATATTACCGGGTAATACAAAGATATGGCTACTGATGTATCTCTGATTTGCCTAGAAATAATGTGTACTAATCTTAATTTGTAAGAATAAACTATGGTCACCTCCTCCTTGAGAAACATACCTTGGACAATATATAGCAAGGTGATACCCAATTTTCTATATATAGTTCTTTATTTGTAATTAAAAAACAAACACCAATAAGAGGTGAGTAGTTTTGTGTTGCAAAGTTTATAAATTAACAGTAATATAAATTCTAGCCAAATACGAAGAAACAGTTTTTCGTTTGATTCGTAGTAACAATGTTACATGCCACAGATACAGGCAAATATATGACTGTTATAGGCTTTCTGAAGTGTTAAGAGTAGCTTTGGGACTCTTTTACCTCCTTTCAGGGCCACTAGAATTCTGGGTTCACCAGGCTGAGAGACAAAAATCTAATCCAATCATGTCATTGTACAGAGAAGGAAATAAAAGTACAGAAGAGTCAAGCCAGAGATATTGGCAGAGCTTAGAATACTGGCTTCCTATCTCTCAGATAAGCACTCTTTCTATCAGACCATGGGGTCTCACTAACAAAAAATACTAGTATGATTATCCAATCTATTCAGTTCCTGACTTCACATAATTTGAAGAGCAAGTTCAGATGGCCAGGTCTATTTGATACTGAGAGTTCAATAGTGAGAAACTTATTTTGAAATTGTGAATCCATTTAATTCCTGAGTTCAGATAATGAGTTCAAAAAAGAGGGAGATCTATATTTTATTATGAGGGTGTAAGAGAAAAACTTTGATGTATTACTTTCCTTCTTGTTCAGGTGTTTCTAATTCTACCCATCTCAATTCCTGGGAGTAAGAGTTACTAAAATCTCTTTTTCTCTAATTTTCTTATTAAGGATGGTGAAATGATAACTTAGTCTAATTAGAGAAGATAGTCCCAGTTTCCTCCATCTCCAAGTTGTTCTTAATGCATAATATTGAAGAAGCTTCCCAATTACCACCAAAAAAAACTACATATAATGGCTTAAATAGATTAAAATGAACAAATTTGTGCTATAAGCCAATATATACAGTACTCATGGGTCATTTAACATTATTTTGTAAGAATTTCATAATTCATTATACAAACTATATAATTTTATATAGTTTACAGTACAGGGTTAAAGAATTTATAAAATGACATTTATTAAGTACCCTTCTGATCCTCTCAACAGTTAAGAGTAATTCATCTTCAGCTTAGGTTGCTTCTCTAGTCCTTGTATCTATTTTGGAATGCCAAAATAATACTGATGCGGGATAACATTCTAGTCATTTTGAAATTTTCAGACAGATTTTGCCGACACCCTATTGCTACTGTTTTTCTAGCATTTGGAAACACACTTGTTAGATACATTTCAATATAACAAGCTCTAGCATTTATACTATATCAGACAGATGGAAAAAACATTTAAAAAAATGTAGTAGATGCTGGACTGTAGTTAACAGTACAAATATGAGAACACTCCCACATAAACTGTAACAAATATACACTATTAATACATGGTGTTAATAAAAAGGTGGTTTGTGGGGAAAAAATACACTCATTGTTAACTATGAACTATAGTTAGTAATATATATATATATTTTTAAAGATTTTTATTTATTTATTCATTTATCCCCCCCTTGCTGCCTGCGCTCGCTGGGTCAGCCAACCACACTGTGCGGGCGGGCCTGCCCCCACCAGGAGGCCCCGGGAACCGAACCCGGGGCCTCCCATATGGTAAACGGGAGCCCCACTGATTGAGCCACAGCCGCTTCCCAGTTAGTAATATTTTGATGATGGTCTTCCAGCCTTTTTAACAAATGTTCCACAACAATGCAAGGTGTTGGTGGTGGGGTGACATATGGGAATCCTGTACGTTATGTATTACTGTTATGTAAATTCACAACTTCTCTAACAAAGAAAAATGGGTGATTTGGGAACGTTGCATATTTTTCTTCAAACAATGTTATATGCCACAGATACAGCCTAATTTCCCTGTCAGTTATACTGTTTTACTCTGAGTCTTTTCTGAAAGTACATGTGAAGAACTTTACAGGAGAAGTAAGGCAAGTATATAATTTAAGTTCTATTTGTCAATTAACATAACCCTGGTAAGAAGGTAAAGATGGGAAACAATCAGGTGTTCTGACAGGGTCTTTTGGACATCTTGAAAGTTATATAGCTAGATAATTCTATGGATATAAAGGTATCCTGGCTGCCAAAGGTATGTTTTTTGGATAGATAGACGCCCACATAGTAACTAACAAAATATTAAACTTTCTTCCTGGGGAAGTCCTGCTTCTTTCTCAAATAAGATGGCAAAAAGCTCTGGATTAAGCCTAAGTTTAATTAATGCCTAAGAGTTCCCTCCTGAAAACCTCCTTGTTACTCAAATGTTACTCTCTCTAAGCCAAACTCTGCAAATGAGTTCTTACCTTCTCCCTGATATGGGACATGACTCCTAGGGATGAGACTCTCTGTCAACAAGGGATTATTACTATGCATAATCAGTGATGTATTTGGAGAAAGAACTTGACCAAAAGGGTGAAATACTAAATAAAATCAAGTTTTTATGCCTAAGAGATTTCAAAGTGAGTTGGGAGGTCATTCTGGAGGTTTCACTTATACATATCTCAGCCAGACTTCACAAGCTGCCACAACAAACAAAGCCTCAAACAAAAGTGCTCCTGAGGGCCCTAGGGATGTCTGGACATCATAGGTAAGTCATATGGCTTTATGAAATCAATATTCCCTTGGTGGGCCCTATCTGGGAATATATGTAAATCTATTTCCCAATATAACATACAGTTTTACTCATTTATAAATCCCCGAGTCATGATTCTTCTATTCCTTTTATCTGAACCTATAATTTTCAATTTACCTGTTAAGTATATTTCTCAGAAACTTAAAGCCTTCGGATTGTTCATATGCCAGTTGAGCCCTGAAACCCAGCACATATACAGTCAACTTCTATCTCCAGTTCTTCAGGCCTCCCCTGGACAACTAACAAAACGATGAGGATAGACCAGTTCCACCCCAAACACATGGAGTATCTTCAACTGCAAGCAAAACAAGTCCATTCCTCTGCCCCATAATATCTATGTCCCTTCTCACACTGAATAACCCAGAGCAGACCCTGTCCCAAACACCTCAGGAATGAATAAAAATGGGGGATGGGGTGGAGGGTGGGAGTAACCACTGATCAAAGCAGATTTATTGTTATTGTAGTTATTATCTTGTGTTTATTAAATAACTTGTAACATTGAAATAAATAATAAATTAAAAAAATAAAGAACAAAAAACATTTTAAAAAAGGAAGTTCTACTACTGAATAAGTGGCATCTTCTGTAATCACCACACTATATTATCAGGAAATATAAAGAGTATATGAATAGGTCTTACTTTCTAAAGTATTCAAAAGAGTAGAATCTAAGAATAGCAAGGCTAACTGAATCTATGCTTTAAAATATACTTAATTTTCATTAATGATTTTATCTTCCCCAAATCTGTGATATTGGAAAATAACCTCACTGGTTTAGATTTCTTCTTTTCCTCATCATTCTCCAGGGAAAGATATTAACAAGTACAACACTTAAACCACCAAAAGATAAACAACAGCACATACCCCTAACCCTGAAACCAAGAGTTAGGCTAAAGCATATAAAAAGGAAATTCATAGGCCATTATATTAATCATCAATTTACCTATTGATAAACCTAGCAAGTACTTCTCAAATAAAAGAACTAAAAAGTGGAAAGGCAGGAAAAAAGGTCTTGTCTAGTTTTATACCTGTCCTGGTTTGAGTCTTTTATGGACCCCAGAAAATTATGTACTTAAGCTAACCTATTCCTGTGCCTGGTGGCCTACTGTATGTGGGATCTTTTGATTAGATCACTTCATTTAAGAGCCTTTGATTAGACTGCAGGACCTAGGGTGGATTTTAATACTTTATTGGAGTCCCATGGAGAGGAAGAGCTGCCATTTTACTCTGCCTTGAGAGAGAGGATATCAGTATCATCTGCAGGCACCAAAAGATAGAGAAACCCTGACAGGATGGAGGCTGGAATCAGGGGAGTGGCCAAAGCTGAAGCAACTAGGAGAGGGGAGAGATGAGCCATATGCTTGATTGCCTGCAGCTGAGCTCTGGGAGAAAGTGAGCCTGGAGAAGGCAAAGACTGGCAGTCATTTGGCCTTGCCACATGTAGGAGTCCAGGATCACCAGCAGCATACTTCTGGTGAAACAGCATCTCTAATGATGCCTTGATTTGGACATTTTCACAGCCTCAGAACTGTACAATTTTAACCTAATAAATTCTCATTATAAAAGCCAACTAATTTCTGGTATTTTGCACTGGCAGCCTTCAGCAAACTAAAACAATACATAACATGGAAGCAGTCAGAAACGCCATTTTACATGGGCCTCACATTTAACCATCTACCACATATTTAGACTTTGATACCGTCTTTAAATGAGGTTACATATTTATATATGATGGGATTAAAAGAAAACTTTAACCATACATCTTAAAATTTTTTACCACGCCATTATGGAACTACTTGGACATTACAAATTAATACTTTCTATAAATATTATAATGATTTTGTGAATAAAATTTTATTTCATTCTCTGAATGTATTTAAAGCTTAATTTTATTTTTATTTTTATTTTTTTAAAGATTTTATTTATTTATTCATTTATCCCCCCCTTGCTGCTTGTGCTTGCTGGGTCAACTAACCACGCCGTGCGGGCGGGCCCGCCTTCACCAGGAGGCCCGGGGAACCGAACCCGGGGCCTCCCATATGGTAAACGGGAGCCCCACTGATTGAGCCACAGCCGCTTCCCTTTAAAGCTTAATTTGATATTTAAATATATTTAAAATATACAATAATTTTATAGCCCACCTCAGAAAGTAAAGTTGACAAAGCCTCTCTTAACCTCTCAGATATCTACTTATTTTCTTAGTTTAGTTTCTTCTGTGTATCTAGTTTCTTCACCTATCATATGAAGGATGTCAAGGCTGTCTTCAACCTTACTATGTCTACCCAGCAAATTAGGCAGGAGGTGTAAAGCCATGTGGACAAGGTTAAAGCACTATTCAATAAACACAAATATGACAAAGGACTTGCAGTCAGAATTTACAATGAATATCTACAAATCAACAATAGGAAGCAAACAACTCAGTTAAAAATGGTTAAATGACTTGCATGAATCCTTTTGAAAAAGGAGACATACAAATGGTCAATTAGAACAGGAAAAAGTGTTCAACATAATTAGTCGACAGCGAAATGCTATTAAAGGCAAAATGAGGGGAGCGGATGTGGCTCAAGTGGTTGAGTGCCTGCTTCCCACATGGGAGGTCACAGGTTCAGTTCCCTGTGCCTCCTTAAAGACAAACAAGAAGCAAACAAATGAAAAAACCAACTCAGGGGAGCTGATGTGACTCAGTGGTTGAGCGCTGGCTTATCGCATAGAAAGTCCCAGGTTCAATCCCCAGCCCTAGAACCTCAACAACAACAAAAAAGAAAGAAATGAGATACCATTTCAAAATCATAGAATAGTTTATAGCAAAGGGTGACAACATTAAATGCTGACATTTAAGTGGAGCAGCATTATTAGTGAGCCTGTGACATGATATATTTTGGACAATGGTTTGGTAGTTTCTAATATATTTTAAACATACATTGACCCTATCAGCCTCCTAGGTACTTTCCCAAGAGAAATGAAATATATGTTCAAAATGACTTGTATAAGAATGTTCATAATAATCCATAGTTACTTATTAATTACCCCTTGCAGAAGGGGTGGTAAGAAACAACAAAGAATCAATGATGATTCTTGCATTTTAATTTTGGGTGAGTGGAAAGGTGTCAGTGGTACTAATTAATGGGGAACACAGAAGGAAAAAGAACAGGTTTACAAAGGAAAATAGGTTTAGTTTTGGATTCATGAGACTTAAAATTCTTCCCATGATATATATGCAGATATACAGAGAAAGTGGCATGGAATTTGGAAACAGGCTATGACTCATCTAAGCAGAGGTTAAATGTTGAAGCAGGGGAGTGTATAAAATCTGAAAAAATGAATAGGTATATGTATATATATGTTTGTAAAAAGTCTAAGGACACAAATAGTCCTTTAAGTATGACATTCTGGGGATAGCATGAAGAAGAAAATAGTAAAAGAGGTAGACAGGGTTTTTAACCATTCCATTTCCGTACAAGGATTCCTTCGGCATCCTTTTCAGAATCATGTTTTTAAACTAACATAAAGTAATATATAAGGTTACAAAGGAAACCAACTATATTGAATATAGCTGTTAAAATATTTTTGAAATTGTGATATAATTGTACTTCTTTCTTAATGACTTAAACTATAACATCTAGTAGTAAGTTTAATGCCTATGATAATTTAGAAGTAGAGAGACAGTAAAGTATTTAAGATATAAGATATGTAAATATCTAAGATTTCTATTGCTGGCAACAGGTAAAATTACTTAAATACTACTGCTTACATATATATTTGCTGCTTATATATATATTTGAAGGACACGCTAAATTTCAACTAGGGGCTAGTGAAAATAAAGATGTAATTTTTTTCCCCATTCAAGGTCATGGAACCATGAAATCTTACCCATTAATTTTTTTTGTGAATCTGTAGATCCTAGGTTAAGAACCCCTGATCTAGTTAGTAACAAAACAAGGATGCCCACTGTCACCATTGTTACTCAATATCGTGCTAGAGGTCTAGCTAGAGCAATTAGGCTAGATAAAGAAATAAAAGGCACCCAAATAGGAAAGGAAGAAGTAAAACTTTCACTATTTGCTGATGATATGATCCTATACCTACAGTCTCCTGAAAAATCCACAACAAAGCTACTAGAACTAACAGACGAGTTCAGCAGAGTGGCAGGAAACAAGATTAATACACAAAAATCAACAGTGTTTCTATACAGTACTGATGTGCACTCTGAGGAAGAAGTCAGAAAAAAAATTCCATTTATGATAACAACTAAAACAATCAAGTATTTAGGAATAAATTTAACCAAGGATATAAAGGACCTGTATTCAGAAAACTATAAAACATTGCTAAAAGAAACTGAAAGACTTAATAAATGGAAGAACATTTCTGTGTTCATGGATTGGAAGACTAAATATTGTTAAGATGTCAATTCTACCCAAATTGACTTACAGATTCAATGCAATCTCAATAAAAGTTCCGACAGCCTTTTTTGCAGAAGTGGAAAAAACCAATTATCAAATTTATTTGGAAAGGTAAGGGTCCCCAAATAGCCAAAAAGATCTTAAAAAAGAAGAATGAAGTTGGAGGACTCTCATTTCCAGACTTTAAAACCTATTACTTAACTACAGTGGTAAAAACCACTGTATGGTACTGGCATAGACACACTGACCAAATCAAGTACTCAGAAATAGATCCTCACATCTATAGTCAAGTGATTTTTGACAAGACGGTTAAGCCCTTTCAACTGGGCCAAAAAAGTCTATTCGACAAATAGTGCTGGGAAAACTGGATATCCATATCCAAAAGAAAGAAAGAACACACCTTTCTCACATCTTATAGAAAAATTAACTCAAAATGGATCAAGAACCTAAGTGACAACCATAAAACTCCTAGAAGAAAATGTAAGAAAACATCTTCAAGATCTTATGGTAGACAGTAGCTTCTTAAACCTTACACCCAAAGCAAGAGCAACATAAGAAAAAATAGATAAATGGGACTTCTTCAAAATCAAACACTTTTGCATCTCAAAGGACTTTGTCAAAAGGGTGAAAAGGCAGCCAACTCAATGGGAGAAAACATTTGGTAATCACATATTCGATAAGGGTTTAATATCTATGATATACAAAGAGATCATACAACTCAACAATAAAAAGACAAACTACCCAATTTAAAAATGGGCAAAAGACTTGAAAAGATAATTGTCGAAAGAAATACAAATGGTGAAGAAACACATGAAAAAATGTTCAACATGAGTAGCAATTAGGTAAATGCAAATCAAAACTACAATGAGATATTATTTCACACCTTTTAGGCTGGCAGCTACTAAAAAGTTGGAAAACTGTAAATGTTGGAAAGGATGTGGTGAGATATTCACTGTTGGTGGGAATGTAGAATGGTACAGCCACTGTGGAAGACTGTTTGGAAGTTCCTAAGGATGTTGAATGTAGGTGTGCCACGTGACCCAACAATACCATTACTAGGTATATACCCAGAAGAGCTCAGAGCAGAGACACAAATAGACACCTGCACACAGTGGCATTATTCATGATTGCCAAAAGTTGGAAACAACCCAGGTTTCCATCCAGTGATAAATGGATAAACAAATTGTGGTGTATACACATGATGGGGTATTATGCAACAGTAAGAAGAAATGAAGTCCTGAAACATATGACAACATGGATGAACCTGAAGGACATTATGTTGAGTGAAACAAGCCAGGCACAAAAGGACAAATACTGTATTATTGCGCTATTATGAACTAAATATACTGTGTAAACTTATGGAGTTAATAATTAGAATACAGGTCACCAGAAAATAGACGGATGGTAGAGAATGGAAAGCTGACGGTTAATCTGTGCAGAATTGTTATAAAGGTTGTTTGTAAATCTTTGGAAATGAATAGAAATGGTGAAAGCATAGCATGGTGGTTGTAACTAGCAGTGCTATTGTATGGGTAGGACAGTGGTTGGAAAAGAAAAATCTAAGGTCAAGTATATTACTAGAAGGAAAGCTAAAAACTATAACATGGAACTGTGTAAGATAGAAAAACCTCACGTAAAACATGAATGTGGGTGGTATTACATATATATGACTGTTTTTTACAAAATATAAATATGTTTGAGAGAAGGAAAAAGAATAGCACATATACCAGGAGAGGCATAGAGAGATTGAGAGTGACGCGTTTTGTTTGTTTTTTATTATTATTGGAATAATGAAAGTGCTCTGTGAGTGACTGGGGGTGATGAATGCACAAACGTGATTACACCAAATACAACTGATTGTACTCTTTGGATGGATTTATGCTTTATTTATATGTATCAATAAAATTGAAAAAAAAAATATGCTTAAAAAAAAAAAAAAGAACCCCTGATCTAGGAAGTAAAATTAAAAAGACATAAAAGTTTGGCATAAAAGTTTTATCAAACGATATCATGCAAATTATAGCAGCAAAATAGCCTATGCTAACTTTAAATTGCAATAGTAAAATACTATACCTGCTACTTCATTTTTTTACAACTGTGTGGGGGGAAAAAAGAGAGAAGAGTAAGAGAACAGTATGTTAAGCAAAGTAATGTAAGAAAAGAGCCAGAAGTTTTTGAGTATGTTCAGAAAAAGAAAGGGGAAAAAAAAATAAAAATAAAAATAAATAAATCACATAGGATGTAATATTTAAAAATGTATCCCTATTAGGAATCACTTGATAACTATATCCATAGACTGTCAATACAATAATTATGCTATTATCAGTATATCCGGACAATCCACTCCCATCCTGCTTCATTGGTCTTCCACTTCTTATACAAACCACTGATCTATTTTACCAGGTTCTGAACAGATGAATGATAATGGTACAAGTCATTCAGCTGGCCTAACTGTTCCTACAAATACAAAGTTAATTATGGTACTGTACAGGGGGGGTAAACCATTTTCCTCTAATAGGGATGGAGTCAGGCACTTTACTCCAGATACATTATCTCAATGGTCTTATCTCTCTATTGAATAGTCTGCTTTGTAGTAGAAATTTGACTAGAAATAACTTGGAATACTGAGCCGTTTCCCATGCTATGACGTCTTTCTGCATCCTCAGCAGCAATGGCACCTGCTTATATTAAGCAGCATTAATCTCTAATCCAACAACAAAGCATTGTTTAGATAACGTCTTATTTCTGTCACAGCCACCTTCAACAGAGCTGAGAAGTCACTGCTCAGAAGCTAGTCTGGTGGAATTATAGCTGGAAGTAACATAAATGTTTGGCTTGTAAAGCATAGCTACTCTGGCCAATGTGGTACTCAGAGAGATGCCAACGTCTCTAGACAAACTTTGAGAGCTGCTATAGCTGGGACATTAATGGGAACAAATGGAAAACAAAGTAAAAGTATTGAAAAGCAGACTCCTTACCAAAGAAAAGCCAATATTTTAACAGCAGAGTAAATCCCAAATAAGATTATCAAAGTTAGTTAAGTTTGAGAAAAACTATACTACGAACCACTAAACAATGTTCATGTATTTTTTTCTCTGGTCATGACTACAGTTAACTGGTAGAAGGTGAACTAAGGACTGACACTTAATACACAACTATTAAGACTAATAATATTGCTCATACCTACTGCATATGAGCCACAAAAATGCCTCCCAAATATTGTTTTATTTTATCGTTTTTAATTTTAAATGGCATGAGACCCTAAACAAAATGCAAATAAATTACTATTCTTGAGTGTTTAAAAAAAAAAAAAAAATGGATGGTGGTAATTGGTAGCACAACATTGTGAACATAATTAACAGCACTGCATTATATATTTGAATGTGGTTAAAAGGGGAAATTTTAGGTTGCATATATATTATTAGAATAAAAAATAAAAAAAAAAACATAGGACTGTACAACAGTAACCCTATTAAAATGATGGACTATAGTTAATAGAACTATTTTTAAAATGTTCTTTCATGAATTGTTACAAATGTACCACCCTAACACAAGGTATTAACAATAGGGTGGTATAGGGCAACTCTACTTTATGTATGAGTTTTCTGTAAACTTACAACGCCTCTAATTAAAAAAAAAAAAAAAAAGAATGGGACAGCTACAAAGACATGGAGTTATATATTAACTAAAGATCACCTTTCATTTTTACAGTCAGGTCATTAAAAATCATTTATCAAGACTCTAATGTAACTATGTATGACAGTTGAATTTTGTGAATCCCCAATATAGATTATGTTCTTAAATTAATCCATTCTTGTGGGTGCAGGGTCCTTTGATTGCATTAAGTTCAGTGAAGGGGTCTTTGATTAGATTACTTGATAAGATCAATTTAAGGCTTTTGGCTGGACTATGTCAGTGAGGTATGAGCCAGGTTGGGTCTCTGCCCTCTTGCTGGGTCTGATATAAAGGGAGACACAGAGAGACAGAGAAAGGGAGCTGCCATTTTGACCCAGCCATAAGAGAGAGAGGACTCGAGGATCTCTAACAAATGAAGCTGAAGCCCAAAGCCCCCAAGAAGCTAGGACCATGGAGCAGCTCAAGGCTCAAGAGATGAGCCATATGCCTGATAGCCCACAGCTGAATTCAGAAAGAAAGCAGAGTGGCCGAGAATGAGAGGGAGGCCCAGAAAGAGACAAGCCCCATGCCTGGTCACCCAAAGCTGGGCTCCAAGGGATGGTGAACACAAAGGAGAGGGCAGGAACCTCAGAAGAAATCAGCTATCATCTTTCCTTGCCACATGGTAGGAGCCTGGGATCACCAGTACCTGAGTTTGGTGAGAAAGTATCTCTGCTGATGCCTTGATTTGAACATTTCAGTCTTGGAATTCTAAGTTTTACCCTAAGCAAAATTCCCATTATAAAAGCCAACCCATTTCTGGTACTTTGCATCGGCAGCCTAGTGCAAACTAACACACTATGATACTTGCTCAGGGTAAAGAGTGACACCTAGGAAGAAAGCATATTTTCTTCTCTCTGTGTGATAACAATCCAGTATGGAGGGAAATGATCTATATATTACATATTTCCTGGAGAAGTATCTTGAGGCTCATGTGGTCTTCAATTTCAATATTCCAGGGTAGAGTCAAGAGATTAAAGATGACAAAAGAATCAAGAGCACATGAAGTATTCTCTCTATTGTATCACCACTGTCTCCTACTCAAACATGCCAGTCTCTTCCTTAAGTACTGTGTTGTACTTACTTATTCAGTGATCTACCATGGTATCATAACAGGGCAATTCAATAAATATTACATAACTGAATAAGTCTCCACTCTCCAGAGAGGATAAGGACTGTATTAACAATAGAGCAATGAGTTAATCTTTTAAAATTAATAGACCATTAAAAAAAAAAAAAAAAAAAAAGGATGAGAAAATTATTCCCTCAACTCCCTCACATCACACAAAAAGATTGCTAAACAGTGGTTGAGAGGAATTATTAGAGAAATGTTTTTTTTTTCTATCAGACTTATGAGCTAGTTGGTTCAAAAGGCTGACAAAGATGAAGACTTAGACAATGCTTATGTTGCTTTCACTTGGGTTAACTATTTCATGACTGAATAAGCAATGCTTTGTAAAAATATTAAATCAAAGAAAGATAAAGTAAGTGGGCGTGGGTTTCCCAAAGCTTCCTTTTATTCCTTATGGAGGGGCAGCAGAAATTTGTTGGTCTCAACAATATACGTAGATATGGTGGTCTGAACGGTCCACGTAGAATAAGGAATTTGTCAGGTAAGAGGAACACACAGAACACAAAACCATAGGATCTTTGTTTTTTATAACATTTTAGGCTTTTATCGGGGGGGCGGAGGGAGGGAAGAAGTAGAGCCACGTTATCATAAGAATCTCTACCATTATCACAAATGGAAACTCTTGCCCCAGTTATATACTTCCAAGTTTCATTTTTTACTCACAGTTAGTCTAGTTGAGGGTTTTAGTAAAAGCCATGGTATACCACAGCTTAATACAGCTAACTCATCTATAAGGCCTTCCTTAAAAAACGATAGAGACATGATAACTTCTTTTAGTCTGAAATCTTTTAAACTCTTTACCCTTCCTTCTCACACCAATTTTTACTTCTTTAAAGGCATGACCATTATATTTGCCAATCTCCTGGATTTCTTAAAGCAAAGTCCAGTTCCTCTGTGACTATAACTTTCCCTATTACATCTTTTAGCAATTAAATATTCTTTGTAAGTTAGCTTACTGAGAATCTGTAAGTCTCTAAGAATAAAATACATCTTCAGAACAGAGTTCCACATGTTGAACATTCGCTTCATTGGTTAAAAAGAATTGAGAACTGTACTTTAAATACATGTATATTACCTATAAAGAACAGTCATCCTACTTTTATGAGCCAAACATCTTTAAGCACAGCATATACTTGGAGCAAGATTCATCTATGATAGAATCTTTTTAAGTCACTTTTCATTTTTTGGGACTTATTTTAGATAAAACTACATAGAAGAATATCTATCTCCACTTAACTGGGCCATATCAACTGCAATACATCACAACATTTTGAAAGCAAATCAAAGAACAAGTGCTCCTTATCAATCCTTCCTTGTTTGAGGAACTAAACTCTCACTCTTCTTCCCTCAGGCTATTAGATCTGCTTTATTTGACAAGAGTCATCTGATATATGAGTAAGAGTGTCACTTTCAGTCAGTACATTGAATACTAGTAAAAAGTAAATTTTTCATTTTAAGTTTTATTATTTTTAATATTGAATTTTGAATTATTTTTAGAATTACAGAAAAGTTTCAAAAATAGTACAAAGAATTCCCGTATATCCTTTTCCCAGCTTCCCCCAATGCTAGCCTTCTACATAACCACAATACAATTATCAAGACCAAAAGATTAATATTGGTACACTAGTCTTACCTAACCTACAAACTTTATTTGTATTTCATCAATTTTCCTACTAATATCCTTTTGCTGTTCCAGAATCCAATTCTAGATCTCATACTGCATTTAGTAGTCATGTTTCCCTAGTGTCCACTAATAGGTGAAAGTCTCTCAGTCTTTTATTGTCTTTCACAACCTTGGCATTTTTAATGAGTACTGGTCAGTTATTTGGTAGAAGGCCCCTCAATTTATCTTATGCTTTCTCATGATTAGATTGAGGTTATGCATTTTTGACAAGAATAACACAGAAGTGTATGTGACTTTCTCAGTGCATGATATTGGGGTGCATGATATATCTTATTACTGATGATGTTAACTTTAATCACTTGATTACAGTGGTGTCTGATGGGTTCCTCTATTGTAAATTATTATTTTTCTGTTTGTATTTAATATTTTGAAGAAGATACTTTTAGAATCTGTAAATATCTTGTTTCTCTTCTAATTTTGTCCACTAATTTTTCCCTTCCCCTTCCCTTGTATCAGTATGAAAACATGGATATTTATTTTATTCTGTGGGTTATAATTCAATTCTATCATTACATATTTTGTTGCTCGGGTTGGAAGCTTTGGTCACCAGGAGTTCTTTCAAATTGAGCCCTTCAATGTCCTAACAACACGTTTCCATTATTGTTTGCACTTCCTGACTTTCTGCCAACACAAGAGGCTTCAGCCTACAACCAATTCTCCAAGAAGCCCTGGTTCCTTTTACTGGAGATCCTCATTTTATCAAGGATATTTTTCATCCTGCACTTTAATGGATTATCTCAAACAATACCTGCACCACATGCATGTACTATTTTCAAGAACACTGTTGTATAGCACTGTTCCATGACCATAAATATCTTTTGCTCTGACAAAATATTCAACAGAAGAGAAGGAATACTATCTGTTAATAGTCCAGGGTTAACAAGAGTTGATTAATGTTTAAAAAAAAAAAAGGATATTTTAGGAAGATTCACAGACTTGTCAATATTATCCATAGTTTAATCACTGTATTTCCTAGATATATGTGGGGCCTGTGCTTCTGGAACTAACTGCAGAAAGAACTATGGAGCTAGAGGTACATAAACATTCCTTAGCTTAGGCAGGACTGACTAGTACTCTCCAAAAAGAATGCTTCTTTTACAAGCAATGTCAACAATATCAATCAGGATTGTCAGTAAACTACGCTTTTTAAGAAAAAGAGAGGTAGATAAAGACTTCCATGAAAAATAGCTAGCACCTAAGATGGACTCAAAGATGGTTTTGGAGAACCCTAGAGCATTTTAGGTTGAAATAATGAGACCTGTGCAAAGTAATTCAAGAGCCACTATGGCAAATAACACCCAAAGGGATCTGGGGTCCAAATAATACTAATTAGAGTCTGAAATTAGATGCACTACCATATTTAGCTAGCACGATGGTCCCAAATGCTTATCAGAAATATTAGCAGCCTGACTATGATGGTTTGAAGCTGGATAGACTCCAGAAAATTATGTTCCTAAAGTTAATCCATTCCTGTGATGGTGGACCTATTGTAATGAAAGCCTTTTGATTAGGTTACCTGTTCTGTTAAGGGCCTTTTGATTAGGCTACTTCAGGTGGGGTATGGCCCGGGGTGTGTCTTAATCCTTTTACTGGAGTCCTTTATAAGAGAATGAAATTCAAACATATCTTAGAGTAAGCCATGGAAGCAAGAAGCTGAAAGCAACAAAACCAGGAAGAGAAGGGAGAAACCAACAGACACTGCCATGTGCCTTGCCATGTGACAGAGGAGTCTAGGATTGCTGGCAGTCAGTCTTAAGCGAGAAAGCACTGCCTGACGATGCCTTTATTTGGATAATTTTATCAGCTTGGAACGATAAGCTTGTCAGCTAATAAGTCCCCATAGTAAAAGCTAACCCATTTCTGGTATATTGATTCTGGCAGCCTAGCAGACTAAAATACTGACAGTGTGTTAAAGAGAGAAGCAACCCTAAAACAGGCCACTTTTGAATATCTTCCTGGCTTAAATAAAAAAGAAAATTAATTAAGCACACGTAAAAGCATTTTAACATTTCGGGTTACTAGAAAGCGCATTCTCAATTACCTATATCTAAAAAAGTAAAAAGCAATCTAAAATAATAAATAACCCTCCAGTAATCTATACTATGTTTTAGAAAACATAATATCCCATTACACACATATATTTAAACAAGATTTTCACTCTATCATCTAAGTTAATATTTTAAAATTAGTTTGTTTCTCAGAGTTCTCAGAACATGGAAGGAACTAGAATAATGACTAACAGGATTGGCCAACTTTGTAAATGATCTCTGCTGAAGTTTTACTTCAAAGTGACACATGTGCTTATTAAAAGGATGGTTTATGTATGTATCTTTAAAAGAACTTTTTCAAAATTTCTTTATGCTGTGTTTTTCTCCTTAAATGCTATATGGACTAACAATATATATATAGCAATATACTTTAGCAAAACCACAGGGTTAAAAATTTTCCATTTTGTCAACTAAGAAATTGAAGCACACAACTGACTTGTTCATTTGTATAAAATAAAACAACCACAAAGAACACTATAATTGTATGCTATTCAGCTGACAATTCTACTCCCCAAAGCATTCAAAGGGAACTATATTTGCTGCTGTTAGTATACTTATCAATGACTAAAGTATTAAATCTAAACTAATATCTATTGGTTTCATGAAACTATCTTTTTGTGGGTAAAGGTAGACAATAGTCTAAACATCTACAATTATTATGCCTCTTCTGCAGATAAGCAAACTAAAAAAAAAGGCTTAGAATTTTGTCAGAATCACACAGCTAATATATAGCAGGGCTAGATTTGAATCTGTTTATTCAATAGGAAAGATCATATTTTGCCTCTTCCACTAAGAATAGAAATTTTAGAAGATTTTACTCAAAATATTTTATGAAGGGGAAAACACATACACATAAAAATATAAATACACACGAGAAAAGGCAGAGGATGATTACTACTTGCTGCTAATAAAGTAATGAGATCTAACCGCTAGATGAACTTTACCAAACAACCTACACAAGCTGTGGACATAATGGATAAATAGCAAAGAGCTGATAGTAAACTGTAGCAGACTGTTTCATAATTATATCTACGTTTAGAACGGTGAGATGGCAATTTACAAACTAATCACATTTTACAAGTACAGTATTTGATTAAATCCTCTGCTAGAATCCTGGAATCCTTTTATCATTGTATATAAGAGAAAATCAGAAAAAATTCTCCAGCCATAAAGCTTCCAATATTTCTTACAGAATAATTAATTCTTGAAAACAGAATTACACCTATATCACATTAATTGAGATGGAAGAAAAAGATCATGTGTTAGAGTATCTTTAAACTTTTAGTAAATTGGAATAAAAAAGTGTTATTTCTACAAAAATTATACTTAAAATGAATTTTATGTGAAAATTAAAAAAACTTGAAAATATCAGACTCAAAATTATGACAAGATATAACTTTAATCTTTTATAAAATAGTTAAGATGGTAGAGTAATTCAGTGGCTGGTTTATAACTCAGGTGTTTTTTACTTAAGAGTTTATCACCCATAAAACTACAGTATATGAAGAAAAAAAAAAAAAAAAAAAAAAAAAAATAGCCGACCCAGCAACATACCCCTCCCTCTCCCTTTTTATTTCAATTTAGGACACATGAAATATTTTTATGCTTGGCTAATTTCCTTGACCCATCAAGAGCTTTTTTTTCTTAAAGGTCCTCAATTTGAGATCCTAATTCCACTTCATTTAGTATTTTGGGTTGCTTTATTCTTAAATTTGCAGCACAACTACAATCAAGATAAATATGTAGAACTAAGATAACAAGAGAAAATATATTTAAGAATTTTACATTAGAGTTTTAGATGCATTATTTACAAGTGCAATGAAAAATCTTCCATATTTATGCTTTAATCATCTGAGTCTTAAAAACATCTAGGCAAAAAATTGTCATGGTAGTTTTTATCCAAAAAGTTATCTAACAATCCACTGTTTTTAGTGGACTGAGCTATCATTCATAGTTATGTAGAGAATGCCCATTATAAAACACTTTCACACTTCACCTAACAACTCTGGAATTTTAAGCTATTCAAACACCCAGTCAGTTTTAGATATCATTATTTTCTGAAGCGCCCTTCCCATCTTTTGGCTACCTACACTATAGATGTGGAAGAGGCTAGATCCATCCTTTCTCCCAGAGCAGCTAAGGTAGGGGAGGAAAAGCTATTACACTAGGTCAATTGCATGATTCTTCTAAAGACTTGGAAAAACAAACATGCTATGGATGCATAAATCTCAGGACATGCAGACCTGTTATTATGTGCTCTTGGCTATACTTGCTCAGTATTCCTGGGTTCTTTCTAATTTTCTAAGCTTGGTCCTCTAAATTCCAGCCAATTTTGTGAATTTGCACTACTCAAGAATATCCCAATAACTCCCCTTTTTATTTAAGATGGCCAAAGTTAGTAGTTTAGAGTAAAAAACCCTAATACAGGAGCCATCCATTTTCCTTTATTTTTGTCTACAGGGTAAATTCTGTTCAACTGTTAACATTTGTAAAATCTGTACTGGCAACAATATATCTTCTCCCTAGCCCTCATGTCAAGTAAAATTATTTATGCCTTTTTCTGTGATTCCAAAAAAATGTGTTATTCTCTCTCAAAACAAACACTTATCAAACAGTCTACAGTATTATGTGTGAAGAAGAAATTTCATGAAGATTTCTCTCTTCCAACATGCAATGCTGCTTAATTACATTTTACCCACAGAACTTCTTTCAATACTGGAGTCAGTTCTTTGAAACCCTACCACTACTTCAGGTATATGTAATGTTCTAAATCATTAGTTGTCATTTCAACAATATTCACAGCAACATCACCAAGAGTGGACTCCCTCTCAAGAAACCACTTTCTTTGCTCATCCATAGGAAGCAACTCCTCATCCATGCAAATTTTATAAGATGGCTATCATTCAATCACATCTTCAGGCTCCACTTCCAATTCTAATCTTGCTATTTCCACCGTATCTGCAGTTACTTCATCCACTGAAATCCTGAAACCCTCAAAGTCATTGACAAGGGTTAGAATCAACTTCTTCCAAACTCCTGTTAATGTTGCTAACTTGACTTCCAGCAACAATTCATGACTGTTCTTTTTAAAATTTATTTTTATTTAATTATTCACATAGGTAACACTAGCTTATGTGCCAGGTACAGTTTAAAAACTTTTTTTGTTATTAGAGAAGTGAGTTTACAAACCAATTACACATAAAATATAGGATTCCCATACACCACCCCACCACCAACACTGCACTGGTGTGGAATATTTTTTACTATTGATGTCAGCACTTTTAAAAATAAATGTACTATTTTTTATTAACAGTAGTTTCCTTTGTTACAATTGAGGAAAGATTATTACAATAGCCCATTATTTACATTAGGTGTATTTCCCCCACATACCAACCTATTATTACCACGTTGTATTAGTATTGTACATTTGTTCTAATTTGTGAAAGAACATTCTTATACTTGTACTAATAACTATGGTTAATTGACTACAATAGGGTTCGCTGTGTTGCACAGTTCTATATTTTATCTTTTAATTTTTATTCTAGCAATATACGCATCCTAAACTTTCCTCTTTTAAACACATTCACCTATACATTTCAGTGCTGTTGATTACACAAAAAATAACGTGCTACCATCACCACCATCCATATCCAAACCTTTACCATCAGCCTAAATAGAAAATCTCTACAAGTTAAGCAACAACACCCCATGCCTAATGCCAATCTATGTCCTAGTAACCTATATTCTAGATTCTACCTTTATGAGTTTGCTTATCATAATTATAATTAGTTCATCATAGTGAAATTAGGCAATGTTTTTCCTTTTGTGTCCAGTTTATTTCACTCAACATAATGTCCTTAAGGTCCATCCATGTTGTCACATTTATCAGGACGTCATTTAATCTTACAGCTAAATAAAATTCCATCAAATGTTATCTACCACATTTTGTGTATCCCTTCATCAGTTGATGAACAACAGTGTGAAAATATCTCTTCACGCTCCTGCTTAAAGTTCTTCTGGGAATATACCTAGTAGTAGGATTGCTGGATCATATGGTAATTCCCTATCTAACTTACTGAGAAACTACCAAACTGTTTTACACAGCAACTGCACCATTTCACACCCCCACCACCAACAAACAAGTGTTCCTATTTCTCCACATCCTCCCCAACACTTGTAGATTTGTTTTTTAAATAGTGGCTGTTCTATTAAGTGTGAAATATCTCATTGTGGTTTTGATTTTCATTTCCCTAATAGCTCATGATGTTGCGTATCTTTCATGTGCTTTTTGGCCATTTGTATATCCTCTTTGAAGAAATGTCAAGTGTCTTTTGCCCATTTTTAAATGGAGTTGTCTTTTGATTGTTGAGTTGTGGTGTTTCTTTATATATTCTGAATATTAAAGCCTTATCGGATATGTGGTTTCCAAATATTTTCTCCATTTAAGTAGGTCGTCTTTTCACTTCCGTGATGGAGTCCTTCGATGCACAAAAGTTTTAAATTTTAAGGAGGTCCAGTTTATATATTAGTTCGTTGCATGTGCTTTGGGTATAGAGTCCAAGAAACTATTATCTATGGCAAGATCTTGAAAATGCTTCACTACATTTTCTTCCAGGAGTTTCATAGTCCTGGCTCTTATATTTAGGTCTTTGATACATTCAGAGTTAATTTTTGTATATGGTGTGAAATAGCGAACCTCCTTTATATTTTGCATATGGATATCCAGTTCTCCCAACATCATTTATGAAGAAACTATTCTTTCACAGTTGAGTAGACCGGGCAGCCTTGTCAAAAATCAACTGGCCACTAATAAGGGTCTATTTCTGCACTCTCAATTAGATTCCATTGGTCAATATAGCTGCCTTATGCTGTTTTGACCACTTTATCCCTATAATATGCTTTAATGTCACAAAGTGTGAGTCCTCTAACTTCGTTCTACTTTTTCATTTTTGGCTATTCCGGGCTCCTTAGCCTTCCAAATAAATTTGACAATTGGCTTTTCCATTTCTGTAAAGCAGGCTGTTGGAATTTTTATTGGGATTGCGTTGAATCTATAAATCAATTCAGGTAGATTTGACATCTTAACACTATTTATTCTTCTAATCCATGAGCACAGAATGACCTTCCATTTATTTAGGTCTTCACTGTTTTGTTTTTTTCAGCAATGTTTTGTAGTTTTCTGTGTAAAAGTCCTTTCCATCCTTGGCTAAATTTATTCCTAGATGTTTGATTCTTTCAGTTGCTATCTTTTCTTGATTTCCTCAGATGGCTCATAACTAGTATATAGAACCACTACCAATTTCTGTGGGTTGATCTTGTGTCCCACCACTTTGCTGAGCTCATTTATTAATTTTAATAGCTTTGTTGTACATATTTTGGGGACATTCTATATATAGGGTCATGTCATCTGCAAACAGTGAAATATTTACTTCTTCCTTTCCAAATCTTTTTCTTGCCTAACTGCTCTGGCTACAACTTCTAGCACAATGTTGAAAAACAGTGGTGACAGTAGGCATCCTTATCTTATTCCAGATCTTAGAGGGGAAGCTTTCAGGCCATTAGTACAATGTTAGCTGTGAGATTTACATATATCCCTTTTTATCATACTGAGGATGTTTCCTTCTATTCTGATTTTTCTAATTGTTCTGATGAAGAAATGATGCTGGATTCTGTCAAGTGCCTTTTCTGTGTCAAGATGATCATGTGGTTTTTCCTGTTTGTTTTGTTAATGTGGTGTATTACATTGATTTTCTTGTATTTTACCATCCTTGCATACCTGGGATAAAACTCAGTTGATCATGGAGCATAATTCTTTCAATGTGCTGTTGGAGTTGATTTGCAAGTATTTTGTTGAGGATTTCTGCATCTACATTCAAAAGAGAGACTGATCTGTAATTTCTTTTTCTGGTAGTATCTTTATTTTGCTTTGGGATAAGGATGATATTGACTTCACAGAATAAGTTAGGTAGTGTTCCCTCCTGTTCAATTTTTTATAAGCATTTGAGCAGGATTAGTATTTTATTTTTATTTTTATTTTTTTAAAGATTTTATTTATTTATTCATTCATCCCCCCCCCCCGCTGCTTGTGCTTGCTGGGCCAGTCAACCACGCCGTGCAGGCGGGCCCGCCCTCACCAGGAGGCCCCGGGAACCGAACCCGGGGCCTCCCATATGGTAAACGGGAGCCCCACCAATTGAGCCACAGCCGCCTCCCTGAGCAGGATTAATATTAATAATTCTTGGAATGATTTGGAGGAATTAACCTGTGAATCCATCTGGCCCTGGGTTTTTTTTTTTGTTAGATTTTTCATGACTGGTTGAATCTCTTTACTTGAAAGTGGTCTGCTGAGGTCTTCTATTTCTTCCAGAATCAGTGTAGGTTGTTCATTTGTTTCTAGGAATTTGTCCATTTCACACCTAGATTGTCTAATTTGTTGGCATACAATTGTTCTTAGTATCCTCTTATGATACTTTATTTCTGTGGGTTCAGTAGTAATGATCCCACATCTCATTTCTGATTTAATTTATTTGCATATTTAATTTATTTACCTCTTTTTTTCTTTGTCAGTCTAGCTAAGGGTTTGTCAATTTTATTGATCTTTTCAAAGAAACAACTACTGGTTTTGTTAATGCTATTTTTTTTTTTTTATTCTCAATTCGATTTATTTCTACTCTTAATCTTCATTATTTCTTTCCTTCTGCTTGCTTTGTGATTAGTGTGCTATTCTTTTTCTAGTTCCTGTAAGAGTACAGTTAGGTCTTTAATTTGTGCTCTTTCTTCTTTTTTATTGTAAGCATTTTGGGCAATTACTTTCCCTCTCGGCATTGCCTTTGCTGCATTCCATAATTTTTGATATGCTGTGTTCTTGTTTTCATTAGTCTTAAGGTATTTACTGATCTCTCTTGCAATTTCTTCTTTGACCCACTGATTGTTAAGAACGTTATTTGACTTCCATATGTGTGTGGATTTTCCAGTTCTCCAACTGACATTGATTTCCACCTTCATACAATTATGGTCAGAGAAAGTGCTCTGCATAATTTTAATCTCTGTAAACTTACTGAGACTTGTTTTGTGACCCAACATGTGGTCTATCCTGGAGAATGATCCATGCACACTTGAAAAAAGTTTATATCCTGCAGTTTTGGGTGCAATGTTCTGTATATGTCTGTTAAGTCTAGTTCACTTATATTATTTAAATTGTTTACTTATTGAACGTATGTATAGATATTCTGTTAGTGAGAGTAGTGTATTGAAGTCTCCAACTATTGTAAAATACTCTATTTCACCCTTCAGTTTTGCCATTGTTTATACCTCATGTTTTTTGGGGCACCACGATTAGGTGCACAAATATTTATAATTGTTATTTCTTCTTGGTGGACTGCCCCTTTTATTAATATATAGTGTCCTTCTTTGTCTCTTGTAACAGCTTTTGACTTAAAGGCTATTTTGTTTGATATCAGTATAGCTACCCCAGCTATTTTTGGTTACTGTTTGCATGGAATATCTTTTACCAACCTTTCACTTTCAACCTACTTGTGTCTTTGGGTCTAAGGTGAATCTCTTCTAAGCAGTATGTAGTTGGTTAATACTTTTTTATCCATTCTGCCAATCTGTGTCTTTTGACTGGAGAGTTTAATCCATTTACATTGAATGTTATTGCTGTAAAGGCAGTACTTAGCTATTTTATCCTTTGTTTTTTATATATCATATCTTTTTTTTTTGGTCTCACTTGACCATTTTAGTAACCCTTGCTGATAATGATAATCTTCATTTCTTCACTCTACTCCAAGCCTCTCTCTCCAGCATTTTCCTTTCAGCCTGCATAAATCCCTTTAGTATTTCTTATAGAACAGATCTTTTGTAGAGGAACTCTCTATTTTTGCTCATCTCCCTCAATCGTGAAGGACAGTTTTACCAGCTAAAGAATTTTTGGCTGGCAGTTGTTCTCTTTCAGTAACTTAAATATATCATACCACTGCTTTCTTGTGTTGATGGTTTCTGATGAGAAAATGGAATTTAGTCTTATTGTGGATCCCCTGTATGTGACAAATTGTTTTTCTCTTGCTGCTTTCAGAATTCTCTCTTTATCTTTGGTATTTGACATTCTGGTAAGTATTTGTCTCAGAGAAGAGGTCTATTACAATTTATTCTATTTGGAGTACATTTTGCTTCTTGGACATTGTGGCAGTTTGATATTATTTATGAATTCCAAAAATAGATATTGTATTATGTTTGTAAACTGGCCTGTTCCTCTGGGCATATTAAGATTGTATTGGATTCAGAGGTTTCACTTTTACTTGATTAAATTAAGATTGGGGCTTGATTTGGCCGCGTCAGTAGGACGTTGAGTCCCCACCCACCTTGGTGGGTGGACACTGACACAGAAGCAAATACACAGAGAAGGAAAACACAGTAGGAGATACACAGGAAGACAGAGGAGCCTGATCGTCTATAGCTGACCTTGTGGAGAGAACAGAGCAGC
Organism: Tolypeutes matacus; assembly: GCA_026826555.1. NCBI lineage: Eukaryota > Metazoa > Chordata > Mammalia > Cingulata > Chlamyphoridae > Tolypeutes > Tolypeutes matacus. Next base: position 13,244,499 of record JAKSZT010052319.1, on the reverse strand, counting down.
TGAGCCCAGAAATAAACGAGCTCCAGGGAGAAAGATGAGCCTTATGCCTGCCTACAGCTGAGATAGGAAGAAGCTGTGTCCATGGAGCCTTAAGAGAAAAGAGGAAGGCTGAACCTCATAGACATTGCCCACCATCTTGCATCAACAGGTGGCAACAGAGTTTGGTGAGGAAATAACTTTGAGTTGGACTCTTTATGGCCTTGTAACTATAAGCTTTGACCCCAAACAAATATCCTTTATAAAAGCCAACAGAGTTCTGGTATTTTGCATCAGCACGCCCTTTGGCTAATACAGACATGTATATTCATGTCTTTCATTAGGATATTTTCGGCCATTATTTCCTCAAATATTCTTTCTGCCCCTTTTGCAGAGGGGGAGGGGGAGGGAGATACTGATCACAGATCACCATAACAGATATAATAATAATGACAAAGTTTGAAACATTGCAAGAATTACCAAAATGTGTCACAGAGACATGAAGTTAGCACATACTGTTGCAAAAATGGTGCCAAAAGACTTACTTGACACAGGGTTGCCACAAACCTTCAATTTGTAAAAAATGTAGTATCTGTGAAGCACATTAAAATGAAGAGCAATAAAAACAAGGTATGCTTCGATTGACAAATGTGTTTATGCCAGTCAACACATTTTCAGTCTTGAATAAACAGATTATTTTGGAAAAAATACCATTTCAAGTGTTCTTCAGACAGGAAAGAACAGTAGTAGAACATCAAGATGTCCAAAGATAGGACAACGCTGCTTTTAGGTGGAAATTATAAAGGTGATGGTAAGTTAAAACCTTTTTGGTTATTCCCAAAACGCCAGGGCCCTTAAGGTAATGTTAAAGAGAGCACTGCCAGTTTTATGATGTTCAAATAATAAAGCCTGCATGTAAAGGAGAAACTACACTTAACCATTCATTAAACACATGAAGAAGAAAATCTTGCAAAGACCATTCTGATAATAATGATGCTCATATACATATCTTTTTGGTTATGCTGATTTTTGGAGATAATATTCAAGTGTCTTTGCTTCCCAATTACACGTCATTATTGTAGCCTACGGACAAGAGTCATCATACCCTTCGATGCATACTGGTGAATTAATATCTGATGTGGGATGCTGATGTACTTGATAGTTCTTTGATGAAGGAATTATGATAAGACCTTTGATGATAATATAATTCAATTGGGTTTGAAAAAAGGCATCACAACAAACAATGAATGGAGTATGAAAGAAACTAGCTTTCTTCACATTCCCTAATTTCCAGGAGTTACAGAAAATGATGGCTGTAAAGTCTTAGATCTTGCTAAAAAGGCTGTAAAGTGTAAAGAACTGCTAACATCACATAGTGAAGCGCTTAAAACTGAGAAATCTTACAACTTGATGCTCTTTGAAGAAATGTTTGATCATACAGATAAACTGTTTGTTGTACAAGTGAGTTTGATCATGACATGAGCAGACTCATCATATTAAAATATGCAACTGCTAGCAAAGTTTTGGGTAACCAAGAACCAAAAACTGCTAGTGAAGGGACTTAAAAAGTTCATCCATTTTGAGTTTTTTTTTTCCCTTCCCATTGCTTTTTCTACAGCTTCAGCTGATGGTTCAGAGCTAGTTCTATGGATTCAGACATGGACAAACTTCAAGCATTTACTATTTCACTCACACCTTCCCCAGCTTACTTTGGCTTATTTTTCATCACCATCAAATAGCAAGAGGAAATAAAGCCTCCTATCTCTTTTCTTACCGTCAAACTTCACTCAGGCAACTCTATAATTTACTAATTAAACATTTTAAAAACTGTCTTCTTTGATTATTTTGCTAAGTGCTACTGCAATTTTAATTATCTTACATTATTTTATTATTTATTTGCATTACTCTACAAGTTTTTTGGTCAAGTTATTTAGCTGCTATTTCTTTGATTTTAAAGGAACAGAGGTTACAACCTCTAAATCCTCTTCTTGCTTTAAAACACTATACTCTTTGATTATAAGGAAAACAATTACTCTGTAAAAAAAAGAGGAATGGGAACAATAATTACCTACCACATACCCTACATGTAATTTTTCAAAACTGATATATCTTTAACTCTTGAAATGTTCTTCCACTATGATCTGTGTAGTTTGTCATCTCAACCTTTTTAAGTCTTTGCTCAAATGTCACCTATTCACTGAAGCCTTTCCTGACTACTCTTTAGAAAACTGAGATCACCACCTTATCCTGTCATTCCATATGCTTCTCTCCCTACTTTGTTTCAAGAGCACTTACCTATTATATATTTATATATATCCAGCATGTGTGTGAATGTGTGAGTACATGAGCACGTGTGTGTATACACCTTCAATCATAAATATAATTTACTTGTTTATTGCAGGTATCCCCTCACTGGAACATAAAAATCCATAAGGACAGGGATTTTTTTTTCTCTCTTGTTCACTGGGAACAGTGCCTGACATGAACTTTGAAATTAAAAGATTTTTGTTGAATGATGAATTGCCCTTATCAAGCTTAGTATGCTAGTCTTGCTTCAGGAAAAGAAAAAATTAAATTAGGATATGTGTTCTATAAAAGAACACATAGATGATGACACAGTTGTGAGTTCATGAGTTACAAGAAAATCAAGAAAATATTACAATAAAAATTTGTTAAAATTCAATAAATTTAATACTAAACAGTTACATAGTACATTACTAGGTTCTGTTATTTCATTTGAAAGTACTTCTTATTTAGTACTTTGGTTATAAAATATTTTGAATATAGACTATTTTGGGTAGCATACATAGATTTTTGCTTATAATGGATATAGGCTCACTTCACTGTCTGCCATATTAGAGACATAGCATAGGGAAGAAATATAACCCAAGGACAAATAATAATAATAATAATAATAATAATAATAATAATAATAATAATAATAAAATAGGGTCCAAAATAAGAGTTCTATTTCTTCTGAGAATCAGCTCAGTGCTCTTACCACATACCAACATGATTTTTATTTTCTCAACTGAAATAGACTATACAAATAAATGATTTAAATAAACTCCTAAAGAATTATACATAGATAAATAAATGAAAGAACCATTTCTTCCCTCTAATTTTAAACACTTCCTTAAAGGGATATTAAGATAAGTGCAAAGCCATTCAAGGAATAATTCGATGACACTAAACAGTTCTAAAGGACACAGAATTGCTTATGTTTTTGGGGGTTGTTTGTTTGTTTTTGGCTGATCCCTGGGGAACATCTTAAAATTTTGGCACTTGCCTCTCCCCTCAAGGACTCACCAATGATTTTTTTTTAAATGTCTAGTACAATATGACTCTGAGTCCCATTAGAAAAAAATGTGGGCAGGCAGTCATGATTTTAAAGTATTCCTTTTGTGAAAGATTTAAATTCACTCAATTATCTCACCAGGTACTATCATAAATAGGGTAGTCAGGGTCAGTGCATCTAAACAGGTAATGCTTGATGATATGAAAGATCAAGCAGTGCTCACTGATGGAAACAGAATTCCAGATAAAGGTAGTAATAACAACAAGCATAAAGGCCCTGAGATGGGAATAAGGTTGGTACATTTGAGAAATAGCAAAAACCCAGTGAGGGTGCAAGAAAATGAGCAAAATGAGCCATTAGAGATGTCATCAAAGAGAATGTACAACTAGATCATATAGAGCCCTGATTAGATTTTATTCAAAGTGCCATGCAAAACCACCAGAAGTTTTTGGGCAGAGGAATGATGATCTGACTTATGCTTTAGAAAAATTGCTTTTGCCTTCTGTGTAGACAAAAAGGACTGGTGGGGAGGGGGAAGTAGAAGCAGAAAGACCAGTTAGGAGGATCTTTAGTAGTATAAGCCAGAGGTGATGGTGCCTTGGATTAGGACAGCAAGAACGGAAATGAGACATGATGAGATTTAGAATTTGAAGGTACAGCCAATATGACTTGGTAAGGGGTTGGATATACGATGTGAAAGACTATGAAGAATCAAGAAAGACTCCTGGTTTTTGCACCTGACCAGCTAGGTCAACAGTGATACCTTTTATTAAGATGGAAAAGTCTGGGGAAAGGAAAGGCTTCAGGGGTTTAAAATCAAGTGTTCTGTTTTAGGCAGTTTATTATGAGATGCCTTTTAGAGGCTCTAGTGAAATAGTGCTCAGCTGTCTGCTCTACTGTCACTCACTCGATGGCCCCATTCAGTCTTATAGCTTTAATTATCACGTGTGTGTTAATGACACCTAAATATTATATCTAATCCTGACTTTTCCTCTAGCTTGATATTAGATTTGGGAGGTGGTAAAGGTTTAAGGATAATCAACGTGGCTGGAATGGAGTGAAAAAGGGTCATTGGAAATGAAGAGGTCTAACAACTGAGAGGCGATATATTGGATATGTCAGCTGAATAGATTCTGAAGTCACTAAGATTTCACTATGATGGGAATAATAGTTTGATGGTATGTACTTCAAAAGAGCTTGGGGTTTTGGGGTTTTAAGGGCAAATAATTAATTGGGAAGCAACTATGAAGATCTTGGAGGTTGTCTGCTAAATTTATTACCCCTGTGGTACCATAAAGCAAAACATTAAAAACAGTCACCAAATGAGAGAGATATAGGAGAAGCATCCTTCATGGATAGATAGGTTTCAATTACAGCAATAAAATAAAGGAAACATTCAGAGAAGAGTCTATGGACATGTGGTATTTTGCTAATGAAAGACTACAAGTTACAGAAGGCATAGTAAAAAAGATTTAGGTGCTTAGAGATGGGTAAGGAACTAGGTCAAATTAGAGGATGAAAGAGGCACCAGAAGATAAGAATTTGGGTGGTGATGAATGACGCAGAAGGCCTCCTTTAAATCCTATTACAGACGGTATTGCAGGCAAAAGGTTCATCTTACCAGAAATGGACAGGCTTTGTGCATTTCAGATAAATTAAATTAAATCTTAAATCCAGTTGTAATTTTAGTTGTTTTTTAAAGTTTACTTAATATCTTCCAGGTATATAGTTAAATAAGCAAGAACAAAACACAGCTCACAATGGTAAGTGAATTATTTTATGGCACTAACATACAGCTCCTTAAAAGTTCCAAAAGAGAAAGACATATAAAGAAAAATTCAATATATAACAACAATGAAATCACAAAGGCACACTTGTATTAAAAAACCTTTAGGGCCTGAATGAATCATGACCAATTTACATAGTCACACAGATGCGGGCATTTACAAAAAGCAATTTATAAAAGAGTAACCTTGCTAATATTTCCTTTTTAAAATGTCTCTATGCAATCCTGAAGTGTAGTTTTAATTTTCTCTACTATTCAGTATTTATATATTTTCCTATATTTGATAATTTGTATTTAAACATAAGCAATGGTTATAAGCTATGTTTTTCTCATTTTCCTATATTTGATAATTTGTATTTGAACATAAGCAATGGTTATAAGCTTTGTTTTTCCCTTAAAGGGATTTGTGGTCTTTTAATTTATATTAAGATTTTCTTTGTAGAATTATATTTATTCATTTTCTTAAATATTTTTGAAAGATTAAAATAAAGTTCAACCTCTAATTTAGGATTAAAATTTTAGTAAATTCTCCAAAGTTAAAAAAAAAAAAAAAAAAAAGAGTAACCTTGTCCTATGAAATGAAATACTTTATCATCAGTTATAAGTCAATTAGTTGGTCAAAGGTGAAGATGGATGTTAACATTTATTCCATGCCATAATATGAAGCTTAAAAATTAATATTTTGAAAGAAAAACTGTTTTCTTTTCCTGTTTTCAGAAAAAGCATGGAAAATTATATATATAAGGTGAGTGTATTTGTATATAACTTTTATATAAAATCTGACTATCAATTAATTAAAGGGGAAAAGGCTTGGTTAATAGGAGCTTTTAACTAACTGCATCAAAAAAAAAATCATGAAGATCTTTGAAAAGAGAAGGCCAGAATCACAGTTAGAAGAATTCTAAGTATGTGAGGGAATAAAAGATAAAGGAAAAATCATACTATGTTTTAAAGAAGATAGGTTTCCTTTTATTATGTATTTTAAAGCATGATTCATTCAGTTACTATGTGTATACTTTTTTGTCAAATTCAGACAAGTCATGTAGCTGTCTTTAATCTAAAAATAAAATAGGAGACATTGTCCTGAATCATAAACCATGACTTACACTGCTTCAGGTGATCAAAGAATGTGAAGCTAAAAGTCAAAATAATTTAGTTTACATCTCATGTAGATAGCTTTGGAAAAGGCATTTTTATGCCTATGTTTAGTCACATTAAAAATAATGATCTATTATAACAAATGTACCACACTAATGAAAGATGTTAATGTGGCAAAGTGTGGGAGGGGGAGAGGGTAGGGCATATGGGAATCCCCTATATTTCTGATGTAATCTAAAGTTTCTTTAAAAATAAAAATTTTTAAAAAATCTGTTTGATACTCAAACTATACACAGTAATGAATATAAGTACGAAGTAGGGAAAGGTAAACTATATACATGTATGTAAAATAATTTACTTCTTCCAATAGAACAAATGAGATACTAAATACTAAAGACTATTTAGAGAAATTATAACCTAGAATATCATTTATTTTAGTATTCATTTATTCATTCAAGAAGTATTTGAGGACCTAAGATATGACAGATACTATTCTTGATACAATAACCAAAACAAAGTCCCTGGTATCATGGAGCTTTCATTATACTGTAGCACTCTAATCAATTTCAGTTTTAGGGTTAACCTCTAGAAGGAAATAAATTTGGAAAAATCTCTAAAGTAAAGAATATACATAGGTAGTTAAGCCCCACACTGAGGGGCTCCTGAGGGCTCTGGAGACACCCAGGTCCTATATAAGGGGGGATAGCCCCAGAGACTTGATGCCTTATCAGTGGGCTCTATTTTGGAATCTGTGCTCCTGAGAGTGACACAATTGTACTCAAATAAGTCCTCCCTGCACATGGTTCATCAGTCCCTTCTATTCAAACCTATATGTGATGCTGGAGTTTTTAGGTATACTTCCAGAGACTGGAGCCTCTGGCCTACCTATTTGTGCTAGGTGTGCGTGGAATCTCGGTGGAGCTGCAACTCCTACCCTACAGCTCAATGGACTCATCCAAGTCACCTGGCGAGGAGACAACGATGGGTAACAGCCATCCCAGGGAATGGAGACGGCCTGCAGCTGCAGGCAGGATAATCCCACCCACCATACCCATGGGATATAAGCCCTCTCTCACTTGGAGGTGGAGTGGACATCACCATCCCAGCCCCCTCAGGACTGGGGGAAGAACTGTGGACTAGAGTGGACTTAATGATATTCTGTTGTACACAATTGGTGATTCTAGCAATGGAAGAAATTATAACAGTGAGGTGGAGCCGGTGGCCACCGGACACTTTCAGGGCAGGGAAGGGATGTGCAGTTGAAATACAGGGGCTTTTTCGGGACTTGGGGGTTGTCCTGAGTGCCGCTGTGGCGACGGATGTAGGCCATTTTAAATCAGCACACACCATTCAGAACTGTGTGGGAGAGAGTGTGGTCTACGATGTAAACTGTGGTCTATAGTAGATGGCAAGGCCCCAGGATGTGTAAGTCCATTGAGGGTGATGGGCCACACTTGTGGGAGATGTTTGTGTGGGATGTGGTGGGAGGTGTGAGAGGTGGGCAACATGGGAATCCCTGTAGTTCCCGTGTAATATTTAGGTAATCTAAGCACCTTAAAAAAAAAAAAATTATATATATAACATTTTTGTAAGCAAATGCACATATATGCATATATATTTATATATCATTTTACAAATATTGGTATGTATTGTGAAAAATTTGATTTTTACCCCCCCACACACAAAGTAGTTAAGCATCCCCAACCCCAACCCAATTCCATTTATTCAACCCTGAAAAAGAGTATTTTTGTCTAGCTTTTAATTACATGGGCTCACCCTAATTGCATTTTGTTTAAGTAATAAGTTTCTTTCATTCCCTGGAAGGTCTAATGCCAATGGGCATTCCTATAATCTATTATTAGACATTATAAAAATTATGAACTAAAATTGTTCCTAGTTCATAAAAAGAAAACACAGAGCATTTCTCTAATCTGCCTAATTCGATTAAAATAATCCTAGGCTGCTAAATAGGGAATTTTTTTCTTCTTCTTTGTACTTAAAAGAATCTAGGTATTCCTCACAATGAACAACTTTCTTCTTTTTAAATTTCTTATTGAGAACTCAAATGTGCATTAAATAGAATTAAAAGACATGTTACTTAATTTCTCTAAGTTCATTGTCCTAAAATAGTACCTACCTCATAACATTGATTTGGGATTAAATAAGTTAAGGCAAAAATGAACAAACAAACAAAGAGGGCTAAGTGACTGATCATAATTTGAGAATATCAGTTATCATCATCTCAGATAATAAGTTCTCAATAATAACAGTTTATATTTATCATTACCATCATCCCCAAACTCAGAAGTGGGGAAAGGCAAACACCAAGCTACTATAAGAATATTAAAGATTTTTTTTGTCTTGGCAAGATGACCAACATACACATGTTCCTCAAACTAAGCAAGAGATTTAGAGCATCAGTAATACTAATTTTACCAATATCCACAATTCCTAAAAGTGGCTGAATGTGGAGGAACTTTCAGAAATCAAGTGTCACTAACAAGAAGCTTTATCAACATTTTATTTGCTATTCCAAAGACTCAGAAATATTTCCCATCTTTAAAAACATGATATATTTCTTGCAATTCATTTCAAGGTAGTGTTAAGTGACAAAGAATTTTTTTAAACAAAGGAGTTAAGACCATTTAAAAGGTAATGTTATTCGCTCTAACCTGGTCCTAATCAGACTATACTGGAAATCTATAGCATGATCCAAACAAACAAATAAGCAAACCCAAATAAACAAGCAGAAAATCCCTTATGTTTAATTAAATCTGGAAAGTGATGATGGATTACAATTAAAGAATCCGCAAAGATAAGACCTAAAGTAAAGCAAAATACAGAATCAAATATTGAATGAAAAACCTCTTGATCCTTCAAGGGATCTTGAAGAAAACCAAGAATTTTCCAAATGGAGAGGTCACTAAATATCCATGAACACTCACCCAACCATTGGTAGCAGACCTCTTGGAGACCCAGATGCTTGAATCAGCTGAAATAGTACCAAGTTTTTACTGATTACTCTTAATAGGGCAATGGAGCACAGGATTACTCCATACTATCAAAAATTAAAAGTAATTAATATTGAACTCTAGTTACTAACTTTACAAATGACTTAAAGGAAGAGGAAACTGAGTAATGAGTTCCCAAGTGAATAAAAAACTTACTATGTGCATGTGTGCAAATGTATGAATTTTCGCCTGTTCTCATAATGACATGCCTGATAGCGTAATTCCTCCTATAAATGTAAATATACTGGCAGAATAAAAATGTCTAAATAAATATAAAATTCTTAAAAGAAAACATATAAATATTTTAATATTGATTCAGATGAATAATTGTGAAAGAAGCTTTCTTTCTTTTAAAATAATGTGAGTATTTCAACATTAAGTACTACAATTCCTTCAGTAATGCACAGGAAAATATTTTCAGTTCCCTGCACTTAAAAAAAGTATAGTTCTGGGGAGCGGATGTAGCTCAGTGGCTGAGCGCCTGCTTTCCATATATAAGGTCGTGGGTTCAATCTCCGGTAACTTGTTAAAAAAAAAAAAAAAAAAAAGTATAGGTTCTTTACTTTAACTATAGTAATGCTTCCTTTAATCAGAAGATTTTCACATTTCTATACATAAAATAAATAAATAAAATAATTTGTAACACTTAAGATTAAATAAAAGACTCCTTTCTCAAAGGCGAGAACTATATTCAACATTATTAATCATTAAACTCTGAAAATTAACATCAATTTAATATAAAATATCTGATGGTACCCAATTCTAAAGAAAAGCAAAGCAGGATCAACACCTAAATGAGAATGTGGTAATATGTTTTTCTCAATCTCAAGCAGCTAGGTAAGATGAATCCACCACCCCACCCCCAAACCCGAACCCCTTCAACTTACTCTGAAGATCCACGTGGTAAAAATTAAGACCCTTTACTGCTATACGAACGGCTAAGAACAAAAAAATTGAAGATTCTATATTTCTATATTTTCCCCAAGTAACTAATATATAAAAACTACTTCTGCGTGTCACGTAAGGAAACAAGTGAAACAATCCCGACTTGGTTTGAATAGCTGAGACAGACAGGAAATAAAAAGTACTCTGACTTTCTAATGTTAAGTAAGCATATTCAAGCTATGAAATAAACATTAAAATAGCAAGCCAGCAAATTTGCTCCAACATGACTGATAAAATGACTTAACTGCTGCATTTCTAAACATAGTTTTTTAAAATAATATATGCATCACTTATTGAAAAAGAAAGAACCTTTGAAGTCTTGAGAATAGGAACAAAATAAGGAAGATTGGCGCATGCATAATTTTTAAAAGATGCCTACAGTAGACAAGGAAAATGTATGATATGTAAGGGAGAGATTTGGAAACAGAATAAAGAAAAGCAATGACCACTAAAAGACTAGCACTATACAGTGACTGATATTACTATTGTTCCTAAAAATATGAAGTATAATTAAGGGTAAAAATAGAAATCACCTGGAACAAAATTCAGATTGACATATAAAATACTTCTGTGTGAGAGAAATTCAAACATTTTAGATCTCTATGTCAAATTTTAAATGACAAAGCATGCCAATATTACCTTTCTTTCGAAAGAGTGCATTTAGGTAATTTTCTGCTTGGCATTCAATCTTATCAGTGTTGGACTGGCCCTGAGATGATAGTTCCTCCGTTGGTGTTGACTGTGAAGAATCAAGAGATGGTATACAATCCTAAAATTACACACACACACACATACACACACATATATAGAGACATAACAAATCACTTTTTATTCAATCATAGAATTCCATTTAAAAAGAACAAAAAGAAATTACTTCTCTAAATGCTAATTTGTCCTACCTTTTAAATATATCAAATTATATAAAGAGAACATAGAATTAGGGGCAGGGGCTGGAAAAAAGAAATTTAGCTCTGATAGAGGGCCAAATTAGTTTTATTCCATAGCATAACTACAGCCAAAGAGAAGAGCAGATCAAAATATATTGTTGAATAAATTCAGTATATGGCATGGCAGTAATGTAATCTTTTCAGAGGGTTTTAAGAAGCAGATATGTTTATCCACTAATCTGACCAAAATGGATGCAAGTTTTCAAGTTCTCATTTGTTCTCGGGCCTTCTCACAACAGTATATTAGCAATCAGGATTTCCAATCATACAAAAATATGCTGCTTATATAGTTTATACCCGATATACATGACATACTTAATATTTAATCATTTACACAGGAGATAATTATGATATCCAGCAGACTTCAAGAGTAAGTGAAAGGCACATTGTTCCCTACTAAATTATTCCTAAGAAATCAGACATCAGGGTGGTTTTAGACCAAACTAGGCCTCCAAGCGCACCCTAGACTATATCCAAATGCAGAATAGACCTGAACTGAACTTTGAGTCAGGAAACTTTAAGAAAAAAATGGGAAATAAACAAAAGAGATGAGTTTTCTCAGATTTTCACCTGAAAGTTAAGGTAAATGACTGCTAACGTGACCCTTTAAAATAGTATTCTCATTACCAAAATCAAGTATTTAACTTCCACTGTAGGTCACAATGTTAGGAATAACTTAAATGAACAAAATAGAGAATTGTTTTACAATTGTGAAATTAGGTTTAGACATAATTTTGTAGCATTAAAACTTACACTGACTGCTTCTCTCTGTAGGTTACAAAATGAACATTTTTCATCCATTGACCAGTCAGTCAGCTCTTCTGGTTCACAGTCTTTAAAAAAGGGAAAAATAGTAATTAAATTCACTAAATTTATTGAAACAAACTAAAATACTGCTCTCTGTAGCAATGGTTTATATAAAAATAAAACTACGAATAGTCAGAGAAGGCCTAACTTTAAAATCAAAGCCATGACATCTAGAAGAGAAATAAACAGAAAATGCTATAAGGAGAATGATTTGGCAATATTGTGGGACAAAGTAGCAAGAACAATGAACTGATTATAAAGTAATTTTCAACAACAGGGTTTAAAGTATCCACTAGTGTTCTGAAAGATGCAATACCATTTATCACTGGCCATTAATTTTATTTTTTTATTTTAGCTCTGAAAGAAATCAGAACAAGGAGAGGGGAGCAGATATGGCTCGAGCAGTTGAGCACCTGCTTCCCACATGGGAGGTCCTGGGTGGGTTCAGTCCCCGGTGCCTCCTGAAAAAAAAACAAAAACTGAACAACAAGCTTAAAAATAAAAAACAAACAAAAAAACCCCCCAAAAAACAAATACAAGCTAACAAACGAAAAAAAAACAACTCAGGGGAGCCAATGTGGCTCAGTGGTTGAGTGCTGGCTTCCCACATACAAGTACCCAGGCTCATTCCCTGGCCCCAATACCATAAAAATAAAATAAAAAAGAACAAGGAGCTATGAGGAGGAAAGGAATAAATTTTGTATAATAAGAAAGATAAAATAAAATCAGAGGGAAGCACCAGAAAAACCAAAGATTTGAGAAAATGAAATACTGCCATGAAAATAAGTAGAAATTCATTCTAATAAATCAGATTAGATTTTTATTAGATTTGTCTAAAGACTTTGTTACTGGAATTAGGAAAAAAACAGGAAAACAGATAAGCTACACTATTCAATACAAAATGGCTTTTTCCATAAGAATGTCTGTTCTTTATAAGACATCTGTTTAAATATATTAGTTTCTGGAAAAAAAAATTTCTACTGAAACAATTTTAGGAAATGTATAATAATATTGTCAAACTAACTATATTGGGTATAGACCAGGGGTTCTTAACCAGGGGTCTGCGAGCTTGAATTGACATTCAAAAAAACATTATTCTTGTGGGGACGTGTTGGTGTGGTTGTATATATTTATTAAATAATACACAATATAGTGTTGACTTAGTAAGGAGTCTGTGGTTTTCACCTGACTGGCAAAGAGGTCTGTGGAATAAAAAAGGTTAAGAACCCCTGGTATAGACAGTGATTTTCAAACTTAATCCTTGCAGCAGAAATTCCCTCAATTTCTTTTCTCAAACAAATTCGTATGTGGAACCTCAAATACATAAGAAAATGCCTTATAAACTTCAAAGCACCATGCAAAGCCTAATTATTATCAAGACAGTATCGTCAATTATTAATTCTTTTTTAATCCCAAGCAATTGCACATGTATTCAATAAGGTTAGTTTGCAAATGACAGATAATTTTGACTAAATATCTATATATAATCTATAAAATTAGAAACAGTCCAGCAAAATGGTGGAGTTAAGAAGTTTTACAGATTGCTCCTTCCAACAGAAAAACGAGAGCTGGAAATAGAGATGGGAATTAACTAAGTGGTAAAACTGGAACTAGAATTAGAATGGACATCTAGACCAACTACAGGAGTGCCAGAAGAAGCAAGAGTTTGCTAAAAGTTCAGCTTTTGAAAGTGAAAGTAGAAACCAACAATCAGCTCCCTTCCTCATCCCAGCCTCAGAAGCCATGGAGAAGCAGCCCAGATTCTGGCAGTGGCCAGGGTAGGAAGAGGAAACTTCATCCTCCAAAATGTGGGGTAGAGAATAGAGGTCAGTCTGGGGGATCCACAGGGGACCAGCAGGCACTGGCCTCAGTTTCAGTGCTCTGAGCATGAGGCTTCTGGCCTAGCAGCAGCATCCCCCAGGACGTAAAAAGTCAGTGCACCTTCTTTGGCTGTTTTTCCCTTTTTCTTCTGTGAGTGGGCATTTCCTAGTATGGCAGATCGTTGAAGGTCTAGCACTGACACTGGCCTATTTGGCCCTCTGGGCAGCAGTGGCTTCCGGTCTTCCATAAGTCAATGAACTTCCACTGGAAGGTACAGAGCCAATGCACCTTCATTTCATAGTTTTCCTTCTTTTGTAGGTGGATATTTCTTGGTCTGGTGGATACATGAGGGCCCAGCTGTTCTCAGTTTCAGTCCTCCTGGCAACAGTGGTTTCTGGCTTCATGCTAGCACCTATCAGGACCTTCCTTTCTTTCTTATAGTTTCTTCTTTCTCTTTCTCAAATCGTTTGGTCTGACGTATCTCGGTGGGCCTAGGGCAGAGGGATGCTGGCTACGTTATAGCCCTCAGCAGCAATGGCTTCCAACCTTATATACTGGAACTATGAAAGAGCCAAAGCTCCTCTTTCTTTTATTCCACTTTTAAAAAACTTTTATAGTTGGTTTCTTTTTTCCCCCCTCTTTTTCATGTTTACTAGTGAAGCGTATCCCAAAAAGGATGAGCTCGGACACTGGCATAGGTTTCAGCCTCAAGAGCAGCAGTTTCCGGCTTCCTGCTGGCACACAAGAGACTTGGAAAGATAGTCCAACTTCTCTTCCCTTTTTTTTCCTAATTAAATTTTTTTTTGTAAATTAGAGAAGTTGTAGGTTTATTTAAAGTCATGTAAAAAATAGAGTTCCCATAAACCCTCCTCTCCCATTATTAACACTTTGCATTAGTGTGGTACCTTTGCTATAATTGGTAAAAGAATATTATAACTATACTATAAACTATATACTCCGTAGTTTAGTTTAAGAGAAACTTTTTCCACATATAACACTCTATTTTTCCATATAACACCTTGCATTAGTGTGGTACATTTGTTATAATTCATGAAAGAACATTTTTTTAACTGAATTAACTATAGTCCATCGTTTACAATAAGGTTTACTAATATCATACAGTCCTATGTTTTATATTTGAATTTTTATTCTAAGATATATACAACCTAAAATTTCCCCTTTTAAACAAATTCACAAATATCAGTGCTGTCAACTACACTCACAAAATTGTGCTAACATCATCACTATCCATTTCTAAAATGTTACATTTAAAATAGAAATTCTGTACAAATTAAACATTAACTACCCATTCCCTACCCCCAATCCAGCCCCTGGTAACATATATTCTAGATTCTAACTCTGTGAGATTGCTTATTCTAACTAGTTACTATCACTGATATCAGACAGTATTTGTCCTTTTGTGTCTTGTATATGGATTATTTCACTCAATATGTCTTCAAGGATCATCCATGTTGTTATATAAACCAGAACTTCATTCCTTTTTAATGCTGAATAATATCCCATTATATGTATATACATTTTGTTTATCCCTTCATTGATTGACAGACACTTGGGTTATAGTCATCTTTTGGCAACTGTAAAAAATGCCATTATGAACACAGGTGCGCAAATATCTGCTTGAGTCCCTGTTTTTAATTCTTTGGGGGATTTACCTACGAGAGGGTAATACGGTTATTCTATACTTAGCTTTCTAAGAAACTGCCAAACTGTCTTCCATAGCAGCTGCACCATTTTACAGTCCCACCAGCAATGAAGGAATGTTCCCATTTCTCCACATCTCTGTAACACTTTTAATTTTTTAAAAATAATAGCTATTCTAGTGGGTGTGAAAAGGTATCCCATGATTTTGATTTGCATTTCCCGAATAGCCAATGATGTTGGACATCTTTTCATGTGCTTTTTAGCCATTTGTATAACCTTTTGGAGAAATGTCTATTCAAGTCTTTTGCTCATTTTTTAATTGGGTTGTTTACCTGTTTATTGTTGAGGTGTAGGACTTCTTTATATATACTGGATTTGTGGTTTCCAAATATTTTCTCCCACTGACTAGGTAGTCTAAAGTTCTTAAATTTGATGAGGGATATTTATATTTTCTTTTGTTACTTGTCCATCGGGTATCAAGTCTGAGAAACCACTGTCTAACAAAAGATCCTGAAGATGTTTCCCTACATTTTCTTCTAGGAGTTTTACAGTCCAAGCTTTTATATTTAGGTCTTAGATTCATTTGGAGTTAATTTTTGTATTGGTGTGAGCTAGGACTCCTCCTTCATTCTCTTGCATATGGACATCGACTTCTCTAAACACCATTTGTTGAAGACACCATTCTTTCCCAACTGAGTGGATTTGGGAGCCTTGTCAAAAATCAATTGGACATAGATGTGAGGGTCTATTTCTGAAATCTCAATTCAGTTCCAGTGGTCTATATACTATCCTTGTACCAGTACCTTGTACATGTATCAATACATGATATTTTGACCAATGTAGCTTTGCAATAAGCTTTAAAGACAAGACATGTGAGTCCTCCAACTTCATCTTTCCTTTTAAAGATGGTTTTGGCTATTTGGGGCTCCTTACCCTTCCACACAAATTTGACATTTGGCTTTTCCATTTCTCAAAAGGAGGCTGTTGGAATTTTGATTGGGATTGTACTGAATCTGTAAATCATTTGTGGTAGAATTAATATCTTAATATTTATTTTTCTAATCCATGGGCATGGAATGCTCTTCCATTTATTTAGGTCTTTTTAAAATTCTTTTAGCAAAATGTTGTAGTTTTCCATGTATAAATCATTTAAATTCTTGGTTAAATTTATTACTAAATATTTTATTCCTTTATAGTTGGTATTGTAAATGGAAATTTTTTTCGTGATTTCCATGCCAGATTATTGCTAGTGTACAAAAAATTGTTGATCTTGTACCCTGCCACTTTGCTGAATTCATTTATTAGCTAATAGCTTTGTTGAAAAATTCTTGGTACATTCTCTATATAGGATCATGTCATATGCAAATAGTGAAATGTTTACTTCTTTCTTTCCAATTTGGATGCCTTTTCTTTCTTTTCCTTGCCTAAGTGCTCTGGCTAGAACTTCCAGTACAATGTTGAATAACAGCAGCAATAGTAGGCATCCTTATCCTGTTCCAGATCTTAAGAGGGAACGCTTTCAGTCTTTCACCATTGTGTATGATGTTAGCTGTGGGTTTTTCATATATGCCCTTTATCATGTTGAGGAATGTTCCTTCTATTCTGATTTTTCTAAGTGTTTTATGAAGAAAGGATACTAGATTTTGTCACATGCCTTTACATGTCAATTGAGATGATCATGTGTTTTTTCACCTTCATTTTGTTAACGTGGTATATTACATTAATTGATGGTAAGTTATACCACTCTTGCAAACCTAGGGTAAAACCCAGTTGATCATGGCGTATAATTCTTTTAATGTGCTGTGGATTTGATTTGTAAGTATTTTGTTGAGGATTTTTACATTAATATTCATAAAAGAAATGATTTTGTTTTCCTTTTCTGGTAGAACCTTTATCTGGTGATACTGGCCTGATAGAATGATGTAGACAGTGTTCCCTCCTGTTCAATTTTTTTTGGAAGAGTTTGAGCAGGATTGGTATTAATTCTTCTTGGAATGTTTGGCAGAATTCAACTGTGAAGCAATCTGGTCCAGGGCTTTTATGTGTTGGGAGGGTTTTAAAGACTGATTCAATCTCTTTACTTGTAATTGGTCTATTGAGAGCTTCTATTTCTTCTAGAACCAGTGTAGGATGTTTGTGTATTTCTAGGAATTTGTTTGTTTCATCTAGGTTTTCTAATTTGTTGGCATGTAATTGTGTATAGTATATTCTTATGATCCTTTATATTTCTCTGGTTTCAGTAGTAAGATCCCCTCTTTAATTTCTGACTATTTACACCTTCTCTCTTTGTCAGTCTAGCTAATTTTATTGATCTTTTCAGAGAACAAACTTTTGGTTTTGTTAATACTCTCATTTTTCCATATTCTATTTCATTTATTTCTGTTCTAATCTTTGTTATTTCTTTCTTTCTGCTTGCTTTGGTTTTAGTTTGTTGTTTTTCTAGTTCCTCCAAGTGTGCAGTTAGGTTATTGATTTTAGCTATTTCTTCTTTTTTAATATAAGCGTTTAGGAGTATAAATTTCTCTTTCAGCATTGCTTTCTCTGCATCCCATAAGTTTTCATAATGAGACATTTACTGATTTCTCTTCTAATTTCTTCTTTGATCCACTGATTGTTTAAGAGTATGTTCAAGAGGAGGGAACACTTCCTAACTATGAGGACAGCATTAACCTGATAGCAAAGCCTTGTAAAGACATCACAAGAAAGATAAATTACAATTACCAATTTATCTTATGAATATAAATGCAAAAATCCTCAACAAAATACTACCTTACCAAATATAACAGCATATTAAAAGGATTATACAGATGACATAGTGAGATTTATCTGAGGAATGCAAGGGTGGTTCAACATATGAAAATCAATTTAATACACTACATAAAAAACATGATTATCTCAATAAATGCAGAAATGGCATTTGACAAAATCTAGCAACCTTTCTTGATAAAAACACTCAGAGACTAGGAATAGAAGGGACCTTTCTCAACATGATAGAGGCCATTTCTGAAAAACTCAGCTAACCTCATACTGAATCATGAACCACTTAAAGCTTTCCCCCTAAGGTCAGGTACAAGACAAGGATGTCCATTTTCATCAGTGCTATTCAATCTTGGAGTATAAGTTCTAGCCAGAGAAGTTAGGCAAGAAAAAAAAACAAAAGAGATCCAAATTGGAAAGGGAAAAGTAAAACTATCTCTATTTGCAGATGACATGATTTTATATATTAAAAATCCAAAGCAATCTATAAGAAAACTATTAGAGCTAATAAACTAGTTCAGGAAAGTGGCAAGGTACAAGATTAATACACAAAATTCAACTGTGTCCCTATATACTAGCAATGAACAATTCAAAAAGGAAATTAAGAAAATTATATTTATAATAGCATCTAGCAGCATAAAATACCTAGGAATAAAGGTTTTAAATGACTGAAAACTACAAAACATTCCTGAAAGAAACTAAAGAAAACCTAAATAAATGGCAAGGTATCCATGTTCATAGACTGGAAGAATTAATCTTGTTAAGATGTCAATATTACCCAAAGTGATCTACAGATCTGATCAAAATTCCAGCAGTCTTTTTGCAGAAATGGAAAAACTGCCCTCAAATACATATGGAACTGCAAGGGGTCCCAAAAAGCCAAAACAATTTTGAAAAAGAAGAAAGTTAAAGTCTCAAACTTCCCAATTTGAAAAATTACTACAAAGCTACAGTAATTAAAACATTGTGTTCTAACATAAAGATAGACAGAACAAGGAACAGAATTGAAAGTCCTGAAATAGATCCATACATCTATAGCAAACTCATTTTGACAAGGGTTCTAAGAACATGCAGTGAGGAAAAAATAGTCTCAACAAATGATGCTGTGAAAGCTGGATATCCACATGCAACAGAATGAAATTAGACCCCTCATTCACATCATCGACAAAAATCAACTCAAAATGGATCAAGGACCTAAATAAAAGAGTTAAAACTATATGAACTATTAGAAGATAACAAGGGACAAATTTTCATGACCTGGAATTTAGCAATGGATTCTTATATATGACACCAAAATCGTAAGAAACAAAATAAACAATAAATTTGAGTTTATCAAAATAAAAAAATGTTGTACATCAAAGGTGATTATAGAGAAAGTAAAAAGATAACCTATAGAACTGGAGAAAATAACTGCATATAATATATAGGGTAAAGGTTTAATAACCAGAATATATAAAGAACTTTTACAATGCAACAAGACGACAAACAATCCAATATTTAAAAATGGGCCTCAGACTTGAATAGACATTTCTCCACAGAAGATATTCAAATGGCCTGTAAGTATATGAAAAGATGCTCAACATCATTAGTCATCAGGGAAATGCAACTCAAAACTACAAAATACCACTTTACAC
The DNA here is from genome assembly GCA_026826555.1 of Tolypeutes matacus. Classification (NCBI taxonomy): domain Eukaryota; kingdom Metazoa; phylum Chordata; class Mammalia; order Cingulata; family Chlamyphoridae; genus Tolypeutes; species Tolypeutes matacus. Next base: position 13,224,757 of record JAKSZT010052319.1, on the reverse strand, counting down.
CCACAAAGATAACTATTACTTAAAAATTACAATAAAGAATACAAATGTCCTAGTCTATAAATTACACTTAAATTTTATGGCTTCTTCTAAGAATAACACTAAGTTTATGAGTATTAACAATGTTTTAAATCTGGATATTTTATAAAATATGGATGACAGTTAATATTATTTATAATATATAGTTAATATTTGCTATATAAAGTGTTAATTAACTATTTCTTAAAAAATAAAATGGCAGGCCATTTAATTTGCAAATTAAATGGCAAATACAGTATTTTTTTTTTTTAAACATATTTTCCTTACTAATATTCTACAGGTTTGAGATGAAGTGCATATTTTGGGAGAAAAAAGGGGAGGGGAGCGAGAGGAAGCAAAAGAGAAAATGATGAACATTCTGCTTTGGGAACAACAAAGCAAATATGATTCAGAAATGCCCTTCATAGCAGGAGAAAAGCATGCAACTGTTTTAATATGCTTATGGATATCAAAGTAATAATCTTCAATAAGGTGACAAAAATATGAAAGAGGAACATGTGTTGTTAAGGCTTTTAAAGGCATGCAAAAATGTACAATGCAATTAATATTTTATGCAGGCTTTGATGTGGTTACAAATTCACATTTATATACATGCTATGATGTCCACCTGAATACTATGAACACTATGTGAGGAAACTGGAACTCTAGGGGGCATTGTTGGTGGCAATGTAAAATGGTGCAACCACTCCGGAAAGCAAAATGTAAGTACCTCAAAATGTTAAATACAGAATGACCATATGACCCGGCAATTCTATTTCTAAGCATATACCCAAAAAGAGTGAACACAGGGTCTCAGGTATTTCTACAACGTTTATAACAGCATTATTCACAATAACCAAGAGATGGAAACAAACCAAATGTCCATCAACAAATAAATGGATAAGCAAAATGTGGCACCTACACACAATGGAATATTATTCAGCTATAATAAAGAATGAAGTTATGAAAATGCTACAATATGGAAACATTATGCTCAGTGAAATAAGCAATGCACATAAGGACAAATATTGTTTGGTAAGGCTTATAAGAAATGATTAGTCACAGCAAATTTGCAGAGATAAAAAGATTAGAGGTTACCAGACATACACAGAAAGAGAGAGGAGGGAGAGTGTATGTTTGGAAAAAAACTTTTTTTGCTGAGTTAAAAAATCTGTGACTATGTAGAGATAATTAATAATTATCCTTTCTAAAGGAGCTTTTGAGTTTGAGTTTAAATAAATGATGATGTGATACATTTTAAATATATTTTTATATATACTTTCATTTTTTATATAAGCAAACTAGATTTTAAAAATCAACTCAGCCAGACTTCCCCCTCCCCCAAGAGTATCGTTTAATGTGATTAAATATTGGCATAAACCAGTCATTCCATCTCTCAATACAATTAGACATAGAATCAGATAGTACTCTCTAAAATAAGTTGTCTTTTTTGAAATTTTGAGATATGACGGTATAAGCTCAAAATGGTTTAAATTACCTTATAGTAATAGTCTAATTTAATAAACGGCAAATGTTATATGAAAACTGAGAGTAAATGACCAAAAAGAACAACGTTTTCACCGTGTATTTAAATTTCTTGTGGTTAAAGTCTGGCTCTAATAAGTTAATCTATCTTGGAAAGATAAGAGTCTTTGGAATCAGAGAGCCCAGATTTTAAAAGATAGGCTTTCCCACATACTAGATATAACTTTGGGCAACTTACTTAACTTGCCTGAGCTTCAGTTTACTTATCTGTAAAATGAGGATAATATCTGTATTTTAAGGATTTACTAGGAACTAAATTAAAACATGTGTAAAACACCTGACAAGTTCAATAGGTGTTATTTTCACTTTCTTCTAAATAACCTCACTTCTTTTCAATGTTTTTATTCCTACTAGTAGCCTTTACAGCAAATAAACCTAGACATCCCAAAGATGAACCCCAATTAAGAGTGTAAAGGGAGAATAATGAGAATTTTCCTAAGGGTCACCAGGTCACCAGATACTAGTTTTAACTATGTTTACTTGGGAGGAATTTACTGAACAGGGGAAAATACAATGGGAAAAAAAAACTCTATTATGAAATAACAGGTTAATTATATTGAAAAGTATAAAGGAGTAGAGAAAAATCATCCATATGCCCTTCATCCAGAGATAACAATTAACATTTTGCGTCCACCTTATATTTTATGCTTTTTAGAAATTAGGATATTATACACTTATCACAAATATTTCTCATGGTCAAATACACTTTTAAAAAATTTTAATAGATAAAAACATACCAACAGAGAGCTGTATCATAATTTAACCAATATCCCATTGGTGGATATTTAGGCTGTTTCTCTACTCTTGGTATTATAAACAACAAGATGCATACACTCAGGTAAGTCTCTATATACATATATGATAAGAACTAATCTAATTGACATAAATAACAATAAAATAGTAGTAGATTCTCTGGTTTAAATTATATAATACAAAAAAATCATCAATTCATATCACAAAACTCTGATTTTGAGTTAATATTAGACAATGAATTCATGTAGGCAGAGAAATCTACTTACTCATTTTTTTTTCCTCACTGCTTATCACAGTGACTAACACAAAATAAGCTTTAAAAAAATTTCATTCAATAAATTGTAGTAGTTTTGTCTCCATCATCATATGTAAACAGTCGAAAAAAGGAAATTAAGTAAAAATTATACATTTCAACCAATGGTCTAAGTCAGAAGTCAGGAAACTTTTCCAAGATAGGGCACAACAGTAAGTATTTCAAGAAATACTTACCATATAGTCTCTGCCACAAACTGGTAAACTCTACTGGTTGTAGTGCAAAAGCAGCCATAAACAACATGTCAACCATTGAGAGTAGCCATGTTGCAATAAGCTTTATTTACTGGAAATTAAATTTGAATTTCATGTAATTTTCAGGTGCCATGAAATATTAATCTTTTGATTTTTTTTCAACTATTAAAAAGACACTCTGGGGGGATGGATGTGGCTCAAATGGTTGGGTGTCAATCTCCCATATGGAGGGACCTGGGTTCAATCCCCAGGACCTCCTGGTTTAAAAAAAAAAAAAAAAAAAAAGACACTCTGCTTACAGGCCATTCAAAAACAGGCAGCAAGCTGGATTTGGCTCACAAGTTGTAGGTTACCAACTTCTGATATAACCCCCCTTTGATATGTGGACATACCTAGAAAAATATCATCATCAACCGACCAGTTTTCGCAGGCCTACTGCACTGAGGTTCATGTTACATATAATCTTTTCAAAATTTTGTAAATATCCATATTCAAGATGAATAAGTCAGATGATTCCTGAGATGAAAGAAACTGCAATACCAATAAGGCATGATTAAAGCAGAAAACAAGAGTTCTGAATTCAGTTTAAGAATATATAAACCTCTCAAGAGACTGATGTATATTTTATCAAAGAATTCAATTTAACAGTACACTGTGTGCCAAAGTTGAGTTTTATAATGATGGTATGTACTTTAATATATAATTTTCCATAGAAACAGTAACCTGGTTTGCACACAGAAGCTAAAGTCCATTTCATTTAAATGTAGCCAAGATACAGTTCATTTAATTTTTTAAAAAATTTATTGACGTATATCACTCATACATGAACATACATAAACAATAAGTTTATAACAATAGTTGTGAACTTACAAAACATACATAACATCACACAGGGCTCTCATACCTCACCCTACCACCAATACCTTGCATTGTTGTTAAATTTTTTAACTAATGATTAAAGAACATCCTCAAAATATTACTACTAACCAAAGTATTTTCTCCCAACCCACCCTATTATTATTTTTCTATCATTTATACATGAACATACATAAACAATAAGTATATAGTAAAAGTTGCGAACTTCAAAAGCAAACACTCATAACATCATAAAGGGGTCCCATACATCAACCCTCCATCAACACCTTGCATTGTCATGAGACATTTGTTACAAATTATGAAAGAATATTGTCAAAATCTTACTGCTGATTATAGTCCTTATCTTACATTTGGTGTATTTTTCCCCCAACCCACCCTATTGTTATTTTTAAAATATATTTTTATGACAGAAGTTGTAAACTTACAAAACAATCATGCACATGTGCAGAATTCCCAAACAACACCCCTCTATCAACACACCACACTGTGGTGGGACATTTGTTACAGATTATCAGATATCATCCAGTTATTACCAGGTCCACAGCATTCATTTGGTACACATTTTCCATACTACCCGATTATCAACACTGTACATTTTAGGCACAGATGCGAGAATATTACATTATTATTATTGTTAACCACAGTCCACAGGTCACTCCAGTTGTAATTTTCCCATGCTTCTCCACATTCCCACCACCCTGCAATACTGATGGACATCTGCTCTAGCTCCCAAAGGACACTCTTGCATCTGTACCATCAACCACAATTCTCATCCACCTCTGGGTTTACTATGCTATTCAGTCCCTAGATTATTCTCTAGCTTTCTGTCAATTGACATTTACATCCCTAGACTACCATTTTCAGCCACATCCCCATTTATAAACCAGCTGTTACTCACTATAATATGTTACCATCAACTCTGTACATTGCCCTACTTTTACAGTAAAGTTAATTAAAACTTCTATATACATTAATTATCAGTAGCCCGTCTCAATCCTCCTCATCTCCTCGAAGAATCCATCACCTACCACCAGGTCTTGAAGATATTTTCCTACATTTTCTTCTAGAAGCTTTATGGTTCTTGCTTTTATATTTATATTTTTGATTCATTTTGAGTTAATTTTTGTATAAAGTGTGAGATAGAGGTCCTCTTTCCTTCTTTTGCTATGGATATCCAGTTTTCTCAGCACCATTTGTTGAATGGACTGTTCTGTCCGAGCTGGGTGGGTTTGACAGACTAGTCAAAAATCACTTGACCATAGATGTGAGGGTCTGTTTTTTAACCATCAATTCAATTCTATTGGTCTATGTGTCTGTCTTTATACCAGCACCATGCCGTTTTTACCACTGTAGCTAAGTAATATGACTTAAAGTCCAGAAATGAGAGTCCTCCAACTTCACTTTTTCTTTTTAAGATGTTTTTGGCTATTCAGAATGTCTTACTCTTCCAAATAAATTTGGTAATCATGTTTTCCATTTATTTAAAAAAAGACTGGTGGAATTTTTATAGGGATTGCATTGAATCTGTATATAAATTTGAGTAGAACTGACATCTTAATGATATTTGGTCTTCTAATCTGTGAGCATAGAATGTTCTTCCAATTATTTAGGTCTTTCTTAAAATTTCTTTCAATAATGAGTTGTAGTTTTCTGAATACAAGTGCTTTATATCGCTTGTTAAGTTTATTCCTGAATATTTGGGTTTTATCTGTCACATTTTATTTTCACCACTCTTTTGACACTTTAAGTTACTTTTATTGATATAATCTTCATTTATAGACTCTCTTCCAGGCCTCTCTCTCCTGTCTTTTCTCTTCAAGCTGTAGCACACCCTTTAGTATTTTCTGCAAAGCAGGTCTCTTGGTTACAAACTCTCTCAGTTTCTGGTTATCTATTAATATTCTAAACTTGCCCTCATTTTTGAAAGACAATCTTGCTGGATATAAGATTATTGGCTGGAAGTTTTTCTCTTGCAGTACCTTAAATATATCATACCACTGTCTTCTTGCCTCCATGGTTTTTGGTGAGAAATCAGAACTTAATTTTATTGGGTATCTCTTATATGTTATGCATTGCTTTTATTTTGCTGATCTCAGCATTCACTCTTTGTCTTTGGCATTTGACATTCTGATTAGTATGATTCTTGGAGTTGGTCTATTTGGAATTTTTCAGATGGGAGTACGTCATGTTTCTTGGACATGGATATCTATGTCCTTCAATAGTTGGGAAATTTTTCTACTATTATTTCTTCAAATATTCCTTCTGTCCCTTTCCCCTTCTCTTCTCCTTCTGGGACATCATGACACATATGTTTGCATGTCTCTTGCTGTCCTTTAGTTGCCTGAGACCTTGTTCAAGTTTTTCCAATCTTTTCTTTATCTGTTCACTTTCAGAGGCCATTTCTTCAAGCTTACCAATCCTTTCTTCTGCCCCCTCAAATCTGCTATTATATGATTCCAGTGTATTTTAAAATTTTATTTATTGCACCTTTCATTCCCACAAGATCTGCTATTTTTCTATGTATGTTTTCAAATTCTTCTTTGCTCATCCAATGTTGTCTTAATATCCTTAATTTCTTTAGCCATCTCATTTAATTTATTAAGGAGATTTGTTTGAACATCTATGATTAGTTGTCTCAACTCCCTTTATGTCATCTGGAGGCTTATCTTGTTCCTTTAACTGGGCCATATCTTCCTGTTTCTTGGTGTGGATTGTAATTTTTTGTTGGTGTCTTGGCATCTGGCTTACTAGAGTATTTATTCTGGGTGCAGTTTCACTCTTTCGTTTAGGGCTTCCTGCCCTTTCTCCCTTGCTGGTTGTGTGGTAGGAGCCAAGGATGTAGTGGTGCTATAAGCTGTGGGGGCTCAAACTGCCCTCATTGCCCCAAGGACCAATGAAGCTTCTCCCAACTTTCTCTTTTGCCAGGTGTAGGGACAGAGCCACAGTTGTGTGGAGCAATACAACTTATAAAGGCCTAGACTGTAGTTGCCCAGAGAGACTGATGAAGCTTCTCACCCCTTTCTCCCCTGCCTGGGGCGGGGATGGAGAGGCAGGTGGGCAGCAATCTATGAAGTGCAGGTCCAAGATGACCGCAGTTGCCCGGGAGACTTCCGATTATTCAGTCTGTGCCAGCTAAATGTACCTGCAGTTACCTGTATAGGTTGGTGCAGGGCCCACCAGCTTCCTCCCTGCTAGAGGTGGGGCTGAAGCCTAGGCCAGGGCTGCAGGCCAACCTGGATGAAAGAAACCAGTCTATACCATCACCATATTTTCAGTCAGCCCAGCTTCCCCTCATGCTGGAGTTGGAGTCAAAATGGCAGCTACCAGCCTCCTTCTGATTTGGACAGGCTCAAACTTTAGCTGTTCTTAGGGTTATACTTTAGCCAGCTGAATTTACTAATCGGTAGCTGAAATCGGTGGCCAACCATCTCTTCCTCCCGTTTTTGGGAAATGGAGCTTCCAATTCCTGCCACAGAATAGCTCCTGGGGTGGCTTGCGCTGCCAAAGTACGATGATCACCAGCCTCCGTGGCATGGCCTGTAGTTTCCCAGAAAGGCTGGTACAGCTCCCCCCAGCTTCCTTCCTGCCCGAGGTGGGCCTGGGGCTTAGGCTAGAGTGGCAATGTGATCTAGATGGAAAGAAGCTGGTCCCTACCAGCATTGTAATTTTCAATCAGCCCTGCTTCCCCTTGTGTCAGACACGGAGTTAAGATGGCGGCTACCGGCCTCTTTCTGACTTGGACAGGTTCAAACTTTAGCTGTTCTTAGGATTATACTTTAGCCCACCGAATTTACTAATCAGTAGCTGAAGCTGGTGCCCAACCGTCTGTTCCTCCCCCATTTTTGGGAAGTGGAGCTTCCAATTCCAGCCGCAGAACAGCTCCTGAAGTGCCTTGTGCCTCCAGTGGAATATGGGCACCAAGCCTCCGTGGCGTGGAGTGCTCTACTCATGAATCTTCTCTGCAGATGGGCAGTCTCCTCCTTCTATTCTTTCAAGGATGTTGCAGGATACACTTCTGGCCTCCTGGGGGCCCCAAAAAAGTGCTCTAGATAGCTGTGCATGATCACCAATTGCCCCATAGCAGGAGCTGATTCTAGGAGCTCTTTACTCTGTTGCCATCTTGCTGGTTGTCAGTTCATTAAATTTTATAATAAAAATATTCTACAGTAATATACAAGAATCCTATACTATGCAATTTATTTGGTTCTTGAGTTTTGACTAGTAATAAGGGTTCATAATTCAAAGGATTTATTTAAAAGCATAAACTAATCTATCTGATTCCTGCAAAAGGATTTGTATAGTGAGGAATACCTATACATGTATTACTAGTATTTAAATATTAAAGCACTTTTAATAATGGTACCAACAGAGAGAACACATTTATTTAGAAGAGAATTAGAAAGAAAACTGGGATTCTCTATAATGAAAGGCTTCTTCATGAATTTTTTAAAAGAGGCTCTATACTTTGAAAGCACGGGTTTAAATTTCCTTCAAAACACAAGCCTGTTCATCCTTTACAAGGATACAGATTTATTATTAAAATCAGTATCATTACTTTTCTGCCATCAAGTTTGACTAGATTTTTTAATTCAAGAAAGCAAGAGACGGGAGGAAAAATTTACCCAAGTTACCTGAGAAAAGTTGGAATGTCTGGGTTGAAAAAGGGCAATGAAATAAATATGTACATAAGTGGAAAAAAAAAAAAAAAAAAGACTGCTTGAGGCCCAAAGCTTTAGGTAATTTTATAACCCCTCTCTTCAAAAAAATGTACAGAGAAGACATAAAGTATAAGATCTATTTGAATTAAAAGAATAAATGGAATGAGCTATCCAGCCACCAGTTATTAGTTAAATCCATTATAAAATATCCTCAAGGAAAACTGTGTAGCCATTAAGAATGATGCTTCAGAACTTTATATACCCAAATAAAAATATGTTTCTGATATACTGATGAACAAACACAGTAATTACAAATAATGTATATGCTATGTATATAGTATATCTTATCTTAATAAAATAATAAACATATACAAATCTATATTGTACTTACAGAAAATTGTTAACTATGGTTCTATTTCTGGGTAGTAGGATAGGGGTAATCTTTCTGGCTTATTTGCACTTTCTAATTTTCTAAAATAAGCAGGTATTACTTACATAATAAAAAGTTTTTTTTAATGCAGGGATTTGTTTCCTTAGAATATTCTGTCTTTGTATAGTAAACTAATCTCTGAAGTAACATACATACTTATGTAAGTACATAAACAAACATAAATAAAAGTGAGTTAGCAAGTGGCTAACAGTCACAAGTGGCAACTTGGGTTATCAGATTTTTACCAAGGCAATTACTTAAAATGTTGATTTTGGATATGAATGAAGAAGGACAGAAGGTAAGAAAGGAAGGCTGAAGGAACATCAAGCATAGTTTATATCCTGATTCTTTACACTTCTCCTTTGTTCATTCATAAACACAGCAGAGAAATAGTGAAGCTATAATCAATACTGCTTATAAATGTATCAGATAATATTTAAGTGAGAAAATACACTAAAAAGAGATATGACGATTCAAGTTAAGAGATTTAAGAAATAAGATGGTATTAGCCAAAAGAATGATAAAACACTGGAATGAGCACATTTTGAACCCTCCATTCTTAAAGTCATGCTCTGCATGGATGTCATTCCTCTGCCTGAAGACAGGTGGTTGGGACAGATGAGCTTTCATTGACACTTTTATTCTATTATGCATTATTCAATAATCCTGTGCAATATTAATGAAGAAATTACATTTCCAAGAGTGAATAGAAAACTTCTGACTAGCTCCAACACTATCAAGCCTTTAACTCAAGATTTATTTATATAGAAAAGGACCCTTAGATATAACCTTGGTCTCAATAGAATGTAAGTTACCAGAGTTAGGATATTAAAATGACCAGATACAAGACCCAGAAATTATTCAATCAGAATCAAAGTAGAAAATATATACTGGCTACCTGTTTTGTAAATGAGGTGTTCTATAAAATTTAGGATAAGTTCACAAAAATATTCTCTCTTAGTACTGTAAACCATGGTTAAGTTTCCAAGGAAGTAATGAAATACCTAAATTATGGTATCATAGCAATTTTATTATAGGTGAAAATCAATGATTTGTTTTCCAAAGACACAATGCTCTTAGATCAAATTGAGGATATTGATCTGGAGAGACTCTCCCTCACCAGGTTTTAGCATCTGAAGCAAAGTCCTCTGGTTATTGGAACAGTGGGCAGAAGTAATTATCTGGGTTTTTCTCGTTATCCCCAAAAGGAAAAAGAAAGCGAAGGAGATAGTGAAGGCTTAGAGGCAAAAATGGTGAAGATGTCCTCAAAACAATAATGTCAAGGAAAAAAATGAGGAGACATCCAGTAGGAAGGAAAGTTTCAGAAAGAAAGTCTAAGCTGGGCACTCACTGCAAACACAGTGTCCTGGTATTTCTGGATATTCTGTGAATAAGCCTGTTGTGTTTATTTTTAGGTAGAACCAGGGAACTTTGCTATAGGAAATTAACACTAAAAAAAAAGAACAAGACAAAACAGGACAGCTGAGATACCAAGCTGTTTATGGATAACCCTTCAAAGAGAGAAATAATTCTAAAAACCTGAATACTAGATATTGAAGTTACTCTCTGGCATGTATCCCACCAGGATTTATGCTAGTGCCCTGGGAAGAGGAGGCTACAGTAAGTAACTAACGGTATTACGTAAATACAAACTCTGAACACACAAGGCAGTATTTCTTAGAGTGGTAATCTGAGGTCCTGGCTGCCTATATCATGAGCAATAGGAGACATAGCTACAAACATGCAACCTACACTGACAACAGGAGCCAAGACCCCAAGGCTTTAATGAGACATTCAGACATTTTTGAGCACTGAAGTTGCTGGGAATACAAAATTGAAGACCATTTCCCTGATTTGAAAGACCTTAAGGTTGTTGGTAATACATTTAACCCAGAGGTGCTCTCAAAACTAGATGGGAAGAACTGAAGAATTGCTAATATCCCCATATACCTGTAAACTCTCATTCCTATCCCACACAGTTTCAGAAAACACAGGTTATACATGAAAACAAAGTGTTTATAAATTTGAGACTTCTAATAAAATTAAATTTCCTTTATGGCTCTATAATTTTATAAAATAATTCATCTGATATTCCACACTGTTCTAGTATTACATACATAATATGAAAAAACCACAGTTGAGGCAAATATGTGATACTCTTAGTCAGTCATCACCCTTCCTTTGCAATATTTGTGTTTCAGTAAGACAAATATAAAATCATGCATTTTTAAAAGTTGCATATTTTAAAAATTATGTAATGCACGTTTTATATAGAAAAAAACATGTATATAAAAGGAAATCAAAATTATCCATAATCTATACCACCAAAAAAACCACCAGGAACATTTTGGTATCTTTTCCTTCCAGTCCATTTTCTATAAAAACATATACTTTTCCCTTTTTTTTTTTTTTTTTTAACAAAAAATAGGATGAATCTGTACATTGGGAAAAAAAAAAAAAAAAAAAAGCTAAGAACTCACACTTAGTGATGCCTCACCCACTCACCCATTCTGAGTCTCTTTCACATACACTCACGTGCTTCTAATGTCCTTTCCCAATAGTAAATCCCCAAGTTGTCCCTGTCAGATAATGCACTCCAAGTCTCCTCTTCCCCACTAGCCTGGAGCCCCATCTATTTTGTGGGGCACCAAATTCAAATAAACCATATAGCTCACCAAGCAACTGCCAAAATCTCACCCCTATAATGCTGTAAAAGGCACAGTGCACAGTTCCACATGTTGTTCTTTGGTTCCTCACCTGCTTAGTTGAGCCTCACATTCTTGACGTGTTCTCCCTGTGGAACTGCCAGGCGTGCCACTCCTCTCTGTTCTAGGACCTGTGAGCATTAATAAACCTTTCTTTCATACATCTCTGGTGTCACTCGTCCATGCCACACCTGACTATATTAAACACATACATGCACTGCAACTTCCTAACAATGGTAATCTTTCTATTTCATTAAATCTATTCTATAACATAGTTCTTAATGGCTGCATATAGTCCAATTATAGATATAAAGTAACTTATTAAATGGCCCTTTATTTTTTTTTTTTAACACATACAGAAAAATAAATAAATAAAAGGAAACAACCTCAAATTCATTTGCTATAGGTTGAACTATGTTCCCCAAGTAAGATATCTTGCATTCCTAATCCCTGGTACCCATAAATGTGACCTTATTTGGAAATAGGGTCTTTGCAGATGTATTTAAGTATGACAGGGTAGGCCCTAATCCAGTATAACTGGTGTCCTTATTAAAAAAAGAGAAGACAGCCATATGAAGATGGAGGCAGAGAATGGAATAATAATACCACAAGCCAAGGAACATCAAGGAAGCCAGGAGAGAGGCATGAAATAGATTCTTCCCTAGAGACTTCAGAGGGCGCATGGCCCTGCCAACACCTTGACCCGTACTTCTACCCTCCAGAACTCTAAGAGAATAATTTTCTATTGTTTTGAGCCTTCCAATTTCTAGGTGTTGTTTATAGCAACCCTACGAAACTAAGATAGCTTTCTAATGAGCAGCCTTATATACACAATACATCTTCTACATACTGATTATTTTCTGGAAATACTTAGAAGTAGAAATGCTATATATGGATGTATATCCTTTATACTTGAGACATATTGGTAAACTCTCTCTTTTAGAAAAGTGGTACTCGTAATGTACGAGGGGCCCTAGGTTGTACAATATACAAAAAGTCCTTTTCTTATATCGTACTTTCAAAACATGAGGATTTATCATTAAACTACTTTCAATTTGATAATATACCTTTGTTCTTTGGAATAGGTTGTATAACATATGACGGTAAACGTACAAGAAAACATTTATAATATATAACATTTTGGTAACATAATCTAACCCTAAAAATTGAATTTTTAAAAGTTATACAAAAAATATTAAGAAAACCATATAAAATTATATAGACAGCAGAAGTAAAAGCCCACAATTTTTGGCAAATATTAGGAAAAAAATTTCAGTATGGTTTGAAGACATAAATAAGTTTAAATAAAATAAAGTGGTAACATTAAGATAAATTACTGTTTAGGAAAATCCTTTCTATATACCAGTTGAAAAGAAAATCAAGGCAGACCATACATAATAAGAAATGTATTCCTGTTAAGTTACAAAAACAAAAAACACAAACCCAAAAAACTTTTATTGGGCAACATCAGCATCACAACTACCGATACTGCAAAGGCATCTTTTCTTTCCCTTGAACAACAGCAACGAAAGCTCCACTTACTTTCATAAACTATCCGGAACAAAAGCTCCACTTACTTTCATAAACTATCCGGAATTTATAGATTAGAAATGTGTGGCCTTTTCAGGCTTAAGTGACTTAAGTGACTTTCCTAAACTCAGTAAGAACAAGAAATAATTAGTTTCCTGATTTCTAACCAATATTCTATAGTCTTCACTGTAAAATGTGACAACTCTACCTCTTCAGATTTTAGAAATGACAAGAACAGATAAAAGGGAGTCAATAAGGTATTAGTTCAACCACAGACTCTCTCTCTCCAATATTTACAAGTGTTTCACTAAGAAAAATACAGACTGAAAAACTAAAAAAATAAAACTTCCTGGGACAGCTTTATAGAAGACATTTATTTAATTGAACCTTCTTAAATCTTCTTTAAAAACAAGTCAGAGCATATAATGTATAAAATAATAAAAGATAATTCCATCGCTGAGCCAAAAGCCAATTTTGCTTTCTATTTTGATCTACTGTACAATCTTTTTTTGAAAGACTATGATATTATATAATGAAAGGAATAATCTTTGGATCATTTTTCTTATTCATTTAAAATTTAAAACAAACAAACAAACAAACAAACAAAAAACACATGCCATTTTCTAAGTGTGGTGGTTTGAAGCTGTATGTATTCCAGTAAAACATGTTCTTAAACCTAACCCATTCCTGTGGGTATGAACCGATTGTAAGTAAGATTTTTTTTTTTTTTTTTTGGGGGGGGGGGGCACACAAAATAAAGGTAGTACTTATGCGAGCCATTCTTGTATTTTATAAGGCAAGTTCATTAACTACTTAGAAAATGAATCAAATTTGCCAAGTGTAAATAGGACATTTTGATGAGGTTACTTCAGTTAAGGTGTGGCCCATCTCAATCAGGATGCTGGTAATCTTATTACTGGAGTCCTCTATAAGTAAAATGAAATTCAGACAAAGAGAAAGAAAATGCCACAGACGAAGCAGTCAGAAGCTGAGCATCAAGGGAACCCGGAAGAGAAGGGAAATGTCACTATATGTCTTCTTGCCATGTGACCAGACAGGACCAAGAATCACCAGTAGCCAGCTCCAGAACACTAGTCTGTAAAAAAGCATCGCCTTGACGATACCCTGATTTGAACTTTCTTCTAGCTTCAAACTGTGAGTGAATAAATCCCTATGATTTAACCTGACCATTTCAATGTATTTGCTTGAGCAGCCTAGGAAACTAAGCCACTAAGTAATAGAGATCATAAATTCTTGTTTAATATGAAGTTAGTGTAGAGCAAACAGTTAACATTTGTTAAATGAGGATGAGGTTAATATTTAAAAATAAAATAAAAAACATTACCTTCGAATAAACTGAGGTCTCTTCGTAGCCGTGGTCCATAGAGCCCTTCTAAAATACTCTCGAAACCTGTGTTTTTAAAGAAAGTAAAGTGTATTAACTACTGGAAAAGCTTAATTTTCCAATAATAAAAAACCATAAACCGTAGAGAAATCAGCAAATTATAAATTTCATATACCATGAGTTGTTCTTTTTTCTCTAGTGGAATTAAGAATAATTAGGCAATACACATATACAGTAAATAGTCACACAGGACTATTAGAAATAATATGAATGTAAAAATATTAAAATAGTCAAATGCAAATATTCACTACTACAACATCACTGTCATTGAGAAATATTCCTGGGGTTAAAATATCTTGGGCAAATCTCTTACGTTTTATAGAGAAGGGAAGAATAATTAGAAAGGATATTTATTACCAATGTGTTAATCCTTGTTACAAAAATATAAAGTAGCATCTAAACTTGAATTATAAAACTGAGTAAGTGAATGGCAATTAATTCCCACTGTGAAAAAAATGAGCTATAAATTTAAACATACTAGCAAAAATTAAACATCACATTTTGTTCATAGTTATAGACTGTGTTAATTTTAAGAAAAAGACATCAATGAAAACCACGCCAAGTTAGCAAAACCCCAGTTCATGAATTTACAAGAATTTTATTTTCCAATTTTCCAAGTTACTCTACGTTTGCATCATATTCAGTTTTAAGCACAGCTTGCTGGCATCCAAAGGAAAGTGATAAGATGGGAAAATAATTTAGAAACCAAGAAAGGAATTAATTGATTTATACTTGCTCAGATTAGGGAGGGAAAAACTAAAGGTGACATGATAGAACTGACAAATGAAAGAAAAAGTAGATTTCCTCAATAGTATTCCTAAATTATAAAACATTGGAAATACTCCTACAGAAATATTTCATAAAGTATAAGATACTTTTGAAAAACATTTTAACATCTCTGAAATCCAGATGGATCTTTAAATCAATGGTATGTCATACATCTAACTGGCAACATTTGTTTATTTAGTAGAACATTGACTAATAATCTTATAATTGATGATTCTTAAATTTATCAAAGTAAGGTAGTTATCATGGTACTTGGTAAATATGTGCTCAATAAATCTTTATGAAATGACTTAGTATTAGTGTCTATGAGTAGAAATTTTGGATAGTTGAATGAACTACTATTAGAATGTCTTCAAGGATGCTATAGAAAAGACTCATAAAACTAAATAAGCCCAAACTCTCCTGCTAATATTAAGATACTCTAGTTCTGTTTTGCTGTGATCAATGTGCTCCAGAAGTATTATTGCAGTTTACTCTTCTAGGTTGTTTTTTCTGTGGTATATTGGATATGTACAGACTCTTCCTACATAGGCCCACTGAATTTAAACAGTACACAGTTCCTGGATTTCATCCTGAAGAAAAGAAAGCAAAGATTTGTTCTTAACTCCTCACTAGACAGCAAAAAAATTCCCTGAGATCATAAACTAACATAAATTATGATATATCTGTAAATCAAAGCCTAATTATGTCCCATAAATTTAGTAGTATATAAGTTATCATGTTTTGGGGACAAATTAAGGGTAGGAAGAGGAAGCAGAAATCAACAATCAGGTTTACTGCAAATATTAAGGTTTCTTTCTTTAAAACACTTACATACTCTCATAAGATTGGAGATGCTCTAAATCATATTTCTTCCCTCTTCTCCCCCATTCCCTTTTTCATCTTTCCTCTTTCTGCTCAGTTACCCAGAAGTCTCTGATATTCTAAGAAACTCCTATGTTTGGGGCTTTGTGTTTGCTGTCCACTCCTAGATGGATTGCTCTTCTCCCAAACAACCAAATGATTCATCTCACCTCTTTAGGTCTTTGCGCAAGTGTCACTTCAATGGGGTATCCTGAAACTAACCTATTTAAAATTGTGAAAACTCACTTCCCTGGTCCCTAATGCCCTATTCTCTATATTTGCCTTGTTTTTTTCCCCAAAGCACTTTGGTTTAATAACTCTCTCCCCTACTTAGAATGTAAACTCTGCCTTTTAAATTTGCTATTGTGTTTCTAGCACTTAGAACAGTACCAGGCACATAATAGACAAATACTTGTTGAATGAAGAAATGTTAATATGTTACGAACTATACTATATAGAAAAATCAATTACTTAGCAACATGACAAGATGATTAAAAAAATGTTAGCTAATTCCAAATATACTCATATTTAGCATTGAAATGATTGAAATGTTTTTATCCTAATATCTTAAGTATACAGTCATAAATAGTAGCTATACCATTATTATTTACTTGATTTGTACAGAATATTTCTAATTCTGTCTTCAACATCTTCAATTCCAATCTAAAAATATAAGGCATTAGCTCTAAAAAATAATCTGTGCTTAAAGGTGCCTGAGTTTAAAAACTCTTAAATGGGGAAGCGGCTGTGGCTCAATCAGTGGGGCTCCCGTTTACCATATGGGAGGCCCTGGGTTCGGTTCCCGGGGCCTCCTGGTGGGGGCGGGTCCGCCCGCATGGCGTGGTTGGCTGACCCAGCGAGCACGGGCAGCAAGGGGGGGATAAATGAATAAATAAATAAAATCTTTAAAACAAAACAAAAAAAAAAAACTCTTAAATGCCCGAATTTTACACAGACAGTAGGTAATAGAAAACATCAACAACACCCTTCATTTCTGCTTATTTTTTATTCTCTCCCTACATTTTTGAGACCACAGGTCTCTTCAACAAATTAAGACAACTCTCTAAACTCCCTTTCATTAGATTTTTTTTTTTTTTTTAAGAATTTTTATTTATTTATTCATTTATCCCCCCCTTGCTGCTTGTGCTCGCTGGGTCAGCTAACCACGCCGTGTGGGCGGGCTTGCCTTCACCAGGAGGCCCCGGGAACCGAACCCGGGGCCTCCCATATGGTAAACGGGAGCCCTACTGATTGAGCCACAGCCGCTTCCCCCTTTCATTAGATTTTGATCACTGTCTGTAACCCATTTTCTCTGTGTAGTGGTTGGGTTCTTGCTAACTTTGAGCATACTACATGCAAATGTTCCAAATATCACTTCCAAACTGCTAAATTTGGATCTGATGATAAAAAAATCTTGGCATTACCACTGAGCTCCAGGATTTTGGACACTAGACCTGTCTTGTTGAGCACCTCTCTGAAACCATTTTATGCAACCCAATCTTATCAATATTAATTCTGCTACTGTTTTAGGTTTCATTCCCTCCCCCAAAATCTATCATGAAAGGGAAGGCAAGTATGATTAATGCCTGTTTCATTCCTTCCAGGTTTTTGTTTTTGTTTTTTTCCCAGATCTTCTGTGTGCATCTCCAGTCTGTTTATTCCAACACAGAGATGCCTGGCTGTGGAGATCCCTGACCTGTCCTCTCTGGGGCTGGCTGGGGCGCTAGACCGCCCCTCCCCTCCTTTTTATCATCTGAATTTTTAGGCTCTGAAGTCTACTTTTAATAAGTAATCTAAGGGGGCGAATGTGGCTCAAATGGTTGGGCGTCCGTCTGCCATATGGAGGTCCCTGGGTTCGATCCCCGGGACCTCCCGGTAAAATAAAAAAAATAAAATAAAATAAACAACCTCAATAAAGAGTTTCACAGACCTGCATTTCATAATATACTTCTTTAATGATTCTCAAATTTACATGTTATAGGTTTCTTGAAGAGCTTAAGTCAAATCCATAGAGCAATGTCAAGAAATTGAACTATTTCAATGTCAGAAATGGAATTATTCCTTGAAACCCAATTCATAAAATTTTTCATGAAAATAAACATAAGAAAAACAGGAGAAAAATATTTTCTTTGCAAATAATAGATGTGTAAAACTATCTAAACGGTTTTCCGAAACAGTTTTATAAACCTGTAACAGGGTTGAGAGACTCTGCTGCACCAGATCTATACAAATAGTTATTGTCTGGCTTTATGTCATGGATCTATAGTAATATCTCCTGGTTTTAATTTCTTTATGTTTTTCAGTTAATGAGGTTGAGTATTTTTTCATTTATTTCCACCAAATTACTTCTGCTCTAAGAAACGCTTCCTTATACCAAAATCTCAAAAAGCCTCTTCTTTAGAAATCTTCTTTAATGATACATATTTATAGCATTCAAAACATATGAAACTGATTTTTGTGTACTGTTTGAAACAGAGGAAAAACTGTTCCAGCATGATCCAGAGGTAATAAATGTCATTTTCTTTCTTAAATCTTTAAATGTGGTGAATTACACATATTGATTTCTAATGTTATGCCAATTTTCCATTCCTGGGAAAACCTAACATGAAATATTTTTACCTGTTTGTTAGATAACACTTCGTGATATATCCCTTAATATTTGTGCACCTATGTCCACAATTACAATTGGCCTGTAAGTTTCTTTGTACTTGTCAAGTTTTGATATCAACATTATGCTGCATCATAAAATGAGTGGAAATGTTTGAATATTTAGTAGAATATACCAGTGAAGCCAACTAAGTCTTTTTTGAAGGGTTAATTGTTGTATCAAGGATGTCTATCTCTTTTTCTCTCCTTTCTTACAAACATCTGAATTGACTATCTTTCCATTTTCTTCCTCTAATATGAAAATAGTATAAAATTTTTAACAGTATGAAAATTATGCCCTCATTCTTCTTATAGCTAACCCAGAAATTAGCACATAGTCATAAAATAAAAATTTCTACCCATCTTTCCAGGACTTAAGACCTCCTTTCTATTTACGTTATAGTTATATGTACTTGACTAGACATTATGTTCTTTTATATTTACAACATATTTACTACTTTCTTTGCTCTTCATTCTCTATTATATCTCAGAGCATCCATTTAGGATTACTTTCTTTCTGCCCTAACTCCTTTAATGAGGATCTATTCTTGATAAGGCCTTTCTTAAGACTCTCATCAGAAGTATCTATGTCGTTCTTACCATATCCTTAATAACCACTGTCTCTTCAGTATTTTACATCTCTTTCACTTTCCTTTCTGCATTTTAAGTAATTTATTCTAAGACATATATTTCACTTTATGAATTTCTTCTACTGGGCAATCTGGTGGCAATCATCCTCTGATATAATTTTATTTTTTTATTTTTAAAAAAGCTTCATATTAAGTAAATGATAGATTGAAAATATAGGGGGATTCCCATACATCTCACTCCCTCCCCCTCTCACACTTTTCCCCATTAACAACATCTGTCATGAGTGTGGTAATTTGTTACAATTGATAAACACATACTGAAGCATTGTTACTAACATTGGTCTATAGTTTACATTACAGTTAATACTTGGCACTGCACCCTTATAGGTTTGACAAAATGTATAATGGCCTGTATCCGTGATTGCAATGTCATTCAGGACAAATTCAATGTCTCAAAAATGCCCCGTGTTACACCTATTCTTCCCTCTCCCTCTTCTCAGAACCTCTGGTGACCACTGCCTTTTTATCAATGTTACAAGATCTTCCATTGCTAGAATAAGAAGTCTACTTTTGTCCATAGTTGCATTCCCCTTTTATGTTTGTTCACTGCTCAATCTTCAGGATTTTAGGATGGAGCAGATGAATGGAACTGTCTTACTTGCAGTTGCAGACATTCATTCTTTTTTGGGATGGGCGTTGTCCATCATATCCTTTTGATAGCTGTCCTGGGTCAGTCCAATGAACTGGAGAGTAGGTGTTAAAACACTGCTGAGATTCAGGGTTCAACCAGCATATGAACAGACCAAAGATTTAAGTCTCTGGTACATTTACTTAATGAGTACAGTGCTAATTAAAGATTCAAATAAAAGGGGCAGAAGAGCCATATATGAGGAAATTTATGAATGAGCCTAACTCTGTTACATTGGTGAACATATATCCCTAATGACAGGGTGCAGAATTCCTGAGATTGTCTGGTCTGCCTATAGTGTCTTTTTTTTTTTTTTTTTTTTTAAGATTATTTATTTATTTATTTATTCATTTATCCCCCCCTTGCTGCTTGTGCTCGCTGGGTCAGCTAACCACGCCGTGCGGGCGAGCTTGCCTTCACCAGGAGGCCCTGGGAACCGAACCCGGGGCCTCCCATATGGTAAACGGGAGCCCTACTGATTGAGCCACAGCCGCTTCCCTATAGTGTCTAGATATCTCTAGAACCCTCAGAAGCATCCCTGCTTGAGGCAACGTTTACTGTGGCCGTCAATGAGAGCCTCCTGAGCGTAACCTCTGAAATGACCTCCTGACTCAGTTTACAATCTCTTAGCCATAAAAACTAATTTGCATTTAATATTTCCCCCTTTTGGTCAAGATCTTTTTCCAAATGCACTGCTAGTTGGCGAGGCCAGGGAGGCTCACCCCCAGTAGTCTTGTCCCATGCCTGGGGAAATGTATTGAGTTTATATGCTGAGTTTGGCTTAGAGACCACATTTGAGCAACAAGGAGGCTTTCAGGAAGTAACTCTTAGGCAATATGTAATACCAAGCTAAGTTTCGATTTCATAAGAACAAGGTTCAACCATCAATGGCAAGGACCTGACATATTGGTCAGTCTTCCTTCGCTAGGCACTGCCCATGAGCTCTAGGGATTCTTGCTGCTCTATTAGAGAAAGTAGCAGGACTTCCCACGATGGGAATAAAATATTCTGTCATTGTGTGGGTCTCCACCCACTGAGACAAAACTACATGACTACTTGAACAATTCATATTCCATTAAGACATGCCCCAAGTGCACCATTCCTCACACATCCCCCATCACTAACACCCCTCACGAGAGCTCCTCCCATGCCACAGTTGCACCCCTTCTGCAATTCCCCCACCCCCATCCAACATCCTGCACCAGTAACCATCCCCTACCATATTGTCGAAAAGAACATTCCCACCCTTGTAGTTTTAACCACAGACCTACAAATCCCCAGCGTTCACTTGTTCCTTCCTCTTGCCCTCCCCCCAGTTCCACGGAGAGTTCAAATCCTACTCCCCCTCACATTTCAGCACTGCTGACCCTCCTCACATCCCTGCACCAACATCAACCCCATCCACTGCCCAACCACCCCCCTTCTACCTTATCGTAGGTCTTCCCCAATATCTTCTAGGAGCTTTATGGTCTTGGCTCTTGTATTTAGATCTTTGATCCATTCTGAGTTAATTTTTGTATAGGGTGTGAGATGGTGATCCTCTCTCATTATTTTGGATACAGACATCCAGTTCTCCAAGCACCATTTGTTGAAGAGGCCATTCTCTCCCAGTTGAGTGGGCTTGGTGGCCTTGTCAAATATCAATTGACTGTATATGTGAGGCTCTATATCAGAACTCTCAATTCAGTCCCATCGGTCATTACGTCTATACTTGTGCCAATATCATGCAGTTTTAGCTCTGTAATATGCTTTAAAGTCAGGTAGCATGATTCCTTCAATTTCATTGTTCTTTTTCAACGTTTTTGGCTATTCAGGGCCCCCTGTTCTTGCAAATAAATTTCATAATTAGCTTTTCCATTCAGTAAAAAATTCTGTTGTAATTTTTATTGGGATTGTGTTAAATCTGTAAATCAATTTGGTTAAGACAGATATCTTAATGATGTTTAGTGGTCCAATGCATGAACAGGGAATATACTTCCATTTATTTAGGTCTTCTTTGATTTCCTTTAACAATGTTGTATAATTTTCTGTGTACAAGTCATTTACATCTTAAGTTTATTCCTAGATATTTGATTTTTTAGTTGCATTGTAACTGAAATTTTTTCTTGATTTCCTCCTCTGATTGCTCATTACTGGTGTACAGAAATGCTACTGATTTTTGCATATTGATCTTACATCTTGTCACTTTACTGAACTCATTTATCAGCTCTAAAAGCTTTCTTGCAGATTTTTCAGGGCCTTCTATGTATAGGACCATGTATCCTACGAAGAGTGAGATTTTTACTTCTTCCTATACCATTTGGAGTCCTTTTATTTCTTTCTTGCCAAAGTGCTCAAGCAAGTACTTTTTAAAAAAAAGTTGTTTGTTTACCCACCTCCCTTGTTTTGTGCTCGCTGTCTGTTCTCTGTGTCCATTCGCTGTGTGTTATTCTGTGTCTGCTTGTCTTCTCTTTAGGCAGCACTGGGAACCAATCCTGGGACCTTCTGGGGTGGGAGAGAGGCTCTCAAACTCTTGTGCCACCTCAGCTCCCTGGTCTGCCATGTCTCTTATTGTTTCTCCTCTGTGTCTTTTTGTTGCGTCATTTTGCTGTGCCAGGTCTCCGCGCGGGCCAGCACTCCATGCAGGCCAGCACTTCGCATGGGCCAGCTTGCCTCCATTAGGAGGCCCCGAGAATCAAACCCTGGACCTCCTATATGGTAGACGGAAGCCCAATTGCTTGAGCCACATCTGCTTTCCTCAAGGCAAGTCCTTTTAACACAATGTTAAATAAGAGCAGTGACAGTGGGCATCTTTGTCTTGTCCCAGATCTTAGAGGGAAAGCCTTTAGCATTTCACCATTGAATATGTTAGCTGTGGGTTTTTCATAGATACCCTTTATCATGTTGAAGAAATTTCCTTCTACTCCTATCTTTTGAAGTGTTTTTTTAATAAAAAGATGCTGTATTTTGTCAAATGCTTTTTTCTGCATCAACAAAGATGATCATGTGTTTTTTTCCTGTCAATTTGTTAATGTGGTATATTACTTTGATTTTCTTATGTTGAACCATCCCTGCATACTAGGGATGAAACCCTACTTCTGTTTTTTGGAAGAGTTTAACCAAGATAGGTGTTAGTTCTTTCCAGAATGATTGGTAGAATTCACCTGTGAAGCCATGTGGTATTGGGCTTTTCTTGGTGGTGAGATTTTTGATGGTTAATTCAATCTCATTACTTGTAATTGGTCTGTTTATCATCACTTTCTTCTTTTGTCAATGTAGGCTGCTTGTGTGTTTCTAGAAATTTGGTCACTTGCAACCTCCACTTGCTGGGCTGGCTATAGCTGAAATTCAAAGTGGGCTCAGCAGGCCAAACTCACCAAAGAGAAACCACTCCCTACCGTCCTCCAGAACCCTCTTCCTTCAAGGAGGAGGACCATTTTTTCCCTCTTAGTTGGCTGCAGTGAGCCAGGGATTTTACTGAGGCTATTTACCTTGAGGGGGAGGATATGTGCCATTCCCAGCCACAGGGGCAGGTAACTCATGGTTTTCCTTTGGCCTCTTTGTTTCTTTGTCCCTCTCCCTCTTGAATGATGGGCTGCACTCTCCTGATCTACAGATTCCCAAAGCAGCTCCCTTGGATAGCTTTCTACCCTTCTTTTGTTGTTTTTGTGGAGAACTGAGCCCTGCCTAGTTACTCCGACACCATCTTCCCAGATGTCTCTGGTATTTCTTATTAGAACTTTTTATGTTAACATACCAACTCAAAATTTCCCATTTTAACCAGTTTTATGTGTACAATTCACTGACATTATTCACTTTATTGTATCATCACTACCATAAACAACCAAAACCTTTTCATCACACCAAAGAAACTCTGTAGCCATTAAGGAACAATTCTCCATTTACCATACCCCTAGCTCCTGATAAGCTCTGATCTCTAGGAATTTGCTTTAAAATTTTAGGTATTTCAAATAAGTGAACAGACAAGCCAACATATTTTATGGTATCTGTTTTCGGCAGCAAAGCAAAATAAAACACTTTCCTGTCAAGGACTTGAAACCAAGGCACCCCTGCTAAGACCTCGGACCTTCCTATTGGTGGGAAGTAGAGGAAACCTTGAAGACACTTTTCTCTACTTTGACTCTGACTCAGTACTTAGTACTTTTCCACTCCTATCCCTTCTTTTCTTTCTCCCTGGCCCCTAGGCCCCTAAAACTGTAAGAGCCTTTTGTATAGTGCCCACCCCCTCCCACACACACAGTGAGACAATCCTCACATCTGTGCTGATCCATCCGACTCTTGCCCCATGCAGTTCCATGGGGGAAAATGGATCAGGGGGAGTTAAGGTTTTCTCTGGGTTAGCTTATTGCTTATACCATCTCAGTAAGTGATTAAAGGTTTAACTGTTAGTTTCATTTTAGCTGTTGTCTTAATTGGCTACCTACTTATTGGCTGCTCACCTCAGCTCGGCAAGTTTTCAGCCCAGCTCTTGAAAAATATTCCCAACTGTCTTTTCAGTTCTTTGCTGCTTTTATTTTTTTAATCCAGCATTTTTCACTGTTTTCAGCAGAAAGATTGATCAAGATAACCTAGATCACCCTTATCCAAAACCATTTCATTCAGTTTGTATATAGTATACTTTCACATAAACAGACAAAATCCATTTCCACTGAGTGCCAGGTGAGTTTTTTACTTTTTTATTACGAACACTGAAAAATCCTGTATTAGTCAGCCAAGAGGGTGCTGATATAAAATACCAGAATTCAGTTGGTTTTTATAAAAGGTATTTATTTGTGGTGGATGCTTACAGTTACCAGACCATAAAGCCTAAGTTACTTTCCTCACCAAAGTCTATTGCCAGGTGTTGGAGCAAAATGGCTGCCGACATCTGTGAGGGTTCAGGCTCCATGGGTTCCTCTCTTCCCGGGGTTTGCTTCTCTCCGGGCTCAGCTCCTCTGCTATCTCCACAAGGCCAGCTGCAGACTATCAGGCGAACAGTTTATTTCTCTTCCCGGGGCCTTTTCTCTTTCCTCATGACCAGCCTCTTCTGTGTGCTTACTTTCCTGGGAATCCAGCTCAAAAACTCCCACCTCCCTTCTCTGCAGTGTGACTTCTCTCTAAGTCCCCGCTCACCAAGGGGGTAGGGACTCAATGTTCTACTGATGTGGCCCAATTAATCATCGTTTAATCAAGTAAAAGTAAAACCTTTGAATCCAATACACTCTAATACGCCCAGAAGAAAAGACCAGTTTACAAACATCATCTTTCTTTTTGGACTTGACCAATAATATCAAACTGCTACAAATCCTTATAAATGTATCATCCTGCCAAGTGAGTATCTTTTGGGTAGAAATTATAAGTAGAATTATTTGGTCCTAGAGTACGCATATCTTCAAGTTTACTAGGTACTGAATTATATGCTTCAAAGTGGTCGAATACATTTATAATTCCATCAAAAACAGTTTGTTTTCACCAAATGCTCACCAAAGCTTGCTATTACTGGACTTTCTATTTTGCAAAATCATGAATATAATATTTTGTAGTTCCCTGATTATTACTGATGTTCATCATCTTTTAAAATGTTCTATATTCAGATTTCCTCTTTTGTGACTTTTCTTCCCCATTTTTATCTAGATTGTTGGTCTATTAATAAGATTCATTGTTTTATATGTGTATAATAATTATCAATTTCATGAATTACAAACACCTCCCAATTTTGGCCTGACTTTTCATTTTGTTCGGTCACACAGGTTTTTTTGTGAGTCTGTTTTTGCTTTTGTGTTACGGTGGCTTAGTCAAATATTTTTGTGACTTGCTAAGAAATTTTGTTCAAAGTCAAATATTATGTGTGTTAATGTACATGTATTTATAAAGTTTTGAAGCTTTGCCTCTCACGTGTAGTTCTTTAATCCATGAGAATTCATTTTTTATGAACAGCATAAAATGGAAGTCCAATATTGTCCTAAGTATCATTACACCTCAATTGAGTCAGAAGGCTAGGCAACATTTATTACCTATAAAACATCCAAATGGACGTGGGTTTACTTTTTAAAGTAACAACTTTATTGAGGTATAACTTATTATCATAAAATTCACGTTTTAAGTATACAATTCAATGAATTTTATTATATTTACAGAGTTATGTAATCATTACTATAATCTAATTTTAGAAAACTTCTATCATCCACCAAAGTAAACCTTGTACCTATTTGGAATACACCCAACCCCGGCTCTATGCACCTATTTAACCCATTTTCTATACCTTAAAGATTTGCCTTTTCTGAATATTTCATGAAACAATTATAAAATATGTACTCTTTTTTGTCTGGCTCCTTTCACTGGGCAAAATAATGTCTTTGACATTGATTCACATTGTAAGTATTTTATAGTTTTAAATAATATTCCATTAAATGGATATACCACATTTTGTTTATCCTTTTGTCAGATGATGGTACTTTCGCTTGTTCCCCTTTTTGGCTAATGTAAATAATGCTGCTATGAACATTTACATCCAATTCTTTGTGTGGACATATATTTTCACTTCTCGGGTAGATACCTAGGAGTAGAATTGCTGGGTCATATGGCAATTCTGTTTAACATATTGAAAAAGTGCCAAACTATTTTCTAAAGTGACTGCACCGTTTTACAGCCCCACTTTCAATTTTTCCACACCCTCAACAACACTTGATATAATATGTCTTTTTGATTATAGCCATTGTACTAAATGTGAAGTGGAATCTCAGTGTGAGGTGTTTTTTTTTGTTGTTGTTTTGTTTTGATTGTTTTTCTTATTTTTTTTTCTTTTATTACATAAGTTCTAGGTTTACAGAACAATCATGAAAATAATACAAGACTCCCAGATACTGCCCTATTATTAACACCTTCAGTGTGGTTTTAATTTCCATTTTCCTAGACTAATGTTGAGTATATTTTCATGTGATTACCGGCAATTTGTATATAATTCTTTGGTGAAATATCTATTTAAATCCTCTGCCCATTTTTAATAGGGTTATTTGTCTTTTTATTATTATGCTGTAAGAGTTCTTTTAGATAAAGGTTTTTTTAATCAGATATACAATTTGCAAATATTTTCTCCAAGTCTGTGAGTCTTCACTTTCTTGATAGTATATTTTGAAATGCAAAAGTTTGGAATTATGATTAAGTCAAATTTATCACTTTTTCTAAGTATGTTGTTGGGCTCTCCACTGGCCTTTTTGTCTATTCCTAATGCTTAAAACATTATGGAATTAGCTTGTGATGGATTGAATCATGTCACCTACAAAAATATGTTCAAGTCCTATCTCTCGATCCTGTGGAAGTAAACCGATTTTGAAAATAGGATCTTTGAAGATGTTATTAGTTAAGGTGAGGTCAAACTGAATCAGGCTGGAATTTAACCCACTATATTAGATTTCTTATATGCAGAAGAAATTTGGACACAGTAAAAGGAGACAAATGGGGGGAGAGACAGCTATGTGACAGAGTTAGAGACTGTGTTGGTTATGGATTATCAGCCAGCCGCCATCAGAACACTTACAGACTTCAAAAAAAGCATGATCCTGTCAACACCTTGATTTTGGACTTCTGGCCCCCAAAACTGAGAGATAATAAATTTTGGTTGTTTAAGCTAACTGTCTACAGTACTTTGTTATAGGAGTTCTGGCAAACTAAGATATTATTATTCTGCTATTTCTATATTCTTAGTAGTATTTTGTAATTTTTAAAATAAAGGTCTATCATATTGTTTATTGGAGTTATTCTTGCTTACCTTACAGTTTTAGTTGTTATAGCCACAATAAATA
Source organism: Tolypeutes matacus (assembly GCA_026826555.1). Lineage (NCBI taxonomy): Eukaryota > Metazoa > Chordata > Mammalia > Cingulata > Chlamyphoridae > Tolypeutes > Tolypeutes matacus. The sequence goes on along the minus strand of JAKSZT010052319.1, from coordinate 13,196,999 downwards.
TTAACTTCAAAATATCTTGTCTATTATTGGTGTACATAGGTGCAGCCAATTTATATCCAACAAACTTGTTAAACACTTCTACTAGTTCTAATAGTATATCTAAATATATCTACAGATTTTCTTACATCTTTCTACACAGACAAGTATCTGTGGGAAACCTCAATTTTATTTCCTCTTTCAAATCATTATGCTTAATCTTTTCTTAACTGTTTTGGTTAAGGCCTCCAGTTAATGTTTAAGCAAACTGTGTGCATCCTTAACTCAAGAGATTACAAATAAAATTCTTCTAATGTTTCATAGTTAAGTATAATACTTGCTGTAGATTTTGGTAGACACCCTTTATCAGAATAAAGATTTCCTTCTGTGGCGTCTCTATTTTTTTCCAGAGTAATAGAATTTTGCTAATGCTGGACATGAAGGGGGAAAGAATGGATAGTATTAAGAGACTGAAGGTTTTAATGATATCAAAATTATTTTTTTGATTGAGAGAAAATGTGGAGAACATCAAGTTACATTAGCATTTAAAATTTAAGATGTGGAGGAATTCTAGGCACACAGTCAACAGAAGTATCTTTCAAACTTTGACAATATAAATCCCTATCAGTAAAAATTTTACCACGAGCCCTCGATATCTATATACATGTTTGAAATAAAAGAGAATTAGATAAAAATGAAATGAAAAACATTTTGAAATGTTTTCATACTGTTGAAGTGTTCATATTTTCATTAGCTGATCATTCAAGGCATGTGAATTAGTTTTCTATTGCTGCATAATAAATAACCATAAATATAGAGACCTAACACAAGTTTATTGGCTCACAGTTCTACAGATCAAAGCCCAGCAAGATATGGTAGACTTTCACTTGGGGCTGAAATCAAAATGCCAGCTAGGATTAGTACTCATCTGGAGGTCTTAGGAAAAATCTGCTTCCAAGCTCAATCTTGTTTGCAGAATTCAGTTCCTTGTAGTTGCAGGACAGAGATCCTCTATTCCTTGCTGGCTGTTAGGTGAGGGACACTCTCAGTTCCTATAAGCCACCCTTAATTCCATGACACATGGCTCCATCCATATTCAAGCTAGTAAATGCACCTCAAATCTTTCTTGTGCTTCAAAGATCTCGCTTTCCCTTTTGCCACCAAGAGGACAAAACTGCTTTTAAAGGGCTCATAGGATTAGGTTACGCCTATTGGGATAACCATCCTTTTTTAAAGTCAAAAGTGCCTTATGATATAACCTAATCACTGGAGTAAAATCCATCCAAGTCAGAGTCCTAGGGATTATGTAGGCCACAGACTTAGGATACAGGGGGTGGAGGTGGGGTCTTAGTTTGCCAGGACTGCTGTAACAAATAGCAAAGAGCAGTAGGCTTAAACTATAGAAATTGACTGTCTCATAATTTTGGATGCTAGATGTTCAAACTCAGAATGTTGGCAGGACAATGCTATCTTTAAAGTCTGTAATTGTTCTGGTGTTGGCTTTTCAGCAAAACTTAACTCAATCCTTGCCTTTGTTATGTGGTTCTCTCTCTCCCTTTCTGTCTCCTGCCTATGTCCACATTTCCTGCTTATTAGGACACCAGTAATATTGGATTAAGTTCCACCCTGATCCAGTTTGATCTCACCTTAACTAATAACATCCTCAAAGATCCTATTTACAAATGAGTTAACATTCACAGGACCAAGCGTTAGGACTTGAACATCATCTTTTTGGGGACATGATTCAATCTATAAGAGGAGGAATCGTAAGTGTCCTTACAATCTTGCCTACCACATCATAATAGACACTCAGGGTAAGATTCATTATTAATGACATGGATATAAATCCACATTTTATATCATCATCTTGATATGTTTCCATTTTTTAGTCCTATCTCTTTTCAAATCTGATTAAAATTTCACTGTATTTACCTCATAATATGGCTAATAAAAATTCATACTAGGATGGGAGAAATATATCAACTCCGAAATTTCCTTCTTGTTAAGCTCTGCTTACTTATTAACAATACTTTTAATATGCAGGTTTCTTTGCAGGAAACTCTTTAAGCTATTTGTGAATCTTATTTAAAACTAGATTATTAAGCTGTAAAAAAATATACTTAGAGCCAGGCAAACTCTAATATCTTGAAAGTGAATGTAAAAGTGACTGCACCACTGCCAAGCTCAACTTTTGTGGAATACATTCTCTTCCATCAGAATACCTCAAGTTGAGATGTAACCTCCTGACAAAGAACTAATATCAAGTTGCATATTAAATTAGTACAATAATCACTTTTTGTTTAAATAAAGAATTATGACAAGACATTCTAATATTTTCTTATTCTATTTTATTAATCTTGCCGAGCTGAGTGCATCCCACACTGGAGATCATTTGTCAAAAGTACACTCCAGGAGAGAGGATATAGCTCAGTGGTTGAATGCCTGCTTCCCATGTACAAAGTCCCGGATTGAATTCCTGGTACCTCCTTAAAAAAAAAAAAAAAAAAAGGGACGCTTCAGCTTTCACCCAAAATGAAGAGAGCTGTAAAGAACATTGCTTTCACCCTAACAAGAAAAAGCCGGATAATCTGCAATATCATAACTTTGCTTAAACATGTTACAGAGCTGAGGCTGCAGGGCAATCTGTTAGCCTGAAATCTATGAAATTGACTAGTGCCTCCAAAGAGAGAAAGGAACATGAGAACTGGGACATGAAAACTCAGTCACCTGTGGCAGAGCATGGGATGAAATGGAGACATCATACAAATGGGTAAGAAGAGGTCAACTAAAAATTTTAACTAATTGCTAAAAGACGGACATGAGCTATTATGAACATATAGAACCTCTGGGAGCTGTAGCCATAAGGGAAGTTTACATGCACTCACAGTCTCTTTTCCACAGATCTCACCAATGGCTAATTGGGAAAGAATAGAAGAATGGAGGGAGAATGAACAAAGTCTCCCCTGATGGTGAGGTGTGGAGGAAGGGAATGACCGCTGCTGTTGGAAAAATCACAAAACCCTGCCCAGTCTCTTCTCCCTTAAGGAACAAAAACTTTAAGCTGCTGGGGGGAAAAGCAACAAACTCCCAGGGTACAAGTGAAGACCTACTGTTACTGGGGTAGATGAATAAATAATCCATTTCCAGAGAAGTGGCAAGAAACTGTCCTGGTTCCCCAAACCATTGATGTCACTCACAGCGTGGAGAAGGACAGCATGACTATGAATATTCCACACCCAAGACTCAGGGACATAATGCCAGCCTAAGATTGAGGTTGAACCAGGACAACAGAGATACTTCTAACCCCAGTCACTACCACCACACTAGCAAGCACAGAATAACAAGCCACTATGAAGCAAAGGTGCAGAGGGAAGGCCTTAAGATTGAGAGGTGGAACAAGAACACTGAGAAAAAACTCTCAGCAAACCAACCCCCCACTCTAATAGGTAATTGAGAGGAATTTGAAGTTGGTGGTGAAGTTGGTGGTGCACTAAATGTACCACAGCAGTAACAAAATTCAAACCAAGCTTAACTCCTGACTGGACAGACTCAATTCCCAACACTAACAGCCCAGCAGAAGCAGAAGCATGTCTATTCCCAGGCATATATACTATTAACCTCAGTCGCTACCATTCTATAGCCTATTCTGGCAATCAATCAAAAATTACACACACATACACACACAAATCAAGGGAGAAAAAAAAAACAAACAACTATCCACAATATCAAGAAACAAAGCAATTAATGGAACCATACTCAGAAATAACACAGATAATGGAAGTATTAGAAAGGGATTTTAAAAATGACTATATAATATATTAAAGACTCCAGGGGAAAAAGTGGTCATATGCATAATTAGAAGGGGAATTTCAATATAGATGGAAACTAAAAGAAAGAATCAAATGGAAACTCTAGAAACAAAAACATAGTAACGATGATAATGAATGCCTTCAACGTGGTTCTTCGGCAGAGTCAACATAGCCAATGAAAGAATTAGTGAACTTGAAGATAAATCAAAAGAACATAGCTGAGCTGAAACACAAAGAAACAAAAAAGAGTGGGAAAAAAAGAGCATCCAGGAGCTACGGGCCAGTATTAACTGCCTTACATAAATGGAATTGGAATCCCAAAAGGAAAAGAGAAAGAGACTGGAACAGAAGAAATATCTGAGAAGATGGTAACTGAGAATTTTATTAATCTCAAAGAGCACCAAGCAGAATAAATTCTAAGCAAAAACAATGAAAACTACACAAGCCAAAAAAAGTTATAAAGACAAAAACCTAAACATATCACTTTCTTAAAATCAAAGATAAAAAGAAAACCTTGAAGGCAGCCAGAAAAAAAGGACAAATTACATGCAATGGAACAAATATAAGAATTCAGCACATTTTATATTAAAAACTCTGCAAACCAAAAGCCCATGAACTGACATCTTTTAAACTGCAGAAAGAAAGAAAGAAAAAAAAAAAAAACTGTCAACCCAGAACTCTATACCCAGCAAAAATGATTTCAAAATAGAAGGTGAGGGGAGCCAGTATAACTCAGTGGTTGAGCATCAGCTTCCCACATACAAAAACCTGGGTTCAATTCCCAGCCCTGGTACCTAAAAAAGATGAAAGATATTTCAAACAAACCAAAACTGAAAGAATTCATTAGCATTAGGTGTACACTACAAGTATTGTTAAATAAATTATTAGGCAGAAGAAATATGTTACCATGAAGAAATTTGGATCTACACACACAAAAAAATTATTTCCCCAAAACGGTTATATTAGTCAGCCAAAGGGATGCTGATGAAAAATACCAGAAATCTATTGGCTTTTATAAAGGGTACTTATATGGGGTAGAAGCTTAGTCACTCACAAGGCCATAAAGAATTAAGTTACTTCCCTCACCAAAGTCTGTTGCCACGTGTTGGAACAAGATGGCTGCCGATCTCTGCAAGGGTTCAGGCTTCCTCTTCCTCTTAAGGCTCCATGGCCCCAGCTTCTTCTGATCTCAGCTGTAGGCTGGCATAAGGCTCTTCTCTCTTCCCGGGGCTTGTCTCTTTCTGGGTTCAGCTGCTCTGCTCTCTCCACAAAGACAGCTGTAAACTATCAGGTAAACAGCTCGGCTCTCTCCCTGGGTATCCAGCATCCAAAACTAAACTCTGTGTTCTCCTTTGCATCAGCACCCCTTTGACAGACTAATACAAACCCCAATAAGATTTATCATTATATACCTATTAGAAAGGCTAATTTTAAAACAACAACAAAAACAACAACAAAACTATTAATACCACATGCTGATAAGGATGCAGAGCCACTGGAAGTTTCCATAAATTTGTTGGTGGAAACACAAAATGGTACAACAGCTTTGGAAGTTTGACAATTTATAGTAAGTTAAACATACTTACCATATGATCCAGCAAACCTGCGTATTGAAGAAACAAAAATTTATGTTCATACAAAAACTCATATGCAACTAACTTATCAAACAGTTTCATTCATAATCACCCAAAACTAGAAACAATGTGAATGTCCTTTCAAATACTGAATGCATAAACAAACTGAGGTACCATCCACACAATGGAATAGGACTCATCAATAGAAAAGAACAAACTGATAAATGCAACAACAGGGATGAATATCAAATGCATAATGCTAAGTGGAGGAAGTAGTATTCAAAAGGCTACTCATTGTATGATTCCATTTATATGGCACTTTGGAAAAAGCAAAAAAGTAGATCAACGGTTGTCAATGCTTGAGTGTGGGGAAGGAGCTAACTACAAAAGGGAAGAAGAAATTTTTGGGGGTGATAGAACTATTCTATATCTTGATTATTGTGGCACTGGTTACCCAACTGTTTATGCTTCTCAGAAAGTCATAGGACTGAAAGTCTCATAATCCTCAAAAATAAAGAGTCTTTTTCCATGTAAGTAGAACAATGATTTGAAAGCAAAGACAAGATAGACTACACATAGAAAAACTACCATTAAAGAAGAAAAAGAAAGCCTTTTGAGACAAAAGAATGAGAAAGTGGACAGGTGTAAGGACAATGTGATTTGCTGATATGAATATGAGGTTTTTATTGAAGAGTTCATATCATATGACCCTAATACCTTCCCTGATAGGTGAAATACATATATATTGATAGGAAATCAAAAGAAGTATTTTTAAAAATGAAAGATTTATCAAAGGATTTATTTAAGTTAGTCCTACTTTACCTAGCCAAACCTCTTTCACTACTAATCATCCAATCTAGTTAGGTTTTCTTAGCCTGTCTCAACCCTATTCCCAAAACACTCTGTTCGTTCCTCTATAGTCTTTGTCCTTGTTTCTCCCCACCACTTCTGTTGCCTAAATAAAAAATGTAACCCTAATTAAAACATTTTTCATTAATATCTCTTCATGTTTAATACCGCTGTATTTATTTGTGCCACACAATTTAAGTACCTAAGTTGTACCAGTGAAGACTTTCCAACCCCAACTTGGACAAGTTGATACATCGGAATAGAGAGAGCTCCACAGAAATGGCAGAGGAGAGAACATGATCCTAGGGCCCCAGAGACAGATGAGCCATTCTCCTGACAGTTTTCAGTTGAAGAGACCAGAGTCCTGAGCAGCTAAGAGGCCTAGAAAGAAACAAGCCCTTCAGCCTACAGGTGAGATTAGAAGAAGATGGGCCCATGGAGCCTTAAGAGGAAGGCTGAACCCTCATCACCTGCCATCTTGCTTCAACATGTGGCAACAGACATTTGGTGAGGAAGTATCTCTTATGGTACCTTAAGATGGACTCTTTAGGGCCTTGTAACTAAGCTTTTACCCCAAATAAATACTCTTTATATCTAAAAGCCAACAGATTTCTGGTACTTTGTATCAGCATCTCTTTGGCTGACAAATACAGTAATATTGAAAGTAATTTAGAAAAGACCCAAATTCCTAAAAATGTGAACTTATCACTGTATTCAAAAATTCCAGATAAAACTATAATTAAGGAATTGATCTGTAAGTACTGAAAATGCTTTAAGGAAAATTCATAAAATATAATGAAAATACTCTTTTACTGACTACCTCCAAAAATATTAAATCAGATCCTTTACTCATTTGTAGATCAGTTCAGACAGTCATTCTCAATCTGCGGTGATTTTGTCCCCTAGGAGATATTTGGCAATATCCAGAGACATTTTTGCTTGTCACAACTGGGGTGGGCAGATAATACTAGAATCTAGTGAGTAGAGGCCAAGGATGCTGCTAAACACCCTATAATGCACAGGAAAGCTCCCCACAACAAAGAATTATCTGGCCCAAAATGCCAATAGTGCCAAGGTCAAGAAGTCTGAATTCAGAGTAAAAGAGAAAAATCCAAAGAATACCTTAATTATCTACCTCTTTCCATAATTTAAATTTATGCAACAAATGGAAACCAAACGAGTCACAGATAATTACTAAGGAATAATCAAGTATAAAATAAATGGTTACCCTATTCAAATCTTAAACATAGTTGATATACTAGAATAATTATTTCTTAGAAACAAATGGGGGAAATTGGTCTCACCCTCTTATCAAGAATTCTTGGCATTCCTTGTTTTTTTTATCTCAGTCTGTTATGCCCTGTCATAAAAATAAAGGAAAATAGTTATGGAGTTAAGATCCAGGTTGGAGTCTCAGCTTTGTCATGTATTAGCTGTGTGATCTTGGACAAATGGTATAACCTCTCTGTACCACTAATTCCTTTTCCATAAAACTTGGGATAACAGCAACACCTCATGCTGAGGATCTAATTATTTTAATTTAAAAATTTAAGAGAACACATATATTCCATTCCATATTTGCATGGCAGTTATTGGTAAAATGTGAAACAAGTGTTATCAGAAACTAGCATATACAATTCAGATATATGAACAAACTTTTACTCCGACCTGGGTACACAGGCACAAATTCAGGAGATACAATTCTGACCAGGCTGTGTCCACATTGTTTCCCTTTGTCTTTTACTAGGTTTTAAATTACTCTTATAAAATTGTAATGCTAGAATATTCATAAATTTATAGCACTGATATGCCTCTTTTTAAACAAATCTAATACGTAAAAAAGCTAGATTTATTTACAAATGAAAATACAAAATCTGAGATTATAAAACACTTTAAGAAGAAATTCATAATTTAAATAGAAGGTCTGTTGGGCATTTAAAATATACAGAAAATCAATATGGAAAAGGATAACTATTGCAGGATTGCACTATTATGAACTAAACATATGGTATAAACTCATGGAGTTAATAATTAGAATATAGGTCACCAGAATATAGAATGAGGGTAGAGAATGGAAAGCTGAAGGTTAATCTGTGCAGAATTGGTAAAAAGCTTACTTGTAAATCTTTGGAAATGAGCAGAAATGGTGAAAGCACACCATAATGTTTGTAACTAGCAGAGCTATTATATGGTTGAAAGGGAAAGTCTAAGGATATGTATATTATTAGAAGGAAAGCTTAAAAAATGTAACATGGGACTGTATAACATAGCATAACTTCATGTAAAATATGAATATCTGTAATCTCTCATATATAAGATTGTTTTTACAAAATATAAATACAAATAATCTAAAGAGATGGAAACATAATAGCAGCACAGTAGGAAAAGCATAGAGAGATTGAGAGGTGATGAGTTTTTTGTTTGTCTGGTTTTATTATTATTATTATTATTAGAATAATGAAAATGCTCTAATAATGATTGAAGCCACAAATGCACAACCATATGATTATGCCAAATACCAGTGACTATATACTTTGGGTAGGTTTATGCTTTATTAATGTGTATCAATAAAATTGATTTGTTTAAAAAAAGTCAATGTGGAACTTTTAGGAAAGATTGCTAGTACACATATTAAATCTCACTCTTTACATTGAAAAAAAATTATAGGAAGTAGACTGGCAATGCCTTGTAGAAGATTAATTGCAAGAGAAAAATATGTACCTCCAGGGATGGAGAAAAGCGAATGAGACAGGCAAATGAAAAACAGAAATTTCAATTTCACCTGTCATGTTTTAATCCTTAAGGTGGAAGGTGCTCGAATACATATTACAGTACTCTATAATTTTTTTTTTTTTTTTCCTGGAGACCTGATGCAGTTCATAAATTGAAAAGAAAAAAAAAAAGTTTTATAATTACAAACAGAAAGTATTAAAGATTTACCTCTTTTGAACATCATTTCTCTCAGCAGTGCAGAAAATTTGGTGCTTACTGCAATATCTAATTACCAATGTTCTAAGAGTGGATATTGGAATCACTGTTCTAATCAACTGTTGCCATTTAGAAGACTATACCAGTTCTGCTGAAAACTCTTCAATCTTGCCTATAGAATGAATGATAAATGTTCAAATAAGACACACTCCTCTGATCTAACCCCTGCCTATTTCCAACCTCATTATCATTATCACATCACCAAAAGTAAATTATATGCCACTTATAAGAAACCACTAACCCATCACACATTGTTTACACATCTTAGCTTTTGCCTATGTTGTTCTTATCTGAAATGCTTTTTTTTCTGTCTTCCAAACCAACCTAAAACATTTTCTTCTAGCCTTATCATTAGCTGAATAATTAACCATAGTAAGCAACAGTTTATTCACCTGTAAAATATACAGACCTGACATACAATAAGTATTCTATAAATGGTAGCTCAAAGCTCCCTTCTAATTTGTTACATACTTTGAGGTGGGTTTTTTAATTAATTAATTTATTTATTTTTTGGTCTGGTTGGGGAGGGGGAGCTAGAATGTTCAGCTCCTTGACAAGAGCAACAAAGTTTTTGCTTTTGTATTATCCCCAGAATGTGCCTCAGTGATTTACCTAATAAATGAAGCTGAATTTCATGGTTGATAGAAAATTTGGCTTGAGGGGAGAGAGGGGCAATCTATACTTAACACAATGCTTTTCATGAAAGAGGTGGAATAGTTTTAAAATAATGAAAAAGATGACTAAGATGTAAAAATGAGCACTTGGGGCAAATGACACTGCTTTTAGAGACTAAAACAGGTCAAGTCTTCATTCACACATTTAACATTTTCATTAAGCTCCTAACAAACACCTCCCTTAAAATAGTTTAGTGGGGAAGGAAGACAAGCAGACAATATTAATAAACATACAGAATATCAGAGATAAACAAGGGTTGAGAAAGCTAAAGCCTAAGATAAAGGGGGATAATTAAGATGGTAAAAGGTACACTAACATTATTTAATAGAAGTGGAAGTGAAATCTTTAATTTCACAAGAAGACAAATTTAAGATTAACAAGGCTAAAAATGAAGAAAAAAAAAACAAAAAACAAAAAACAAAAAACAAAAAAACACTTTTCAACATTAATGAAATATTACTCTAGTATAAATTAAGTACAAGATAAGTAACTTGCAAGAGTAACCCAGGGTTCAAGGCAGAAGAAACTCAAAGGCACAATTTACTATAAATTCTGGCTTATCTCAGTGCTTAACTCTGCCTGAATTCAGTGACTAAATTTAAAAGAAAAAGGTTTTAAAGCCACGGTTATTGGGGGGGCCGGGGGGGGGTCTATGTTCTTGAAATCTTAACTTACTTTTGATCCTTCATTTAATTTTCCAGTCTTTGTTCCAAATGTCTTATGGCTATTTCCAAAACTCAAGACCACACTCTCAAAAGACAAACACTGTATTTGCCACAAATAAGATTATTAAAAAGAATATGCCACAGGTAATAAAGAAAAATTTTCCAAAGTATTTTGCACAATAGTCATGTGGTTAAAATGAATATACAAAAGAGACAGCACAGAAGTCTGGTAAGACCATTTAAAAATTTTAACATAACTTTGATAGTAACCTTTTTTTAGGGTAATGCTGCATATCTAACCAAATAGAATAAATCAAAGACAGTGAGTAATTCAGTTTAATACCCAATTTCCATTAGATTTACACTTATTTTCATTTCTTTAGCACTGAAAAGGTAAATATATTCAAAATTCATTTACTCAGCAAATGTTTGTTAGATGCCAGGGAGATAGGGAAGAAGGTTTTTTTTTGTTTGTTTTTACACGTGTGCACATGCACACACCCACTCTTCAAACCTGATGGGAAATAAGTAAGCAGGCAATTACTGTAAAGCATAAATGTTTATTATACAGGAGAGAGTGCTATCACTGCACATTTAAGTGTACCAAACCCAACCTTGGAGAAGTTAAGAAAGGATTTCTAGAAAAAGTGACACCTAGATTAACACCTTAAGATAGCTAGCTAAAATGAGGTTGAAAAATATTCCAGATTTGAACCAAAATTAAGAATGTTTAATGTATAAGAATGTTCACTGTAACATTATTTTTAATAGTAAAAAACTGGAAACAATCCAAATACCCTTCAAATGCAGAAAAGATGAATAAATTATGATATAGTCACATTAGATTATAAAAGTGACAATGAATAAATTATATCATCTACAAGCAACATGGATGAATCTCACAAACAATAGTACTAAGTGAAAGAAGCTGGCAGACACAAAAGCATACACACTATATAATTCCATTTAAACAAAATTTCCCAGAAGAGGCAAAAATAATCTATGGTGTTAGAAGTCAGAATATTATTAAACTTTGGTGAGGAGAGAGGGATTAGTAATTGGGACGCAACATGACGGGGCTTCTGGGAATCCATTACTTGACCTGGTGGTGGTTAAAAGAATATATTCACTTCGTTTACTGAGGTAAAAGTATATGATTTGTATACTTCTCTCTTGGAAAGAAGTTTTCCCTAAGTATGTTAATACTTCAATTACTTCAATAAAAGGTGTTTACCAAAAAAAAGCAGCATGAATAAAAAAAGCATTCCAGAAGGAGAAAATAAATGTGCCAAAGCCCAGAGGCACAGTGCTTGAGGATCTGAAAAGAGTTCAGCATGAATCCTCTGTAAAATGCTAATTAATTATATCATATAATTAATTATATCTCAAGAACACTGTGAGGATTTAAGGATATAATACTGGTAAAGTACATACCTGGCCAAAGTAGTAATAGGTGCTCAATAAATGTCAGCTGTTATTATTATTAAACTATCACTATTGGGCTATTGATGAAGAGCTTGATGGTAGTACTCAATGCAGCATGACAAACAAGTTATCTAAGGCAATACAGAACGACCAGATCATGGTGGGCTTCTTAGCCATACTATGGATTTAGACTTTATCCTAAGGTCAAGGGGGAACCAATGAAGATTTTGACACCAGGAATAATATGGTCACATTTGATTTTATGTTATGAACATTATCCAAGAAAGAGGATATGAAGCTTAAAAAAAAAAAAAAAAAAAAAGTGTCAAGACACTGTCAACAATCTTGCAGAGAGAAATCCAGGATAAAGAATGAGCATGCCGCTAATTTGAAAATCAGTAAATAACTTTTGCGGGAATGGCTTGTAACCTTTTCAAGTTCACACAGCTAGTAAGTCTCACCTAGAATATATAAACTATAAGGTCTAAACTCCAAAATTACAATTATTACGAAATCACAATACTTTTCATATAATTTTGTAATTTTAACTTTAAGCACATAAGCAGCAACAAAACATTTTCTTCAACTATTCATTAAAATGAAACTCAAAATACTTATTAAGCCTCCTGAAATCATTGTTGATTACTAACAATTGTTACTACCACAAATTACATACATGTATATGTGTGTGTATTCTAAAATCAAATTTTCCAAGGCATACATTTTAATTTGGTGTGGATTTTTAATAAACCTCTAAGACATAAGTACCAAATCATCAGTGCTGACAAGTATAACACCAGTGTGAAAATATTCTTAGTAAGTAATAATATTATTATTTCAACAAGAATCAAATACGATGAATGCTCTGAAGAAGTTCTACACATTATATCACTTTTAATTCTGTAGATTTACAAGAATGAACAACAGCTGTTCAGCAAATGCAATGAGTCTAATAATAAGCAAGACCTTCTTTCATTGGTTTGCTTGCTGAATATAAAATGTCAGATACAGCCAAGACAAGCAGTAGTTTCTTATAGGTTTTAGAGCTATTCAAAATGGAGAACATAAAGATATTGCTCTTTCTGGACCCCCTGGGGTTCTAAAACTTAACTTTTATTGCTTATAACCAAACTATATACAACCAAAAATAGTTCATATGAAGCCTGAAAGCAAGTAATAAGATGTTATAAATGATACTTTGCACAATTCTGACGTAAATTCAGGACTACCACAACAAAACGTATGATTGGGGCTTATTCACATTAGAACATGGAATGTATTAGAGCTAACTTCAATTGAATCCCAATTAAGTATTAGAATAAGGGCCAAATCCCTTGGTACAATATAAAAAGCCAATCACAATCTGGCTCCCAGTCAACTTTTATATTCCTATTGTTTCTGCCACATTGCAACTTTTGGGGCTGCCATAGTAATTTTCTAAAAATAGAACATTATCCTATATCTCTGTGCAAAGGGAAGCCATTAAAGGTTTGAGAGTAGAATAGGTGGTATGATTTTTGTTTGTAGCATGGAAGACTGAACTAGAGAAGGATAAGAGTGGAAGGGGGGAAACCACATAAGAATTTTTACAGTAGTTCAGACAAGTAGTAAGGCTGACTTGGACTGAAGACAGAAACCAGTGAAATTGGTGGGAAATGGATGGATGGAAGATATATTTGGGAACAAAATCAATAATAATTGGTAGAACAGCTTAAGGGATGAGAAAGAGGGACAAGTGAAAGATGACTTCCAAGTCTCGAACTTGTGAAACAAGGTATATTGAAATGAAGAACAGAGAAAGAGATTTGTTGTTTGGTAGAGTGAGATCAAGAGTTAAGTTTCAGTCATGTTGTGTTTAAGATACCTGAGAAACATGCAAGTAAGTGGAGAGATGTCAAATAAATCAAAATATTGAGATAGGCTGGTAACTGCAAGGAGATACAGAAAATGTAGTCAAGGAAATGTTCTGGATTTTGTTTAAAGATGGAATCACTATATATATGTCAAATCTATGGAGATCTAAGATCTCCAGTGAACTACGTTAAATTCACTCTACCAACATCAACATAGTAAGCAGAACTAGCCTTTCCAAATTACTCATATTTATTACAAAATTATTCAACATATCCAAAAACAACAACATAAAATTACTTGGTCCACCATATAGGTTAAATTTTTCCTGACAGATAAGCAATCAAATTAAAAAGAAAAAAGAAAAAAAGATATACCACATACAAGAAAGAAATTTGGAATATTATTCCGATTAGCCCATCTCAACAAAACCCTTAATTCTGTTATGTGCATACGAACACAGAAGCCCCTGTTCTTACTCCACTCCCGTTAAAAAAGACCAAGGAGGGGGAGCAGATGTTGCTCGAGCAGTTAAGCACCCACCTCCCATATGGGAGGTGGTCCTGGGTTCGGTTCCCAGTGCCTCCTAATGAAAACAAACAAACAACGAGCAGACAATAAGCAAAAACAATGAGCAAAAACAACAAGCAGACAATAAGCAAAAACAAACGAGCAAGGAGTAGATGCAGCTCAAGCAGTTGAGTACCTGCCTCCCACATGGGAGGTCTGGGTTTGATTCCCAGTGCCTATTAAAGAAAAAAAGTTTAAAAAGACAACAAGCAGACAATGAGCAAAAACAATGAGCAGAAAACAAGCAAAAACAACAAATAGACAAAGAGCAAACAGACAAGGGAGCCAAAAAAGAAAAAAAAAGAAAAAAAAAAAAAAGGCCAAAGAGGCCTAATTCCAGAATACTTTTCCCCATGACTGAAAAATCCAGGTTCTGAAACGAAATGGAGAACAGCACTTCCACAGTTTTAAATCCAGCTACCTAAACAGGAAGAATCAAACTTTCTTTTTAACTGGTTTACTGGTTAAGAAAATAATATTGACTTGGATGTGAATTCTAGCTTCTTCATTTACTAGACCGGAGGTCTCAGGCAAGTTACTTTGTCTCTGTAAGCCTCAGTTTTCTCATCTGTAAAATGAAGATAAAAAATATACTATATCATATGTGAAAATAAAATGTGCTAAAACATAAAAATGCTAAGTATAGTGCCTGACACATAAGCACTCAATAAATATTAGCTATAATTTTTTTAAAGGGCAATCCTTACTGTTGAAAAATCTATGCGATTATAGATCTTTTATTTTCCCAACCCCTTTGAGAGTAAGTGGTCTACATGAGTGTTTCCTAAAAAGACATTCTCCTACAAAAACCACCATCAAAACAAGGCAATCAACATTGATAAATTAAATTATGCTCATTGCCACTGCAGTAAGGCTGCTTCCAGGCTCTTCTCAGTAAATCATATAGGAAATGTGTGTGGATGTGTATATATAGTATATATACATACATACACATGTTAACTTCTATATTTCCATTGCTATATGAAAACCATGAATTCATACCAATAGCTCTATTTCCAATCCAACACTACAGAGAGCACTCTCATCTTTCCTACCACTTCCATATTGGTAGCTCTCTTCTCTGACAGTGAATCAGAGTGACTGTCTGACATTATCCTTAATATTCACTTATTTCTCCCTATATATAACCAATCTCCCATTGTTGCTGTCTCCCCTTTTCCCCACATGGATGCTCTCCTCACACCTCTCTGCCCTAACACACCTACCACTCCCCCACTCTCCTCACCCTTCAGGTCCCCATTCCTCATGCCTGGCACTCCTACAATATCCTCCATACTGTTTAAGCTATAAAATCACATATTGAGCATACCCTCTCCTGGGTTGCCTTCCTCACCCTATCCTCAGGCTGATACCTTGTGCTGGGACATTCCCATGTGTAGACTCCCTTCCTCACCCTATTTGGGCCCCAATACACCCACACCAAGCTGCCCTTCTACCTATCCCCTTCTGGGGCCCTGACATCTCATGCAGGATCACACACTAAGCCAAGAGGATGCCCTCCTCATCCACTCTCTCTAGCACCAGCTGACCCTCCCCCATACCAGGCCAAGTGACTTCATGGATGTCATATTCACTCTTCTTGGGCTCCAACACCCAGCACCAGAGTATCCCTTCTATGCAGAGGCACTGTCACACAATTCCATCACCCCACATAGAAACTCTCCTCACCCCAGTCCTGCTTCTGAGATGACATGGCTTCACACACACACACCACCCAGTATGGACCACCAACCTATTTGGCTTCTCACGATGGCTTTCATATTGTTCAGAAGAGAAGAAAGAAGGAAAGAACAAAGAAGAGCTACTGATGACATTTTAAAGAAAGCAATACCAGTGAGTAAACTGCATAAATACCCATCATCAGAGCCAATTAAAAACAATAATCTATTTGTCTAAATACCTGTTTATTTCCCACTTAAAGAAACAATACTCTATTCCTTTATACTAATTCCTTCTAAATTAAAATGCCAATCGAGGGAGCAGATGTAGCTCAAGTGGCTGAGCTCCTGTTTCTCATGTACGAGGTCCTGGGTTTGAGTCCCAGTGCCTCCTAAAAACAAAACAAATGAAAATGCCAATTGAAAATTGATAAAAGGTAACCCTGTTTTTCTTATCTAGTAAACATGCATTCTATTTATATATCTTAAATAGGCCTGCAGAAAATCTAATTTTAAGCTAAATAACTACAAATTTTAAGAGTTCAGAAAATGTTTTTTTTTCCCCAAAAAAACTAGAATTAAATATTAAGAAAAATATCCAGAAAATGTAAGTTTTTGTTTTCAAAATAATAGCAGCTGTACTGTTTCTGGTATACTTATCCCCAGATACAATCCTGCAAAAATTAGTCTTGCTTATTAAAGGAAATACTTTTTCCCTGCTCCTGCTTCTATGAGGAAGGATTTTTCATAATATGGATCCGTTTTTCACCCCTCAGGAAGTGAAGTGACTTACCTGACTGAAAGATTTTGCAAAGAATAAGTGAATAGACAGAACTCAGTTCTGCTCTTCCCCTTAGGAGTTAGGTATCTAGGGAGAACAAACCTAGAGAAGAGTTCATATTCTTCTGTTTCCCTCGTATTTCCTAGTTTCCAAACTAGTAGGATAAATCTGCCTTTGCCATACCATCTGAATCTCAAATCAAGCTATTCTTCTACCTGGCCTCTATCCATAATGAAAGTGTTATTTTGGCTCCCATCTTTCTACTTGTTTTATTTCTCTAGTTGTTCAGAACCCAGGCAGGAAAGAAGGGTGCCATTTGAGAGAACTTCAGCAATTCAACATTTTAATTAATATCCTGAAGTGGAGACTGCACGTTTTCCCAGTTTTGACTTAAAAGTGCTGCTTCATTTTGAGCTTCTTACAACTATTATACACACACACACACCTCTCAAACCTGAACAACAGATGTTCAAAAAGAAAATAAGCAGACTTACAGTAATCATGCTTACTACCTGTTTATTTAAAAAAGTTAAAACAACAACAACAACAACTTCAAAATCTCCTAATTTCCTTCTAAAGGCCAGAATCTATATTTCCAGCTCTACTTCCTACCCCCACCTATACTCCAATGACACCAGAGTGCTGGTTATTTTCAGAATATAGAATTATTTAGGCTTCCATATCTGTGCTCATATGATCCATCTGCCTTTCCCTTCACCCTACTCTTCTGCACAATCCTTTAACACAGGAATCAGCAAACTATGGCCTGCAGGCCAAATTTGCCTGCTTTTCTAAATAAAGTTTTATTGGAACCATGCTCACTCATTTATGTACCATCCATGGCTGTTTTTACACAACAGCATACGTGAGTAGTTGCAACAGAGACAATATGGCCCACAGTGCCTAAAATATTTACTATCTGGCCCTTCACAAAAAAAAAAAGATTGCCAACCAATGCTTTCACTCTATCCTTTGAAGCCCAGTCATCGATCCTTTAGGTAAAAATTAAACGCTCCCTCCTTTCCATTATATTAAACCAAGTCTAATACTATATCCCTTATCATTGCTAGTCCCTTAACTAGGGTCTTAACCCTATTCCTAGTGATGACAGTAAGCTTTTTTGCCCAACCCACAGTTCCCATCTCTCCCATAAAATAGGGACTCCCACAAATACTTTTCATATTCTTGGGGTTTTTGGAGGAAGCTTCTGCCCCTTCTTGAATCCTCCCAAAGGAAGGAGGAATGACTAATACTGGCAACATCCTAACAGTTGTCCCTAGTGGGATGGATTAATGTTTTAAAGATCATTTTTTCATTCATGGCCAAACCTCCAGCTCCTCTGCCTAATGGTCATGCCTACCAATAAGCAAATCACATGGTAAACTCACTGGGGTAGGGCTTCCCTGTATGACAGAAGAGGCCTATAGTTCCCACTGCTCTGTTTTTGACTGAGTTGTAAGTTCAATTCAGTGGGCTAGATAGTAAGGAAGTACAATGTCTAATTTTGGCCTTAGTTCCAAATTGAGTTCTCCAGTGCAACCTTACCATTTACAAAACTAACACCTGGATCCCTGATTCCTAAGGCCACACATACCATATCTTAGCGATGAACTTCATTAAATACTTTTTGAAGTTAAAAAAAAAAAAGATAAATTTAGAGTTCACATTCATTAATTCAAACCAAACTCATTCTATTTCTTTATCTAATTTATTTGTCTGAATATTATGTTACTATCAGCTCTCAGGCTAATTAAATCCAACATATAAAAGAATCACAGATATCATGGATACAAAAAAATCAATCCCCATCTTACTTAGTATCTTAAATGTCATATCTCATCTAAAAAACAAATATCCATAGACCCCTGATTCCTCTAGTTACAGCCATATTTACCTGTTCTTCCTCAAAACCTAACTTCTCAAATGAGTAGTCTACTACAAATGCTATTTCCACTTGCAAACGTTTTATTTACTTTCTTAACCTATAACACATGGCTTCTATCCCCACCACTCTGTTGAAATTTTTCAAATCTGTGTCACCCAGAAACTCCAGGCTGCCAAGAGTAATGTGTACTTCCCTGTTTCATGGTACCTGACATCTCATCAACATGTAATAATCCTTCCTATGACACTCAGTTCTCTCTCTCCTGGTTTTCCTACTTAGCCAATGAGCTTACTTTTCAGTGTAAAAGTGCAGTGGCTTACTCTGAGTTTTCTCTTCTTCCACCCAATCTCTGAATGTAAGGATTCCTTGAGACTTGGTTCTGGGACTCTACTACTCTCTAGCTATTCTCTCTCTTACCCCTAGGTTATCTCATCCATTTCTATGGATTTAAATATTTTATGCTAATAATTCCCTAAGAATTATTATCTTAGGGATGAAAAGAATATTTATGTAAGGGATGAAATGACTTTTGCCTAAGGTTACAGTGACAGGCTAAAAAAGGAACTAGTTTCTTTCATGTATTAGTCCTTTCTACCATTTGTCAAGACTTTATTACTAAACAATTTATTACTTAAATATGAAGACAAATGGACAAAGTTACTTCCAACATACACAGAACATAACCAACATAACAGAAAAGAGTTGCCAATTTGAATTAATGGACGAGAGTCTCAAACTTGTTTTTCAATAAATACTTTAGAAAAGACTATAATTTGCAGTTGAATTTTAAAGGTGAATGAAGATTCAGGAGACATGTCATAAGAATAATACATACAAAAGAGAAGTAAAAGCATATGGGAAAGGTTGGGCTGTCTAAAGAAACTAGACAAGCAATTAGGGAAGAAGCAGTCTGGAAGCCTATGACCAACTAATTGAATATGGTCATAAGCTTTTACTTGATGGGGAAAAAAGAAAAAAAAAAAAAAAGACAAATGGGAGACGCTACTGCTTTGTAAACTACAAAATCAAGGCAGTTATTTCAAGCAATGATTTAACATAGGTTATAAGCTAGATTAGAAAACAGAAAATCAGCAATGCAGATACTGATATAAACCAGAAACTTATCTGCATCTGCCTAAGTGCTTACCCCATCAGAAAAACTGAATCCATGAGATACTGTAAAGACAGCAGTAAGAATATGGCGATAGAGTAAAGGTAAAGAGAAAAGAAAATCAATAAGCAACTGTAAGACCAAAAAGTTTAAATCTTTTTGATTGTTGCCAATTACGGGAAAACTTTTATGAAAAGAAAGGAAATGAAATACAGAAAAGTGATTCTTCATTGTAAGTTCTGTTCTCTAGCAAACACAAAAATTTTCAAATCAAAATTTTTATTTAGATTTAATTAAAAACAAAATGCCAATCCTCATACAAAGATGGCATAATTTTGTTACCTTAATTAGTTTTCTAGCAGTAGTAGTGGCTTGGTCTGGGCTCATTCAAATTCTCTTATTTAGATTCTGCTGTGAATAAAAACTTTTGAAAAAATTAATTATAGATGTAGGCCTTAAGTAGGGATTCTAATAAAGTTAAGTGTGTCCCCCAAATTTTGAACTTATGACCTTGGTGCTCTAACCAACTGTTATCTATCACTCATGAATGCTAACCATATATTAAAAAAGGAAAGAGCATTATGAAAGAAGGAAAAAGGTAAGGAACTCTACAGAAAAGTGGGATATAACAGTTGATTGACTGAATTTACCAATGAGACAGAAAGTTACATATCCAATAATCTACATACCTCTACGAACTGCTTTGTGGTAGAAAAACTGAAGACCAGCATTGGAAGTTAGACAAGTCAGAGTAATGTGTAGTACACATAACAGCAACTTATCACATGCACAGCCAGTCAAGGAGGATACAAACATGTACCACCAAGGGAAGTAAAGTGGGCAAGAAGAGGCAGTACCACCCAGAAACAAGGCTACATGTTCAGACCATTCTGCAGCCCATATCTAACATCTGCAAAATACAAAATTCACACACCAAAGATGGCAGAATTTTAATATTTCCAAGTATAAAATGATCCAGGAGTATATAGTATTTCAAAATCTGCATGCAAAATTAATCTACTATTTACAGAGAAACTTGGAAATATGTCTTATAACCACTCAACTACTCATGATCATCACATCATAGATTCCATTTGCTTGATGTTATTTGATAGTACTATAATTTACACATCTTTTTAAATGGGTAAATCATTTGCTAGGGTTGAAAAATAATTGTACAGCCAAGGTTTTTGGGTAATCGACCCATCCATACCAGTCCAGAGCAATCCAGATATCCAGATTTCTAAGTAAACCTTTTCTTCTGGGATTTACAAGATAAGGTAGAAGTTAATGGTAAGGTAAAAACAAAAACAAAAACCAAAACCAAAAAAACATGAGGCAAGAAGCATTTGGAAAGAAGTGTCAAGTTGATTAGAATTTTATTTACCTGGAATATCCCATCTTTAAGTGTTATAACTCTATGAAAGTATTTCCATAACTCCTTCAGAGACTGAAAATAGAGGAAAAGAATATCTTCTGCCACTAATGCTGCTAGTTGTAATGGCAAGGTAATTTGGAAGGAAGGCCACTCTACAGAGAAAAGAAAGGCCACCTGTAAAGTGAGCAGAGCTGAGAGTGATGTGGCTAAAAGGAAGAATAAAACAGACCGTAAATACCAACAAAGAGTAGCTTCAAGATCATCTAGAATGATATAGATTTTTAAAATGGATTAAAACTAATTTCTTGTGTGCATGTACAGCATAGTCAAAAGATTTCTTAGAATGCAGGAAGGAATCAAATGCCTTTTTGGACTCTTCATATACAATAAGGCAGTTAGACTAAATGCTACCCTATGATTCTAAAACTCTATAAGCCTATGGCTCTAGAATACAGATCGTTCAAGTCCTTACTATCTTTTCCTCTAATGTGTCCTAGGATCTTTATATTGTTCATCAGTATTCTCACTGAAAAGAGTATATTGACAAAAGCATAAAGTTCAAACCTACAAATAGCATATCTAAATAATAATAATAGTTAACTTTTATTGAATGCTTTTTACATGGCAGGCAGTGTTCTAAGCACTTTATTTATATTAACACAATTAATTCTCAAACAACTTTATTATCTCCATTTTACAGATGAAGAAATAGAAGTACAAAGAGGTTAAGTAATTTATCCAAATTGGCTGAAACCAAGATTCAAACACAGGGAATATAACTCCAGGGTCTTATTCTTTTTTTTTTTTAAAGATTTTATTTATTTATTCATTTATCTCCCCCTTGCTGCTTGTGCTCGCCGGGTCAGCCAACCATGCCGTGCGGGGGCAGGCCCGCCTTCACCAGGAGGCCCCGGGAACCGAACCCGGGGCCTCCCACATGGTAAACGGGAGCCCTACTGATTGAGCCACAGCCACCTCCCCAGGGTCTTATTCTTAATTGTTCTACTATACTGTCCAAATAAAACATTTAGAGAAAAATAAATCAATCTATAGGTTTGGTTGTATAAACAGATTTTAAATAAGTGGGACAATGGTAATCAAGAGTTGGCTGGAAACACTATAGTATAGAGCTCCAACATATGGCTATTAGCATCTGAAATGTGGTTAGCCCAATTTGAGATGTGCTCTAAGCATAAAATACATACTGATTTCAAAGACTTATTATTTAAAAAGAATGTAAAGTATCTCATTAATAAATTTATATAGATTACTGTTGAAACGATAATATTCTGGATAAACCAGGTTAAGCAATGTGGCCACTAGAAAATTTAAAATGACATATTTGGCTCTCATTATATTTCTACAGCAAGACACTGGTATGTAGGAAAGACATGGAATTTATAGAAATGATTCTAATCCAATCTTCACTAGTTTGTTTCACTACCCAATCTTAGATAAATCACAATTACACTGATTATCAGTTTTGAAATCAGAAAAATATGGTATAAAAACAGTCCTGGTTGTGAACATAATTAAAGTCACTGAATTATATATTTTGATGTAATTAAAGGGGAACATTTTAGGTTGTATACATAATATTACTAGAATAAAAATTTTAAAGCAAAATAAAAAAATAGTCCTGGAACCTAGTGCTCAGATTTTGGTTTTTAAATCTATTTCCCACTAACAAGAACAGAGGGTTCTTTGGAGAAATGGCTGATACCAGAACTGGGGCAAGTGAAATACAAAATGAACCTGGAATATCCTGTTTTGGCAGAAAATAAGAAAATGCTCAAAAAATCATATGGGGATTGGTATGGTTAAAAAAACAAAAAACACACACAGGAGCCAACTTGAAGGGGCTCCCAAAGGCCAAACCTGGAACAATTTGAGGATCAAAATAATAACAATGGGCTTAACCATTGAATAAAGTAGAATCTATGAGTTCACACTGATATAATTGAATGAGATAAATAATGGAAGCGATGGGGACATTTTTTTTACAACAGAATGTCAATAATTACAGAAAGAAGGATTAAGTTCAAAAATCACCAATGGATATTAAAACTCATGGATAAAAGTTTGATGAGACTGTACAAATATCCTGTTCTTCGAAGTATCTCCCACAAATTACAAATTAACCTCAAAGGATAAATACTTTTCAGTGGAAGACACCACCTTAACCACCTTTTCAAGGCTATTACCACCAACATTGGGACAAACTGACATCACAAACCTCATGATATGAGGTACTGAGAAGGAAAGAACATCACTTCAGTGGCATTCCTCCCCAAAATGCAGAGTTAATCTAATCATGAGAAAACAACAGACAAATTCAAATTGAGGAACATTCTACAAAATGACTGGCCTGTGCTTTTCAAAAAACGTCAAGGTCAAGAAATACAAAGAAAGACTGAAGATGTGTTCCAGATTGAGAGAGACTAAAGAGACATGGTGACCAAATGTAATGCATAATCCTGGAGTGGATCCCTGACTAAAGGTTGGAAAAAATAACTATAAAGCACATTATTGGGACAATAGATAAAATCTGAATATAAACTATGAGTTAATTGATGGTAGTATATCAATGTTAAACTTCCTGGTTAATAACTGCACTGTGGTTATATCTTTGCTCTTAGTAAACACACTGAAGAATTTAGGGATAAAGAAATATGATGCCTCCAAATTATTTTCAAATGGCTCAGGAAAAAAGGTATAGAGAGATGGATATAGAGCAAGACTGATAAGGCAAATGAGGCAAACCAAATGATGAATGTGGTTAAAGATTTATGGGAATTCCTTGAATTATTCTTTAAACTTTTCTTTTAAGTTCAAAATTATGTCAAAATAAAAAGGTTTAAAAAATGCTTGGCCTATCATCTAGATCAAATATCCTAACAGATTTTGGCAAGTACTGACAGTGTTTAAATATATACTAATGCAAAACATTACAAATGAACAAAAAATAAAAGCAAAGTACTCCAGATTAAAAGACATTTCTTTTATTCTACACTTTACTCTGCTTTTAATTTTATGACTTATCAGACCCTAATCCTAATCGTATTACAATCTTCTTAATATCTGGGACTTACTCATTATCATTCTACATCATACTGAGCATTTGGATACTACTTGCTATACCCAAAAAAGACTCAAACATTTGTTAGATGAACATACTCAAAATTGTAGCACAGTACAGAATGATTATAGAAAAATAATCAAATTATAAAAAGCACACACTGCAACAGAGCTATCATTTGGGTCATGGAGCTTGTAGAATCAATCTTCAATTAAACTGCAAAACAAAAACAGGAATGAATCAGATTAGTAGTCACAAACCTAACAGTAAAGACATCAGTTCCACAAATAGAGAAAGGTAAATATATCTTTCCTTATCAAGAGTTAAATATCTTAGTTTTTCAGCAATGATAACTAAAATAAACCTTTTTTCTCAATAAAACTAAAAAAATAAAAATACACAGGTTATAAAAAATGAATTAGACTACGTTAAAGAGTTAGGCTCAGAACTGAGATTTAAAACTTCAGTACTGGTTCATTATTAATGTGCTGTACAATACTGAGAACCTGGCTGCAATTTCTGTATCTTACTTGAAAATAAAACTTTTGGACCATCTTCTTCCCGAAAGGCAAGACGGATAATATTGTATAAAATGATCTGAAGCAATGTGCACTAAATAATTAATAGAGAAATACAAACACACACACCCATAATGCAAAGGAAAAAGAACATGACTTTTTTGGTAAAGATGCCTACACAAAGTAATAAATACAAATATATTAATAGCAAAAGCTAACTAAAAATAATTATACAAACTATATTTTATCTCAAGTCACACTAAGTACTTCACATATAAGGGCAATGAAAAAGTCCAATCAACAAATATATACTCTGTGTAGAAAGGTTTTATTGTTTATTTCAAAAGTGAATTGACAAAAAACAAAATATGAGATGAGTACTACTAGGTCTCCTGACTAGGACCAAGACTGTAGAAAACTATTCTCAAATAGAGTTCGAGTCCTGGAAGAAGTTTCCTTTCACATACAGTAAGTTCTACAATATAACCAAATACTACATTAGAAATGTAATATAAAGAATGCATAATAGACATACAGTCTAACTTTTCAATATCTTGCTATCTTACTTGAGTAGTCAAGTAGGTAAGGCAGAGATTATAGTTTCCTTTTTCCATCAAATCCAAATACTTTTGTTGCATTTTATTAAAATTTGACTATCTTTCAAATGATCCATACTTAACTTATCTAAATAAGCAAGAAGAGAAGAAAAAAATCAAAATAGGCTATAACCTAAAAATTGACCAAAGACTTCCCCAAATACTGTGTGTCTTGGCAAAACTTAAAATAGTAATATCCCGAGCCAGTAGTACAATGCTGTCATCCTGCCTGATTCTAACTGAATGGGCTTAATAATGTCTAACCAAGTTTTCAGTGAAAGAGAACTTTACATAAGCAACTATAAAAATGGGTCCATTTTGCATTCAAGGGACATTTAGCTTTTTAAAACTTTTGAGTTTTTACACTTTTTTTAAAAAGAACTAAAATCACCGATGAATACTTGACTGAAGGTATTTCTCATCAACATTTCCCTTAGAATAACACCAAAATATAATTTGTAAGGGCAACAACAGTAAATTGTCTAAATATCACTTAAATGCCCCTAATCGGAGCAATTTCCCTTCTTGTACGTTTTCCTATATTCACCGTATTCTGCCGTGCACACTTCTGAATTAAAGTAGTGCCAGTTTAACCTACTATGATCGATCCCCTTTCTACTAGTGAAAACAACATAGAGGTGTAGGCGATAAACAAGCAAATGAGAGGGGTCGGGAAAGGGACGCGAGGTGGTGTAAGAACAGGTGGAAACAAAGTAAGAGAGTTGTTTTCTTAAGGCACTAAGGTTACTCTCTAAAATCCAAATACCAAGCATTCAACTCTAGTAGACCAAGCTGCTGCCACTATGCACTCCTTAGACAAAACAACCTTCCTCTCTACCTCTTCCCCTACTTTCCTACCCATAACCCCCTTCCAAAACAAATACACACAACACACCTTCAACTCATAACCTGTGTTATCATCGGTGCCCATCAAACTAACCTGGTGGATAACAGCTCCAAGTATACGTCTCCCTTCGGCAAAAAAGCGATGGCAGCAAGGTGGGGAGTCCCCACCACGTCCTGCCACTCTAAGCAACCCATAGAAAGAGAGCCCCAAGCCCAGAAGTTTAAAGGGAAAGGAACCAGACCCCATCAAAACAGGAAGACGGAATTGCTTGGGAATGGGGATGGGAGGTAGGGAGGGCGCGGTGTGTGCGTGTGCGTGTAAGAGTCCATCACATGACAGTAAAAGAGGACCAGAGTCGTCCGGCAGTCCGCAAAGGAGGGGGGGAAGGGGGTGTCGTTGCCATGGCAACACCCCCCCATCCGTCCAGACTTCCAGAGAGAAGAACTTCAAATCCCAACCGTCAGCGCTCGAGCGGCTCCTTCTTAAAGGGGCACACACAGCGCCGCCAGCGAGTGCGAGAAGGCAGAGTCTGGCGCCCCCCCGGGCGACGCCCCCGTCGCCCCTCGCTGTCCCACCCGCAGCCCCCGCTCCGCGAGCTCCCCGGGGGGCGTCGGGGCCCCAGACCCGGAGAGCTCGGCCGCTGTGGCCCGCCCGGCCCCTGGCGGCGAAAAGGGGGTGTGTGTGCGCTCCGCCGGGGCGCGGACCAGCCCGCCTTCCTCCCGCCGGCTCCCCTCCGCCCCGGCGCCGACCCGACCGGCTGCTTCCTCCCTCCTGACAGGGGACCGCGGGCGGCCAGGGGCGCCGAGGAGTTTCGGGGAGAGCGCGAGCGCGGGCGACCGGTTTCCTCGGCGGCTCGGCGAGCGGGTCCGAACTAACAGTTCTTGGGGAGCCAAGGAGCTGAGGAGGCGAAGGAGCGGGACCGCGCCGGGCGAGGAGCCCCAAGACAAAAGGCGAGCGCTGGAGCCGCCCGCGCCGCCGCCGCTCCCAGCTCTATCCCCGCATTGAACTGACCCGAACCGGAGATTCAACTAAACCCCTCAGCCACAAACTCCTCAGGCTGCGGCAGCCGTCGCTTCGGGAGCCGGAGCCCCGGCCCGTGTCTCTCTTACCTACACAGTGCATGAGGCGGTGGCGCCAAGAGTCGAGTTCCCGCCGGAATCCTCTCCTCTCCGCCGCGCACCGAGGGCTCCGGCACTGAGCGGCCGCGGCGCCGGCGGCAGCAGCGGCGGCGGCAGCGGCCATTCTCTCTCTTCCCTTGTCCATCTGCGTCCCGCGTCACGCGCCCTCATTTACATACGAGCGGCGTAGGCACGAGGCAGGGGCGCGAGCCCTCGGCGCGAGCCCCGGAGCGCGCGCCCCCCGGAGGGGGGTTGATTGACACGTGTCACTACCTTCCCTCTGCCCTTCCCTCCCCCTCCCATCGCTCCCTCAGGGAGAGGCGGGGAGGGAGCGAGAGGAGAAGGAAGCAACCTGCGGCTTCCGCTGACCCCGCCCCCCCACCCACTCCCCTCTCCCCCCTCCCCCCGGAGCTTACTCAAGCGAGCCATACTGCTCCCGCCGCCCGCGAAAACCCCGAGCGGGAGCGAGAGGCCGGGAGTCCCGCCAGGAACCCGCGTGCTAACCGAGCTGACTAGCAACGCCTCCCTCGTGCCTTCGCGACGGGCCGCGGGCCGCTCGGTGACTTCACTTCCCAGACTCCACTGCGCCGGGGGCCCGCCGCGGAGCCCGCCGTCGCGGCGCGCTGCATGCCGGGCGTGGTAGTCCGGACAGGGGTGGGCGCTCACCGGTCCTCCTCGCACATTGGGGGTTGCCGGCTGGCGCTCTCTCTTTTCGCACCGCGCAGCTTCGGGTCTCACCCTTCACTCCCTGCGCTCAGGACGGCGCGCTGCCGGCATTGCCCGGTCTGACCCAGCCGCCTTAGCCCCCTTAGGCTCCGCGATAAAAACCGCAAGAGCTGTCGGCCCTTTGCGATTCAGGCTGCGCGTGGTGTTTTACGATTCTTCAGCTCCCGGAGCGAAGAGATCTCGAAGAGTGGGGATATTTGCAAGGATTGTGAGAAAAGAAAAAAATAATGCGCGGCTTTTCACCGAAAATTATTTCAAGGGACTTAGGTGTGGCTGGGTGAAAATTCCAGTAGGGAAGCTTTTTCTAATTCGCTTAATGTAAACTACTGACGGCAGCGATCCAGTGGAACTTCCACACCTAGACAGTTTACACGCACCTCACCCTGCACGGTGCCTGGCATAGGATTTAGCACTTTACAAATGTTAGGGAATGAATTCTATTCTCTGCTACAGAATAAGAGAGAAAAAGAGATTTTGGCTAAATTATAAACTCCAATTATATGTTTGAGTCGAGAGATTGAATGTACAAAGACAATGGCCAGATTACATATAAAATAGAACTCTGACCCACAACCTGCAACAATCAGCCCAGGAATCCAAACCACAACCTCTGTAGCAATCTGTCCCAAACCGTTAGGACTTGGTCAGTAACTGCCCACTTCCCTAATTTTTGCCCAGACCTCCAATTTAGGACCAACTGAAGAAAACCAGCTCCCTCCCCTAACCAATTACAAAGGATGCTTTACTTCTAGTTAGCCCACCTTCAGCTTCCCTATGCCAACAGCCTCCAGTCAGGATATACCTGAAGCCTTCCCTTTCCTACACTCTTAACACTCTCCCTCTCTTCTGCCTGCCAGAGTCTCTGCCAAATGCAAATGATGGTGGTTGATTCCTTTGCTTGTAACAAGATCTTAGTCTTTGCCTGTTCTTATTTGAGTTGTCCTTTATTTCCAGAGTTTACCACCTGAGCAATTGCTGTGTTTGTATATACACACACAGAAAGAACTGAAGTTAAGCCACCTGAAGTTTGCTGAGAAATACTGTGTGCATTACTTTAAATTTATGCACAAGTTTGTGGGAAATAGATTTTAACTCTTCTTGGAAAAGCCTATAAATTCTGAGTTCAGTAATACCCTCCCTGTTTTGTGGTTAATCCTTATATACCTCTCTTTCTCTTCTATGAGAGAGTATTTCATTGCTCATCATTACCTCAAGAGTGAAGTATGATATTACCTTTTCTAGAATGATCACAGTTGGAGAAGCAGGTGAAATCATTAGTGAAGACACTTTTGGAATTATCAGTGGATAATTTCAGCTACTATTCCACTCATACTGTAATTGCCAAGACGATCAGCTTTCATAGTTTTCCTTATCATTTCAACAGTAATCTCCTGTGTTAGTCAAGATGGCCTAGGTCATGGTGCAGGATCCACGAATCTTAGTGGCTTAAAACAACAAAAATTTTTATTTCCTGCTTACCTACATATCTCTGTTAGGAGGAGGGGAATGGGGGACTTCACACCATGTGGTTCTCTCCAAAGACCCAGATGGCTTAGGGAGGCTCCAACCTTTGGAACTTCCCCAGTTGCCTGGCAGGCAGAAGGAAAATGATAAACGATGAACTGGTTCTTTCTAAAAGTGATACAAGTCACTTCCACCTACATTTCATTGACCAAAGCATAACATATTGGGATATTGATCTTCATGAGGGGAGGAAGATGAAATCCTACATTTTCCCAGAATGAAGATAACCAGAGTTTATTGATGAACAGTACCAATGATTTCTGCAATCCATCCTTTTAGTCACCAGTTTACAATTTACTCTACTTATCCTACAAAATTCATTCATTGCCATCATAAGTGAGACGATCCAAAAGTTCTATTCTGTAATGACATCAATCTCAAACTCCAGCATCTTTGGATGAAGCTTGGTAGTTTTATGTTATAACCAGATATGGCTTCTATGGTTACACTGATCTAAAAAAAAAAAGGTCTCTATACCCTTTCCTCCACACACCTGCATTACACACACACACACTCTCAGCATAACAGTGGAAACCATTATTTCGAAAGGGGAAGAATTAGAGACACATATCAGTAGTTTTACTCAATACCTTACCACAGCTAGCATGGATTGCCAACTTTCCAACTTCTTACAACAGTTTCATTGCCACCCACCACTGAACTCTTAAGTCACAGCCACAGATTCTATCATAATTGCACCCCACTTCTGAGTACCAATTTCTGTGTTGTTAGAATGGGCTACATTATTCTGCAGTAACAAACCCCAAAATCTAGTGGCTTTAAACAAAGGATATGTCTTCCAAAGGTCAGTGTCGGGGAAGGTGGGGTGACTGGTCTATGTCGATTCAGAGATTCAGGTTTTTGGAGCTCGTCCATCTGGAAGCTCCCCAGTCACCATGACAAGAGAAAGAAGATGCTGAATTACACTCTAGCTCCTAAAAGCTTCTGACATAAGTAACATATTTCACTGGAAGAAGGAAATCATATGGCAATGCCTAATTTCAAGGAAGTGATATATCAAATAGCTTTAGGAACATAACAAACCACCCCATAACTCAGTAGCTTAAAACATCAACTATTTATTTAGGTCATGATTTTTTAGGATGGCAATTTAGTCTAGGCTCACCTGGACAGCTCTCCTGGCCTGGACTGGGTAGACTCAATCATGCGTTTGTAGTCAGCTGCTTGTCAGCTAGGAGGTTCTGTTTTTATGGATTAGTAGACAAGGCAAGTGTCCATCATCATCCAGAGGCTAGCCTAGGCTGTTCACATGGCCATAGTCACAGGGTTCCAAGAGCAGCAAGAAAACAAGCCCCAATTTACAAGCACTTTTTAAGTGTCTGCTTGAGTCACATTGGCTCCAGTCCTAATGGCTAAAGCAAGCCACATGGCCAAGCCCAGAGTCAGTGTGGGGAAAGAGAGCCAACTTCCTAATAGGAGTTGCTGCAAGTCACATTGTAAATGCTTACGGACAGAGGGGAGGAAACAATTTGTGGCCGCTTTTGCAGTCTCTTACAGATATGGACGTGCAATGCTAACTTGTTCCCACAAAGAAGGCGAAACAGAAATACTTATGAACAGAACTATTGAATATCACATCTCCAAAATTTCTGGGAAAAGAGGAAAATAAAGGCCCAATATGTTGAAATGCACAAATAGAGTTAACTTTGGAATTCAGTTTGACTTAGAAGAGGAAATAATTTTCCATGGCAAGTTTCACAAATATACAATAATTACACAAAAAACTTGACTTTAATCTAAGGTCACTGAACACAGAGATGGGAATTTAGCAGATTGTATTTTGAGTATTAGTGCTGTGCCAGGCACTTAGTTGGTCCTTAATATTTATTGATTGATGAAAGAGAGTCATATCCAAGATCATCTCCTACACTGAAAATCCAGTTACTCACAGTGAAGTTTAACCTAACAGCAGATATATGATATGAAAATGTTAGTGTTTTTTGGAAAGATATTTTTCTTGTCATCTATTTCCTATACAAATTGTATCCATTATTTATTGCCATGTAACAAACCATTCCATAATTTAGGGTCTTAAAAGAAGAACCGTTTTTCAGGGCTCACAAATCTACAGGTTACCTAGGCTGTTCTGTTGATCATCTCCACTGGGCCTGCTGATGCAGGAGATAGGATGACCTAGGATAGCCTCACATGCCTGGAGTTTGGCTCCCTGTTTGTTGAGATAATGGGAACGACCAAGCCATATGTCTCTTCTCATCCAGAGGCTAAGTAGGGGCTTATTTACATTATGGCAACATATCAGACTCGACAAGAGGGCAAGCGCTAATATGCAAGTGCTTTGCTTGCATCATGTTTGCTACTGTCCCACTGGCCAAAGCAAATCACATGGGCAAGCCCAAAGTCTGAGTGGGAGGACACTAACAAATGACAGAGCATAGAAAGGTGTGAACAAATTAGGATTATTTCTGCAACCAAATCAACCATATCCATCCAAATTCACTTTTATCAACCTTAAGCAGGTAAGCCCATCTGTAGAGTCCTCTTATACAGTACTACTTAGTATAGATATAAATTAGTGGGCAAGTTAACAGTTTATTTATTGATTTATTTTAATGTTTATTAGTTGATTCTCGGTATGGATGGGGTACATTTTAGGAGAATATGATTTAAAGATACAAATAAGTTGAAGTAGTTTGAAACACTCATGTCTCCACAGAAGAGAATTATAAAATTACAGAGGGGTATGATCAGAGTAATGTTTTTTGAGATACTACCCAAAATAAAAGCTATCCTTTAATTTTATAACAAAGATGAGCAACCCAGTATAATAGTAGGATGGTTAAATACCTATTCAATTATGGATTAATAACATGTAACACAAAAATAATATACATTCTGTAATTTAATGAAATTTGAACACATTTTAATGCATTAGATATTTGTAATTGTGCAGCATAACTATTAGAAGACTTACTTACAAAAGGCTTCATTAGGCTGAGAAAACATTTCTTGGATAAACCATATTAGCTTCTTTTAAAAATTCCTCTGTACTATGTATCCTTTAGTTCTTGACTGTAACGCATCCCACTGATTGGAAATTAAAAATCAAAGACACATTTGATTAACAAATTATTTAAGACAGGGAAAAAAGCCCCCTTCCAGAAAATTTCTAATCAGCCTCATAATCAAATTATGCTAAACTTTATGCATAAAGTTTCATAAAGTCTTATCCAGGCTTATGAGTCAAGGATTTCTCAGTATTCTTTTCTCCATGAGAGGATGGACTCCCAGAACACCGTCATATCAGATACATACATTCAGATGCATCTATATTCTAATATTGAAATTGAATAGGTAGAGGTATCTAAAATAGATGAAGGGTTTTATCTTCTTGATGCATTTCCAAATATCATCAAAACTTTTTGTATATTTTTAAGGAGCAAAGATAAAATTTCACAAGATGGAATGAAAATGGAAGAAGCAGAGATATAGTAATGCATTTCTTCTTGATGCATTTCCTATTTCCAATTCCAAGAGTTTCCTTTGCATGCATAAAAGTGGGCATGGTAGCTAATCCAATTCTACCACTTGTCTCAGAGTGGCATCTTAGATTTTTGTTCCTTATGCTTCTTATTTATTCCAACCATTGGGTATTTTTCAAACATTACAGCTATACCCTGTTATTCTCTATTTATTAAATGTCATACAATTGTATACAATTTTACTTATATTAGGACAACTCAGGCTATAAACTGACAGGATAAACAACACCAAAATTAGGTTGAGCATTTTTCTAATTAAAAAAAATAATTTACCTTTGAACTTTGGCCATTTACCATCTATTTTCTCTTGCATCCCAGCAGATGATAATAGAGCCTGATCAATCACTACTCTTTTTGTGTCCACTTGTAATTACACCTGTGGTCTATAATGCATTACTATCACTTTCATTTTTGTCTTTTAATAAAATTTTAATTTAATCAATTATATGCTCAATGAAGGCAATTTGATCCAGTTAAATCCAGTTGCATCATTTAGTATCAAAGTGAAATAAAAAAATGTCATCTATAGCACTTAAGAATATTACAGTTTAGATGGAATACAGATCATCTAGGTCAATCCCTTGATTTTACAGATAGGGAAATTGAGGCCCAGAGAGGATGAGCAATTTATGAATTAATGTTAGGTCATACAGTTTATAAGCAGCAGTTCCCAAACTAAAGATCAGATTTCCTGATTTCCCCTTGCTATAATAATAACTACCATTTTGATTTCCCCTTGCTATAATAATAACTATCATTTCTGGAGCACTTAAAAATTATTAACTCATTTAACCTTTAACATAGCCCTATGCAATAAATGCTACTATTATTATCTCCATATCACAGCGAAGGAAATAGATCTTGCCTCAGAGAAGTTAAGTTAAATAACTTGTCTAACATCACCCAGCTAGTAAGTAGTGGAAATGGAATTTGAATTTGTCTTTCCAAATTTTAACCATTACTTTATACTGGGGAACATAAAGAAGATGACAAAGCTGCCTAGTATAACATAGTGATTTTGGAAGTGGATGAGGATTGTGCTTAATAATATAAATAGAAGAATTTTTCTGCTATAAGGGTTAAAAATATGGTGATACACAGGAAAAATACAACTAAATAACTTATAGACTATAATTAACAGTAATATAATTTTTGTAGCAAAGAAGGTACCATATCAATGCTACAGATTAAAAAAAAGAATATGAGGTTTAGTTTTATGAGATTAAGCATTCTTTTTTTCTTCATTTTCTTCACTAACAAGGAGACCTTGGTCATGTCATTTAATCAATCTATGCTAATTTAAGTATCTTTCTGAACACTGGAGGAACAAATGAGTTTGTTCTTAAGATTAAAAGAGATAAATGTGCCTAGACAGAACTTTTTAAAGTAATGCTTCCATAATTTGTTAAGCTGCCTTTTGTCTATTTTATTTTTTAAGTTGACATAGAGTTTACTTAAAAATTAATAAATAAAATGAAAGCATAGTGTTTTAGTCTGCTAGGCTGCTAAAAGCAGATCCACAAAATAGGTTGCCTTAACAATGGGAATTATTAGCTTACAATTTTGAGTTTGACAAAAATGTCCAAATCAAGGCATTATCAGGCAATGCAAGACCTGGAAGACTGATTGTTGGTGATCCTTGATTCCTTTGCCACATGGCAAAGCACATGGAGGAGCCTGCTGGTCTCTCCCTTCTCTTCTGGGTTTTATTGCTTCAGGTTCTTGCCTCCGTGGCTTTTTCTCTCTTTGTCTGAATTTCATTCTCTTGTAAAGGAGTCTAGTAAGAAGATTAAGACTTAGGCCATGCCTAACTGAAGTAACCTCATCAAAAAGGTCCTACTTACAATAGGTTTACACCACAGGAATGAATTAGCTTTAAGAACATAATTTTCTGAGGTACATTCAGTTCCAAACCACAACAGAAACAATTGGGATTTTTTAAAAAAGAAAACAGGAACAATAATGGACTTCTTTCAGGCTACACCACTCCACTGCCATTCTTAAGCCCTACTCTTACATCCAAACTTTTCAGCCCTGATGTCAACACAGTGACAGAAGTAGGTGGTATGTTCTGTATTTTACAGGAGTTATATTTTAAACAAAGTAATTCAGATCTTTTGGCCTTTCTGCATGTTGAAACTCCTGATGCAAATTAAGCCATAGTGTCTTACATGAATAAGGCATATTGTTTTACTTACTAAAATGCCTTAGGAAACAGATATATGAACAAACAATTTATAAATTTGATCATTGTTTTTCAAGATGTTGATAATAGCCAGGGTTTGGTCATCAGAACATAATAGAAAACACCAATGTTTAGTGTTAAAGAGATCCAGCAGTAAAGCTCTGCAGTGAAATCCAGTGAGTTAAAGAAGGTTATTTTAAAATATTGCCATAAGGAAGGTTTGTTCAAGCTGTAAAATCCCCAATGATAAAGCTAGCCTTCTGCTTGATCATACTTTAGTAAAGCCCACAGTGATCAAGACCCACCCTTGTACACAGAGCTTCCAATAAACTTTAAAATATCCATTGGCTGCCAAGAGCCCTTACATATTTGAGGGAAACATCCAACCTGAAAGAAAGAGACCCAAATGAAAAGACAAAAGAAATTCAGAGAAAACAGAGACAAAACAAAGAACAGAAGAAAACTTCTAATTATTTATAACCAACATCTTCAAAGAGTTAAGAGAAGACATTGCATCATTGAAGCAAGAAGTACTTTGAAACAAGATGTTATAGAAACAGAGAATAGTGAGAAAACAAGAAAGTGCTCTTGGTAATTAAAAACATGTTAGGTTAAATTAAAACAAAATTCAATAGAAGTTTTGAAAGATAAAAATGAGGAAATCTCTTCAAGGTAGCATTAAAAAAAAAAGACATGGAAATGGACAATGGGAGATAAGAAAAGTGCAAGAACGATCCAGGAAGTCCAACATCAGACTGACATGAGTTGCAGAAAGAGAGAACAGAACAAACTGAGGGCAGGGTATTATTATAATAGAAATTTCTGAGAACTGAGGGAAATGAACCTCCAGATTATCTTTCCACTCCAAGATACAATCTGAAATTTCAGGACCTCAGGAATAATGAGAAGATTTTGAAATCTTCCAGAGAGGAAAACAATAGGCCAAGTGCAAAGAATAAGAAATCAGAATAAAGATGACAGTGAACTCTATCTTCAAAATCATAGCCGAAAACAATCTAAACCTAGAATTCTAAAATCTGCCAAACGACTCATCAGGTATAGGAATAGAATGGTGATTTTCAGGGTTTCAAGATCTGAACACATTTACCTCCCATATGCCCCTTTTCAGAATGCTACTAGAAGATGTGCTTCCTTAAAAGAAAGGGGACATGTGATCTAGGAAACAGGGTATCCAACATAAGAGAAAGGAATTCCTAAGGTAAGGAAGAGTAGTTACGGTTGAGAATGGATAACAGATCTGGAAAGCAATCTATCCAAATAAGAGTAGAATAATGAAGGGACCCAGGATTGAATTACCTGGGACAAAAAGAAGCATAAATTATATAAGAGCTTTGATTTGTGGAAAATTGAAAATTGGAAGGCTACTGGGGAGAGCAAGAAAAAGTAACAATAAATTTTGTAGTTTTCAAGGACAGATATTAAAGTTGTTTGCTCAAAGAAGGATTTACTAAAATTTTGAAAAATTCCAGGTGTTGGCTTTGGGCACAGAATAGACCCAGGTACTCAAAAATATTACTTCTCTCTGCCTCTTAGCTCTGTTTTCCTCTTAGTGGTTTCCATTCTTAGGTCAGATGGCCCCATGTGCTGGCAAAAGTGGCCAAGAGTAACTACAGACTGTATTCCTCAGATTAGCAAATCATGTTTTTCAATAATTCCTCCAAAATACCAGGCTGATTCATATTTGACCAACTATTGTCAATTACTCATTCCTGGGCCAATCATTATGGCCAAGGGAATAGGATATTCTGATTGTTTGGGCCTGGGTCACTTGTCCAACTCTAAAATCTTGGGTCAGCCCCATCCAAAACACTGGGCCTCAAAATCAGGGAGAGATGTTCCTTAAAGGAAGACTAGGGCACTATTACCAGAAAAAGAGAGTATAGATACGTAGAAAAAAACAATCAGTCCTCCCTGAATACATAGCTACTTTATTTTAAAAATTCACCTACTTTTACCTCTACCTCTTACTACAAATATTTCTTCAAGTGAACTTTTGAAATAGAAATTAGCATTGAGAATGCTTGTTCAATATGACTTTGTATCTCCTTATATGTTGCCTCTGACAGTTAAAATTTCACGGCATGTAAATATTTGTGGACCAGCACTGTCCAATAGAAATATAATGTAAGCCACAAATCCCATTAATGTGAATTTTCTAGTAGCCACATTTAAAAAGTAGAAGTGAAATTAATTTAACTATATATTTTATTTAACTCAACAAAGCCAAAATGTCATCAACATATAATCAATATAAAAGTTAAGATACTTTACATTCTTTTTTATTTTCTGTACTAAGTCTTTGAAATTCTGTGTGTATTTTACATTTATAGCACATTTCAATTCAGATTGGTCACATCTGAAGTGTCGAATAGTCACATGTGCCTAAACGCTACCATGTTGGTCTGGACTGTGAAAGCTTTTATAGACACCAAGTAGATTCCTCATTCTCTCTTCCCCCCAACAATTTCCTCTCTGAAAAACCTTCCCTCTCCTTTATAATCAGCTTTCTTCCTCCAATCAAATGGGACAATGTTAATTTATTCACAGTCTTATAATTTGAAAAGGAGAATAAAAAGAAGAGTCCACACATTTTCTCCTTCTCAAGACTAAGTGCTGAAATGAAATTGTAAATCATGTTGGTGCTTTCCTTCAGCAGGAGTTAACGCAATATGAAACAGATGATCACATCTCAATAATTATGGTACTACTTGGCAGGAAGACGGGAAGAAAGAATTTGGCCTGGTAGCATTTAATAGCTGCCCAGATAGGTTCTACAAGGAATACAGAAAGTGAAAAGAATCAAGTTACCGGCGTTCAGCTAATGAAATAGTTGCATCATGCTGTTGGGGGAATCTTAATTGCTAAGATAGAATGCCTATTAGCACACCTTTATCCCTCAAAGAAGTCTGGTTTGCATATACTCACTTTTGAGAATAAATCTTTGGATGTGCTTTTTTGGTAAGTTTAAAAAGCAGACTCTTTTTCTCTTATGAATCCCTTGATCCAAGAGTTTATTTTGGCACCCTGAGGATGATGCAAAACTTATTGCCAGAGCAGTATTTTTACTTAACGCATTTTACTTAAAGGTTTCCAAGCACTCTTTAAGTTAAGAAAGATGAAATTTAAATAAAATAATAAAATAAACGCCCTCCAAAATGTCAACTGCTTTGGGTTGGATTTTTCATACTTTCTCATACTTTTCTCAGCTCAAACAAAACTGCAGTGTATCTAAAAATGTGATAGAATTTTATTTTGCAAATTTAGTATGATTAGAATTTATATACAGCTATAAAAATACAGTTCATTTTTTTTACGAATATTTTAAACAACTTGCATTTAGATAAACGGGCTGATTTAATTTTAAAATGTCAATATTTAAGGTATATTATTTATCATAAAATATCTTCTAGTCAGAAAGCAGTATCTTGGGGTCGGATGTGGCTCAACTGGTTGGGCGTCCGTCTCCCATATGGAGGGACCCGGGTTCGATCCCCGGGACCTCCCGGTAAAAACAAAAACAAAACAAAACAAAACAAAAGCAGTATCTCACATGTAAAAATGAGTATACTACAACAGTCCAATTCAACAAATATTTTGGGCACCTAATATATGTCAAGTGTTAAAATAGGTCCTGGGACTTCGGAGATAAGGCATAGACTCTGTTCTTGATGATCAAGGCGCACGGCTATGGGTTTTGTTGTGTAGGATTTGTCTCCTTCCTTTTGGAAACTTAGTCCTGATTTTTTTCCCCTGAAGACCACCCTTCACCTCTTTCCAGTTTACCTGCTTACTATGGAATTGACTCCATCTTCTGACTTCAGAGGTAAGCAGGTGATTCAGGACTGGTCAATGAGAACATTGCATTCCACTGGCCACATTATGTCCAAGATAGGCACATTACCCAGTCAGGAAAGAGGAGAAAACAGTGAGATTTTAGGAAAGGTCCCTTGCTATGTGCTATGACCATCTTACATGAGGCTCGAGAGTGGAACCAAAACCAAGAAACAGAGGTCACAAAAGGAAAGAGGAGCCAAGTCCTGCAATGAGCCCTGTGTAAAGCCATTAACCCTTGGACTAAAGGGTGAGATGAAGGGAGTAAGCTGAATGAAAGGAACAAGATGAGGGTGTTTAGAAGAGGAACTTCATGTCAAGGAACATCACAAAGAGGATGGCAGGATCACTGAAATATTTTAAGCAGAGGAATGACATGGTCATATTTGTCTTCAAGATAGACCACTCTAGAAGTATGTGCACAACAGGTTTGAGGGGGAAAGAGGCAAAGAAAACATTTAGAAGATGTTATCAAAATCCATTCAAGAGCAGTGGTGGGGAGAAGATGATGGAGAAATGGAATATTTTTTTATTATTTAAAATTGGAGTTTTAAAATATTTTAAAAATGTAAGTAATACATGCATGTGATTTATGAATAAAGTAGTACTGAATGGCTTATAATGAAGAAAACAGGAGCCTGCTGTCTTGCCTTTCCTTAATCCTGATCCTGTTCCCCAGAGCAAATGACTTCATTTTTAAAACTGTTTATGTGTACAGGTATTTTTGTGGTCAGTCAGAACTGACATGTTCAGTTGCACAACTGTATGTGGCAGACTTGTAGTAACTCCATATCTCCAAATAACAGGTGTTTATCATTATTTTCTTGTCATGAATTTAAGACATTATCAAAATATCCATTTTCCATTCCTCCTTCCTCTCAATATAGTTACCTCACTATTTGAATACATCTTTTTATTACATTTGTCATTTTATGCAATATACTTTTATTGCTTGTTTCATGAACCATGGACAATATATTTGAGTCTACATTTCTCAAGATGAAGATTTTTAACACCTTCACCTTTCCATTTTCTTTCTTTCTCTTTCAGTTTCCACTTTTTGTCATCTGTACTTTTACATCAAGTCTGATAACTTTTACAATCTATTCTGTAACCATATTTAAATGTTCTATGCTTTATCTACATGTTGATCCTAAAAGTTCATCATCAATAAAAGTTGTAAACATGTTATGACGATGTTCTCTGAATAGCCCAGGTTTTTCTTCCTTCCTCCTTCTCTCCCTCCCTCCCTCTCCTTCCCTCTCTCTTTCTCTCTTTCTCTCTCTCCCTGTCCTTCTCCCCTTCTCCCCTTCTCCCCTTCTCCCTTTCTCTCTTTCTTTCTTTTTTCCAAAGTTTTCTAACTGCCTATATGTTCTTTTGCTTTGTGAACCCTAGTAGAATCTTTAGGCTATTTTCAAGGATACTTGCAAATCTCCTAAATTGCCCCTTTCCCCAGCTGCCTCCTCAGGCAGCCCTCTTTTCTCCTACTGTAGCATGGACTGACTGCATGCTGGGCAGATTTCCCAGGAAGTCATTCTGGTACTTCCTATCATTACTGTGTTCTCTTTTGTGGTTTACTCCTTTGTGTGGCCGGACTATATCTTCCAGGAATTTCCTGAAAATAGGTATCTGAGAAGTAAAATTTCTTAGTCTTTACATTTTGAAGATGTTTTTATATACCTTCACACTTTTTTTTTTTTTTTTTTTAAGATTTTATTTATTTATTCATTTATCCCCCCCTTGCTGCTTGTGCTCACTGGGTCAGCTAACCACGCCGTGCGGGTGGGCTTGCCCTCACCAGGAGGCCCCGGGAACCGAACCCGGGGCCTCCCATATGGTAAACGGGAGCCCTACTGATTGAGCCACAGCCGCCTCCCTATACCTTCACACTTGACTGGTATTTTTCACCTAGAACTTTGAAAGGCATTTGTGATGGTTAAGTTCACTGTTCAACTTGACTAGATTATGGTGTCCAGCTGTTTGGTCAAGCAAGCATGGGCCTGACTGTCACTGTGAGGCTATTTCATGGATTTCAATAATCAGTCAGGTGATTGCATCTATGGCAGATCACTGGTACTATCAACAAAGGAGTTTGCCGTCAGCAATGAGAGAAGTCTCATCCAATCAGTTGAAAGGAAGAACCGATGATAACAGCAGTCAGAAGGAAGAATTTCTACCTCTACTCAACCAGGCAGCTTTTCCTGGGGAATTTATTGAAACCTTTATCAGAATTCCCAGATTGCAGCCCTGCCCTATGGAATTTGGATTTGCCAATCTCCACAGTCGTGTGAGCTAATTCCTATAATAAATCTCATAATATTTACATTATATAGGTATTTATAGATCTTTCTCCTGTCAGTTCAGTTTTCCTGGAGAACCCTGACTAATGCAGCATTGCTTCAATGTGCTTTACTAGCATTCTGGATTTGCTGATGGAAAGGTTGATGTTATTTGATTTTCACTCCTTTAGGACCATTTCTGGGAAATTTTCTTTGAAAATTTCTTGCCTTCTCTTCTCTCCCATTCCTGAACTCCTATCAGTAAGGTTTTATACTTTCTGGATTCAATCTCTGTTCCTTACTTTCTCTCATATTTTTCATAGCTGTCCTTTTTCTTTCCTGCATTGTAAAAGTTTTTTCTTTATATTCCAACTTATTATACTGTTTGGTTGGTTGGTTTGTTTGTTTTTGGTTTTACTTTGGCAAACATGTTTTTAATATCCATGTGCACTTTATAATACAAAGACTCCCTTTTTCACAGCATTTTCTTATTATTTTGTGTTACATTTTCTTTTTAAATCTATCTGAAGATAGTGATTAAGGTTGTTTTCTTAAAGTTGATTTCTCTTCCTGAATTGTTTCCTCTGGGTTCACATTCTCTTCTGCTTGCTTATTTTATGCCCTCTTTCACTTTTTTTTTTTTTTTTTAAAGGAACACTTAGAAGGATCTGGCAGTGTTTTACTATTTATCTTTTTTTCTCTCAGGTAGCTGAGACAGTTTGAGAGTCATACATGGAAGTGTGCCTTATCAGCCCTGTATTCATTCTACGATTAACTGAAGTTGTTCAGTAAATATATTCAATTATCATCTTTACCATACATGGAGGACTAATTTAAAATAGTTTTTTTGGCTAAAAAAAATACTACCATGCAGTATAGCTTGCTTGACAAATTTAGGATTTCATAGTACAGCTGTTTTAGAGCTTAAATGAAAAATATTTAATATTGCCAAGGCTCCAAAAATACATTTTTATCAACCATCTCACTTTAAAAGACAGCGGCCTGGCCTGAAATATATGGAAAAATTTAGTTATAAAGGTGACTGTTTCCAACCCTTGGAGACTACATCCATTGGGTTCAATTCAAACCTGGATTTGCAAACATCCTAGAATTAGAAAGTATTTGCACAATACTTGTCTTTTCTAAGAACTTTTAAAACAATTATTAACTAGCAACTTTTTTGTAAAAAACAAATTATTTGATTAAGCTCTTTGGCAAAAATGAAAAGTGAAAAAGTCATTTGGGCCAGCACCATGGATTCCATTCATGAGGCCAACTGAATGGTTGCCTTAATAACCTTGGTTTGATTTCTGAAACCTTTCTTAACATAAAATGATGAATTTGGCCATACAGTAGTCACAGTAATGTAAGTTTTACAGCAATGGTGGTACATCAATTCTACAGTACCTCTTTTGCCTTCACCATCTTGCTACTTCGGTCTGCCTTTCAGCAGACTTGTGGAAATATCACACAAGCTGATAAAGAAGGTGCTTACCGACACGGAATGTTTCATAGTTAGGAAGCTTCTATTCTTCTTTTCAGAGGTACCAGGACCAGGGATTGAACCCAGAACCTAATGTATGGGAAGCTGGCACTCAACCACTAAGTCATAGCGGCTCATCTCGTCTGAGTTGGTTTTTTCCTTCCTTTGCCTTTTTGTCTGTCTTTGTTTTTAAGTAGGCACCGGGGACAAACCGGGACCTCCCATATGGGAAGCAGGCGCTCAAACAAACGCTTGAGCCACATGCGCTCCCAAGCTTCTATTCTCAAGAGGTTCGATCTCAATTGTTTGCTAAAGCATATTCGTCATGATTATGTATTTAACTTATTAGTATCTGGATTTATTTTAAAAAGGTGTTTCTGTGTGGCAGACAGCAAGGGAACTTTGCATAAAGTCAGAGATCTAAGCTTAAAAAAATGAGTCCACAATGTGCTTTTTGGGCAAGCTTAGGCATTAAAACAGCTAGCATTAGTTGTGTATAGAGTACCTCTTTAAATGCACTGCAGCTTCTGCCTTGGGGTAGTAGACTTCTAAGCAACTTGGAGGGAAAGGATGCGCGGGCAGGGTGTTCATTGTTTTCTTCCTCTGCTTAGGCGTCACCTGACAAACTGAGAAGATAGGAATGTAAAGTAGGAGGTGGGGCCAAGCACCTAACTGAGTCCAGTCGAGAAAGGAGGCCCAGCTAACCTATCTGGAGTCTGTGTGAATCAGAAAAGATGTTCCCTCCGGATGGACACAGTTGCTATGGCAGGGCTCACAGCTCCAGGGCTGAGTGTGCAGTGGGTTTCAGCCGCCCCATCCCCTCGGCAGGCTGTCTCCTCTATGCAGTGCACAACTAGC
The DNA here is from genome assembly GCA_026826555.1 of Tolypeutes matacus. Lineage (NCBI taxonomy): Eukaryota > Metazoa > Chordata > Mammalia > Cingulata > Chlamyphoridae > Tolypeutes > Tolypeutes matacus. The sequence continues at coordinate 13,153,197 of JAKSZT010052319.1, read as the reverse complement.
CCAGTTGGACTGACCCTCAGACTGAAAGTAGGTGATAATGGCGAGGTGTGGCAGGTGAGAATGTTGGCAACGACAAGTTTACGAAAATGGAGTATTTGGGGACGGTAATGGAACAGTGTAGGGAGAGAGGATGAGTTCTTTCACTCATTCATCCAGTAGGTACTGGGTATCTGCTATGCACTATGCACTCTGATGCGCCTTGGCACACAATACACGGCAGAATAGGAAAGGCATGGTCTCTGCCCTCAGGAGCTTACTGCCTAGTGCAGACACAGCATGAGCCAACAGACAGCAAACACACTATTGCAAATCATGGAAAGTGTTATAAATGAAATAAAAAATAATATGAGAGAAGGAAAGAGGAGGATGGAGTGATCAGGGAACAATACCTCAAGGTGAAGTCTAAGTGGAGACCTGAAGGATAAGACTTAGGGGTGATATTGATTAAAGCTGAGTCTGCTGAGATGGGACACAAAAGACTTGACCTAAGAAATCTTGGGTTCACTGATTTTATATTTCATTGTATCTTTTTTTATTTTAGGCTTTTTATATTGCTTCTATTTCCTATAATTAATAGATTTCATTATTTTGCTGAGAGTTTTGGGCAGATTCTTCAATTGGAAATGAATTCATGAATACAGCTCAATTTAGCTTTATCAGTTGTTAGAAATTTGCAGCAATTGTGAAATATATATGTTATTATCCAATGATTTTATTTTCTCAGAGAGCTGGAGACTTTCAGGTTTCCTATGAGGCCCAGGGATTCCCCCAGAACTTGAATCAGTTGCCATAATGTCTGGGAGCAACACTAAGGGTGGTTGTGTGCTTGCTATGTTCACAAAAAGCCCCTCCCCACACCTTGCATAGCCAGAACTGGCCTCAGCCATTCCAAGCAGAATATTGATACCAAAATAGTTAAAATTAAATTCACATTAACTAATCTTCATTCCCCCTCACTTTCATACTAGTTTTGTATCATTGCATTTGAGATCTAAGATACAATAAGGAAAATAAACTTCTTCTAAATGTCTGTGTGAACTGCCTACAATATTTTCACATACAGTTATTTCTGTGCTCAAATGCTACTTGCAAAAAAGTTGGTTTGGAAGCATCAGAAAATAAAATAAGGGATTAAACATAAAAGATTTTGGCCAGAACGGGTTTTAGCTTTAGAGATGATACAGAACTCTAGGCTGCTGCTTCTCACCATTTCGATTTTACATTTCCAGTGGAGCCTCCTGTGATAGTTAAATTCATATGTCAATTTGGCCAGGTTATGGTGTCCAGTTGTTTGGTCAAGCAAGCATTTGTTTTATTGTTACTGTGAGAATATTTCATGGATTCAAATAATCAATTAGTTGGTTACATCTACAGTGAGCTAAAGAGATTTCCTTCAGCTTATTCAGTTGATTGTAAATGTAGAGATGATAGAGAACTTGGGGAAATTTAGTTGTGATGTTGGATGGAAGGTAGAAGTTGAAAGTGATGAACTTGGATATTTAGCCGAGAAGATTTTCAAGTTAAATGTGGAAGGTGCAGCCTAGTTTCTCCTTGCAGTATATGGTGAAATGAGGCTGGAAAGGAATAACCTGAGAACTGAACTCCTAAGCACAAAAAAAACAGAAACTGATGGTTTGGAAAATTCTGAGCCTATCCAGATAGTATGCTCTGAGACTAGGAGATGGAAACAGCTCTATCAGGGACCTCCATGAGTTTCTGGAAAGCAGATTGTGAGGGTTTAACTGATTATGGAACCAGTCAGCCATTTCATTGGAAGTCAGGAGTGGAAATGCAGTTATGCGGGAAGGATCTGTGGAAGGTTCCATTGTCTGATGGTTTGGACCCCTGTGAACTGCACACAAAGCCAGCATGGCTTTTGTGAAATTAGTATGAGTGGAACCACTGTCAGCCTGGACTGAAAGGGACAGAGAAGGGGTGAATTGAAGGAAGAATGACTTCAAGGGCAGAACCATGGAGTCCAAGGTCTGGACCAAAGAGATCTCCTAGGGCCAAGAGAGTGGGCCCACCCATGTCTGTGGAAAGGGTAGGTTCACCCTTGCACTTGGAGTGGGCATGCCATATGCTCTGGTGCTTGGAGGGTGTGGGACTTATGCCCTGTTTTTCAGGGAGAGTGGTGCCACCCCAGTGCTCAGAGACAGTGGGGCCTATGTCCTAGTGTTTGCAGAGAGACTGGCCACATCCCAATGCTTGGTGAGTGTGGGGCCTTCACCTCAGTGTTCAGAGAGAGCTTGGCCACTGGGCAAGGGCTGGGAAGGGTGGGGCTCCTACTTCTTCAGACTTGGAGAACAAAACCTCAATCCATAGTTGACTTTCAGACCTTGAAATCTAATAGAATTTGTCCTGCTGGGTTTTGGAATTGTTTGGGAACAGCAACCCATATTTTCTTTCCAATTTCTCCCTTCTGGAATGGGAATTTTTATCTTATGCCTGTTCCTCCATTGTATTTTGGAAGCAGATACTTGTTCTCTAGGTTTCACAGGCCCACAGAGAGAGGGGAATTGTGCCTTAGGTCAGACCACACCAAAAACTGATTTTGATGAGCCTTTGTACTTACCATTGTTACTGAAATGACTTAAGGTTTTGGGGAAGTTTTGATGGAATGAATATATTTTGCATATGGAAAGAACATGTCTTTTTGGGGTCCAGTGGGTGGCCGTGATGGCTTGGAGCTATGTACTCCAGAAAAAACATGTTCTTAGACTCAGTCCATTCCTGTGTGGGCCCCTTGTAAGTAAGAGCTTTTAATGAGGTTACTTCAGTGGCCCAGCTGACCCAGGACGGGTCTTAATCTTATTACGGAGGGTCTTATAGAGAAAGCCACAGAGACAGCCAGAAGCTGAAGTCAACAGAACCGAGAAGCCAGAAGAGGCCTCCACATGCATTGCCATGTGACAGAAGAGGACCAAGGATGGCTGGCAGCAAGCCCCCAAATGCCACAGTCTTGTGGAAGAAAGTGCTGTCTTGATGATGTCTTGATTTTGGACTTCTCCTAGTTTCAACACCATGAGCGAATACATTCCCGTTGTTTAAGCCAACCCATTGTATGGTACTTCTTTTGGCTGCTGGGAAACTAAAATGCCTCCCCAGAGATTTGAGGCTCCCTGGGTATTCTGTGTTCCTTCTTGTTCTCTTTCCAATGACTCTGTTTTCTTTCTTTTTTTTTTTGTAGCACTTACCATTATCTGAAATTATCATATTATTTGTTTTTTGTTTTTTTTTTTTTCTTGCTTGTTTATTGCCTGATTCCATACAGTGAAATTCAAGCTACATGCAGGCAGGATCTTGTGTACCTTCTTCATAGCTGTATCCACAGCACCTAGAACATAGCACATATTTAATTCTCAATAAATATTTGTTGGGTGAATGCTTGAATGAATGGAATTCAGGAATAGAGAAACGTCCTATAAATAAAAGCTTATTGACTCAAAGGTGGGAAATGTCTTCTTTTTTTCTGATTTATTTATTTCCCCCTCCCTGTTGTTTTTGCACCTGCTGTCTACTCTCTGTGTCCATTCACTGTATAATTCTTCTGTGTCTGCTTGTCTTCTCTTTAGGTAGGACCAGGAACTGATCCTGGGACCTTCCGGAGTAGGAGAGAGGCCCCCAATCTCACGCGCCACTTCAGCTCCCTGGTCTGCTGTGTCTCTTATTGTCTTTCCTGTGTCTCTTTTTGTTGCGTCGTCTTGCTGTTACAGCTTTCCACTCGGGCCAGCGTTCTGTGTGAGACAGCACTCCTGCGCAGGCCAGCATTCTCAGGCAGGCCAGCACTCCACTTGGGCCAGCTCGCTGCGTGGGCCAGCTTGCTTTCACCAGAAGGCCCCGGGAATGCTGGACCTCCTATATGGGAGCCTAATTACTTGAGCTACATCTGCTTCCCTGTCTTCCATATTAAATGATTTTTCTATTAGATTTTATACGTCACTTATATTTAACTAATTCAGTAAAATTATAACTGTGGACAAATTCACACAATGAAATCATTAAGGAAGGCATGACTATCTATTCCTCTAGAGTTCAAATTATTAATTATATGTTGTATATTCATTACTGTAGAAATTCCTTCTAAAGTTTAGGATTCTCTTGTAGTATTTATCACTTTGCTTTACACACTGCACATAGTAAAAATAATAGTGTTATTATTATTTTTATAATAATTATACCTAGCATTTATTGAGCACATAAATGCTGTTTTAAGTGTTTTATATAGATAATGTCATGTATAGCTCATAGCAACCTTATCACTTGCCTAAAGTTACAAAGTTAATAAGTGACCAAACCAGAAAGTGAACCAATGAAATGTCATACTTGAACCTATGCTTTTAACTGTATTCATATACTATCTCCAGTAGCATAATAACAAGTTGTTCTACAATATGCTTTGGGTGAAATGGTATGAGTTTAGGAAAAGTACTCAGAGAAGGAGGACAGGAATTGGGCATATGTCCCAGAGTGTTTACTATGACTTTCAAAGTGACAACTTCAGGAGAGATGGTCACTCATTTAAAAGTATAAGTTCTGCAGTGTTGACTTTTTTAAAAAATCACTTTAAGTTCTCTATAAGTTACCTCCTGTCTTTGTAATTTCTGGAATTTTGACAGAGCGTTAATGTGCAAAAAATTCATAGAAGACTGTAACAGAATAGAATAAATTAGGTAGATGAGGAAGATGTCTTACAAAATCATTGCAGTAGGTGCATATTCATTTTGTGATATTGAAAGCAGAAGAATTTTGTAATGGCATTCCAAATAAGAGCGTTCAATAAAATAGCCAAGAAAAAAATGTACAAATCAATCAATTTCCTATATTATCAGAACTATTTATCAAGAAAGGAAAGTTAATAATGCAATTCACAATAGTCATATAAAATGGTCTAAGAGTAATGTTAACAAGAAAGTATAAAACCTAGAAAATGAAAAAACTTTGTTGAGGGATAATAAACAGAAGACAAATTAATAGAGAATCATACCATATTTATGCAAAGGACAAATAGGTACAAATTTGCGAGGCATGCAAAGGTGAGTGTCTAACCAATCTTGGGCAATTACACTACTTTATCCCTTTGCTAGAGAGAAGTTGGCCCAAAAGATAAGTACTCAAAGAAAACTGAAGCAATCAAAAACTTTCCTAGGATCTTTAAAAATTGAAGCTGGGAAAGAGACATTCCATTACCTCTCAGGTCTTGAAGATGAAAGAATGTGAATCTGGGGTTCATGGCAGCCATGTTTTCTACCATTTGGGGAAAACCCATCTGAAGGCAGCAAAGTCCTAGAAGTATCAAGTCCCTGGTTCTAGTTTCCAAACTCTCCAGTGCTACCTTATTTATTTCTGTGTTTTTTTGTTTTTGTTTTTGCTATGAACTACTTCAGTAACTTTCCAGTAAATTCTCATTTATTTGTTTTTATTTTTTGCTGCACTTATTGAAGATTTAATACATAGAGGAAAGGTCTCCTTATGCTCATAGAGTTTGTAGTCTAGTGGGTGGTGCTAGATTATAAACAAATAAACAAGAAAATAGCAAAGATAAAAGATAAGGGCTTTGATGCAAATTAAAATGTGCAATAGAATGGGAAGTGTGGAGGGGCAGTATGACATTAATGTGGGATATCAGGAAAGACCTCACTGAGAAGAAAATATTTAAACCAAGACTCTATTATCCAGCAGACTCTAGAGAAACAGAGCCAAGAAGATGTGTGTGTATGTGTGTGTGTGTTTATTTTATTATAGGAATTGGCTCATGTGACTGTAGGGATTGAAGGGATTGGCAAGTCTGAATTCCACAGGGCAGGTCACAAGTTGGAAATTCTGAAGAAGTTAAAGTTGAATTCCCTAGGAGAAGATAGCTGACTGAAGTAGAGGCAGAAATTCTTCTTTCTGACCTCTGAAATCCTCAGTTCTGACTTTAAGGAAGTCCTCCATCTGATTGGATGAGGAGACTCCCCTCATTGCTCAGGACAATCTCCTTTGTTGGTTGTAGATGCAATAAACAGTAGATGCAATCAACTGACTATAGATGCAAATTAATCTATAAAATACCTTCACAGTAACAATTAAACAAGTGTTTGCATGATCAAACAACTGGATAAATTGACACATGAAATTAACCATCCCAGAGACATAGATAATAGTTTAATTTAATAAACACTTCGACCATATGCTAGGTGCTATTTAATAGGATTTACAGATATTAACAGTTAGCTTGCATTAGATTTCTTTCACTGGCAATGGAAAGAGTTCATATTATTACAAATGTTAATTGTAAATTTTGTTTCAATCAAATTTCCTAATTTGTAAAATTTAATTTCTAAAATCTTTAAAATAGTAATTACAATAAAAATTTTAAAGGAACCATTTATTTGCTTTTGGGGGGGGGCGGGGACCATGCAATAAAAAAGAACCAAATATATGGAAAAAGAACAATAGGTGGAAACTTGCCATGTCAGATATTTAAAAAATTATAAATATTATCATTTGAAAAGCATGGAGATGCTGTAAGAATAGCAAACTGATCAATATAAAAGAATAAATAGTCTATTATAAAGAATAAATATTATATTATATTTATATAAATATATATTTATAATATATTATAAAATATACATTACAATGAAGGTGACTTAAAAATAAGTAGTGAGGGAAGCAGCTGTGGCTCAATCAGTAGGGCTCCCGTTTACCATATGGGAGGCCCCGGGTTCGGTTCCCGGCCTCCTGGTGAAGGCAAAGCCCGCCCGCACGGCGTGGTTGGCTGACCCGGCGAGCACAAGCAGCAAGGGGGGGATAAATGAATAAATAAATAAAATCTTTAAAAAAAAAAAAAAATAAGTAGTGATGGGGGAAGCAGATATGGCTTAAGAATTTGGGAGCCTGCCTCACACAAGGGAGTTCCCAGGCTTGGTTCCTGGTGCCTCTTAGAGAAGATGAGCAGACAGACAAGAGAGTCATCTGGGGTTGGGGGTTCGGGGGAGGAAAAATAAATAAAAATTAAAAAAAAAAATCTAAAAAAAAAAAGTAGTGATGGGAGGAATTATTAAATAAATTAAGGTTGATAATTATTTAACTGGTAGGCAGTAATCTAAGATGGCCCCCAAAGTCTCTGGTCCCTGATATAGAAACAATTTCTCCCAGTTACATAATAAAACATAAATTTGGGTTCTGCTGTGAAGGGATTTTGCATATGTAATCAAGGTCCCAAATCAGTTGACCTTAAGATAGGGAGACTACCCAGGTGGGCCTGACCTCATCAGATGAGTCCTTAAAAATGACTAGGCTCTTTCTGGAAGAAAATTCAAGGTGAAAAAGGGATTCAATGTGAGGGAGATTCTCCTTTGCTGGCTTTGAAGATGGAGCGGGCCACATGAAAGGAATATGGGTCACCTTCAAGAGCTAAGAGTGGCCCCCAGCTGACAGCTAACCAGTAAATGGGGACCTCAGTGCTACAACCACAAGGCCCTGAATTCTGTCAAAAACTTGAATGAGCTTGGGAGTGGATTCCTCCTCGGGGCCACCAAGAAGAAATGCAGCCCAGCCAACACCTTGCTTTCAGCCCCAAGAGACCCTGAGCAAAGAACCCAGACGCACACAGTGACTGGACAGAACTGCCAGCTCATAAGTGGGTGCTGTTTGTGGTAATTTATTATGCAGCAATAGAAAATTAATATATTAACTATTTTTAAAAAGAGTCAATATAGAGAATCACTTCTTTGTAACACACAAGAATAAACTCCATAAATGTTAATGTTTTAAATGCAAGGAATAACACCATAAAACTAAACTATCTGACCTCAGAATTTGGAGAGATTTTTAAATTTTTAGTTATGTAATATTAAATACAAAAAGGATAAATGCAATATATATGTAAGCTTTGATGCATAATCCTAGCAGCACCCTTGAGCCCACCACTCAACTTAAGAAATTGAATATTACCAATGCTGTTGAAGCAATCTCTGTTCCTCTACCCTTCCTTCCTTCTTTTCCCAGCCCTCTCCCCCTCCACCCCAAACAGATGAACTCTATTCTGAATTTTATGTTTATTCTTCCGTCCTTTGCTTGTGTTTACATTAGCGATAAGTACTATATATGTATATATGTATGCATCATTAAACAGCATATTGTTCAATTTCGTTTATGTTTGAGCATTATGAAATATCATATTCTATGTAGCTTTCTTCGGCCTGCCTTTTTCCCCACTTAAGATTATGTTTTAAACATTTTGTTCCTATTGTTGCATATAGCTTTGGTTTGTTCAATTTTACTGACATAATAATACGTGTCAACGTACTATAATTTCTCCAACCTTCTGTTATTGGACGTTATGGTCATCTCCCTTATTTTTGCTGTTAGCAAAAACACTTCTGTGAATATTCTTATACATGAATCCTGATTTCTCTAGAATATATATCCAAGGAGTTAAATTGGTAGATTGTAAATATACGCATGCTAAACTTTACAAGATAATGCCAAATTTTAATCCAAAGTGATTGTACCAACTCATAATCCTACCAGCAACATTCTTGTCAATATTTGTTATTGTTTTATTTCCACTAATCTAGTGGATATATCATGTGTCTAATTGTTATTTTACTTTACATTCATAACATTTCTTTGTTATTAATAGAGTTGAGAGCATTTTCATATGTTTATTGGCCTTTGAGGGCTCCTTTCCATGTCTTATAGATATTTTTCTACTGAGTTATTTGACTTATTGACTCAAAGATGTTCTTGATGTATTCTGGATAGTAATCCCTTGTCAGTTATTCACATTGCAGTTATCTTTAACAATTTATGTTTTGTCTTCTCACTTTCTTTATGGTGTCTTTAGATGAACAAAAAGTTTCTAATCTGATTATAGTAGAATAATCAGACTGATAAGACTGACAAGTAAAGTAAATGGCTTGTGTCTCATTTAAGAAATTCTTCTTTAACCCATTGTCATAAGGTATTCTCCTTTATTATCTTCTAATTTTTTTTTAACATTTTGTCATCACATGTATGTTTTTAATCCATTAAAATGTGCTTTTTGTATATAGCTTCATGTAGGGGCTCAATTTGTTTTTCCTGTGAATGACCAGTTGTCCCAGTACCATTTATAAAAAGTCTGTTCTTCCAGTTATCTGTAGTGTCAGCTCTGCCAGACATTAAGATGCCATATATGCGTTCTACTTCTCAGAGCTCTGTTCTGTTCCACTGATTGATTTGTTTATCTTTGTGCTCATTAGACATTGTCTTAACTAAAATAACTTTATAATAAAACTTGATACTTGATGGGACAATTTCCCCATTTTATTTTTCTTCTTTGTAGTGTTTTACTATTTTAGGGCCTTTCCTTTGCCATATAAATTTTAGAATCAGCTTCCTAAGTTCCTTAAAGAAACTCTTTGGAATGAGAAAAATTACAAAAAATTTCAAGTGTACATAAAAATAAAGGCAATAGTATAATGAATATATTAATATATCAATCAACCTATCCATCAACTAAATAATGGTTAACATTTTCCATATTGTTTCTTATTTTTGTCTTTGCTGAAGTATTTTAAAGTAAATCCCAGCTATCATGGCATTTTCCTCCTAAAGGTTTTTGAAAGCATCACTGAAAAATAAGGATGTTTTCTTACATATCCACAATACCATATTATCCCTAACAAAATTAACAATAATTCCTCAATACAAACTAATACATATTCATATTTCCCCAGTCGACCCCCAAATGCCTTTTTACAATTAATCTGTTAACATCTAAGATTCAAATAAGGTTTCCACATTGCATTTGTTTGTTATGTTTCTTAAGTTTTAATCTAGACAGTCCTCCACTCTCCCCACCCATCCCATCCACTTTTTTATGCCATTGATTTCTGGACGACACCAGGTCAATTGTCCTGTAGAATTTCCTAAATTTTCGATGTATTTAATTGCTTCTTTTGAGTGTCCTTTAATTAATTCCTCTATCTTCTGAATCTCAGATCCAAAATCTTGATTTGACTCAAGTGCAAGAGGCATGTAGTAAAGCATCTGATTCTACTACTTTTAGGGATGCTAACAAACATCACACAAAGTGAGGGAGAAGCAGTTGCCAAGAAGAAAGGATGCAGGACTGCAGCAGTTTGATATTGTTTATGAATTCCAAAAATAGATATTGGATTATGTTTCTGAACTGGTCTTTTCCTCTGGGCATATTATATTGTGTTTGATTCAGAGGTTTCACTTTTACTTGATTAAATTATGATTAAGACTTTGATTGGGCCATGTCAGTAGGATGTTGCTTCCCCACCCCCTCGGTGGGCAGGTACTCACAGAGAAAACCTCATGGCAGAACACAGAGTTGAGTTTTGATCCTGGAGCCCTGGGAAGTAAATACGCAGAAAAGCAGATACATGAAGAAAGAGAGAAGGTTCCATTAGACACAGCAGAGGTCCAGGGATGAGAGACAAGCTGTTTGCCTGACAGTTTACAGCTGGCCTTGTAGAAAGCAGAGCAGTTAAGCCCGGAGAGAAGTGATCCTCAGTTGAGAGACAAGACTTGTCCCAGCCTGTGGCTGAGCTTGGAAGAAGCTGGAACGATGGAGCCTTGGGAGGAGGAGACATCGCCCACCGTCTTGTGCCAATACATGGCAAAAGACTCTGGGTGAGAAAGTACCTCTTATGGTACCTTGAGCTGGACTCTTTATGGCCTGGTAACTGTAAGCTTCTACCCCAAATAAATGCCCTTTATTAAAGCCAACAGATTTCTGATATTTTGCATAAGCATTCCTTTGGCAGACTAATACAAGGACAGATAGCAAAAAATGTAGAAAGAGGTTTGTGTTTGGACTGATGCCTATAGTAGGAATTGCATGTGCCAAGCACGGAGTAACAGTGATGTGATAAATAAGGAACCAAGGAAGTTCAATGGGGCTAAGGCCCAGTTTTTGCATTTAGAAATAGTTCTAGAAGAAGAGCGTGAGGAGAAATAAGGTTGAAGGCATAAGCACGGTCGCGTACTGAAGGAATTTCCATGCTGAGGCACACATACGTACTCACTGTGGGTATAGGAGAGGTCCATGAAAATGTTCAGGGTGTGGTGCAATGATCACACTTACATTTTAGAGGGAACGTTTTGATGATTGTGTGGGGGAGGCAGGATTAAAGGGGAATACTTTGGAAATAAGGAGGACTTGTTAGGAGGCTGTTGAAGTGCTTTATTGAATGAGGAATAATTAAAAAACGGAGCTAAGACTTAGGCAGTGTAGCTTCCAGAGAAAAAGATGAATTTGAGAGATATTGAGGACATGGAAACAATATGCTGAGTTTTCCAAATCAAAGATGACTCCCAGGTTTCTGGCTTAAGCTGTCCATTCTCTGCCAGTTTCCATTTAGTACATGCCTTCCATTCATTATGGTAGGAACTAAATAGAAACCACATGAACCCATCACTGGTCAATTCAGAATCACTGCAGAGAAGTGAGTTCTCCTGTCAAGTGCTGCCACTGTGGATAGGCACTAGCATATCAGACCTGAAGTTCAGGAATACACAGTTTTGGAAGTCATATAAGCATTAGTTAATACTTTAGGAATGGATGGACTCATTCATGGAAAGGGTATAGAGTAAATTTAGAAGACAGCTTAAGACAGACCCCAGACGAACAACATTGGAGTGGTGAGTGAAGGAAGGAGAGCTGAGTTTAGCCAGAGGAACAGAACTGAATCAAAAGAGAATGGTGGTGTGCAAGTTAAAGAATGAGAATCTTTTAAGAAGGAAGGAGTAGCCAATTTTGCCACCTAGAAGGAAGAGAATCAGTAAACTGAGGATCCAAAGGTTGTCTGTTTGACTTATCAACAAAGTTGATATTTGGGAAATTGTAGAAGGTGGTTTCAGTGGACTAATGGAGCAGAAGACATCTTGTAGGTTGAGGAATATGAATTGAATTTGTGGAAGTAGACACATAAGTATAATTTTTTAAAAAAGATTTACTTTTTTTATTTATTCGCCTGAAATTATTGTTTTTTGTGCTACTGTCTTGCTCTCTGTGTCCATTTGCTGTGAGCTCTCTGTGTCTGCTTGTCTTCTCTTCTGCTTGTCTTCCCTTTAGGAAGCACCAGGAACCCATCCTGGGACCTCTGATGTGGGAGAGAGGCACTTAATTGCTTGAGCCACCTCAGTTCCTTGGTTTGTTGTGTCTCTCATTGTCGCTCCTCTTTGTCTCTCTCTTTTTTTATTTCACCAGCTCTCCATGTGGGCCAGCTTTCCACGAGAGCCAGCACTCTGTGCAGGCCAACTCACTTTCACCAGGAAGCCCTGGGAAATGAACCCGGGACCTCCCATATGGTAGATAGTAGCCCAATCGCTTGAGCCACTTCTGCTTCTCCATAAGTATAAATTATTTCAAGAAGCTTGGCTGAGATGGCAAGGAGATATAGGACAAAGATATAGAGTATAGGATAATAGTTGGGTCTTGAAGATTGGGTAATATTTAGATTGAGGAAAATTATGGGGCAAGCATTCAAAGCAGGAAGGGAGTATTATAATAACAGGTACAAACAAAAGCGGGATGTGAATAAGATCTAGTGAATATTCCAGTAGGAGAAAATTACCTTTGTAAGGGAGTAGGGGAGCTAAACCTGAAAAGATATTTGAAACTGTGATTGGGTGGTGTTGGGGTTGTGGATTTGGAAGACATTTGAAAGAGTTTCACATTTGTCCTGTGGGAAGCCATTAAAGGTTTTTGACCAGAGGAGTGAAATGATTTAAGAGATAATTCAGAAGAACTAATTTGACATCAGTGTTCTATCAGTCATAGAGTTATGGTTGAAATCTAACTTGAACTCAAAAGGAATTTACTTTTGGTGGACTATGGGGGCAACTCATAGATAGGAAGGTAAAAGTATCAGACTTGGAAAAACACAGATCCAAGACAACTACAGTGGTCTAGGTAGAAGGAATTACTCTACAGAACTGTCAATATTCCTCACCTGAAATAAACGAGGTACGACCATTTTCGGTCTTTGTATTATATCTGCTCAATTTTTTCAGTCCAAAAGAAAGCATCTGATGGTCCATCTTGGGTCAGAGATCTGCCTATTGAGTGTTGGAAAGGAAGAAACCCTGATTAATAACCCTAAATGCAGTGGAGGAGAGGTAACTATCTTAAAGAAAATTGGGACACTTACTAAAATGTCTACTACAAATGTGTAAAGGAAGAATCTAGAGGCAGGAGGTGAGTTTAAAGTGCAGTATGAGTTGATGAGAGATTGGACTAGAGTGAAGGAAATACTTTGAGGAAAGTCTTGATAGAAACCAAAAACTGATTGATAATAAGGGGATATGCACTGGGTGATTTGAGGTAATGACAAAAGCAAGGTGTTTGGGAGGACAAGCTGGTTTGATAAGAAGGTATAGGAAAATTTATTGTTTTTGGATGCCCAGAACCCAAATACTCCTCATATTTTGTAAGGATCCTAAAACTGCAGGAAGGCAGGGGTCTACTTTCTCCCATGGGAGCCCAAAGTGGGTGTGTGTGGGGATCACATAATCTCTCTCAAAACTTCATAGTTAAAGTGTAGGCATGTAACCTAAGCTGGGCATATCAGACGCTCCCATCTGGAACTTTGATTTTTGAATGGGTGATGGAAAGATGGCAGGATAGTCAGAGCTTATCGACTGTGGCAGAGTTGAGAGTCCTGCAGCCTGAGAGTAAGAGTCCAGTGGAGATGATATCAGGGCGGCATCCTTAGCAGCCTGGGTCTGTTGTGGTGCTGTGGCTGTGTCCTGGTCCCCTTAGCTTCTGCCTAATACCTGAGGCTGGTTCTCCAGCCCTCCCGTGGATCCCGCAAGCTGGCCCACATGGCCTTCCAATCAGTTCTTTTTCTGCTTAAGTTGAGAGTTTGTTTCTTGTATTTGAAAAGATGGATGATGATGTAACAGGTCTACCATAGAGTCGACAGTGACTGGCATTTTAGTCATGTCAAGTGAAAGCAAATAGCGTGACAGGGTCAGCTGGTAAGTGCAAGGAGCACAAGAAAGGAGTCAGTAGTGGAGGTAGATTTGGTTATTATCCACCTAGATGTGATGAAGGCAGTTGTTATGACAGTGGATGAGTTTTCTGGGAAGAGAGTCTGAAGAGAGAAAAGAATGCCAAGGGCCGATCCTTGGGCCACCCCACAGTAAGAGAACAGGAGGAGAAATGAATAAATAACAGCAGTCACAGAGGTAGATGGAAAGACACTACAGCTCAATGATACAGATGCTAAGGAAGGAGATAAGTTCAAAGAGAAGCCCAAGGGTCAAAGTGGCCACAAAGTGATCAAAGTGAATGAGAAGCAAATATAATTTATTCGATATGTCACTGGTAACGTTAAAACTATTATAAATATCAGAGCAAAGTATAACCTATATAGTGATGATAGCTAAACATTCCTTTGATTGCCTCCTATATAGCAGGCCCTGTGGCAATCACTCTAGATGCATTATTGTATGTAAAGCACTTAATATTATTATGTACCTTATGTAGACAAAGAAGCTGAGGCTTAGTGAAATGAAGTAATGTACCTATGTTCACATGGCTATGTTGCAGATCTGGGATAGAAATAAGTTTGTAGGATTCCAGAGCCCATGCTCTTTACCCCCTTTCATAGTTAGTAACCATGGTATGATGGCAATGTTTTAACGTACATCTTAAAACTAAGTTTAAGTTTAAGGTGGGAAAGTGTGGGAGATATGGGGAGGGGGACATGTGGGAATCCCCTCTATTTCTTATTAGCATTTATGTAATCCAAGTATCTTTTAAAAAATAAAAACTAAAAAATTTTCAAAAAAAAACCAACACTGTTTATCAGTTCTTAAGTCTCTCACTATAACACAACAATCTCTCATTCTTCCTGCTGATGATTCATTTGTACCTTGAACTACTTTATAGTTTCATACTGTTGGGTTTTGCCATTTATAAACACAGTCAGATTTGACTGAATTAAAAAACAAAACAAAAAACAGGCTGTGATTATGTTTGGAGTCTTTGGATTTGAGCAATCTTTAGTATTGGAAAGTTTACTGAACTTTTGCAAAACATGGGAGCTTCTCCTCTCACAATTTGTTGTTACAACTAAAAAATCTTGTACGCTACTTTCCACAGTTTTCTTAAAATTTACCAGAAAACTGACTAAAATCATGTATGCAATTATTTATGTGGTTGTACATATATTTACATATATGCAAAATACATCTTTGTTCTATCTTTAACACATTTTAATTTTAAGCCTACAAAGAGGAAAAAAACATTCAGAAATCATCATTTCCCTGTCTTTTTTGTCTCCGCCACTCTTCCATTCTAGCATAATAACTAGCTCTAGTCCTAATGTTAGACTGCCTGGGTTTAATTTTTGGCTGCTCCACTTATTAAGTACTTGACCTTAGGCAAGATAGTCAACCACTCTGTGGTTGACACTCTGTGTCTCTCCATTTTCCCACCTGGAAGTGGAAATTATAATACTGTCTACTTCATTGCGTTCTTAAGAGAACTAAAAGATATGTTGGCCAGAGCTTCAGAACATAGCTCAGATACAGCAAGACATCATTAAATGTTGATTATCAGTATTCCAGGTTGCCTTAACTCTGTGTGGTGGGCAAAAATTTTGAATGCTGGTCTTGGAATACAGTTTGGAGACTTCAAATTTTTGCTACCATCTCTTCTTCTAACCAGCTGCTTTCTCTTCATCTCTCCAAGTTTCCCACCTTTCATTAAAATATGATTAAAAATATTTTTGTGTGGCCACCCTGACTAACCTTATGTAGATGACCACTTCATTACATCAAGTGTTTTCTTTCAACTCTTAAGTCAATTTTCTTTCACAGTCCTGTAAATTTACAGTTCCTTTGCACATCAAGTTCTATGTGTTTTCAAGTTCTTTTGTTTACTCTTATTTTTTACTGTTATGATGTGGTAGAAAGATAAATGGCCTAGGGTTGGCAGACTAAGTTACATTACCTGCTCTGATACCAACAAGCTGCATTACTTTGGACAAATCCTTTATGCTCTTTGGGTCTCATTTTCTACTTCTGTAAAATTGGGAATTGGGCTAACAATGAAAGCTAACATTGAGTGATTTCTGTATGCTAGGCTCAGTGTCAAGCACTTTTGCATCAATTTTGCAATAGCCTATAAAGTTGGCCCATTTTATAATGTGGCAACTGAGGTTCACAGTGGCTAAGTAATTTGTCTCAGTAGGTCTTTCTAATATCCAAATTTGTACTTTTATAGCTATAATGACCCTAGCAGATAATGAACTTCTTGGAATCTTATGTGATACTGTTTTTTAAAAAAATAATTCCTGTATAAAGCAGGACTAATATTCTTGATTACCTATCCACTTGAAGATTCAAATTATTTAGATCTGTTTTGAGGAACTGGAACTCACCAAACTTTGGGTAAGTTTTAAAAAATGATGTATGTTTGTATTACCATCAACATTTTTGAAATAATACAACTCTTTTTTTAAAAAAATAACATTTGATTTAAAAAAAGTTTTCACAAATAAAAAACTGACTTTTGAATTAAAAGTTCTTTAGGGATTCTTAATCCTTTCTGTGTTGTAGAACTAAGTCACTGAATAATGGATCAAGATATCTTTTTTGTTGTTGTTATTCTTAACCTTTAAGAAATTATATTGACATTGGGATAAAGAGTTTATATTGATATCACCAAAATTGATAAATATGGTAAATTGGTGTTTACATGGTTTGAGGAAAATAGAATATTAAAGAACTTGGAGCTCGACTATCTCCTATAATTGAGCTAGGTAATTTTCCCATATTACCCAGGAAACTGAGCAAAAATTTAAAAAGTTTAAAAATCTCTACTTCCCTTTCTAACACCCCTCTTTCATAGGAATTCTTCAGATCCCTGGATAAGAGTGTGTATGCCTTCAGGGCTAGTCAAGATTCTAGAGAATTCAGACAAAATATTCTCTAACCTCAAGAACAAAGTAGATTTCTTTTTGCTTCATTTACTGTTCCCATCAGCATTTCCCAGAATGTGATCCACAAACTATTTCTTTGGACTATTTACAGATGTTCCTTGAAAAAAGTGTTCTGTACTCAAATAGATTTTGGTAACTCTGGGTGAAGCAAAATGAAAACAAAACTTAAATTGTCATTCTTCTCAGAGTGTTTAGTATTTAATATGTTTTTAATTTTTTGCCCAACAAATTTATGTTAAGCACCTTTCATGTGCCAGATACTGAGCCAGCCTTTGAGGCACAGGAAGGACATGGCCCCTACCCTCAGGGAACCAAGGTCTTGGAAAAATCTCTTGTCAAATCACAATAAATGGTAGGTAGGCAGAGTTCCCAATATTCTTCTTCTTTTTTTTTTCTTTGTTCTTTGTCTCTATTCTTTTGACCTCAAGAATCTTGTGTGTGTGTGTGTGTGTGTGTATGTGTAGCATCTCTAGGGACTACTTTTCTGAGGGCCATTTTTTGGGTAAATGCAGGTCTACATTTATCAGTTGATTCCCTGGATGTTGCCTTTCTTAATGTTTTCCTTAGATAATCCAGATATTAGGGAAGAAGGGCAAGATGGGCAAACAATGAGGTAGACCCAAGTGATGACTTCACACTCATTGTTCCCCCTGAGCACCCGGCCATGGTGAGGTCAGCCCTTGGAATACAGGGACAGGATGGAAAATACAGTACTTGGGAGTAGTGAAGATATTCAGTGGTTTCATATCAACATAGATGATGATGGACAAGATATATATTCAGAAGTTTTCAAAATATCACTTGTCCAATTTGAATTCTAGTCAGAGGGATTCTGTGGGTGTAACATCTTCCTTTCTGACCTGGGCAGGGAGAAGCAGTGAGGAGCAGATGCACCAGGAGACTGCTTTGTACTCACAAGGTTAAAGGTCTTGGGGTACCTTTACATTGTGGAGAAGAACCCAGCAAGCAAAGGTTTGAGATGGTGAGAACAATGGTGGTTGGGTGGGAGAAGAACATGATTCAGGAAAACAAGTTTGAGAACTGAATTTATTTCCAACGTAAATGTCAAGTGTATAGGTTAACTTAAATCCAACATATAAGTGTAAGATCCACTGCTCATAGACCCTTCACCGCTGTTTTACCCAATGAGTGGCTACTTCCTAGTGCTGAGATGGTATCAGGAAAGGACAAGGCTTTGATGTTAGTTATATCTGGAGTTGAGTCCAAGCTGCTTCCCTTTTTGTGAAAGCAAAAAGGCTAATTATAGGTGCCTGTGACCTATAATTATTATGTCCTTATTTCATCTAAAGGCTCCGTGAAGGTTGCAAAGATGAAACAAACAGGAACTTTGTCCTCAAAGAGCTCATGATTTGAATGGGAGATAAGACATGGACTTTTACCCATGATATAAGGTAGAAAATGAATAAGTACCATGAGAGTGTTATAAAGTGCTCTGTAACCTTACATTTTCAATTTATTATTTCATTCATTTCAAATAATTAGTGTTTTGAAGATTATATCACAATGAATCTAATTTCTTAAGAAAAAATAATTTGCCACCAAACATAAAAATTGCTTATCTCTGCTTTATCTGCTTTATCTTTGCTCTATTACTACCAAATTTTCTTTTCATTTGTTAAAATTAGGCATTAGTTAAATAGTTAATGCCACCTCTAGTAATAAACAATATGAACCATTTGTATATAGTGCTAAGTTTAAACCTACTTTCATGTCTGGGTTCGCATTTGTTCCCAGTTACAATTAGATGTGGTAAGGAAGGTACTAGCCCTTCCACTTGACAGATGAGGAACTGAGGCTCAAGAACTTTGAGTGATTCACCCAAGTTTAGGAAATGAAACAGAATAGGAAATAAAACTGAGTTTATTGGTCCTGTTCCAGCATACTTTCAGGCAGATTGTTGTTTCCCACCCTTTGGACATCAGGTGCTTAGAAAGGCTATAGATTTATTGTAAGAGATCAGTGAATTCAAATATACACTAAAAATTAACTTTAGACTAAAGAGATACCGTTTCACATACATTAACTATTATTTCTCAATGCACATAGAGGCTATTGTGACATATACAATGTAATCTCATTTACAAGTGTTAATAAATTCATAGTGGTTTTTTTGTCCTTACTCATTTTCTTCAACCAATGGATACTATCATATGAGTGTCTATTATTATTATTATTAATATTATTAATGTGGAAATGGAATCCTTACTGCCTACTCTTTTAGGGGTGGGGATTATCAACTGCGTTAATTAAAATGCAAGTCAATCAGTTGAAAACTATACTTCAGAAGAGGCTTTTTATCCTTAAAAAAAAAAAAAGCTTCCTGCTGGTCATTACTTTGGAAGCCTGTGGTTTCTTTGTAGTCTAAAATGCCTATTTTTAGTGTGCACCCAAAGGCCTGAATTCTTATACTGACACAGAGGACCAAATTTCCTTTTGACCAAGCTGTTGGTGAGGCAGGATACAGAAGTCAGTTTCTGTCTTTTATTTTGCAATTGCTCTTAAAACTTAATGAGATATTAGAATATTTATGATTCCATGATACAGGAAACAAATATGTCTGGTAATTTAATATCAGAATGAAACAAAAAATTGTTCCTGCTACTGATGCATGAAATGATAAATTCTTTCCATTTCACTCCTTAATAAAAAGAAGCAGCTTTTGAACTGGAGTTTTTAAAAATATGTGTTATCTTGAGCCGGAAGAAAAAAAAAAAAAAAGGCAGATGACAAGGAAAATGATCACACAAGAGAATGGTGAAATAGGAAAGAGACCCATATCTGTCCTTTCTGTCCCTGTCTGTCCACAAGTCTCCCATCACTAGGACACTTTTGAGAGTGAAAACAGGTGCTATCAAGAATTGTGTTGGTACATACTGGACCGTCTTCCGTGAGCAAACACAACAGAGACAGATAATTAGAAATCAAGTTCGGGAAGGCATCTTTTAAATCAGTAGAAGAGTAATTTAAGCTTTCCTTTTCAACTCTCTCACACTTGACCTTTGACTTTCTGTTTTAGCAAAATGGTATGCAAACTCAGTTGCTTTATTGTTCAAGGAGCACGAATAAGAAATGCCCTTCAAAATGTATTAGAGTGATACTTCCATTAACCCTTGTGTTTTAGCTTTTATATTTCTCACCACCATGGATAAGTGGTTGACAGGAGCAAGTCTTGCCAAGTATGCAAATAAGGGAGACTAATTATGATAAAAATTATTTCTATTTGAAAATGAATGTGTTCAATTTTTAAAGAGAGTAAAAAAAAATTCAGTTTAAAAATATTGAGGGTAGACAACATAATTGTTCATATTTGTGTTATTGTGACTACAATGTTGCCTGGGCAAAGTAAGATCTCAATACATATATATTGAATAAATGGAATAATGCCCCTTAATTTTTAAAAGAATTCCACTGATTGTCCTATTCTTTTGTGTGTTATTAAAAAGTTTGTGGTATTTTATTAATATTCAGTTACTTAGTTGTTTGTAAATGGGAACATTTTAGAATAATATGAATGTTTTTTGGTTAGGTTCACAATCATTTCCCATTGGAAATTAAAAAATATTGTTCTATTATTTTCTTTCATCTAAAATTGTTGATGAAAATTCTTATGTCAATAGAAACCTCAGTTCTTTGTATCTTACCTTTTAGATTTTCCCCTTTGGAAGCTTTTTTTCTTTTCCTTGGTATTCTGAAAATTTACTACATGTATTATGACTCTTTGAATTGGAACATTCATATCTTTCTTTAGTTCTGGAAAGTTTTCTTCTAGATTTTGTTGGTACTCTTCGTTTCCCAACTGCTATGACGAATACCACACAATGGGTTGTCTTAACAATAGGAATTTATTGGCGCACGGTTTCAGAGGCTTGCTTCTGCCCTGGTCAGTAGCATTTTGGCAGGCCAGCAATCCTTGGGATCCTTGGTTTTTCCAGCACATGGTGATGTCCTTTCTTGTCCAGGTTCTCATTGATTTCCTGCTTCTAGCTTCTCCCGTGGCTTTTTCTCTATAAGGCCTCCTTGATTCAGTTGGCCACACTTTAACTAAAACTAACATTTTCAAAAGGCTCTATTCACAGTGGGTTCACAGCCACAGGACTGGGGTTAAGATTAAGAACATGATTTTTTTTTTCTGTGATACATAGCTCTGTCTCCCACGTTATTTCCTCTCTTCCATTCTGTCTGTTATTATTTACATTCTCTCTGTTATTATTAAAGAGGTGGGGAGTTTTTGTTATTACATCAGCCATTTTCTTGTTATTAAAGCACATATATTTTTTCTTTGTTTAAAAATCATTATTAATTATTTTCCTGTATTCTTTTGGGATCTTCTATAGTAGCTTCAGTAATACATCATCTATTTTATGAGGGAAATCCTATTAAATATATTCTAGAGCTTCTGGATCTAGCTGACATATTTCTTGAGGTTTCTTTTATACATTCTTTCTTTGCCCTTTTTTGGTACTATGTTCTGGGAGCATCAGTTGGCTTAACTGTCTAACTCACATATTAATCTTCAGCCATATGCTTTATGCTATTAGGTCCATGTGTTGATTTAAAAATACTTAGTGTGTGTCTGTGTATTCATTTTGAGTTAATTTTTGTATATGGTGTGAAGTAGGGGTCTGCTTTCATTGTTTTGCATGTAGATACACAGTCAGGCTAGTATTGCTTATTGAAAAAACTATTCTTTTCACATTGAGTTTTCTTAGCACTCTTGTTGAAATTCAATTGACGATAAATGTTAGAGTGTATTTCTGGACTCTCAATTCTATACTGTGATAGATTGAATGGTATACTCCAACAAACACATGTTCTATACCTTAATCTGCAGTCCCGTGAGTATGAACACATTGGTAAATAAGATTCTTTGAAGATGTATTATCAGTTAAGGTGTGGACTCATTTGTGAATAGGATCTTGTAAGGTCCTGTTGAGTGTGGCCAAACTGAATCAGGGTGGGCCTTAGTTCATAATATTGGAGGCTTTATAAGTAGATGCCAGAAGTCAAAGAAAGCCACAGGAGACCAAGGACATTGACATGGGACAGAGGCAGAGATGCAAGTCAAGGTACCCCAAGGATAGTGGCAAACCATCACCAGAAAGCTACAGATTCTGAGAGAAAGTGTAACCTTGCCAATGCCTTGAGTTGGGACTTCTGGCCTCTAAAACCATGGGCCAATGAATTCTTTTTGTTTAAACCAACCAGTGTGTGGTTTTTGTAATAACAACCTTGGCAAACTAAGACATATACCAATGACCTATATATCTATCCTTATGCCAGTACCCCATAGTTTTGATTAGTGTCACTTTGTAGTAACTTTTGAAATTAAGGCATGTATGTCCTCCAACTTTGATCTTCTTTTTAAAGATTGAATCAACTTTTATGGATCTCATCTATTTCCATATAGATTTTAGAATCATCTTGTGGATTTCTGTAAAAATTGCAGCTGGGATTTTGATAGGGATTGCATTGAATCTGTAGATCTGAATCTGTAGATCAATTTGGGGCGTATTGCCACTTTAATAGCACTAGCCTCCCTAATCCATAGATATGGGATGTCTTTACATTTATTTATACCTTCATGAATTTCTTTTGAACAATATTTTGCAGCTTTCAGTGTATCAGTCTTGCACTTATTTTGTTAAATTTAACATAAGTATTTTATTAGGTTTGATTTTTGTAAATGGAATTGTTTTCTTAATTTCATTTTCAGATTGTTAATTCCTAGTGTATAGAAATACAAATGATTTTTAAAATATTGACCTTGTATCTTGCAACTTTGCTGTACTCATTTATTAGTTTTTCTTGTGTATGTGTATGTGTGTATTCCTTAGGACGTCCTATATACAGGAGCAGCCATCTGTGAATAGAGATAGCTTTACACCTTTCTTTCCAATCTAGACAACTACTTTATCTGGCTATAATCTCCAAAATGATGTTGAATAAAAGTGGTGTGAGTAGACCTCATCATCTTGTTGCTGATCTTAATGGGAAGGCATTCTGTCTTTCATCATTAAGTACGATGCTAGCTTTGGGTTTTTCATAGATTTCCTTTACTGGGTTGAAGAACTTACTCTCTATTCCTAGTTTGTTGAATGTTTTTATTGTGACTGGTTATTGGACTTTGTAAAATGCTTTTTCTATGCCTATGGTGATGATCATGTACTTTTTATTCTTTATTCTACTAGTATAGTGTTTCACACTGATTTTTGATGTTATACTAACCTTGCATTCCTGGGATAAATTCCACTTGGTCATGATGTAAAATCTTTTTTACGTGTTGCTGAATTTGGTTTGCAAATATTTTTGTTGAGGAAGTTTACATCTATATTCATAAGCGGAATTGGTCTATAGTATTCTTTCCTTGTGATATCTTTTTCTGGTTGTATTAGGGTAATACCGACCTTATAGAATGAATTGGGAAGTGTTCTTTTTCTTCTATATTTTTGAAGAGTTTTTGAAGGATTGGTATTAATTCTTCTTTAAGTGTTTGGTAGAATTCACCAGTGAAGCCATCTGAGCCTGTTTTTTTTTTTTTTTTGTTGTTGTTGTTGTTGAATTACTAATTCAATGTCTTTATTTGTTATAGTTCTATTCAGATTTTCTATTTCTTCTTGAATCAGTTTTAATAGTTTGTGTCTTTCTAGGAATTTTCCATTTCATCTAGATAATCTAATTTGTTGGCATACAATTGTTCATAGTATTCCCTTATAATCCTTTTTCATTTCTATAAGATCAGTAGTGATGTTCCTTTCTTCATTCCTGATTTTAGCAATTTGAGTCTTCTGTATTTTATTTTTGGTCAGTATAGCTAAAGATTTGTTAATATGTTGATTTTCAAGTTATATTTTCAAAAAACTAACTTTTGGGTTCACTGATTTTATCTTTTGTTTTCTATTCTCCATTCCATTTATTTTTACTCCAATCTTATTATTTCTTTTCTCCACATGCTTTGTGTTTAGTTTGATCTTCTTTTTTTAGTTTCTTAAGATGGAAGCTTAGATTTCAATTTGCGATATTTCTTCTTTTTAAATATAGGTATTTACAGCAATACATTTTCCTCTACATACCATTTTAGTTGCATTCCATAAGTTGTAGTATGCTGTATTTTTGTTTTCATTCATCTCAAAGTATTTTCTAATATCATTGTGATTTTTTCTTTGATCCATTAGATAGCTAAAGCATGTTATTTAATTTCCACATATTGGTGAATTTCTTAACTTTCCTTCTGTTATTGATTTGTAATTTCATTCCATCAGAGAACATACTTAGTCTTATTTCTCTTGTTTTAAATTTATTTTAATTTGGCCTAATATAAAGTCTATCCTGAGAATAGTCCATGTGTCCTAGAAAAAAATGTGTATACTTCTGCTATTGGATGGAACTTTCTATAAATATCTGTTTGGTCTAGTTGATTTACAGTGTTGTTCAAATGTTCTATTTATTTGTTGATATGCTGCAAGTTTTCTAGCATTATTGACAGATGAGGACTGAAGTATACACTATTTCTTTTGAGTTATCTATTTCTCCCTTCAGTTCTGTCAGTTTTGCTTCATATATTTTGGGGATATGTTGTTAAATACATAAACATTTATAATTTTTATGTCTCCCTGATTGATTGCCCCTTTTGTCAATATATAATGTCCTTCTTTGTCTTTTGTGACAGTTTTTGGCTTAAAGTCTATTTTATACTTTAGTATAGCCATCACAACTATCTTTTGGTTACTGTTCACATGATATATCATTTTCCATATTTGTACTTTCAACCTATTTGTTGATTCTGAAGTGCATCTCTTTTAGACAACATATAGTTGGATTATGCTTTTTAAATCCATTCTTCCAATCACTGCCTTTTGATTGAAGAATTTAAACCATTTACATTTAATATAGTTACTGATAAGATAGGATTATGCCTTCCATTTCTCCGTTTGTTCTCTGTATGTCTTTTTTTTTTTTTCTCTATCCCTCCATTACTGCCTTATTTTGCATTAATAGATATTTTCTCCTGTATTATTTTAATTCTTTTTTTTTTTTTTTTCTATTTTGGAAGTTATTTTCATAGTGGTTTCCATAGGGATTTTAATTAACATTGTTTTAATTTGCTAAAGGGCTGCTGATGCAAAGTACCTGAATCATGCCTCACTGATATAGTCCAATCAAACCTCCAAAGCAATCTTATCAAGTAATCTAATGAAAGGCCCCTAAACTGAGTTTAATGCAATCAAAGGGTACAGTAGCAGTTTGGCAGTTTGATATAGTTATGAATTCCAAAAATAGATATTGGATTATGCTTGTAAACTGGTCTGTTAATCTGGGCATGATTAAGTTATGATTAGGGTGTTGACTGGGTCACGTCAGTAGGGCATTGAGCCCCACCTGTTGGTGGGTGGGGAATCAAATATAAAAGGCATGGCAAAGGACAGAGTTGAAGTAGTTTTGAGTTGTAGTTCTGATGTTCAAGTTTTAATGCCGGAGCCTGGGGAGGCCAGCAGATGGAGGAGCTTGGTCGTGAGGAAGGAGAGGAGGCCCCGGGATAGGGACGAGCCATTCGCCTGAGAGTCTACAGCTGACCTTGTGGAGAGAGGCAAAGCCTAGAGAGCCTCATAGTCTACAGCTGACCTTGTGGAGATAGCAAAAGACCTGAGCCCAGAGACAAGCAAGTCCTAGGAAGAGAGAAACCCAGGAAGCCTGAACCCTCGCAGACATCGGCAGCTGCCTGGCTCCAACATGTGGCAATAGACATTGGTGAGGGAAGTAACTTATACTTTATGGCCTGGTAACTGTGGACTTCTACCCCAAATAAATACCCCTTATAAAGACCAACAGATTTCTGGTATTTTGCATCAGTACCCCTTTGGCTGACTAATACAGGTACCATACCCACAGATTAAAAAACATAATCTTTCTCTTTTTGGGATTCACAAAATTCAAGCTCTCACAAACATCTTTACTTGTAACAATTTAGTTTTGATTAGTACCAGCTTAGTTTCAACACCATAGAAAAATTTTGCTCCTATATAATTCTATTTCCTCTCCCTTTGTGCTACTGTTGTCATGCAAATTACATATTAGTACATTATAAGCCCATTAAAACAGTATTGCTTTATGCAGTTGCTTTTAAATCAGATAGGAGAAGAGTTATAAACAAAAATACATTTATACTACTATTATTTCTGTAAGGTTGATATAGAAGTGAAAGTTTTCTTTTTAAGTTTTTAATCAGCCTCTTATCTGCCACAACTGTTAATCCTACCTTAGGTAGCTGGGATGTTAAATAATTGTCACTGTTTTTTTTTGACAAATGCCCTGGAGAAAAGGCTGTTAGCTCTGATGAAGCCATAAAATGAAGATGAGTTCCATGTGTGGGGTTTTCCAGGGAGCTGCCAATCAAGTCAGATAATGGCAGTTCTCTCAGAACAGAGATTTGGTGGTGGTGGTGGTGGTGGTGGGAAGGGGGGTGAGTGGTCTATGTAGTGGGTGTAAGAGTGTCTCCAAACCTGTTTTTCGCCCTCTAGTGGATGCAGGCTGCTGTTTTTCACAGCTATTGTAGTTGTGACGCTATTGATTTTCAAGGCTACCATGGAACTAGAGAGAAGGTAATGCGAAAATGGGAAGAGGTCAAGTTAAACATCACAATGTCCACTGCTTTTACTGAGATTTAGCTGATTTTCTTGAATAAACACTCCTTGAATTGTTATCAGCCTTTGGTTAATTTCCAGAGCTACAAAAAAGTTAATTTTGACAATTTTTGCCAGTGTTCTCATTGCATTTACGAAGGCAAGGTTTTTGGATTCTACTATTCCAGAACAACTTCTACTCTTCTGTTTTCTGAGCTGCTTGGTGGTGTTCAGAGACTCTCCATCTTTGTGTTTGAGAATTCCTCTTTGCTTCAGTGTGAATGCAATTTTGTATACAAAAGTTTTACTTTGGTCATTATGGGCAAGGGCAAAGATCGAATGTGCTCGTAGACTGATTTGTCACATGGTGGATTGAGTGAAACTAATTGCCTAGGCACTGCCCTGATTCTCCATCACAAGCAGTCCCATAGGCCAAAACAATGAATTGATTATTCGTTATTCAGCATAAAGAAGCGTGGAGGAGAGGCTGACTCATGGCTGCTGTGATTGTAGTTCCTCAGTTAACCACCTGATGAGAGTAAAGGCCTCTCTTGTGCCTCATACTCAGACCCTGGAACCCACTAGGACTTCCTTCAATGTATATTTTGTGTCATGATTTCCCCTGTTAATCTGGCCCCTTTACTTTTTATCTTTCAGTGATTTCCTCAAATTTCTGGTCCACTGATGGTATATTTATTTACAATCCACTAATAACCAGATTATTTCTTCAACCTTTTCTTCTTCTTCTCCCTTTTCATCTTTATTTTCTTCTTCTTCACCTCCACCTTCTCCTCTTCAGTTTTCAGTTATTGTCCTAGTTTGCCACAGGGCTGCGGATGCAAAGTACCAGAAATGGGTTGGCTTTTATAACAGGGATTTTATTTCAGGTAAAAGCTTACAGTTCTGAGACTGTGACATGTCCGAATCAAAACACCATCAGAGGTGCTTTCTTACCAAAGCCAGCTACTGGTGATCTGGGGGTCTTGCCATGTGGTGAAGCAAGATGGTGGGTGACCTCTGCTGAGGTACCTGCCCTTCCCTCCAGGGTCTACCATCTCCCAGAGCTGAGATGTGGGCACCCAGGCATAGGACTTGCCTCTTTCTGGGCCTCCTCTTTCGGTCTTGACTGCTCTGCTTTTGTCCCGAGTTCAGCTGTGAGCTATCAGGCATATGGCTCTTCTCTTGATCCTTGAGCTCCTCTTTGGGCCCAGGCTTTTGTGGGGGCTTCATGTTTAAGCTTTGGCTAGTAGGAATCCTTGAGTCCTCTCTCACATGGCAGGGTCAAAAATGGCACCTTCCTTTCTCTGTGTCTCTCACCTCTCTCTCTCTCTTTGTCTCCATTTATATGAAGCTCCAGTAAAAGGGTGGAGACCCAACCTAAGTCACCCCTCACTGACACAGCCTGATCAAAAGGGCACCCACAGGAATGGATTATCAAAGAACATAAACCTTTTCTTTTTGGAATTCATGAAAGAATTTTAAACTATCACACTCATCTTTCTATATATTTTTCCATTTTTTCCCTGGAGATTTGGAGTAGATAAGAGAGGATGTAAGCTTGGTTCCTCATTTTAATCTATATCTCAGCAGTATGTATAATAATGAAATATTAAAAAAAAAACCTAAATTGAGGAATGATTAATTGAATTGCTATACTCCAAAATAATGCTGCATTCTATAGCCATGTGAATATAGAAGTCCAAAGAATACTTAGGACAATGCAAAGTATGTGCAATATGATACATATAATAAGTAAGAGTTAAAGACTATTTGCAGTATCATCTCAAGAATGAATAAAGAAAGCATGACTAAATTCCTGAAAAAAAAAAAAAACCTGGATGATTATATCAAAATATTAATCAAGCATTAGTAGTACAACTTTAAAATATGGTCTATCACTTCAAGGTTAATGGCTAGTGGTTAATCCAGTGCTTGCAAGGCCTTAAAGGCTCAGATCCCACTTAGTCTCCACCTCATTTTGAATTATTCCGTCCTTGCTCCTCAGCTATAGCCACACTGGCTTCCTTTTTTACTTCCTGAGCACATCAAACTTGATTCCACCTTGAGGCCTTTGAACTTATTGTTTCCTCTGCATGGTACACTGTTTCCCCAGATATCCCTATGGCTCAGTCCCTCACTTAAGTCAGGCCTCTGAACTAATGTCATCTTATCATACTAGCCTGCCAGAAATAGCATTTCTGTCTTCACCATCACTCTCTGTCTTTTTACATTGCTTTATTTCTCTTTATAACATGTCGTTATAATATCTCTTTAATTATATCTGACAATATATTTATTATTTTTTGTCCCTTATGGAATATGAGTGCCATGAAAACAGGGACTTTGACTTGTTCATTGCCCTATCCTCAGAGCCTAGGATATTGCCTGTCACATAGTAGGTACTTAATAAAGGTTTGCTCAGTAAATAAATTTATGAATGAATATCTGGCATAAAATAGGCAACCTGTCATTTTAGTCTATAATTTTAATTAGCAAAATGTACCTGGACCCTAACTTCCTACTGAATTTTTGGAGTGAATATGGAGAACGAAAATAATGATGTTTTAATTTAAATTGTTTTTGCAAGTCATATTTTGTTTAAGAACTGCTAGTATGGATGACATGCTCATTCTGTTACAGGATTGGCCTACTGTTTTGCCAGAAAAATTAAATAAGCTACATTGTTAAAGAATCATTTGCTGATTTTGTCTACTACATTGTGCTTTTATACACAATTGTAATTAATCTTTCCTACATACATATGAAACAGAAATTATTATCTTCAGTTTTTCTGATGAGGAAGCTGAGGCCCAAAGAGTATAGATTATTTGCTCAGACTTGCAAAGAAAATAAATCACAGAGCCTAGATTCAAATCTAGGTCTTCAAACTCTAAGTCTAATGCTTTTTCCTTATATTGGATCATTAGTTTTGAAAAATTATTGAGCACTTACTGTTTGCTAGACTCTGTTTTATGCGCTAGAGATATGGCAGTGAACAAAACAGGAAAAAAAAATCCCTCATGTATTATTACATTCTAGTGGTAGTGGATGATGCAGGGGAGACTGAAACAGGCTAGTAAAGTAACAAGTAACAAATATAACATACTGATGGTGATTGCTACTATGGAGAAAATGAAGTGAGGAAGGAGACAGGGAATTCAGAGAGGGGTGGTGATGGTGGTGGAGTTAATATTTTAAATAGGGTGGTTAGAGAAGACTTCCTTGAGAAAGTGCCATCTCATCTAAGGTCATCTGGGTGAGGAGCATCCTGAGCAGAGGGAATAGCAGGTGCAAAGGCCCTGAGGTTGGAAAGTGTGTAAAATATTTGAAGGACCGCAAGGAAGCCAGTATGGCAGGAGCGCAATGATCAAGGTTGAGAGTAGTAGGGAATTTGTTTCAGGCAGGTAAAGCAACAGGAATTAGACTTTCAGGACTTTGTGGGAGATTTTAAGGACTTTGGCTTTTACTGTGAATAAAATAAGAAGCTATTTTTGACAATCTTGAACAGAGGAATGAAGTGATGTGATTTATGATTTAAAAGGATTTATATGATTTAGGGTTACTGATCAGGTTTGGGGAGGAAGAAAAAGGTTTGTTTTTTTCAATTAAGTGTGAGATGTCTGGCATCTTGAGCAGAAATATTGAGGAAAAAAATGGAATTCAAAGGAGAGGTCTTGGCTGGAGATAGAAATTTGGGAATTGTCAGCACGTTGATGATATTTAAACTAATAAATTTGGATGAAATCACCTAGGAAATGAGTGAAAATGGGCAGGAGTTCCAAAGATTGAAACCTGGGGCTCCAACACTAGGTGGAACCAGCAGAGGAGACTGAGAAGAAGCACACGGCAAGGTAAGAAGACCAATGGGAGAATCGGGTATCCGAGAAGCCAAGAGAAGCAAGTGCTGCAAGGAGGGGTGAACAGTCAGCGCTGCCAAGTGGTACAGAACTGGTATGTGCAGAGAGGAGACAAACATTTGAGGTTACGTCCCTTAGTTTCAGCTAAGAAAGTTTTCTTTCTTTCCAAATCCTCTGTAATTTTAGCCATGTGGTGATGTAAGGTGATGGGCTGGGTTGGGCACTATGGTTGACTTGTTTTTGGTGTGTGTAATCCCTCTGTTCCTCCTCTGCCCCGATTACTGATGATCCTGGCGAGGAACATTTCCACAGGGACATGTGCATTTGCTGTGCCTGGCTTGTAGACAAGTAAATACAAATGCTGCTTTATCAATTTACAGGATAATTGCTCCGTGGCCAAAAGCAGAGTTGGAAGCCTGCCACCCACTGCCTTCAGGATAAAGGCTGAACTCCTTAGCGTGCCATATCAACCTTCATAAGGTGGCTCTAAATCTTGCTGTCCTCCTACTTCTCCATCTCCTCCCACCTCTTTATCTCCCCCACCCCCAACCCCTATGTTCCATTCCCACGGGACTGCGTGCTCTTCTCTGGCCCCCTGCGCTCTTCTGTGCCTCTGCCTCTTTACACATGCTATTCCTTATTCTTGCAATTACCTTCCCTGCTTTTGTGCTTAGGAGAGTCCTGCTGGTGCTTTGAAGTCCAGCTCATGGGGGATTTCCACTGTGAAGTCTTCCTGATCCCCAGGCTGGCTACTTCCTCCTTCCTCTTCTTTAACCCCCCTTGTTGTGTTTCTACATTGTCTTGCAATTATTTATTTATATGCCTGACATTTCTCATAGGATTTGTGGTCCCCAGAGTCAAGGGTCATAACATATTTCCGTACGCCCCACTCTCTGTTTCTCTGGTGGAACTGACTGATATAGTGAGCAAGTAAAAAAGATAGCTATAAGAGAAGCCAAAGAGAATAATATAATAATAGATAATATGAAGAAGGGCCAAGGAGTGGAAATGTCTAAGAAATTGAATGATTAAAGAGAAATATGTCATCCTTCAAGACTTTGCTGAGATGTTTCCTCATCTAGGCAGCCTTCCTTTACCTCTCAGTCTGATCAGTTGCACTTGCTCAGTCTTGCCTGTTCTCACCTATCATGGAACAGCTATTGTACCTGCATGTTAATACATTTGTGTTCCCCACTTCTCCTTCCCTGTGCCCTGCTCAGTGAGGTTTGAGTTCTCAGTGCATTATCCATCTCTTTATCCCCAGCATCTAGTGAATGCTAGGGGGAGCTACCTTTGGGCCACAGCTATGGATTGGATGTTACAGGATCTGGGTTCTGGAGGATCTGGAGATGAACTGGATGCAGAACATCCTCATGGATTATAGGCTCTGCACAGCACAGTCAGATCTGATGAAATATGACCTGTACTTAGGAAATGAGTTCACATTCTTACTGTTCAGAAGTGCCTGGCTCAGGCCAGCCCATAGTCTAGGAAGGGCTTTCTGGAGAAAGCCGACTTTGAGTACCATTGGACAGGCAAGTTCAGCCAGCTGTTCTGTCTCTCTCTCCATCCATTCATTGTATTGGAATTTGACTACCTTCAGGAGCAGATAATTTGCTAGGTCTCCGCTCTGCAAGGTTGTTCCACCTGCATACTTCCAGTGCCCCTAGCAAATGGTAGGCATTTCTCCTGCTTAAGACTGCTTCACTGAAAGGCCCCACTGGCCACTTCCTACACAATGGCAACTCTTACAAAGGCATCTGAGTTGAAGGACCCGTGGATAGTTTCAACTTCACCAAAGACTCCCTAGGCTCCTTTCATCCTTCTCTTGGTTGCTATCAGATTTTGAAACAGATTTTAGAGCTCAGAGATGTGCTGATGGTTTTCCTTTATTTGTGAGCTGAGATGCAGAAAGGAGAGAACCTGCCTGGAGGGAGAATTTCTACTTTAGGGATCCTGGGAGGGGGTCTAGGCAGTGACTTCCTCCTCCACATTGACTTTCCTTTTGACAAGCTGGAAGTGGGACTCACCTGCTGGCTACCAGCATGGAAAGGAAGACCCAAGTCCCTTGGTCCTCTTTCCTCTTAAGGTTCTGCTTCTTTTGAGCTTATTTCTATGACGCTGTTGTGGCTTTCTTTCCTTTACTCTTTGTTGGAAGCAAAAGAAACAGGAGCTTATTTAAAAAAAAAAGAAAGAAAGAACAAAACAGGAGGCAAAGATTAATTGAAAAAAAGAATTGTTGAAAGAACTAAAATTTATTGTAAACATGAAAATATAAATGAACTATAATACTATCAGTGCCTTAAAAGTACCTTAATTAAAATCTGAGGATTCCTAGTACCCAGACCTTAGTTTCTAAAATTATTTTCCAATAAGATGAACCAGAGCTACTTGGACAAATGACTGATTCTAGGACTGGGGCAGGAAATATGCAAGACGAGCCTGAGCTTCAGGTAGAGTCAAAAAGTAAGGAAGTGTTAATAAAAAAATCCCAGATCTCACATTGATGTGTAAGTCAAAGGGGCACAGGAGACAAATGAATGCGCTGCGAATGGCCAAAACTGGAATATTTTGAAAAACAAAATAAATAAAATAGTATTGGATTATAACCCAAAGTATACAATAAACATTCATGAATCCATACTGATATAAATGAATGATTGAATAAATAAATACATGGAAGAGGCAAATGTGCCATGCAGAAGATTCCAAATAAATTAGATACTTTACTCCAAAGGGGGGAGAACATAATTTCCCACTCTTTAAATGTGGCCTGTGCATAGTGACTTCTTTCCAGAAAGTACAGCATAGAAAGTGGGAACAAAAGATGATATTTACATTGGAGAAACCTGACAAACATTCATTCTGCAAGGTGATCAAGGCTAACGCCAACACTAATGTCATGCGGATAGTATGCACCTGTGATGGTTTGAGTCTTTTGTGAACCCCAGAAAATCCTGTTCTTAAAGCAAACCCATTTCTGTGCCTGGAGACCCATTGTAGATGGGACCTTTTGATTACATTCAGTTATAGGACCTCTCGATTAGATCACTTCCGTTAAGGGCCTTTGATTAGATTACATGACCTAGGGTGGGTTTTAATCCTCTTACCGGAGTACTTTATAAATGAGGACTAAAAAGCTGCAGATACAGAGAGAAAGCCACAGAGATGGAGAGAAGGAACGCAGGAGCTCAGAGGAACCAGGGAGAGAGGAAGCCGCAGTTGGAGCAGCCCAAAGCTGAAGCAATGAGACCTCCAAGAGAAGCAGATACGTCCATGTGCCTTGCCACGTGGAAGGAGTCCAGGATTACCAGCAGTTAACCTTTGGTGAGACAGAATCTCTGATGATGCCTTGATTTGGACATTTTCAGTATCTGAACTGCAAGTTTTTAATGTAAGAAATTCCCATTGTAAAAGCCAACACATTTCTGGAACATTGCTCCTAGCAACCTTTAGCAAACTAAAACAGTACCTCTGGTAAGATGTGATAAAAATGGCACTTTACCTCTATGATCTTCCTGTCAAAATCCTGTTCCTCCAGTTTAAGCCCTAGGAACACATTAGTCCAATTCCAATAGAGGGACATTTTACAATATACCTGACCAGTATTCCTCAAAACTATCAAGGTCATCAAAACCAAGGAGAGTTTGAGGAACTCTTAGAGCCAAGAGGAGCCTATGGAGACATGCCAATTAAATGTAATGTGAGATCCTGAATGGGATCCTGGAATGGAAAAGGGGGATTAGGTAAAAACTAAGGAAATTGGAATAAACTATAGACTTTAGTTAACAATAATATATCAGTATTGGTTCATTAATTGTAGCAAATGTGCCATACTAATGCAAGATGCTAATAATATGGGGAACTGTGTGCAGAGGTGGGAAGGGGAGGAACAGTGAAAACTGTTCCAAAAAATTCCATGAAAAAACAGGTGTTAAAATGGAAAAAAAAAAAAAAAAAAAGCATAGGGACCTGCTATGATCTTGTAGCATAGTTGTGTAGAATGACATGTCAACAAATAACTTATGATAATCTGCTGAAATTAAGGCTAAGGTTCTTGCCCAAAATATTTCTGAGTATTTATGGTGTGCTACCTGCTTTTCCTGTCACAGTCTTCTTGGTCAGTCTTTGGCCACTGGAGCTTGTTTACTGTTTCTTATGGCCATTATCTTTTGGAGAGAGAAAGCGCAGGTGTTACACCTACCTGGAGTGCCTTCCCATCTTCTTGAAACCTATCCATTGTTTAAGGTTCTATTTATTATGGTTAAAGTTTCATGAAGTGAGAGTGAGAGAGTAAACATCTCACAGGCCGAACTCTCAGGATCTCCTACCCCTCTCACTCCAAATTCACAGCTTTCTTGCATGAAAAGGAGAGTAGATATTCTGTTGAAGGAGAAGGTAATACTATGTGAAGTTTGAAATGCCCTTTTTTATTTTCTTTTAGGAGGTATCGGGGATTGAACCCAGGACCTTGTACATGGGAAACAGGCTCTCAACCACTGAGCTACATCTGCTCCCCAGTGAGAGTTGCTATTTTCATTTGTTTGTTTTGTTTTGTGTTTAGGAGGTACCAGGGATCAAACCCGGTACCTCATACATGGGAAGCAGGCACTCAACTCCTTAGCTACATCCACTCCCCTGACATGCCCTCTTGAATATCCTATTCAGTACGGTCTAGCAAAGGTTCCAAACACCAGGAACTGTTAAACTGAATAATTGTAAAGGGAGTTTACAAAATGGTCAAAAAGAAAGAAAAAATGTGAGGGGACTTCCTGGGTATGTGAGGTTCAGGGTGAGTAATGCCTGAACTGAAAATTAGTAGGAACTGAAAAGAGAAAATGCTAGAAAACAAGTAAGCAGTTTACATTGACATGTATTTTCCAAACCAAAGTCAGGACACATAAGCTGGCAAGTGCAAGGGAATTTAAAGGGACAAAGGGATGGAGCACTTTTAACTGAGGCTGTCTTGGGTATTCTGGGTCACAGAGTCAATGAAATCAAAGGGAATGAGAAGAGACAAAGATAGACGAGAAGGTGAGGGTGAGATAAGCTGTTGATCCTACCAGTCCCCCTTATCTTTCATGGTTGACTAATTGCCAAACTAAAACACACTCTTCCTTTGTTTCAAACTGACCAAACCCCTATTTTGCCCAGGGTGACAATATGCCCAACTAAAAAAGACATTTCTCAGCCTCATTTCCAGTTGAGAGTCGCCATGTGACACAGTTCTGGACAGTGAGATTGAGCAGATGTTCTTTGGAGGGCCTTAGGAAGAAACTCATTAAAAGGGACAGAGTTAGCTGTCCTTTGCCCTTCCCTTGTTTTCAGCTAGAATATGGTCTCAGTATTTGATGTGAAGGAGAAATCTTGCCACGAGGCAGCAGGAGAACAGTAGACACCTGAAAAGGAAGAAGGATGAACTGGACAATTGGAAAGAACCTAGATTCCTGAGGGCATCACGTGTTACCATTCTTGGACTGCTGAATTCTGGACTTCTTTCACATTGGAAAAATGAAACCCCTGAATTGTCTGGGTCTCTGTTTTTGGGTTTCTCTTACTTCCAGCAGACTCCAGCTTTGACAGATAGACCTCTTAATAAGAGCATTTTGTTGCATATGACTATGACTCTTATAAGCAATGGCTGAAAACAAGAATTGCTAAAATTAATTAGATCTTTGCTATGTCCAATTAAAGATATAAATATGAACTCTTTCTCAGTAGACTTCAAGTGAAGTTAGTGCTGACATTTTAGATTTCTTTCCTAACTAAAAATGATTGCCCTGTAGCCAAGCAGGCAGCATGATGAAATGAACTCAGAAGCCTTGGGTTTGAGAACCATTCACTTACCATCTGTCTGTGTAATCTTTGGCAACTCTCCTAACCTTTTTGTATTTCTGTTTCTTCAAATATAAAATGAGGTTAATAATACACATATCATAAGATCATTGTGAAAACTGAGTGAGATGCATCATGTACAACCTTTATCATGATTCTTGGCACATTGTGAATACTCAGTAATAAATGGTGGCTATGACCTCAAATGAATTTTTAAAAGCTGTGTAAATTATAAAGAGTTTTAAAGTATGAAGGATTATTCTTCTGATTATAACTGTGCTAGTTATTAAGCTATTGTCTTTCAGCTCTAAACCTTCCTTTCTGGATTTGGCTCAGCAATGCTGGAGCTGAAATTCTGCAAACCACCTTTCCATGTTGCTATTGTTTTCCTGTTACTCTTCCTATAGGGGACACTAGAGGGAGACTGTGAGGCTGGGGTTGGTTGGGGGAGGAGGAAAGAAGGGATATAGTCCTTCCTGTCCGCTTCCTGTTGGCTTCATATCTGCTTCCTGTTCTTGTGAGCTGTACCCTAGCAATGCTAGTTCCTTCCCATAGAAGGAGTTGAATCTAGCTTGCAATTTCTACAATATTTGCAAATATTGTACCCCACTTCAGAGTCAAGGGCACCAACTACACCTCCTTTTTAGAGGTCTGTGTGCCAGGCCCGCCCATGGGGCCTCCTTTCCACTCTTCTCACCAGCAGTTGCTGAGCAGCCTACCCTTCCTCAGAGCTCTAAGTTTCAGCTCTGCTGAACTTCTCCAAGCTTCTAAGGTTTTTTTTTTTTTTTTTTAAATGTAGCATGATCTATTGTTTTATTAGAGAAGATCTGGTTTTGTGGGTTTACAGAAAATTTGTCCATAAAATACAGTGTAGCAGTTTGATATTATTGATGAATTCCAAAAAGAAATATTGGATTATGTTTGTAAACTGGTCTTTTCCTCTGGGCATATTAGAGTGTATTGGATTCAGAGGTTTTACTTTCACTTGATTAAATAATGATTAAGGCTTTGATTGGGACATGTCAGTAGGATGTTGAGTCACTCACAGAGAAAACCACATGGCAGAGAAGAGAGTGGGAGTTTTGAGCTGGAGCCCAGGAAGTGAACTCACAGGAGAAGAACACAAAGGAATAGAGATGGCTCTTTAGACACGGCAGAGGCTCCGGGGAGAGAGACAGAGCCATTGGCCTGATAGTCTACAGCTGGCCTTGTAGAGAGAGCACAGCAGCTGAGCCTGGAGAGAAACAGAGCCCCGGGAAGAGAGGAACCCAAGAAGCCTAAACTCTTGGCAGACGTCGGCAGCCATCTTGCCCCAGCACATAGCAACAGACTTTGGTGAGGGAAGTAACTTATGCTTTATGGCCTGGTGACTGTAAGCTTCTACCTCAAATAAATACCCTTTATAAAAGCCAACAGATTTCTGGTATTTTGCATCAGCACGCCTTTGGATGACTAATACATACAGAGTTCCCATATACCACCCTATTATTAACACCTTGTATTAGTGTGGTACATTTGTTACAATTCATGAAAGAACATTTTTATAATTGTACTATTAACTATACTCCATTGTTTACAAAAGTGTTCACTGTTTGTGTTGTACAGTCATATATATATTTAATTTTTATTCTAGTAACATATATAAACCTAAAATTTCTTCTTTTAATCACATTCACATATAAAATTCAGTGCTGTTAAAAATTGTTCACAGTGTTGTGCTACTATCACCATTATCCATTTCTAAAACTTTACAGTCAACCCTAATAGAAATTTTATATAATTTAAGTATCAACTTCCCATTCCCTACACCCAACCCAGTCCCTGGTAATCTATATCTAGATTCTGACTCTATGAGTTTGCTTATTCTAATTATTTCATACCAGTTCTATCATATAATATTTATTCTTTTGTGTCTGGTTTATTTCATTCAAAATGAAGTCTTCAAGTTTTATCCATATTGTCACATGAATGAGAATTTCATTCCTTTTTAATGCTGAAAAATATTCCATTGTATGTATATACCTTATTTTGTTTATCCATTCATCAGTAGATGGATACTTGGGTTGCTTCCATCTTTTGACAATTATGAATAATGCTGCTATGGACATAGGTGTGCAAATATCTGTTTGACTCCCTGTTTTCAATTCTTTTGGGTGTATACCTAGTAGTGGGATTTCTAGGTCATATGGTAATTCTGTACTTAGCTTTCTGAAGAACTGCCAAACTATCTTCCAAGTGGTTGTACCATTTTACATTCCCATCTACAATGAAGGAGTATTCCAATTGCTGCACATCCTCTCCAACACTTGTAATTTTCTGTTTGTCTTTTTTGAAATAGTAGCCATTCTAGTGGGTGTGAAATGGTATCCCATTGTGGTTTTGGTTTGCATTTCTCTAATAGCTAATGATGTTGAGCATCTTTTCATGTGCTTTTTAGCTATTTGTAGATTCTCTTTGGAGAAATGTCTATTCAAGTCTTTTATCCATTTTTAAAATTTGGTTGTTTCTCTCTTTATTTTTGAGTTGTAAGATTTCTTTATACTTTCTGGATATTAAACCTTTATCAGATATGTGGTTTCCAAATATTTTCTCCCATTGACTAGGTTGTCTTTTTTTAATTACTAATATTTTCTGTTAGAGAAGTTGTATGTTTCCAGAAATATAATGCATAAAATATATACAGTTTCCATATACTCTATTATTAACACCTTATATTAGCGAGGTACATTTGTAATAATTCACAAAAAAACATTTTTATAATTGTACTATTAACTATAGCTGATCATTTACAATACAGTCCATTGTGTTGGACAGGCCTATGTTTTTTCTTTTACTTTTATTTTCTAGCAACGTATATATGGCCTAATATTTCCCCTTTTAACCACATTTACCTATATAATTCAGTGCTATTCACTGATTTATTGTTGTGTCATCATCACCACCATCCATTACCAGAACTTTACAAGAAACCCAAATAGAAACTCGTTTCTAAGTTTTGATAATTCCAAACTCTTCCTTTTGTCTTTAGCCCTAGATGTAGTAGCTGCTTCCTGTAGTTGCTACCTCTGTGCTGGAGCCAGCCGTACTGAATTGTGAGAGCAAACTGTTAAATTATCAGGAAATTTGCTAATCTGTTGTTAAACCCTCCACAGCTGGAAATTTGTCATGGTAGGAGTATTTATACCATGAGACTTGCCAAATGCTATAAATCAGGTTCCCTACCCCCAAGTCAGTTGTTAAATACTTGCCAGCACACCAATGCTTTAAGTTTTCTCTTTATCTTTTGTTACCTAGTTAACAACTTTATATCTAGTTAATAATACTTATATTCATTTCTCTCTATTCAAGTAACTCGTGTGGTTTCTGTGTCCTGAGTCGACCTAACTGATAAAATAACCTTGTAGTAATGATGTGGAACAAAGAATATGTGGAAATATTGTTTGTGTGTGTGTTTAAGTTCCTAAAGCATCTCTGGAAAGCCATTAGATATTATATTAGCAAACTAAGACTAGTTTACATTACAGTAAGAAAAAAAAAAAAACTAAGTATGTGCTTAGAGCAACAAAGATTTTCTAATTATGACATGCCAATTTTGTGTTGGCTATGATTTTGATCCACAGTTGATCCCCACATACTTTGCCCACATATTATGCACATTGTCTGCGCAGGATATTGGAGCAGCCTGCACATGAGATGTTACTTGTTCTCATGGCAGAAGGATAACATGTTTTAAAGAAGTTCTCATGTGTTGGCTCTTAAACCCACAATCAGAGAGAGAAAACTGGTAAACTCTAGTATCCTTAGGTGTTTACATTAAGACCAGTTTTATAATTACTAAATGAAGTCTGAATGTGATTTGGGATATATTAGGTTCTATCATATACAATTAACAATATATAGAGTACACTGATGACTATTGGTTAAATTTAGATTGTTAAAGTTTCTTCAATAAAAGGAACCTAATATTAATATGTAAAAAAAAAAAAAAAAAATAACCTTGTAAAGTTGTGTATCCATCAACCCGTTGTCCTAGAAAAATTATTGTGTGATATTTTTAACAAATATCTTTTCTAAAAAGTGCCTGCCAGCTAGAATTTTATAAATATTCAAGAAAAATTCTTTGTATTACTTACATCAGTTAATGGCAATAACATGAGTTAATCCTGGTTCAGGGTCTCCTGTAGCCACGTGGAACGCTATCTTGCCTGTTTTAGGATGTAGTTTGTATTTCTGTTCTCAGTATAGATAAGAATGAGAGGCAGCAACTAACCATATTTTTGCTGTGCAAGGAAGATGGCATGTTTATGCAAAAAAACCTAAATAAATCAAATCCTATTTTAAACATGTTAGGTAGTTGGGGCCAAAAAGAATCCTATTATAAATCTTTTTGTAAAAGAAACAATCATTCCCTTTTTGGTACTGGTGTAAATTTGTCTTCACATGTCAGGTTTCTCAGAAAGCAACGTACACTTGATATCTCTGATTCCTTAAGATATATACTCTGGCTCTCAATTAAATATATGTTTTCTGTTAAGCCTTTTGATCTCCATTTTAACTGCCTAGTTTTGCTTATTAGACTTGGAGAAACCTTCCCTTGGCTCTCCAAAGCTTTGATCTCATTCAACATGCCTAAGTGAGGCTCCACAATGTTATATTCTGAAATAAGACGCCAACATTCTAATATAATCATCAAAATAACTTATAAGGAAGAACAAACTTTTCACACAAATCCTATATTTAAAGATGCCTTCCTTCCAATAACATTCATTAACCGACCATCTGTTTGCCTTTGATTATCATCTGGACCACTAATAAGCGAGTTTAATCTGAGCAATGTTATTTGCACGCTACTTCTAAATTTAGTGCTTTTCAAAGAAGTCAGCAAGGCTGGCCTCCAGGAAATATTGGCTTTGATGTCACATCTGGTTTTCAGGGAATTTCTGTGTAGTGCCCAACTGGGAGGGAGGGAGGGGTGCACTACACATTTCCCAAAGGGCAATGGGAAACCAAATGCCTTGCTCAGAGTCATGTAATTAGTTAATGCTTAACCTGAATTACCTGTAGTTTCTATTGTGACTAGAAGTCTATTCTGCATGTTGTATGGATATTGTAGACATGGTACCACCTCAAATAGTCACAGATAAACAAAAGTATGGATATGTGAAACTGAGTATAGGTCTATTTATTTGCATCTTTCACTTTTGTGTTGCCTCCCTATAATTTAAGAAGAAAAAATTTCCCTGCGTAATCATCTTCTTCATCATAAAAAGTGGTTTGAAATAACAATACACTGCTATTGCCTGCAAACACTTCTCTACAAGGGAACTGATTGATCCTTTTCTTGCCAAGGAAATGGAGGGTT
Source organism: Tolypeutes matacus (assembly GCA_026826555.1). Classification (NCBI taxonomy): domain Eukaryota; kingdom Metazoa; phylum Chordata; class Mammalia; order Cingulata; family Chlamyphoridae; genus Tolypeutes; species Tolypeutes matacus. The sequence goes on along the minus strand of JAKSZT010052319.1, from coordinate 13,111,547 downwards.
CAGTTGAATGGACAACCCACTTAATTTGAGGGAGACTGGAAGACATCATCAATATTGCACCTTCTATCCTTCTCAATTGTTTCTCACATTCTTTAAATGCATTATTTAAAAGAAAGTTCCAGGTTATGATGCTTTTATTATTAAGGCAATTCTTTTACATTACTTTGCTCGGTCACTACATTTTATTATCAAAGTGTGATTTTAATATCCTTGTACTAATGATAACATAAGATATTCCATCTGATTAGTGTTTTTAACTTTAAAGGTATTTTCACATTCATGGCTTAATTTAATCTTCTCCATTTTTATTATAAAACAGTTTGTATATTATTCATATCATATACACTTGGAATTGTTTTTCCATTACCAAAAACATCTCTCCAATTTTTCCAGTCAAACAGTATGTTTTTTAATATCTTCCAAATTACAAAAACTAAAATTCTAATCTGGCACAATGGAGTTTAAGTCTTAGCTACTGGCAGTGAGACCTTGGGCAAATCACTGGATCTTTCAAAGCTTCAATGTCGTCATCTGTAAAATACCTATCACATGGTATTTTAGGAATGAAACGAGATTATATGGAAAATTGTTAGTACAGTGCTCTGAAATGGTCCTCAGTTTTCTTTTTCTTTTTTTCCATAAAATAAATTAGTGTCCCATGTTGGTTCTTGTCTGACTTGAGATTTTATGAAAATCAAAGAAACATAGTGGAGTGAGAAAACATCTTGGAAATCTGAGAAACCTAAATTAGAAGATTAAATGAAATGGGGGAGTAGAGACTTTTGGTATTTGACTCATTGCTCTGAGCCCCACCCTTCTGGATTTCCTTTAACAGAGCTCCTTTTGCTCTTTTCTGTGGTCTTTTGGGCACTGTCAGAAAAGAGACATGCTCTCCCTTAGCCTAGGGCTGGGCAGGCGACCGAAGCCTTTCCAATTATGCTTCCTCTCCTGAGATTTGAACCCTGGGTAAAACTAAATGTGGGGAAATGGCTGGAGTCACTTGGAGCCCTGGAGTGACCACCCATCAGAGAAGGAGCTAGTACAGTGAGTGGCTGGGCAGAGACTGGGCCGTCCGAGAGCCTGGGTGCAAACCCGTTACTAGCTAAGTGACCATAGCTAGGGCAAGTTACTGATCTTCTTTATGCCTTGGTTTCCTTATCTCCAAAATGGAGACTTTAATATTACCCAATTTCTAGCATAGCTGTGAGAATTAAGTTAGAATATCTAAAGGGCTTAGAAGATGCTTGGTATGTGCTTAGCACAATATACATTATAACTGCAGCTAATACTGCTGGTACTAATCCTCTGTTCTTGTCTCAAGATACCCAGACCTACTCCAGTTCCTGTCCTTTCCTGATCCTGCAGCCTAACCTTTGATTCTGAGAGCTACCCGATATCCTTTTTGTAAATTTTTTTTTTACTGCCTAACCTGAGTTAGTCTCTGTTGCCACCAGAAGACCTTGAGTAATAACTATGGGCCCGAGTGACCATGACATCCCATCCCTCTTTTTTTTTTATTTTTATAGATTAGAAAAGCTGGGAGAGCTGACTTGGCTGTGATTGCTTCGTGTGCAGGTGGCAGTGTTTGGATTAGTGCGTGACCATCTTGATCATGCACAGATTTTCTTCACAGGACCAGGATTATGCTTAATTTTTGTCCTTATTCTTTTCCTTTTCTTTAAAACAAGCCCCTCCTTCCTCCAACATACACACCTCCTCTTTCTTTGTTGCTGAATTGTGCCTAATTTCTCTTACACATTATTTTGAACTTTGGTTATCACCTCTGTTGCTTAATTTGATTTCCCCCCACTTGACAATTGAGGAGCCTGAGGCAATAATAACTTTGGTCTCCTCACTATATAGGGGCCAGTTAAGGCAGATGCGTGGCCTTTGTCTCATACTCCTTTCCATCAGTCATAGTCTTGCTTCTTCATTTTAAAAAATAGTATTCCAATTGCTTAATTCATTCATATATCCAACCAATCAACAAATATTTATAGAGCACCAATAATGTACTAGGAACTGTTCTAGATGGGGATACAACAATGAACAAGGCAAAATCCTTGGCTGCAAGGAGCTGGCATTCCAGTGGGGAAGATGGATTTATAAACAGATAAAAAAAACTGTAATAGAATGTTACACAGTGCTTAAAAACTTTCCAGAAAAGTAAGTCAGGACAAGGAAGATGGAAGGTGAGGGGTCCTATTTCCTCTAGGGTATTGAGGAGGCAACATCTGAGCAGAGACTCGAATGAAGTGAGGACAGAAGCCACGTGAGTATCTGTGGGAGGAACATTCCCTGCAGTGGGAATATGCTTGGAATGTTTGAGGACTACAAAGAGGCCACTGTGGCTTGAAGGCAGCAACAAGAGGAAGAGGAGTGAGGCCGGAGGGAGAGCAGGAGCCAAACCATGCAGGGATTTTAGTTCATAGTAAGGACTCATTTTTGTTCCGTGTGATGGAAACAGTGATGTCCTGGAGCATGTTTATACCACTCAGGAAGATCTCATTAATATCTCCTTCCAACTCTTGTTCAGTGACTTCATGTGGATTATTAAACATGAACCATCACACCACTGAATGAGAAGCTCCTGAAAGGTTAAGAGCAGGAGATTGGCTCCATCTTACATATTATTTACCTTCCAGAAGGATCATTCTAGCTGCTCTGTGGAGAACACTTTATCGGAGCTGGGGTAGATTGGTGTACTCCAGTTTGGACGTGATCTTGGCCTTTGTCCTCATCACCTTGCTGATGCCTCAATTTTGGATTTTCCCTAGCCTCAAAACTATGAGTCAATAAATTCCTGTTGTTAAGCCAACCTATTTTATGGCATTTGTTTCAGCAGCTAGGAAACTAAAACAGGAGGCCAAGAGTGGAAGCAGGGAGGCCATTTAGGAGTCTATTTCTATAGTCCCAGGAGCATTGATGGTGGCTCAGAGTTTGGGAGTAGTGGTGGAATGTGGGGTATATTTTGGTGACAGACAATATGTGCCAATGAATTAAATGAAGGGTGCAATAGAAAGACATCAAGAGTAACTCCAAATTTGGGATTAGAACAACTGAGTTCATGGAGGTGCTGATTAGTGAGATGGGGAGATTGGGGTAAGTAGTCTTGTAATCAAGAGTTATAGTTTGGGGGAAGTAGGTGTAGCTCAGTGGTTGAGTGTCTGCTTTCCATGTATGAGGTCCTGGGTTCAATCCCTGGTGTCTCCTAAAAAAAAAAAAAAAAAAAAGTTATAGTTTGGAACTTTGTTTACAGAGTATAAAGGCAATCATTTGGCCAACCTGATACCAACAAGGCAGAGACCTTTAATCTTCTTCCACACTGCAGGACAACACAAGTCACAAGACCAAGCCTGGCTTCATTCTACCCCAGGGAGGCACAGTAAATACTTTGAGCAATATTACAGACTCCTTGCTGGTAATATAGGTACAGAATATCGCATGGACTTCATCTTTGGCATCTAACAACATATGATACCAAAACTCTAGGTTCCAGTGTTTAGCACGAACAGCATGGAGTTGCTCTAAAAATGAAAATTTCTCATTAACACCTAGAAGGGAACAGACCAGAGGATTAAAGTCCTGGCGGCTAATTAGAAGAAAATGGTTTCCCAACTTAGAATTTTAGATTGTGCTATAATAGTGAATTTCTTTTGGGGGACCTTGAGTTTCTGTGGGTTTAGGGTCTGGATTCTAGAATTGCTAGCTATTGCTTGGATTTCTTCCCTGGTTGGCCTACAGTTATGGCAAGGCAAGTCTGCTACTCATCCCATCCCCTGAGGTCTCATCATTTTTCTGTGAAACAAGGTAGACCACTTGTCATCTACTTGACTCATGGTCATGTTGTGAGTATTAATGAGTTAAAGTTTGTAAAATGTCTCCAGCTTCTGAAAGGTGATAAATACAAAGCATAATTATTGGTATTTTTCCATCTTTCTTTAGACTTGAAAGGTCTTTCTAGTCACCTTTGAGATTTTGACGTAAGCTGGCTACAGTGGTGAATTTAATTTGTTTGACTTCCCTTCTGCTTGACATTTCTCTACCCTCACCCCATCTCAGTGACTTTAAAGAAGGAACATCAACCTTAACCTTTCATGTCTCCGTCTGTAGAGATTGTTGCTCATCTTATTGTTATTTTGGTCAATTTTATTCTACCACTTTTAAGAATGTGCTCTCAGACCTATCCTATTAGCTATGCAACACAGAGGCATAAAGGGCAGATGGTAATCACGTTTATTCTATACAGTGCCCGGTAAATTCACAGGGTGGTTCAATGGTTAACCAACATTATTCACAAACATAGGTTTCCAATGAGTTCTTAATCTGAATTTAAAATGAGATCAAAAGAAATGTTTATTATTAATCTATTCCATGCATTGACATAGAGACATTTTCCAACTCTGGCTTTGACCAGGTAGCATATATAGAGAGGAGAGCTGGGAAAGGAATATTCTATTTATAAGCTGTCATTTCAGGTATGTCATTTAAGTTACCGCTATTGCATCTGCTGTGATTTTGAATGGGGGTACAGAAATAGACTTATGCTGCTTTAGTTGGGCAAATTTGGTCTTCTCAAGAACATACAAATAGATTACTTCCATTTTCACATTTCACTCATTGCCTCTGTCTGAGCAGACCATTTTGCAGATCCCTGTTTCTCCTTAAAACTTGCCTCTGCAAAATTGACACACATTAGACCCATCTGAGTTCAATCATGAGTTGTTGGGCTTTCCTTTAGCACAAAATGGAGCAAGGATGGTGTGGTAGATGGCACAATTGAAGAGGTAGTTCATGTCAAGCCTTTTATATAGTGAGCTTCAAGAAGTTACATATAAAGTTAGAGTCAGAAAATGAGGGGTTCAGGTTTTGGCTCATTCATCTATCCAATCAATCAATATTTATTTCATCTGTTTATTGGAAATCAGATGCTATGCTTGGTGCTGGATGCAACTTCGCTGATTGCCCAGGTTTCTCCTTGGGGCAAGTCATTTGAGCTTTCAAGCCTTACTTTCCTGTGAAATGGGAATAATAAACTCCATCTTGTTATAAGGACCTGTCTTAGTTTTCCTTTGGTTGAAAGTCATGGTGTCTATTATTCCTGTGCCTTTAACCCAGCCATTTGTTAATTCAATTCTAGTAGGAATGGGGTCTCAATTAAATCCATGAAACCTTTTGCTTCTTACCCACTTTGATCTTTGACTTTGATCCTTCCTGAATTTACTATGTTCCTGATCTTTTTGTGTAATCTACTGTTGTTGGTTGTAAATAAAATCCTTGGTCCAGGGAGAAAATTTGGCCTCCATTGACTGACTTTTGGCTTTTTCTCTCCATCTCTTCTGCCAGCTGTGCTATACTCCTCAGCCTGATCAAGACGTGTCTGGGCCTGACACCTCATCTTGCAGTTGGACTGCTGGGCTAATCTACTTGAAAGGGAAATTCCACAAATCTGGTCTTAGCCTCTTTGAGAGGGGACCCGCACATTTAATGTGGTCATCAAGGACCTGTTTGTGGGGATTCAGGGCAGGGTCTCAGGTCTAATGAGGGAATTGGAGTCATATTCAGCACCTGTGTCAGAAACATAGTGTCACTACCAAAGGCATTGACAGAGTGGTGGGCTCCTAGGAGTCCAGGGCTTATTCCAGCATACCAGATGCTAAGCTCAGAGGGCTAAGACACCATCTCTTTGTGAGTTGTTGGGTCTTAGAGAAATGGATCAGAAACTGAGTGGTGATGAGATTGTGGGTTGGAGTTTTAGTGTTCTCTGATGAGATGGGTCAGAAAGGGCAGGTTAAGAACTATGCAAATGTGGGCCTCATCATTATCAATGCTAAATAACACATAACAGACATGCAGTAAGTATTTGCTGAATAATATCCATTGCTTTTATTGATTAGTGGCTTATATATTTCTAAGAAGGTGTTCTTGTGTCTAGTGTACATTTCTTATATTTTTCAAAGGCTTGGTTTTTTTTCTCTCTAGAGAGATTTTACATCTTTAAAGTACTTTGTAATGGAATGCTAGACATAGTTGTCTAGTAATCAGTGAGCCCTTGATTCGCAGCTGTTTGTTCAATATGTAATGATTGAGTACAGGAGTGGAGGAAATCTTGGATTCCTTTTATCAGTTATCTTTATGTGGGTGTGTACAAATAATAGATTGGCTGTGGGTTAAATCTCCCTAGGTGAGAGTGATTTATGTTAATTTCTACCTCAACAGGGATCTTTTGAGCTTTAGAAATTAGATGCACAGTGGTAACTCTCTTTCTTTAGGCTCACTAAATGCTTTCCATTCCTTGGCTGGAAGATGTGTTTAGAAGTTGAACATCATTAATGACAGTGAACGTCATTAATTGTTACTCAACGTTGATTAGGCAGGCATTCTAAATTGCTTGGTGCATTATTTTAATTATGATTTTAAAATCCTCTATGATCTTGAGCAAGTTACCTCCCTTCTCTGAATCCTTGGGCAAGTTACCTACCTTTGCTAAGTCCTTGGGTAAGTTACCTATAGTCTCTGAATAAGACCCTATCCAGTGCAGATGATCTTGGTTACCTTTCAAGATTGCTATAAGGATTAAAGGGAACTGTGCTCTGAGAGGGTGGGTCCATTGTCTCTGAGATATTCACTTGGAAGGGGTGGGGCTGTCGCTCCATCAGGCCGGAGGACCTGTGCCCTCTTTTGATTAGACCTCGTACTTAGCATTGTGAAAAATGACTTCAGGCTTTTTGGATGTTGTAATGGAATGAGTGCATTTTGCATGTGGGATGAGCATGTCCTTGTGGGGTCCAGAAGGCGAACTGTTGGGGGTTGAATTATGTTAATCACAAAAAAGTATTTTCAGGTCCCATCCCCTGGTCCTGTGAGTGTGGACCCATTGTAAATAGGATCTCTCTAAGATGTTACTTCAAGGATTGGCCTTACTGAATCAGGTTAGGCTTTAATCTAGATCTCAGGAGTCCTTTATAAGCAGAATGAAATTCAGACACAGAGAGAAAGAGGAGCCGCAGGAAGAGTAAGAAACTAGAAGTCATGGGAACCCAGAAGCAGGAAAGTCAAGGACCAAGAATTGCCAGCAGCCAGCCCCAGAATGCCAGAAAGCATCACCTTGCTGATGCCTTGATTTTGGATTTCTAGCCTCAAAACTGTGAGCCAAAATTTTTCTGTTAACTCTGAGGGAACAGCCAATGGAGAGGTTTTGAGGCAGAAGTGTACATGCCGGGAAGAGACAGGAGATGAGCACTACTGGAGGATGGTGGGTCAGAGAGGTGTTAGCTGTGGAGTTTTCTTATATGCCCTTTATCATGTAAAGGAAGTTAACTTCTATTTCTAGTTTTTTTTTTTAAATGTTTTTTGTCAGGAAATGGTGCTTGATTTTGTCAAATGCCTTTTCTGCATCAATTGAGATGATCAAGAAGTTTTTTCCCTTCATCCTGCTAATGTAGTGTATTACATTAATTGATTTTCTTATGTTGAACCATCCTTGCATACCTGGGGTGAGTCCCACTTGATCATGGCATAAAATTCCTTTAATGTGCTGTTGGATTCAGTTTGCTAGTATTTTGTTGAGGAATTTTGTCTCTATATTTATAAGAGATATTGGTCTGTAATTTTTTTTTCTTGTAGTATCTTAGTCTGGCTTTGGTATGAGGATGATGTTTGCCTCATGGAATGAGTTAGTGAGTGTTCTCTTGTGGCAGTTTGATATTATTTATGAATTCCCAAAAGATATATTGATTATGTTTATAAACTGGCTTGTTTCTCTGGGCATGATAGCCTTTGATTGTATTAGACTCAGCTGATAGGTCTAATTAAATTATGTTAAAATTAGGGCTTTGATTCAACCACATTATTAGAGTGCGACTCAGTGTTGAGTCCCAGCCCCCTTGGGATGATAAAACAGACTCTCACACAGAAATAGACACACAGGAGAAGAACACAGAGGAATGGAAACAACAGAGGTCCTGGGAAGAGAGATGAGCCTGATAGTCTACAGCTGACCTTGTGAAGAGACCAGAGAAGCTGAGCCCGGAGAGAAATGAGCCTTGGGGAGAGAGACAAGGCTTATGTCAGCCTACAGCTGAGGTCAGAAGAAGCTGGGACCACAGAGCCTTAAGAGGAAGAAGGAAGGCTGAACCCTTGCAGACGTCACCTGGCATCTTGCTTCAACACGTGGCAACAGAGTTTGGTAAGGAAGTAACCTTGAGCTGGACTCCTTAGGACTTTGTGACTGTAAGCTTCTACCCCTATAACACCCTTTATAAAAGCCAACAGATTTCTGGTACTTTGCATCAGCACCCCTTTGGCTGACTAATATAGCTCTCCTGTTCAATTGTTCAAAAGTTTGAGCATGATCGGTATAAACTCTTCCCAACATGTTTAGGAGAATTTCCCTGTGAAGCCATGTGGTGCTGGACTTTTCTTGTTGGGAGGTTTTTGATTACTGATTCAATCTCTTTATCAGTTATTGGTTTGTTGAAATCTTCTCTTTCTTCTTGGGTCAGTGTAGGTAGTTTGTGGGTTTCCAGGAATTTGTCTATTTCATTTTAATTTGTTGGTGTACAGTTCATAGTATCCTCTTATAGTCCTTTTTATTTCAGTAGAGTCAGTAGTAATGTCCCCCTTTTCATTTCTGATTTTAGTCATTTGTGACTTCTCTTGTTTTTTCTTCATCAGTGTAGCTAATGGTTTACTGAAATTATTGATCTTTTCAAAGAAACAACTTTTGGTTACGCTGATTCTCTCTCTTGTGTTTTTCCCCTTTGTTTTATTTATCTCCACTATAATCTTTGTTATTTCCTTCCTTTTGCTCACTTTGGGTTTAGTTTGTTCTTCTTTCTCTAGTTCTTCCAATTTTGAGGTTAGGTCTCTAATTTGAAATCTTTCTTCTTCTTCTTTTTTTTTTTTTTTTTTTTGATTTAAGCATTGAGAGCTATACATTTCCCTCTCAGCACTGCCTTTACTGCATCTGATAGGTTTTGGTGTGTTATATTTTCATATTCATGCACCTCAAGATATTTTCTAATTTCATTTCTGATTTCCTCTTTCACGCATTGGTTGTTTAAGAGTCCATTCTTAATTTCTGTGTATTTGTGAATTTTCCATTTCTTCATCTGTTCTTGATTTCTAGCTTCATTCCACTGTAGTTAGAGAATATACATTGTATAATTTCAATAGTTTTTAATTTACTGAGACTTGTTTCGTGACCTAAGATGTAGTCTATTCTAGAGAATGAGCCATGTGTGCACTTGAGAAGAACGTATATTCTGCTGCTGTTGGATGAAGTGTTCTATATATGTCTGTTAAGTTTAGTTGGTTTATAGTATTGTTCAAGTCTTCTATTTCTTTTTAGATGTTCTGTCTAGATGTTCTATCCATTATTGAAAGTGGTGTATTGAATTCGCCTACTATAAAGGCATAACTGTTTCTCTTTTCAGATTTGTCAATATTTGCCTCACTTATGCTTGGGGCTCTGTCATTAGGTGCATATATATTTATAATTGTTTGTCTTCTTGTTGAATTGACTCTTTTATCAGTATATAATGACCTTCTTTGTCCCTTGTGATGGTTATTGCCTTAAAGTCTGTTTTATCTGATATTAGTATAGCCACCACAGCTCCCCCCTCTTTTCATAAAATTTGCATGGAATATTTTTTTCCATCCTTCACTTTCAACCTACTTGAGTCTTTTAATTTAAGTGTCTTTTGTATGCAGTATTTTTGGATCATCCATTTTTATGCATTCTGCCAATCTCTGCCTTTTGACTACAGAGTTTAATCTATTTATGTTTAAAGTAAGTACAGATAATGCAGAACTTTCTTCTACCACAATATGGCATTTCTATCACCCAAATGGTTATCTTTATTGGTAGTCTTTATTTCTTTATGCCACTTTGAACCACTGTCTAGTGTCCTTTCCTTTCAGTCTGAAGAATTCCCCTTAGCATTGTATAAGCAGTTCTAGTGGTGATAATCTCCCTCAGCTTTTGTTTATTTAAGAATGTCTTAATCTCTCTCATTTTTGAAAGAAATTCTCACCATATATTAAAGTCTTGGTTGGCAATAGTTTTCTTTTAGCACTTTATGTATTTCAACCCGTGGCTTCTTTCCTCCATGGTTTCTGATATGAAATAGGCACTTAATCTAATTGGACTCCCGTGTACATAACATTTTGCTTTTCTTTTGCAGCTTTCAGAAATCTCTCCTTGTCCTTTGCATTTGACAGTTTGCTCAGTATGTGATGGGGTGATTTTTTTCTTTGGACTTCTTAGATATGCATACTCAAGTCTTTTGCTAGGTTTGGGAAGTTTTCTGTCAGTATTTCTTTGAATGTTCCTTCTAGCCCTTTCTCCCTTTTTTCTTCTGGGACTCCTATGATGCATACATTTGTGTGCTAACTGGTCTCCCAAAGGTCTCTTTGTGGATTTTCACTTTTTATAATCTTTATTTTTTCTTCTCCTCAGCCTGACTCATTTCAAAGAACTGATTCTTTTTTTCTGTCAGCTCCAATCTATTGTTGAAACCCTTTTGGGAATTTTGCATTTTTCAGTTACTGTGGTCTTCAACTCTAGTAGTTCTGTTTGGTTCCTTTTATAAATTTCTTTCTCTTTATTGAGATTCTTATATTGCTCATTCATTGTTTTCCTGATATCCTTCAGTTCTTTCTCTGTATTTTCCTTCACTTCCTTGTGCATACTGAAGTCTTTTTTTACATGTAAATTTTTTTTTTTTTTTTTTTTTTTGGAATCAAACAATATATTACACAATATATTTGGTTCATAGTAATGCATTCATACAGTATTTGTCCTTTTGTGTCTGGCTTGCTTCACTCAACATAATGTCCTCCAGGTTCATCCATGTTGCCATATGCTTTATGACTTCATTTCTTCTTACAGCTGCATAATATTCCATTGTGTGAATAGACCACAGTTTGTTTATCCATTCATCTGTTGATGGACACCTGGGTTCTCTCTGGTATGCCACAGTCTGATCTTTGTTGATGTTTTCTGGATGTTTATCTTTTTCCTTTGATGGGCCATCATTTCCTATTTATTTGTTTGTCTTGTAAACTTTTGTTGTACACTGTAAATTTTAATATTTTGAAATGTTAACTCTGGGATTTATTCCCTGACCTGTCTTGTTTCAAGAGTTTGTAAGTAGCTGGTGATATGACAGATTTTCTTGAGTGTCAGCCCTCCTATCAGAAAGGTCTGCCTAAGAAGAGTGCAAAGCATAAGGTCCTCCCTGTCTTTTCTGGGCCTGTGTCTTTTCCTGGGCTTGTGTTTGCTAGTGGCCTTACAAGTTCCCCTGTTTTCAGAGTTTGAATGCCCCCTTTACTTCCCAGGGGGCAGGCCTTCTCCCTCTCCTAGGTTTTCCACTGCTGGACTTAAAGCAAGTAAGCCTTTACTCCATGCCATCTGCCACAATTGCTTCTTATACTGCTCTTGTCTCAAGGTACTTTTGCCTGGAAGGCAAAGCTGAGAAGAGGGCACATGCCAGACCAGAGTTTCCCAAGTCAGTCTTTCCAGATGGAACAAGGTCAGAGACCCAAAACGGGAGCACCGGCCGGCTCCAAACTGTCCTGGTGAGAGGAAGAGAGAGGGGCCAGAAAGGGCACCATGAGTGTCTTCCATGCTCCCCAAAGCTGTGCTTTCTGGACCTGCCTAGCAAATGCAGCCCTTCAAATATCCTCCACTGTTCTGAGGAAGTGTATCATCTTTAAGTCTCCTCTGCTGCCTTTATCCAGAGATATTTGGGTTGGAACAATGGCTGACTTCAGACTGGGGCCTCCAGCAATCCAAAATAGCTAATCAAAAGTCATGATTAGTGATTGGTCCATGTTCACCCCAGATCTTTATTTTTTTATTTTATTTTTTTTTTATTTATTAATTTATGCCCCCCTTGCTGCTTGTGTTCGCTGGGTCAGCTAACCACGCCGTGCGGGCGGGCTTGCCTTCACCAGGAGTTCCCGGGAACCTAACCCGGGGCCTCCCATATGGTAAACGGGAGCCCTACTGATCGAGCCACAGCCGCTTCCCAACCCCAGATCTTGGGGAAGTGGATATTTATGTCATTTTCTGGCACCAGCAAGTTATACCAGGTCTGGACCCCACAGCTTCCTTTTGTGAGAGTGGGGGATGGGTGCTGGTAACTGTTGCACAAGGAGAGTAATTTGCTGGTATTTACTGTAATTTACCAGCTTCTTCTTCTGCCCTTCCCTGGATGCTGTACAGTGTTCTACTGTGCTCCTGAGTTTTGAAATAGTTGACTCAGACATTTTCTGCCTGTTCAATAGTTGTTCTGGTGGAGGGACTGAATCCTATAGCTTCCTACTCTGCCATCTGCCCACAATCCTGACCTCCACTGGGGTCTTGCCACAAGAAGAACATTATTGGGTTTGTTATTTAAAATACACTAATCATCCAGATTATCTGTCAGATTTTACTTGAGAAAAGCTTGTGAAACAAACAAACAAACAAACAAATTAATTAATTAATTAAATAAGTCAGCTTTCCAGGACAATAGAGAAAGAGATGTGCTATTCTGGTGATTAGTTCTATTGTAGAATTTGTGGCTGTGTAATGCACGGCTAATTACACTTTTGAAATGAGTATATTTTGCTCATTATCTTTCATCATGAGGTGGCCCTAATTCACTTGGTGCTTTAGATAAAGTTTAATGGGGACTCTCACAGTCTCCCTGATCTCCCTTACCTGACAAATTAGAGTAATATAGACCTCATGTCTTACCTGAGCTCAAAGTTGTTAAATACTTTAATTTTCATCTGTGTTTTGTGTTGGAAAATAATTTTAATATTAAAGGACAGCTGTAGACTGCTAATGACTTGAATACAGTTTGACTGTTTTCATGAAGTGCTCTGTGGGATGTCAGAATATTTAATTCAGGATGTTAAAAACATCCCAAAATGTCACAATAATTATATCACAGCAGGCAATTAAAATACTGGAAAATGCCAACTGACTAAGAGTGTTCCTTGTTATTTAGGAAACTATCAAGAACCTGACATATAAAGTAAAAAATGCTGGTTACTTTCTTTTTCAATAGACTATTTCATCATCATCATATATGAAATTGACACTTGATACAGTAAGGCTCTTACTTAAACATGCAGCCAAAGGAGGAACTGAAGGGGAGGTTTCCACTTGATCTTTAACTTTATAATATCTATATTCACACACTATAAAAAAAACATTGTTGGTTTTACATATCATACCATATGTGCTGCAATACTCTATACACAATGGTTATGTTAATTATATCATATGTTGGCAGCCTTAATTGGTCTGATTTTGCCATCTTAAATTAAGGACAATGGAGTTATTTCCTCCTTTTACAAATTGTACTTTTATAAATCTTAGTGGATTGGCTATGTAATGCTGAAGACCAGTGGTTGTATTCATTTAATCCCTGGGGATTAGAGTGTCATCATCAGTGGGAATGTTAAGACCTGACTACGGTGGGCAGGGTGAGGTACAGAAAGCAGAGTGGACCAAAGTCCCAAGAATTTAAGGGTAATTACACATGTGCAGTTATCTTAGGTAGAAGTGAATAGCTTGTCCAAGTAACGCTAACAGTGGAAGGATTGTGTTTATGGGCCAGGAAGCCACTGATAACCTGAAGCCACATTTCGTGGAAACCATGTCCAAGTTTAAATGAATCACCTGAAGGGTCTACTGTTATCTTTAACTGGCACATTTAGGAAGGACTTGTTAAAAAATAGAGGTAGCACCACAGCATTCATAGCAAGAATTATTGCAACCAGCATTTATTTTTGATTTATGGGAAGTGTAGAGGAAACAATAGCCTTGCTTATCAGAAATGTATATAATTAAATAATGGCCAGAAAGCACCTAATGTGATGTCCATCAGACAGTAGTTGTTTAAAACATTTAGTTCTTTCTTTCCTTTATGGAAACAGGTATCAATACCAGGAGCCATGATGTAGGAGGTGACATTTGAGCTTAGCACCAAAGGATTAGTTGACTGGGTATATGAGGAAGGCAGTGTCTTAGAATAGTGTTCAATTCTGGGGGCTGGGGTGATTCTAGTGTTTATGTTATTTGGGGGGCCTTTTTAAGGAAAAAGAGCACAAAATTATCAATACAAACATTAGGAAAAAAGTGAATGTTTAATTATGAGTGAGAAAGGAAATCACAATAAATTATACATTTTTAAAAGCTGAAAACATCACAAAAATCATAAATTAGAGAAAAGTAACACTTTATTGGTATTAATTACTTACCGCTATATATCTTCTTCATTTTTTGGCTGCAAATCTTTTTGATAATGTGACAATCACACATTATATATATATGATCATATGATAATGATTTTATAATATTTCCTACAGAGATATGAATGATAATTCAATCTTTTCTCAGTGTGGTAATCAAAATTTTATTTTTGATAGTATTCATTTTTTAAATAAAGGTTTCTTTCAGCTTTGCAATTCATTTTTGTAATGCCATGCAAATGTTTAAGGCTTGTCCAGTTTGGACAAACTCTGTGACATTTCTTTCAAATATGAGTTGCAAGATTTCAAGGCATTTCAAATTTTCATGTACAGTGACTAATCTTCGGTACTGGTGGAGTTGATCACACTCAATCAATTTGTCATTGATGTCCTCATGGCAGTGGAATATTAAGAGTTAACAGTCATCTTTTTTGAGATAAGTGTTTCATGTGAAATTAGCAATAATTTAAATCTTTTCCCAATATGCTCATGTAATTCCCTTCTCTTCATTAATTGGATTATCAAAATATCTGAGAGCCTATTCATTACTTCTATGCAAAATTTATTTCTTCTTCTTAATTAGTCATTTCAGTAGTTATGATCTGAAGGCTTTTGTTGCAATTGGTTTCTCAATGTCAGGATAATTTCTACTGATTTTGTTGCTTATCTAAATTTCATTTGTTTCATATTTCATTATTTTTATCTGAAGTTTCATCAGTTCTTGAAAAATTAATTTAAAATTGATGAAAGAAGAAAGGTACCCTTCAGATGCACCCAAATTAGGAGGCTGTAAATCCTCACTTGTTTTATGGAAACATTCTAAAATGTCTTTCCAAATGGCAGTAAAAATTGTGCATTTGAACTTTATCAAATATGACATTGTCATCAAAAGGGGGGGGGCAGCTACTCCTATACTGCAATAGCCTGCAATAATTTCACCGTAGTGGAAACTAGATGTATAACCAACTTGACTTCCCTCAGCTAGATCACCAAAATGTTCTTGCCGCCTCAACACCAACTGATACAGAGGAATTTGAATGAGAGGAAATTAGAGTGGAATAGATTGCTGTCAATGGCAGTGAGGAAATCTTTCTGTAGCAAAATTTTCACAAACATATGCCCATGTGAACACCTTTCTAGGCCCCTTCCCAGGGCGTTGGAAGGGTTCTGTGGAGTGGAGGCCTTGAAGCTGAAGCTTCATTATCTTTAAGGCAATTCTGCCTTTGTCCAAACTCCTTAATATAGCTAATTATGATTTGGTTTCTGCTAATTTCTCCAGCCTAATCTCTCATCACTTTCCCCCCTTGCTTTCTCTGCTTCAGCCTTACTCAGTTTCTTTCAGCTCTTTGACTTTGCCACGCTCTCCCTTACCCTGGGGCACTCACCAGTGCTATTTGCTCACTAGTCAAGTGTTTGTCCTGCAAGTGTCAATTTAGAAGTCATTTAGCTTTCTCTGACTACCGAAGTCTGAGATAAATGTCTCCCCTACTGACTTTCATTGTACAGTATATTACTACTAATAATTCATATTTCATCATTAATTTCATGGTACAATGTAATAATAATAATCTAAAATCTGTATGCTATTAAATTATTTAGTATGTACTTGTTTTCTCATTTGTGTCCACTACCAGAGGTAACGGTTCCTGGAACATTGAATAACTCTTTTGTGAAATGGTGAACTGAGGGAGGTAGTGTTCCAAGCTGAGGCATAATATAAATACAAGTGGAAGCTTATAAGTCAGAATAGTATAATTGTTGGAAGCACAGGCTCTGAAGCCAGACTTCTGGTGTTTAAATCCCAGGCGCATCATCTGTATGACTGTGGGCAAGTTACTAAACCTCTCTGTGCCTCAGTTTCCTCACCTGTCAAATGGAGATAACCACAGCAACCTATCTCAAACAGACTCTGAAAGTAATGAAGTCAGACATTAGAACAGTGCCCAGTACAGAGCAAGCACCCAATAAATGTTCATTATGATGAAAATTCGTAGCTTAATCCCAATAAAAAAGATAACTAATTCAAACTAACAAGCCTTCAGCTTTCACTTCAACCTGACATTTATAAGATGTAAGACCTTAGAGATCTTCTAAGGTCTCATTTCATTTCATTCTCAAATTGAGTGTATAGAATATGAAATAGTTTTTCCTCACATTCCTCAGCCAACTGGGTAGTGCCAGGATAAGATCACAGATCAAGCCGATAACAATGGCGAGTTGGAACCAGAGGCCTGGTGATGCGTGGCTTGGATTGGCATGTGAAGGGTATTGAGCTGCTCCCCTAAAGTTGGTGGTTGTGCTTTGCTGCAGCCAGAGCTGCCACCCTCTCAATGACTCCACTCTACCCGTTGCTTCTGCCAACCTAGGTGCCAAGGCTCCCGAAGAGCAAGGGAAGATTCACTGCGGAGTTCTGACAAGTGATCCAGTCCATGCTGGCTTGTTTCAGATATCAGAGAAGCTGATGCAAAGGGTGGAAAGCTAGCAAGATGTTCTGGACTCTGGCTGTGCATTAATGTTCACTCCTGAAGTGTAGCCTTTATTTGCTTCTGCATGCTGAGATTCTCCCAACAGGAGGAATCTACTCTATGGGCATCAAATTGTTGCTGATATCATGACAGTGATTTTATTTTATTGTCCCCCTCCTTTATTTTATCATCAGAGGGATTTTTTGAGTTTGTAGTATTAAGCACAGGTACAAATGGAATTCTGAGAGATTGAGTAAATCAGATTTTGTAGCTCCTAGTATTAGGGAAACTCCACACTCAGAGTTAGAGAGGAGCAGTTATTTCTAAGATGTTTGGCTTAGGTGACTGGCTTTAAAATTCATCTGAATGTACCATGGCTGTCCTGCAGATCCTGTAAGAAGATGCAGCTTACTCAAATGGCAGGAGTCTCTAGTCCGACCTCATTCTGCTAGGAAGACCACTTAACACTTCTGCTCAAACTAGTAATTGGGTCTTACAAACATCAATTGAGCCACTTGATTCTGGTATCCCTCTTTAACGATAACTTTAATGGGCTCCACTTAACTTAGAACTTTGAAAGTTAAGGATTGGTCAAGAATGGACAGCAAGGAATTAACCATGCTCATTTTTCTAAGCTCGTGTTCACATATTTAGAGCTCTGCAAATAGTCAACAATAGATACACAGATGGATAACGAACTGGCTAACTAGCTACCAAGACGAGCCTGCTATGAACCTCTTTTCCGAGTGCTTACTAGCAGGCACTGCCTTTGTCAGAAGAGGTAACATAGTGTCTGTTATTTTGTTTCAGCTCTGCTCAGTCAAGTCTAATTTATTTTAAAAAATATTTGTTAAATACCTACTATTGGCTGTGCTGATTATTGTAGATATAAGGATATCTAAGTTATAGTTCTTGCCTTCAAGCATCTGACCTCGATGGAGGATTAGTAGTGGTCTTGTGACCTGAGCCAGTTAATTTTTTAGAGTTTTTTTCCTTTTCTTTTTGGTGGTGTCCTTCTGTTTCCATGTTCATTCACATGCTCCTCTGTACTAATTGCCTTTTGGTGTCAGAATGTGTTTCCTCAATGCAGAGCAATTTCAGTTGGTTAGAGTTCAGTCTTTCACCATCAATTAGAATCCAGCCATTCATATTTTTTTTGCTTTAGCTATTTCCGTTCCCATTTACTATTGCACAAATCTAAGCAATGTAGGAAATAAAGTGGGAACATGTCCAGAATAAGGCTGTGGTGCCAAGAGGTTTATAGTCCATTCTGATTAGGAGCAGGAGAAAAGTACAGTCAAGACTGGGTGTTACCTAAAAGATTACTCCCTGGTACTCTGAAGTCCTTTCCTGTAGGAGTGCTTCTTATTTCCCACAAGCAGAAAAATTCATACTGAAATAGGTAATATTTAGAATTAAGAGCTGTTCCTTGTGAAAAAGCACAGGGTTCTTAGGCTCTTCCCATTTAAAGTCTCATCTATTCTCTAGGTAGGTTACATTTAAATAAAGGTAATATTTTCATTTTGGTATGTGAAGACTGACTCATGACTATAAAGAATAGATGATTAAGTTGGCTTGTTTTCCATCTCAAGTATTTTGGCAAAATTCCCACATGTATACCATAGGCCTGTTTTGTATGTTATCTCTCTCTGTGAATATGTGCACATTTAAATCTTATGCTTCTTAATGTAAATATTTTCCCTTATACAGAGAACTTTAATATCATTCCCTTCTGGTCTTTGAAATCTGCATGGTAATGTAGTTTGGGGCATGTGAAATGACTACCTAATTTACAGTTTAAGAAACTGAAACTCATAGAGATTGACTTGCCCTAGGTAGCAGGAAGTAAGTAGCAGATATTGGGCTAATTAGGTGTTTGTCTCCCTAGCATCTATACCCCTTTCTTTCAGCAATAACCCCCAATTTTTATTTGGGGAGCCATGCCTTCTCCATCTGCAGTCTATGGACTGGATGGAATTCCACCGCAAAGTTTCAGGGATGTGTATTGTCACATACACCTAAGATAATCACATCTTCATTTTCTGGCCCTAATGATGAGTTCAGAGTAGGTAAGTGGCCAACACGAGCCCATCTGAAGGAATCTTAGATTTGGAGGGAGAGATATGGGAAAGAAATCCCCTTTTCATCTGGGATGAGATGGGCCTAGAGCTTCTTATCAACACATGGAATCTTAGATGAAGGCCAAGAGAGCAGAAGGCAGTGCCATTGGCAAAAAAAGAGAAAAAGAAACCATATTCTGGTGACACCATTTGAGCACTTACATCAACCACACCTCATAGTTAGCCTTACCTTTGGACCTTTTAGTTTCTGTTCAAGCTTGTTTAGGTTGCCATTATAATCCTCAACTGATATAACTATGTAGGTGAATGAACCTCAGTTCCTGGTTTCAAGGAACTACAACTTCCAAGTCTAGAAAATGAAGATACTTTTATAGCCTTTTACAGCTCTAAAGTCATGATTCCATCTCCAAGTCATGAGGCTGTAAGGGTCATATCAACATGACATCGAGAGGCAGAGTGTTCTTTGGTATCTGATAATTTGAGTTTACTCTTGGGTGTGGTTTTTCTTTCCCTTTAGCAAATAGCTGGTATTCCCAAGGCTAATAGAGTCCCGTACCCATTTATTGTAACCCAAGATATTTTATTCAGAAATGCCTGGGGGGGGCGGATGTGGCTCAGATGGTTGGGTGTCCGTCTGCCATATGGAGGGACCTGGGTTCGATCCCCAGGACCTCCCGGTAAAAAAAAAAAAAAAAAAAAGGGAGAAATGCCTAGGGTGTCATTCTTTAAAATGTTAATAACGTTGAAGATAAACAGTCAGAAGTAGACATTGGGGGAACTAGAGCATATCTGTTCCAGTATGACAAGAATCTATGTATCAAGTCTATGCATTATTTTGGCACTAAATAGTTTATATTTTAGTATGTAAATACAGTAAATTCCCTCCGTGCATGATAAATGGGGCCTCCAAATTCAGTCATGAAAATTTTGGTTTTGCAACATTAAGCAAAAACAATATTTCTTTTTAGTTATCCTTTCAGTTACTGTGCAGAGAAAGAAAGAAAAACATGTTTTTCATTATTAGATGTATCGGAAATAGTGCAACTGACTATTACAATCAAAATGTGCATTGCAAACTCAACTGAGAAAGGCCTGAGTGATGGAGGGAGGGGTCCCTTCTTACTTAACACTGTTCTTCTCTGCTCAGAAGAGGATTCTAACTCTCCCAAATTGCCAGGCATGGGTGCTGAGCAGAGGATGGGAGTTTACTGCCAAGTGCCTTATAGCAATCTTTGTTGCACTGTGAGGTTTTATCCTATTTGATAAAATGGCACGGACATCTTATTTAAATATGCATGACAAATGCAGTTTTTGGGGGTCTCTAGAAAGTGATTATCCATGCCCCCCCTAAATACACCAGGGGTTTTCATATTTCCATGGCTTTGCAAGAGTAAAAGCAATTCCTCTAGCCTGAAATATCTTTCCTTCCCTTCTCCACCGCATGAGTTCTGCTCACCTTTTCGAATTCAAGCACTTTCTTACCTGGGCTCTGAAGACATTTGCTTGCTCTGTCCATGGTCCCACCACGGAGCAGGCCTATGTTTTTTACTGTAGACTCTACCAAAGCATATTAGACTGTTGCTCTCACCCCTGTCTCTGTCACTTGTCTTTGAGGCTCTTGGATTCAAGGCTTTGCCCAGTAAATGTTAACTGCATAGATAAAAAACCCTAGCGGTCCTCGTTTGGGCAAACCCTCTAACCGTAATTAGGATGGTTGCCCATCCTGAACACCTAGGAACGGCCAGGCAGTTTATAGACATTAGAATTTATTATAATTTAGCCTTTAACCTTGCAAAGTGTATATTTTCCTCTCCCCCAGTTTGTAGATGAGAAAACTGAGGCTCTGAGAGGTTTCGAGGGTTGCTCAAGGCGTCACTAGTAAGTGATCGATGAGGGCTTGAGAGCCTGCGCTCTCTCCTCTCTATATAAACTCCCACTTTACTGGAAATAGTTATTTAAACAAAATTTAAAACTGCTTCCCTTTAAACATTCCCCGACTATTCCTTTGGGGTCTCTGTTTCCTGCTAGCTTCATGCTACCTGCTTCCGTCTGCAAGATTAAATAAGCCACTTTGTAGAGCTCCTTCCTGAGGAAATCTGGAAAACTGAGCTGTTCTTTCTAGGAACACTAGCAATCTGTCTCCATTTACGGGCCCGGTTTATGATTTCCAGCTTAACCCATTGTGGCTCATGTTCCACTGGGTATGTTCAATCTACAAAAGTCTTTATTCCCAGCAAACAGAAGTAGGAAATGGAAGCAGACTTCTTGAAAGGCTTCTTAGGAAGGAAATTAATTCAGTAATTGAAGCCAACCATCTTGGTAAGAATTATCTAAGACCAATTCTTTGCTTTTCTCTGCCAGTGTAGATTTGGTCCACACCTGTTGCACTCTGCAGGTACTTGACACCAGGATTTTCAAATGCTGGTCTGTGGACTCATCTTGCTTAAGTTTTTGAATAGATTTTTCATCAGCCTAAAGAGAATTGAGAAACAAAAGGAGTGTTTTATGTGCACGCGAATGTAATGCACACACACACTTAAATATTATTGGTTTTCTTTTTGAGAAGGATTGTTTATTTTATTCTGAGATTATGTCCATCTACTTATTTTTAGCATTAAAATATTCTTTCTTTCAAGAAATTATGGAGTAAGAGTAGTTAATTTCCTTAATGTCTCAACCTGACAAGATAAAATTACCCCTGAAAGCCTTATCTCATCTACCTTGATTTTTTAAAAAAATTTACTCGTTCTTGAAATTCTGGAGTCGTGGGACCACATGTCACTTTTATTTTTCCTTGGTTCTTTGGTCATTCCTGAGATAACAAATATGCTCCCAAAGAGTGAAATGTAAAGTTTTTGAAATAGTTTACTCCTCTGGACTGTAGTATCTGTTGTCCTCATCCTTCATGGGCAGTTGGAATCTGATGCCTCATATTATTTATAGATTTATATCCCAGCTAATGAATTAGACTATTACCTCCCCTACCCAAGGCAGAAAGCCTAGCTTTCTTTGTATGTATTGCCAGAATTTACTCATAATAGATGCTCAACTGTTTTTAAAATAGATTCAGTGTCAGGAACGTGGGGAAAGGTGGTGGAAATCAATAAAATTATAATAACAGTAGATTAAAATTAATATTTATTAAGTACTTTCTACACTCTAGGCACTATTTTAAGTATTCCATATGTATGACTCATTTAATCTTCTTGACAACCATTTAAGGTATATTTTATTTTTTTAAAATCATTGCCTTCATTTTATAGGGAGGGAACAATAGAGACAGGTTAAGTAACCTATCCAGAGTCACGTGGCTTTTAGCTGGCATTGCTGGGGTTTGAACCTAGATAGACTTAGTTTGAATTCCCAAGGTGTCTAACCACCACACTACATTGCCTCTTGCAAGAACAATTCTGAGAGCTAAATCTGTAACACAGCAATTGCAAGAACTAGAATCAGGATGATCCCAGCTAGGGGCTTTAAGTGCATTACTTAATGCTCACAATAAACCTAGACCATCTGGGCTCCTATTGGTCCTATTTTACAGATGAGGAAGCCGAGGTACAGAGGTATTAAGTGACTTGCCCAAGACTGAAAAGGGGGAAGAGGATGTGGCTCAAGCGATTGGGCTCCCGTCTACCATATAGGAGGTCCAGGGTTCGATTCCTGGGGCCTCCTGGTGAAGGCAAGCTGGCCTGCGTGGTGAGCTGGCCTGAGCAGCGACCTGGCCTATGCACCATGCTGACCCGAGCGACGAGGTGACCCATGTAGAGGGCTGGTCCAAGCGGAGAGCTGGCACAACAAGATGACGCAACAAAAAGAGACACAGAGGAGAGACAATAAGAGACTCAGCAGACCAAAGAGCTGAGGTGGCGCAAGAGATTGAGTGCCTCCTTCCCACTCCAGAAGGTCCCAGGATTGGTTCCCAGTGCTGTCTAAAGAGAAGACAAGCAGACACAGAAGAACATATAGAGAGCAGATAGCGAGTGCATAAACAACGGTGGTGGGGGGAGGAAAAAAAATACTGAAAAGGGGTAGAATCTGAACTCATCCTTGCCCAGGATATGGGGTGGGATCTCCAGCCCCCCAGTAGCTGAGTGGCTGGACATTCTGAGACTGCTCCAGCATCTATGGAGGAGCATATGTGTGTAAAGGTGTTTAATGAGCAGTAACGTGCTGCCTAGATGTAATTTATTTGTGCATGTGGCAGAAGCCTTACCATATCACATCCCTCCAAGCATCTCTAAAGATGCAGGAAGCTTGCTACTTCCTTTACTAGCTTCCCACACTAGCAGGCACCTTGGAAAGGTTTGCGCTCCTGGTGTTGAGTAGCTCTAGGAAATGTATTTCAAGTTGCCCATCACCTATTGCCACAGAATGAAAATCAAAACTGACAAGCACGGTGCTCATTAGGCAGATGCTCAGTTTTATCCAGTCACAAAGATATTAGCAAAAGATATTTATAGCTGACCTTTCAAGATTAATAATTCCAGCGAACAAGAAACTGTGGTATTCAACACAGGTTTTTTCAAAGTCTTGTGTATTGAAGAAAATAATTATTTTACTGTTTGTAACAGTTTGTTACATTTATTAAAACTTAATAAAATGTATATGAATGCCTATCACACTTAAATGACAGTAACAAATAATATGAAATCAGTTTAGTTTGCTTCTTTAAAATTGGATGTGTGACATTCCTATGGATCTTAATTAATTTGATATTTTCTTTAAAAATGTCTATTAATCTTGTAATTTGAGAAAATAAAATTACATAATAACCAGTTAATGAACTAAAAAATGGATCCTTTAAGCACATTAAAAATCAAAGCTAAAGCACTCATGATTGTAAAGGTTAGGAAATAAAAATAGAAAAATACAAGAAATTAACATACTCCTTTTTCATAACCTTTGGTTTTCCCTTCTTTCTGTTTTCACATTGGATTGCTAACTAATTTCATGTTTAGACATTGTATGGCTAGTGAAGATCTTTCTGGCTTATCTGGTCTTCAAAAGGCAAGACTTAGTAGAATCCCTTTTGTCTCCAAATAAATACATTTTCACTGATGAAACTGAAGTTATATCATAAACAATTAAATGCTCTGTGGTGTAAATATAAAATATACCACATTCTGATTGCAAACAACCACAACTTTTCCAGATGGGAGCAATTTGAGTTTTTGAGGTGAAGAGGGAGAAGGTGGAGATCACAGGACACTGTGTAAATTAACACCCGCGAGGCTATTTGCTTAAGTACTTTACTTGGTGCTTCTTGGTTTGCTGTTTTTCGTGGAAATAAAAAGATTGTTATAAATTAAGCTGAAAAACAATTTAAAGTAATTTTGAAAATCTAAAAGCATTTCCTGAATATAAACACCTCATCCCTTCTTTTTTAAAATGGTGAATTATTGTAAAAGGATTTCAAGAAGATTTTTATAAAACAACCAGAATTAACACTCTAATAGCAACCATTTTATTATGCATAGTCCTTTAATGTCTTTGTTCACACATTAATGTTTTTTACATGCTTATAATCAGAAGGATCAATTTTGTATTATTTAAAAATTGAAACATTACATTTTCTGCATTATTACCATTTTTAAAATCTATATAACATTGACTTGAGTTGGTTAGTGACTACTTATTTAACCATTTCCCTATTTTTTTGATGATTACATTTTTGTTTATTTACTTTGCTTTTCTAGGAGTAGCAACCACACATTCTAGGTTTTCTAAATACTTTGTTCCATTGTCCCCATATTTCCTTTGTATTGGTGTATCCTGCTTTTTGCTTGAAAAAATATGTTCTTGATAATGATAGTTAATACTGCAACAAGTCCAAATATGCCTACAGGGGGGTGGATGTAGCTCAAATGGTTGGGCGTCCATCTCCCATATGGAGGGACCTGGGTTCGATCCCCAGGACCTCCCAGTAAAAATAAAAAAATATATAGTAGGCATGCAGGCCACCAGGCCCTGTGAGCAGGGGCACCACCAGGCCTCATGCAAGGGTGCGCTGTCAGGCCCTGTAAGTGGGTGAGCCCCCCAGGCCCCGCACATGGGTGTGTTGTCAAGCTTTGTGCGTGGGTGTGCTGCTGAGCCACGCAGCAAGATGATGATGTAACAGGAGAATGACACAAGGGAGAGCCAAGATGGGACATGCTGAAAAACCAGGAACTAAGGTGGTGCAGGCGGTAGGATGCCTCTCTCCCACATTGGAGATTCCCAGGATCAAATCCCAGTGAAGACAGGAGGAGGAGGATGAAAAGTAAGGGCAGGAAACAGACACAGAGAATTGCCCAGCGAATGGACAGAAAAGCAGCAAAAACGGGGGGGGGGGGGGGAGTAAAAATGGATAAAAGTTAAATAAATAAATAAAATTAAAAAAATATATATTCCCACAGATTTTTTCCCCTATGTTGAGTTCTTTCTTTAGGACAATTGTTTTTCCCTCTGCTTGAGTTACTTTTTCACTGTATGCTCATGATAAAGTCCTACAAATTACTTAATACCCAGCTCAAGTACCTTTTGGCTGAGGCTTTCATTTCTATTCTTTATATGTCACCTGTTTACAGCAGACAATACATTGTAGTGTGATTATGTTTAATTTCAAATATTTACTGCCCCTAATATACAGTGCATTTTGGGGGACAAGCCCTGAGTGTATTTTTTTTTTAGTGCCTCCCAATTCCATAGAACAATATTTACCAAATTCGATATTTATTAAGTAATCGAATGAATGAATTAAATAAAAGGCCCTCGCTGGTTGGAAGAGGAAATAAAGTATTGTAGTAAAGGAGTTCAGGGAAAGGGGAGAGCATTGGGGCCTAGAGGGAAGGAATCATTTCTATTGAGCTTTGTTCTGTACCAGGCACAGTGCCAGGTACTTTACATACCTTATATCATTTAACCCTGAAAACAGTTCTGAAGTAGGTATCCTTCTTCTCCTATTGCATATTGTAGATAAGGAAATTAATGTTCATAGAGATTTAGGAATTACAAAATTCACTCTGTTAGCCAGTGCTGGTGCTGGAGGAGAGAGAACAAGATTCATGGAGAGAGGACAAGATTCATAGAGAAGGATGAGAGTTTCACTGAAACTTAAAAGGGTGGATTCTGCCATGGCAAATAAGTCAACACGGGTAGGAGCGATGTGATGGTTTTTACAGGTTATGGTGGAGGCCAACCTGGTTTGACTGAAGAGTTGGAAATGGGGTGGGAGATTGGTCATCTGTGGTCATGGTGTCCCATGCTTTAAGAATCATGAAGTCACTGAGGCCCCTAACAGAGTAGGAAGGGTTAAGTGTGTCTATATAAATAATGGTTACCACTAGATTGGCCTGGGCAACTCCTGATACCCAAGACAGGCAGTATTCTCACTCGTGTGTTTCCAGATGATAGTGCTTGCGCCCACAGGAATTAATTTACATTGCCGAGGGCCTTTGGGAAAGCCCAGTTAGGGGTTTTAATGAAAGAGAAGAGATAGTTGAACTAAGGAAAATAATTCAAGATCAAAAGAATGCTCTGCTATTTGAAGGATTACATTTAAAAAATCAAAATGCATCATTTAGAAGGGAGAAGAGGATTAACAAAAGTTGCTAGTTTAATTTTGTTATTGCTTCTTTATAGGAATACTTATAAACTGAAATACAACCTTTAGACACGTGTGGTTATGGGCACTTTTTTTTTTAATCAATGCCTCATCTTTGTGTTTTTGGGTCCCTCCCACCACCACCACTATCACCAGCACCACTACCAAGCTATCATCAGTATCAACAAATATGGACTTTCTTGGGTTTCTTGTGCACTGTAGTTATCACTGGGTATATCCACTCCCTGTCCTTGAAGGGGTTCTATCTGTGGAAATAGGATGAGTAAGGCAGGCATCAAGGAAGCTAACATTTCTTTAGCACTTTCTATGTGCCACACGTTTGGCCCAATATGATACATGAATATAAATGGAAATAACTGTAATCTTGACAGCTGGCACAAGAGTTCTCTTAGGAAGGGGAGAGTCTTTGTTGAGAAAACTTTGGTAGGTTACTTTGGTGGTCCAAGTTGAGGCCTGGAGAGCTGGTCTGGAGGAAGATTGTGTTCTAAAGAAGCAGAGAAAGTGAAAATTAACAAAATTTGGGGGTTGGATCAGCAGTGAGAGAGTCAGGTGCAGGGCCTTACCTTGTTCTTGTCTGAAATGAAATATAGATGAGCTTGATTGGCTTAATACAGGTCTCAGGCTCAGACTCAAACTACCTAAACATGCAGGGCTGGAAAAAAAGGAGTTTTGAATTCTACCTGGAGTGGAAGTCATAATGTAGGACTTTCCTTAAACATTTCAAAGCTATTCAGAAGATGCTGGGAGGCCAAAATATCGTATGGCATGAAAAATAGAAATCCTTCTTTAAATCTATTTCTATCCCTTCTTTCTTGATTACAAACACCTATGAAAGCAGTGGCCACTGTTTATAGAGGTACTGGCTGTGCACTGCATACCTTCTCAGGGGTGCCATTCGTATAGGCTCTGATGTGACTGTCCCCCCACCCCAGAGTTGTGCAACTTGGCAGTGCTCAAAATAATAAAAGCATTATTGAGTGTCTACCATAATTCAGGTAATGCCCTACTGTAGGACAACAGAGTGGTCTAGAGCATGGACTCTGACTTCTAGCAGTCCTGAGTCTGATTTTCATGCACACCATTTATTAGTTGCGCAACCTTGGACAAGTAATTTAAACTCTCAGAATCTTAGTTTTTGTCTGTAACATGGAGGTACCAATACTTACCTTATTGCATTGTTATGCATGCCTGGCCAATAGTGGGCCCGTGGGAAACGGTAGCTATAATTAGGATTCACAAGAATTATCTCATGTAATCTCCTTTGCAGTTTTATACTTTAGCTTTAATTCATGGGGAAATAGAGGTTCAGAGAACATAAGCGACTTGCCCAAGATAAGTGCACAGAGAATGTAAGTGACTTGCCCCAGCTGTGGGGTGGTAGAACATGGATTCAAACTAAGATTTCTAGAGTTGGTGTTCATTCCATGCTGAAAAGTTGATTTTTACCTATTGCCAAGGATGAATCTAAAGTCCTCTTCCTCTGAGCCTTTTTTGCCATGTCCAACATAAATATTAATGCAGCTACCATCTGCCACCATGTAAAAACACTTGGTCAAATCTATTTTAGCAAATGAGGCAAAATTGCTTTTTGTTTCGTTAAGTATATGTGTGTGTTATGCTTTCTTTTGACTATTCAGTCCATTTTTGAAGTGGAGTCTTGGTTACCTAGGGAACTAGCACACAGTGCTGGTAATTTTTTTTAAATTTTATGCAATACAAGTTAGAATTGTTGGCTGAGTTTCAAGTGATGACCCCTGTATTGACTGAAGAGTAATATAATTTTTATAATATAATTTTTAATTTTTGTATAAAAATGAAATTAAAGGTGGAAGAAAATTAAAGGAGTTGATGACAGTTGGGGGAAAATAAGAATCATTATGTTGCAGACATTTTGCCTACAGTTGGAAGCTTGCTTGGTTAATCAATACCTTTATTTCAGACCGTATAATTTGTACATAATTCTTATTGCTTTGGGGTGTGTTTTATAAATTTTTTAATGGATATAAATTTCTTGTGCCATGTGAGAGGAGCTATGTAGCCATTATGGTTTCAAGTTGTTTTCTGGAATGGCAATATATAAAGTCTATGGGATGTTGTTACTCCCTTGGCTTTCTTTTTAAAGAAGTCTGGCCTTAGTTAAATGATTCAAAACTCTTATAGTGTACAAACTATCATTACAAAAATAATTGAAATCCAGAAAGAAAGTAAAAATGACCCAGAGTCCCTTCCTCCTGCCGTATGCACTACAACTTGCAAAGGCAAGTTCTGAGGGACCAAGACCAGGACAGAGAGATTCAACCTGATGTGACACCTGATTCAGGGGACTGAAGATATGAGCCAAAGCAATGATTATCTGCAAAATCTGAGGTTCCTCTACCAAGGAGTATATTGTATGTCCTGGCTTGAAGCCTTGAGGGATGGAAATCCAAGGACTCGGAGTGAAAAGTTTGGAGTCAGATAAAGACTCAAAGATTATGAACCTGAAATGAAATTGAACCAGGGGGAAGTAGGATGGTGTTTTTGTGTTTCCTTAAAGGTGGCCGGTGATTGGAACTTGGGTTGGTCAGGCTATGAGAAATGAGAGCAAGGTGATAACTACCAAAGTGTTAATTTAATGGGTCTGGACAGGAAGAAAATCAATTGAAAGGTGGAATCCAGAGTTCCCCAAAGCAGATTAAGTGGGACAGTAATAAAAGGCAGGAGAAGCCCTGAGGTGCTTTTTTAAAAGGGCCTTGCCTGTGTGAGCTAGACAGGAAGTTTTAAGGGCACTCAATCAGTTTAGACTAACAGGACCTTGAAGGAGGGAGAGGAGCTGATGGAGTGAGATATGGGAGAGGGCATTTCAGTGGGCTATGCCCATTCTGGGCTAATATGGGAGGGTGGATGGAAGGTTTCACAGATGTTCTTAAGCCATTCTATTCTCCTCAGTTATGTGACACCAGAACAATGCCATTTAAGACTCACTTTTGTGGTCTGGTCCCTTTCAGTTCAGTTCTGGCCTTATGCAAATATTGATGTAATAAAACCGACTGTTGTCCATGCCACATCTGAAAAGTCTCCCTCTTCCTCGTGAAAATGTTATGCTCTAACTGGTGGTGAAAGACCCTAACAAAGTGGCCTCTGCCTGTGCTATGAAGACATTCAAGCTGAAAAGATGAGTGACTTTCCACAGGAAGTTCACTGGATGGCAAAGTATTTTCAACCTGAAAGAGTCTCTGGCAGTGACATGCAATGCAAAGACTAAACAAATGTTGTAGAGGAAATCAGTGTGCAACCATCAGCGATGAGAGGAGAAAAGAAACGTGAGCTTATAAGTACCAGTACTTGGAGCAAGAAAGTCTGAGCAATGCAATGAAAGCATTACTTTTACATAATAAACACAGAGTGAATGTATGCACTGCAGTCTGCAAGAGAAGCGTCAAGGACAAGAGGACCCCGGCTAAGTGGGCAGTAGTCAGACACTAACATGCAATGTGCAGAGAGCAAGTGGGCCAGCTCTTGGGATCAGGGGCAACTGGTGGCCCAAACTAAAGGCACAATTGATTCATTAGGCATCTAATGAGTATATTGTTTAATAGTTTCACAAAATCATTTATTATGCACAATGTGCTGTTCTCAAGCACGTCTCTTTTTAAAAATCACAAGTCCCAGTTAAGAATAGAATACGTTAGTGAAATACCTCAGTTTGGATTGATTTTATCAGCCATTTGTACCTTGGATTAATGCCTAAACTGGACAATCTCTCCTAATTTGTGCCCAGCTGTAACCTTATTTTCCTGATAAATACCAAAGGGGTTTGGGAATTTATTAGTGTATTTGAAATAAAGGATCTTTGATATAACAGAGTTGCATATGAATGTAAACGAACTGCCTATTCTTAAAAACACTTCACTTTTATAAGTGCAGAAAGCTGTAAACGTAATGACAAATTTTTACAAATAAATCACTCCATACACACTTGTTGACCTATGAATATAAATGCTTTCCGAAACAAATAGAATTGGACCAAAATGGAGAAGAAATATTTATATGGACATAAATTCTTTACATTTGAAAAATATGACCAAGGACATTTAAATATTCATAGAGGTGCCTTTCAAAAGAATTGACTTGGACCTTTTTTTCCCTGCAACTGTCTGTATTTAATTGTTATGAGGAAGACTAGAAAAATCTATGTCTTTGTCTCCAGCAACAGGTGCAAAGGCCAATGTTCCATGGGAGGCCAGCACATTTTCAAGCCTCATCTGAGTGGATTGTTGATAATGTATAGATCCCTTGAAGTGCAGAGTTATTAGATTTACAAGAGCAGGCATGCATAATCGTCAAGTAAATGGTTTATAATCTAGTTGTAGGTACATTTGGTCCTATCTGAGCATCTAAAAAAGCATGGCATGGAGGTATAAAAATGCGTCTCTGAAAAAGGTTCCAAGTAGAGAAAATCTTAACATTAGTGGCTTCTTAATAGTTGTGTTTTTGACTATTTCTGAGTTACCCTGGAAGTCCATAATATGCAACCCTTTGCCATTTTGCTAAGACACATGCAGTATAGAGCTTATTTTAGTCACAGAATTTAAGTTAATAACTTTGTAAATTATTTTATTTCTGTCTTGTAGAGTCTTTATAACTTGGAAGGGGGCGGCCACTTGAAATTTTTCCATTATACTTTATTCCACTTTTCTAGATAAAATTATTTACTGTAGTGATATTCCCAAACATTTCTTATGGATGTGAAGGGATTTTCATATGAATAAAGGTATTAGTTAGAAACATATTTCCATGTATAATGGGAATTCTGGAGAGGGAATAGAACCTGATAATGCTTCCTAATTAGGACAACATATGAAGTGGTCCATCAGTGATGATAAAGCAGCCATAGCTCTTCTTTGCTATTGCTTTTTGACTTCAATTCCTAAAGAACAAAAATCATTATTCCAAAGATCTAGGAATGCCAAAACAGTAGATCAAGTTTAAAGAACGAGGCAAGGATGCAGGACAGTTGGTGGCCAAGAACATGGAGGACAGGGCAGAGGTTCAAAGTAGCAAACACAAGAATGAAAAAGAAAGCGCAAGACTGGAAGTTGGTCATGTACCCTGGAACTAAGGTCTCCAGCTTGTTTAACAGGCAGCTTTCTTTATTTTATTTTATTTTATTTTTTTAAAATTTTTCCTGATCTAGACATTTTAAGAGCATAACAGGCAGCTTTCTAATCTCTTTTTGCATACCACCCTTAGAGCTGATATATTCTATAAGCTATAGTTCTAATTTTCTGAAAGTTATCTTTTGTAAATTGAGCACAAGTCTTCATTTTCTTTTTATCCATTGGGAATAAAGATTTTCCAGAAACTTCACAATTCCTACTTTTAACAAATATTTAGTGAGGGCCTACTATGTGTCAGGTGCTGTTATGGGTACTGGGGATAACATCAATAAGACACATGAGGACTCATAAGCATGGAGTTTACATTTTATTGGGACAGACCGAAAATGTAAGTGAACACGAACAAGAGTTTCAGAGGGTGACAAGTAATAGGTAAATAATTAAATAAGGTGACATGAAATGGAGTTACTGGGAGGCCAAGGGAAGTCTTCTCTGAGAAAGTAACTTGGAAACTATGCAGAGATGGGGGGATGGAGCCTCATTTGATGAGAGGGACCTCAGGAGCTCACAGCTTCATGGTGTTCAGAAGCTAAAGCAAGGTCTTTGTGGTTGGAGTACAGCCTGTGAGGAAGAGAGGTGAGGCTGGACAGGAAAGCAGGGGGCAGATCAAGTAGGGTTTTATGAACTAGAAAAGGAATAGGTTTGATTCTAATTGTGTCGGAAACCCATTATAAGCTTTAAACAGGAAAATGAGGCCCTGTGATGGGCATCGTAAAAGGATCACTCTGGTTTGTTGATGGAGAGTGGGTGATAGGGAGGCAAGAGTGGAAGAGAGGTGATGCCAGGGGCCTGTGGTGATAGTTCTGATGGGAGCAGATGGTGGCTTGGAGGGTGGTGATGGAGAGGGAGAGAAATGACCATATAGAGATGTGTTTTGGAGAATTTGAGGTACAGATTGGACATTGAATGTAAGGAAAGAGGAGTCAAGGATAAGTCTTAGATCTTTGGCTTGTGCAATAGATGGATAGTGCTTCCCTTCCTGAGAGGGGAAACACATATTATCATTTCTCCTCTGTATTAAAATATTATAAGTGATATGGTTTTCAAATATATTCATCACATGAGGGCAATTAGAAGAGAAGCTGTTTACCACAATAGAGTTTATTCTATTTTTGTTAGTCAAAATGCAAACAACCATACTAAATTTAGTTATCTAAAAATTTAAATTCATTTTAGAATTCTAAAATAGTTAGAGACAAGATATTTATAGTATGCATTAGTATTTTCTTGACATGCTACTCATTGTCATGTACTTAAGAAAAAATGACATTCTGGGAAGTTTTAAAATAAAGTGAACAAGTATGAAAAATAAAGTAATGAAAGAAAAACATCTTTGGAAAAGATTTCAATAGATAACATTTATGAAGCGTTAATATACTTAATTTGTAAAGGATTCTTAAACACCAATTAAAAGAAAACAGTGGAGTGGGTGTAGCTCAGTAGTAGACCTGCTTTTCATGTATGAGGTCCCGGGTTCAATACCTGGTACCCCTAAAATAAAGAAAAAAAGAAACAAACAAAAACAAACACCCCACTAAGAAAATGAAAAAAGAACATGAAAATGCAGTTCTCAAGAAGAAAGGTCAATTGCATGAGAGGATGTTCAATCACACCAATAATCAAATCATTCAGTTGTTAAATTAACTATGAGTAACAGTGTCATTGTAGATCAAAGCTCAGACTGTGGAGCTAGAATTCCTCAGTTTGAAGACTTAGTTCTAACCTGATTTAACTTTCCTTTGCTTCAGTGTCCCCTTCTGTAAAATGGGAATCATAATAATACTTATCTCATAAGATTGTTTTATGGATTAAATGGGTTAATATATGTAAATTGCTTAGAACATTTCCTAGGATATAGTAATTGCTGGTGGGTTTTAGAAATTATCCTTGTCACTATTATTATTGCTGTTTAATATCTACATTATTGTCAAATGTCTATAAAATGACAATGCCTTGTATTGGCTAGGTAGAGCAAATGGGTACTTTCATACATTGTAGATGAAAGTATAAATTAGCTCATTGGTTCTGGAGGGCAGTTTGACAGTATACCCACAAAGTCTTAAAGTAAAATTTTAATAACAAAATTCTACTTTTGAGAATTGAACCAATAATCTGTGTAATTATTTGCTCTCAAGGATAGCTGCGAAAGGATTACTTATAATAGTAAAAATTAGGAACAACTTGACTTCAAGGTAAAGAAGTGGTTTGAATATACACATTTACTTTCACTCACTCACTAAATTTCCTTAACATTACAGTACAAAGATTATTTTAATGAGGCAAATTCCACACACAGGGAAATACTCGTATATTACATGTACAATTTAATGAGTTCTGAGAACTGTATATACCTGCATAACCAGGCCTCCAATCAAGAACCTTTCCATCCTCCCAGAAATTTCCCTCCTGCCCATTCCATTCAAGGGAAAGGGCAGTTTTGCAAAGGAAGGGATGATGTACAGATTAAAGCATGTATGTCTCTATACTGACTTTAATTGCACTGTTTCTGTTCATGCACAAGTTTGCTGATTTCCTATAACATGCAGCTAAATTTATGCTACAGCTTCTCAAGAAATTCTTACAGAATCTGCTTCTAACTCTGCAGTTTGGATACTTTCACTCTTGACTGGATTTCTTGGTTTCCAGCCTGTGGCCTCTTACCTTTTTCTCCCATTTAACTTTGTTCCTTTGGTCTGATAATCTGGTTGTGCCATCTGCCAGGGATTGTTTTTGTTGTCCATTGTTGCCCCTAACCCTCAGATCATGCAATTTGGTTTAATGCATGACAACCTCTGGTCAAATACTGCTTTGCTCTGTGA
Organism: Tolypeutes matacus; assembly: GCA_026826555.1. Lineage (NCBI taxonomy): Eukaryota > Metazoa > Chordata > Mammalia > Cingulata > Chlamyphoridae > Tolypeutes > Tolypeutes matacus. The sequence continues at coordinate 13,077,164 of JAKSZT010052319.1, read as the reverse complement.
TTAGTCTCAGTTGAGTTCAGTCTCTGGGTTCCCTCTTGTCTGGGAGGGGGATCAGATGGAATTCTCAGAACTCCTGTTCCAGGTCACTTTCATTGATCCTTAAAGGAGTGGCCCAAACTGCTACTCTCACACTTATGTTTCCCTGCTTGATTCATGCATGGTTTCTGGAGTGGAGAACTGACTGGATATAGCATCTGGTCTCCTGCTTATTTTCAGGTAAGAATCAGGTAATATTGTTGCATGATCATTATTCTGTAATCTCTTTCAGTTCATATTCAAAGTAAATATGGTTGTTAACAGTCTGTTTCTGATTGGAGCGATCTGGAATTGGCTTAGATTAAAACTGTTTTAATGTGATAATCACTAATTGTCTAGAGAGGAGAGCAAGATAGTAAGATAATGGTGTGTGGAGATAAAAATAAGTGGGAAGATGATATAATAATAGTGACGTAAAAATGTCGAAAGTGGTGATTTGGGTGAATTTTAGCATTTAAAAAATATGTGTTAAATGAGTTGAGCTGTTTCCCAGAATAAGACAGCCAATGGGCACAAGAAACGCAGAGAAAAAGCTTTAATCACAGAAACGTATCTGTTCAAATAATACATTGCTAATTTTGAAATAAATTAGGGTACAGAGAAAGAACTCAGTTTAAGGTTCACAGATAAATTAGCAGATCTACTAATTGACTTTTTTGACACTTAATCATTCACTCATTCTTCACTAATCAGGGCAACCTAATCTTTAGTCATATTTATGCTCATCTCTTAAATGGAAACAATCCATTCATCTTACCATCTAGAGTGTGTAAAAGCCCAGCCTGTTCTCACTCCCATCTTTAGCGTTCTGTCATGCTACCCTCTTGCTCAGCCTCGCCTTTTAATCTTTGGACTAATGTACATAGGCCATTCTTTTTTGATACTTTATTTAGATTTCTTTTTGTGGCCTACAGGGCAACCCCACTCCACTGTTTAAATTTAATATTATTCATGTAAATTTTTTTATTGCATAAAATGAGAAAATAGGCAGAAGTGTATACAAGGACATAAAGACCAATGATAATCCCAGCCATGTGAAATGATTACTAGTGTTAAATAAATACCAACATTTCACTGTATTTCATCAAATCTAAGATGCCTTTAACTATAATTTACCCTGATATTTTATTTGCCATTAAGAAAGAAGTAACATTGCCAATTAAGCTATGACATACTGCTTTCTAGTCTGTTAAAAAAGTACTTGTTGGAAAGTTCTTTTAGATGTGTTTAGAACATAGATTTTTATCATACATGTATGACATTAGTACATATGTAAAAAGGAAAATACAAAGAAAGTAAATTGGTTAAAGTAGTCCTAAAACCTCTTCATATTCAGAGCCTGTAGCAGTTTGGCATTATTTATGAATTCCAAAAATAGATATTGGATTATGTTTGTGAACTGATCTTTTCCTCTGGGTTTATTAGATTATATTGGATTCAGAGGTTTTGCTTTTACTTGATTAAATAATGAATACGGCTTTGATTGGACCACATCAGTAGAATGTTGAGTGTCCACCCCCTTGGTGGGCAGAGACTCACAGAGAAACTGCACCACAGAGAAGGAAGGTTGGAGTTTTTGAGCAGGAGCCCCAGGAAGTAAGCACACAGAAGAGCTTGATCGTGAGGAAGGAGAGAAGGCCCTGGGAAAAGAGACGAGCCGTTGTTCACCTGACAGTTCACAGCTGGCCTTGTGGAGAGACTCGAGCCCCGAGGAGAGAGACAAAGCCTAAAGAGCCTGACCATGGAGCCTTAAGAGAAAGAGGAAGACTGAACATCAGCAGCCATCTTGCTCTAACATGTGGCAACAGACTTTGGTGAGGGAAGTAACTTATGCTTTATGGCCTGGTAACTGTAAGCATCTACCCCAAATAAATACCCTTTATAAAAGCCAACAGATTTCTTTGCATCAGCACCCCTTTGACTGACTAATACAGAGCTCAACTCTTCTGTGTCACTTTTTGTTTCAGAGATGTCAGGCTGTGTGTTTTTGCCTCACCGTTTCAGCCTCTCTGCAGTCATTTCTTAGAACAGTGCTCTCCTATTGTCTTGATTTTCATCCAAGCTACGGATGCCCTTTTGGTGAGTTTTTATGTTGCTTTTTTGATCTTGCCAGTAGGAAGCAAAGCAAAGTTTTCACATCAGTGACTAGATTGGGACTCATATTCTTCCCTTAAATGGTTCTTAAATGGTTTATTGACTGAAATGCTGAGGGACTAAAGTTGTTTAGTTGTGCCAATATACAAACTTTTTTCTTTTCTAGCTAGTTGTATTTTGTGTATTCTAAGAAATCTTTGCCTATTCCAAGGTTAAAAAGATATTCTCCTATGTTCTTTTCTAGAAGCTTTATGCTTCTAATTTTTCCAATATGGTCTATCAAGCATCTCAAATGAACTCTGTTATTGGAGTGGGTTAGGGATGCAGGTTCATTTATTTTCATTATTTTAACCTAGGTTTTCCAACACACTGACTCTTGACCTTGAATGTTTCCCTGTTTCTACAACTTTTGAGTCGGGAATATTCCAATAGCTAATCTCAAAGGGCTAACTTCTTGACATCAGTAAAGAATTGTGATTTTTTTTTTTTTTTTTTTTTTGAGAAATGTGAAATTGTCTTAGCAAGGCTTATCTAGTAATATCTAGGCCAATTAATACTAGGAAAATACCAAGAAGAATCAAGCTATTTTAAATTAGCAAGTATTTAGACTGATTTATGAAGCATTAGGACAGTGATATTTGTATTATATTGCTCAACTATGGAAGAGGTGGAAATGGTGCAATATAGGTTAAAACATAGGTAAAGACAAATTCTATCAGAAGGCCCATTTGCATTTTTCTAATATGACAATTCAGGTAATTCTTTATGCCATATAAATGTTTTTCACACACTTCCAGATATTTGTCTTCCATATACTCTATAAGTGCTATAAAATAAGCACAGATCTTTCTTTTCACTGATATTTTCTACCAGTTGACTTCTTCCCATAACTTCTCATAGTGATGTATCATTTGAAATTTGAACCCCCAATATTTTTCCTATGCCCTCCATCTTCTTTTATGACAAGTGATAAGAGTTATTAATTATCTAAAATGTTTCTGACATACTTATTAAATAGTTTGTATTTCATAGCTTACCACATCTTAATTTCTGAATTTCTGTTTAACTTCTCTATTTGGAGACTGAAAAATAATTCAGGGCTTCAATACAAAGGCAAGTAATTTCCACAAGGAGAGCATTGTCACAATTTCTCTCAGGGAACTCCATTTTGTTAACGCCTTAAAGTTGCTGAGCACATTTTTCTTAAGACTTTAACATTTATTTATTTATTTTCATTACTTTCATGCTCCTAGAAGACTATTTTATGTATTGAATTGAGATCTACCAATATCTGTGACAAACTCTGTGACAACAAGAGTTCTGTCAAAACACTCGTAAAGCATGCTCACTCATTATGGAAATTTTGAAAGCCTCCGTCTCTTAAAATATATGTTTTACTTTGGAAGCTACCCAAGACGGCTTAAAATTCAGTATACTATTGAGAGCTATCCTCAGAGAAGCCATTTCAGTTTCTTAATTAGAGAATCCAGACACTGTGCTACAGGAACCAGTCTGGTCAACGTCCCTGCATTGAAGGCAGTTCTAATAACATCTTAAAAGGCTCTCTGCAACAGGAGGTTTTTACTGTTCAGCATTTATATTGGCAGCTCCAACAATCCTAGTGCCTTAAACACGAGCCACTGAAGATCCAAATGCTCTGAGCTGGTCCTTTCTGACAGAGGAGAAAGGCCAATAAGCCCGCCCTAAATGGTGGAGCAGTGCATAATCAAACATCTGTGTATCTTGTGTACCCCTTTCTGTGTGTGAAATAGGGCCAGCACTATGTGAGGACTTAAAAGCGCCTTTCAAAAATCTCAAATCGTTATCGAGACATTACCCTACAGTGTGGAGAATAAGACAAACCAAAGTATTCATGACCACCCCCCACCCACGTCTTTTTTTCTCTCATATGTGAGTGATTTACAGCCAAATTAACATAATGCCATACCACCACACTAGAAATGTTTATTGTAGATTTAAAAAAATTCTATAGTTATGAAAAAGGGTTAAGTTGTAGGAGCTAAGAAAATAACTTTCTTGTGTGTGTCTATCAAGATTATAGTCAAAAGTTCATGCAGAATGCTAATGGAAGCTGTGCCCTACTCCCACAAACAAATGCTAGTTACTAAGACTTCAGATGCGGAAGTTGTATTTTTATTTCTTTAGGATGAACTTGACTTCTAAGCAAATATTTAATATGTTTTCTTTACTGGGATGTAACTGGTAAAGGAACCCATTAATTAGTTCTTATAATGGTCCTGAGTCATAACTAGATGAGTCTCCTTTTAAACCCATAGAGATTGCCTGGCTTGCTTAAGAGAAAATATGGGTTTAGCAGGTAATTTTAGAAGATTGGTTCATCCTACACAGATCACCCTTACCACCCAACAGTACATTTTATTGATTTGTTCTTGTGGATTAGGATGTTCTAGAGAGAAACTGGCATTGGCATTGAATAAAAGTTGGCCTGGATGCCCTGGAAGTAAGTCCCTTCTAACTCATAGATTCTCTGATTTTGTGAGTCTGATTGTTAGAATGCTATATGTATTCAACAGTCAGTGAAAGTGTGCAGGGTTTTTATGTAAATGGATGAAACATATTCAAAGATCTAGAATTTTTAAAATGTCCCTTGATAAGATTTTGCCTCCTACATTTCATACCTATAGAACTAATATCACCACTCTATACCCTTTCTATGTTTCTCATGACACAGAATCTTTTCTTTTGAGATTCAGGCCTAACTTCTCAGAAATTCAATTTAGTCCTCCTTTCCAAATGTAACTGGTTTGGCCATGGTGGGCTACAAATGATTGATATTCCAAAATGCAACAATTCCGAATTCCCACAGGCCCATATGGTAGCAGGGCATCCACTCTTTCCTTAAAGCCTCTTGGCTGATATGCCCCCAAACCTCTAGGGGCTTCCTGGAGTTTAACTGCTCCTTGCTGGTTGTGTCTGTCACTCACCAATGTAGCCAGAATTTGTCCATTCTCCCTTTTGAGGTCAGAGGACTTGTGAACTACCGTGGCAGGTGCTGGCTGCTCTTTACCCCTTGTCTGTGGGGCTGTTGCTGTTCTTGCCACACACACACACACACACACAAAACCCAAGGGGAAGCAGTTGTAGCTCAATTGGTTGGGCCCCCGTTTACTGTATGGGAGGCCCTGGGTTCGATTCCCGGGGCTTCCTGGAGAAGGCAAGCCAGCCTGCGTGGTGCGGTGAGCTGGCGCAGCAAGATGATGCAGCAGGGGGAGACAAGCAGACACAGAAAAATGCAAAAGCAAAATGGACACAGCGAGCACAAGCAGCAAAGGGGGCATAAATAAATAAAATAAAAATGAATCTTTAAAAAAAACAACAAAAGCCCAAGGTGTCACAGAGCCATGTGGTCTCACATGGTTCATGTGGCCAAGAGATCCAATTCTTGAAATGTTTCAGGCCTCCCTGGGGTTCAGAATCTGTGTCCAACTGGTTTTGGCCATGGAGAGAGGAAGATGTCTCTATGCCTCCCTGGCTCTAGACCTTCTTAACCTTTTTTGTTCCATGGACCCCTTTGCCAGTCAGGTGAAAACCGTGGACGTCCTCTGAGAATGTAGCAGCAGATAGTTTTATGACACTCAACATCGGCATGTCTTTAAATTAAATTTTAGGATTATTCAAAGTTACATTTTGTATTTTAAAATTTTTCATTATAGTTACATTCATTATAACTGTGGAGTGAAATTTTCAATGTCTATAACTTGTGCCGGTCCTGTGATTTATCCTTGCAAAATGGCACCCCTATACTTCAAAAGAGCAAAGACACTGCTCGGGAGATCTTCTGTTTGTTACCTATTCTGTGTTGCCAGATAGTTGGCCAACTATGTCACACAATAGTTTGTATACAGCAGGACTGTGATCACGTGTCATCTAGCGTCGGGTCTAACAACGACCATAATTTTGAAGTATGGATGAGCATAAGTGATTTTTTGAGATATGCAATTGTAATGTGAAATGAAATGAATACTAATGTAATTTATTGCATCCATTCATAAGTGAAGGAAATGCTAGATTTCAGTTAGAAGTCAAAGAAAATAAAGATAATAAGTTGAATTTTTTCAATTCAAGCTCACAGACCCCCTGAAATCTTTCCATGGACCACCGGGGGGTGCGTGGATCCCTGGTTAAGAACCCCTGCCCTAGATTGTTTTCTGATTGAGGGTTAACCTTTTCATGGTGATGATTGACAGGAAAGATCCATTCCCTGCAGGGAAATCCTCCTCCCTCATCCCTTACCTCGGAGGATGGTCTGGCTCCAAAGGACCAATTAGTAACTGTCTTAGATTGCTGCAGCTCCTATGGCAAATACCACACATTGGGTTGGCTTAACAACAGGAGTTGATTGGCTCACAATTTAGAAGGTTACAAGTCCAAAAATCAAGGTATGGGCAAGTCCATGCTTTCTTCCTGCAGTGCTGGCTTCCTGAAACCCTTGGGGTTCCTTGCAGCTCTGCTGCTTGTCACAGGACAATCTCTCTCTCCTTGTGTCTTTTCTTCTGGTTTCTGCTGAAATCTTATGACCTCTCTCAATAAGGCCTCCAGTTCTACGGATTAAGGCCCGCGTTCATTTAGTTTGGACACATGTAAATAGGATCTTAGATCTTCTTCACAAACAAGCCTACACCTTAACTAAAAGTAGTCTTCAAAGGCTCCTATTTACAAATGGGTTCACACTCACAGGAACACAGAATAAGATTAAGATCATGTCTTTGTTGGGGTACATAATTCATTCTACCACAGTTACTAACTCGACAAGAATATCAAGGTTATGTGGTCGTTTTCACTGTCAACTTCTTAAGGATGAACAGTCCAATAATGAGACTTGCTGAGTTGATATTTTCTTGGAACTCATGGGGAAAAACATGCAGGCATATCAAATTCTCTTTTTGTTCTTTTATCCAAGACTATACTTTCTAAATTTTTAATCCCAGTCCTCCAAATTTTTGTGCTTTCATCATAACTCCCAATTCTAAAACACTCCCAATTTATGAGTGATTATTATAAATTCCACTCAGGAAAGAAAAATCTCAGTCTATGATAACATATGCAGCAATATTTTGTAGCCCTGTTACTGAAATGATATACATGTCATATCAAACTTCATTAATTCCATAAATATTTATTTCATGTCTACAATGTGTCATCACAGTTATAGATTCTCTGGAGACCATGAATAGAATGAGACAGCCTTGAATGAAATTATGTACATTTGAAAATCTGTGAAATAAAATGTTCATGAAATGATTTACATGAGTTTATAGTTATATAATAATAATATTCAATAATGTGAAAAATAATTTATTAAAGAAATTGTCTTCAAAGAAGTAGAATAAAATTCTTTGGAAAAATGAAATTCATAACTATTTCAAAGCTATGAAAATTAGTAGGACAAACAATTTGTACACTGTGATTTATATAGAAGAAAAAGTAAATTTCTCAGAGAATTTTTTCTTTCTGCTTTCCTCTTCGCTATGGCAAAATGTTGCTGCTTTGCCTTGTTTTCTTATTTTCCCCAAGCTGTTAGTTGAAAACAAGCTTTTTATCAAAAGAACTAAAAATGTTCAGTTGCAGTAGTTCAAGCTGATGAAGCAAGGTTTATGGATTTATTGTTTAAGTAGCATTTTATGTAACGGAAAGGTACAATTTCAAGGATGTTGGTATTCAAAGAAAATTTAATTGCTGATTTCATTTACATCCATGACTATTGACTCTAAGAGATAAACTCTTTTATTCAAAAGTGGATATTTTTTTTGCTTTTAAAATCATGTTTTGAAACACATTAAATTGGAGAAGAATTTATTCAGTTTAATGTTTGTTGCAAGAAATTACAGAAAACTAACTTTTTTTTTCCAGGTCACATAGAACTTTGTGTCAAACACTTTCCATGCATTCCTCCATTTAATTTTCACAACCCTAAGAAGAATGTGCTCTCCATTCTTCTACCCACACATCCATCTACCTAGCAAATGTTTATTAAATACTCTTGTAATCATATTTATGGCAATAATAATGACAATAAAAGGAACATCTATAATTTATTGAATGCTTACTCTGAGAATAGTAGTACTTTCCTCATAGATTTGTTGTGTGGATTAGAAGATCCAGTGCATATTTGATATTTTTCATATTACCTGGCATACACTATAAGCTTGGTAAGTGTTAACATGGATCCTAGTTTTGGCCTTTCTCTCTTTCTCCTGGGAGTTATGTGCTAGAAGGCACTCAGAGTCCATTTAAGAACCTTCTCTGGGGAGCATGGGTACCATCTTGAGTAAGCATAGGTAAAAGGGATCTTATTTTAGCCTGCACAGATGCACAAACATTCTCATTTCATATAATTTTGAAGGCTCTCTCTTATCTGTCAGCTATTTTTAGCTACTGGATAGTTCTAGGAATCATCCTAAGCTTTTTTCTCCATCCTCAATCCTGCTCAGTTTCTTGAGGCCCTGGGCAATTTATCTGACACCAGCTCTCCTGACTTGGACAGCCCTCACAGAACATGTTGACTTAGCCTCTGCCACTTCCTCTATTCCAGTATCTCTTGCCCACCCTGGTCTGTTAACTGGATGCCTTCACGATTTCTGAGACACAGAGCTTGACTTTGCCCCAGTTCATAGGACTGGTGATCAGAGTCTCCTGTTATCCCAGAACTAGAGAGTTGCTAGGCTAATAAGACTGGCAGTCATCATGATCTATCATTTGTAATCCATGACATGGAAAGACTATAGGATTATTGTGCTTACATTGAAAGCTCTGCCTTAATAACGCTGAATGGCCCTCCCTTTGCTGTCCAAGAGAGGAACTGCAGCTCATATTTGATTATTATTTTTTATTCCAAAGCTTTTTTCCTAATGGAAATGATTTTTGTTTTCCCTAACACATATTTATCAAGTGCTTATGATGGACTAATATTATAAATACATTATATCTATTCTCAGAAGTAGCATCACTATTCCAAATTTTTCATGTAGGTAGGTAAATCTTCCTTGGTGAAGGGGTATTTCAGATTATGTTTTGGAGGGAGCCCATTTGGGCACTTTCAGTTCTGTGGGTTAAAGGCATCATTATTTTAGGAGCTGACTCCCTTTACTGATAAATCCACCCAAATGGGGGTACAAATGGATGGTAGGAACCTGCTTTCTTGGAGAAATCTTTAGTCAGTATATAGATGTCAAATGTAATGCTACATGTTCTGTTATAAATGTAAATTAGAAGCTCCTTTAGCTTGACTGTCTCAGCAAAAATGGGAGAAATATTTTCCTTAACAAGAGATTTTTAGGTTGAACCATTGGAGGCTCACTTATGGTTACTTGATAGTAAGTAATGGTTATTTTGGAAAATCTACAGTGGGCTGCTGCAATTGCCTCACTGGACAACAATGTGTGCTCTTACCTGTGCCTTGGGGAGTAATGTGTCCTCTTACCTGTGCCCATGATTGGGTGATCAGAAGGAGGGGGCTGGTTCTGGGCTTGACATGTTACTGATGCTAGAATCTCTCCTGATCTTGACTCCTGGGGAACCATTGGAGGAACAAGCAATGAAGACAATAATTGGGAATTTTCTATACTTTATGGATAATCAGCATCAGGGAAGAGATTACTTTGCAGGGGCTGGTGATATTCTCTGGCAGTGGTACGTTGGTCTGCTGCTTTGGATAGAAAAACCAGTCCTCTTAGATCAAGGAAATACCTAGATGAAGTTTAGACTTCTTGAGAGTCACAGAACAGTATTTGAGATGTATTAATTGAGATATTAAAAGAGAAGTGACATTACTATATACAATAAAATTGGACATATGGGTTATATATATTTGAAGAAAGCAAAGCTTTGAGAAGTCATACAGATAATAAGCAAAATACTGGTATTAAAACCCAGTTCTGTACTACTCCTCAGGCAACTTTTCTAATTATTTGTAGACATTTTTCTGAAATTCTTTCCTTGGAATTTTCCTTTGCTACTGCATGAAAAATAATCAGTATAAAGCAGAGTACTTTTTGTAACAGAAAAATGCTTCAGTAAATAGTGAGACAATCATTCCAAGTTGTACTTTGACTCTCTGTCTTTTATTCAAATTGTACTATTCACATATTCAGAGACAGAGTGTCTCTATGACTTAATTATGATGAGGATAATAATTGAAAGTAGGTGGTTATATTATGCCAGAGAATATAATTAAATGGGGAATTGCACTATTAGCTGGGCTTTTAGTACCACACATTATCCTTACGGAATATGATATTATGATTCCACTATACAGTGTTCAGATAAAAAATATTTACAGAGTCAACACTTCAGATCAGAAGGCATTAAGGAATACATTAGATCTAGAAGGCATCCCAAAGAAATCATTAAAATACTTTGGAAATTTTACAAGATATACTAATGGAAGCAAAAATTCAGGCACTGATTTCCTTTTCAACCAGTAGTTTTATTGGAAGTAGGATTGGCAACTCTTCCCGCACCAAAAAATCAGTAAAAATAAATTGATAACTGAGGTGGATATGGTAGGAACATGGTGGCAGCTTAGTTTCAAATCTTCCCAATTCTCTTCTTGGAAATCATTTTGATCAACAAAGAGAATAGGGAAAAAAACAAACAAACAAAAAGCAAAACAAAACAAAAAAACCACAACACCCTCAAATTAGATTCTTAGCACAGTTAAGAAATAGAATCCATGAAATCCAAGTTACGTGTAATTGTGGTCCAAAGGAAATGAAAGCAGTGCTAATTTCATGGGTATGGTAGACATTGGAGACTGAGGGTAGGATGAAGAATGGGGAATATGGAATGGGTCTATTAGTAGCAGATCTTAGAAATCAAAAGCACATATTCACTCCCAGAAAGAGCAGACTCCTCTCTGAATGGGAACATCTATGAGCTGAACTGAGATTTAATAGGGTGTGATTGCTAAGGGGTGGGAGTTGGGGAATGTACATGGTTAAAGAAATTGCAGAAAGCACCTGGGGAAATCAAAAGATGACTTGTTTCAGGAAAAACAAAAAACAAAAAACATATTCCAAATGGGAGTGAACTGGGGATGGATATGGCTCAAATGGTTGGGCGTCCATCTCCCATATGGAGGGACCTGGGTTCGATCCCCGGGACCTCCTGGTTAAAAAAAAAAAAGGGAGTGAACTCTTTGGAAGGCAGGAGCTATACCCTTTGGTATGAGTGACAAGTATAAGAACCAGGGGAAATTAGAGTTGAGGATAGATACTCTTCTGAACCAGGTTAGGTGCTAAGAGGTAAAGGAGATATGATCTAAAGGGAAAATAATAGTCTACTATTTTAGCAATAATTTGAGCAGAGAAACCTAGAAAACTATCCACAGGCTCTCTTGCTAATAGCTGATCTAGGAAAAACCAACTCATTTAAATATGAATAACTAAAATATTCAGTAAGAAAAATATGCAAAAGAATACCCAGACTCCTCTATATAGAAAGAAAACTCAATAAAACTGTTGCCATGAAGTAGATGAAAATTATAATACAAAATTTCAATGTGAATTTAAAAAATATCATGAGCAGTTGCAGCTTTGAAGGCATACTATGAAGCAGAAATATAAGAAGACATCAGGGAAGGTCTGAGCAGTCACCAGAAAGTATTGGCCAAGCTGTTGCAGGAGATGAAGCAGGTGTTGGTAGAATTCAGAAAAGAAATAGAAGAAAAAGAAAAATTCAGATGTAAAAACTAAATTACAAGGAGCACAACAGGGAACTGATACCTTAGGAAGCACAGTAAGAGGCACAGAAGAAGGAAATGAGAAAAACAAGTAAATGAAACACAAATAGAGGGAAACAATGATTAAAGAGAAAAGAGAGCCATTGAATAAAGACAAAGAAATCCAACATATGCAAAATTGGAGTTTCCCAAGTGAAAGCCAAAACAATGGACTATAACTTACAGGAAAAAAATTTAAGAAAACTGTCTTAAAAAAAAAAACAAAAAAGAAAATCTGTTGGTCAATGCCAAGATACAGCAGACTAAAATTCAAGGCTGTAAAGATAAAGAGTCTGTTAGACTTCCAGATAAAAACTTCATGTCACTTTTAATTACAAAAGTGATTGGGATGAGGAAAGGAAAAGTGAAAAGTATAATAAGCTGGCTGATTGCTTCGTTTGTAAGAGGAGAATAAAAAATATAATTGAAGCTTACAAATCTAGTAATAGAAGTTAAAACTACTTCGGTATACAAAGGTTGGCCCTTGGTTGACAAGTGGGTTCTCACCATTCAGAATTGATATAAATGGCTTACTGTACCTAAACTGTTTGTACAAACAATATGGTTTATGTTAAACGCATGCTTTCTTTCTGGGAGTCTTGAATTTTGTACATG
>JAKSZT010052319.1:12971002-13064259 GCA_026826555.1 Tolypeutes matacus | reverse complement strand
GATGACTGTATATGCGAGGATCTATATCAGAACTCTCAATCCGGTTCCATTGGTCAGTAGGTCTATCCTTGTGCCAATACCATGCAGTTTTGATCACTGTAGCTTTGTAGTATGTTTTAAAGTCAGGTAGTGTGATACCTCCAACTTCATTTTTCTTTTTCAATATGTCTTTGGCAACAAAACTCAATTCTATGCTGAGTCCAAATGTACACTTAAATTAGTCCAGAAAAGTTAAAAATAAAAGGATGAGCAAAATTATACAGACATATGAAAACAAAAAGAATAAAGAAAGCAGAGGTTGCAATCTGAAATATATAATATAAAAAAATTTAGACTCAAAGTCATTAAATGAGACAAAAGTTCAAGTTCTCTTGAAAATATAATGGTTATATAATGTTGAAGGAAAAAATTCACCATGAAGATGTAATTTTCATAATTATCTATACATCAAATAACACAGCAACTTCATGAAGGAGAAAGTAGAAGCAATACAAGAAAAGAAAATTCCTTATCTTTATCATTAGTTTGCCCTATTTTTTCTACTAGAGAAGTTGTAGGTTCACAGAAAAATCATGCAGAAAATACAGGTTCCCATATACATCCTTCACATGCACAGTTTTCCCAATTATTAACACTTGGCATTAGTGTGGTAACTTTGTTACAGTTGACAGAACAGTATTATTACAATTATTCCATTAACTATAGTCAATAGCTTACATTAGGATCACTGTTTGTCCTGTATATTCCTATGTGTTTTTTAAAATTTTTTATTCTAGTACCATATATACATATACATATCCTAAAAATTTCCCTTTTAATCACATTCAAATATAAATTCAGTGGCATTAATTATATTCACATTGTTGTGCTACCATCACCACCAACATTTACCAAAATGTTTACATCAACCTGAAAAAAAATCAAGCAATTAACTCCCCATTCTCTACAGCCTCCCCCCCACCCCCCTGCAAGCCTCTGGTAACCTGTATTCTAGTTTCTGACACTATGAATTTGCCTATTCTCATGATTTCATATCAGTGCTATCATACAATATTTGTCCTTTTGTGTCTTGCTTATTTCACTCAACATGATGTCTTCAAGGTTCATCCATGAAAATTCCTTCACTTCATCATTATCTTGCCCTATTTATTTTTAACAACTTGAAAACTTTAACAGAAGAGAAGATTAAAAACCACATCAGACAGAGCAACCCGAAACTAACACAACAGCCTTGTGTAGGATGGCGACTTTCCCCCCTAAACTGCCGGAACATAAGGCTAAGAAATAGCCAGTACTTTACTGCAAATAGATTAGAGAGAGGGACGCTTTGTGTTTTCAAGGTAGCATGTATACAATGTAATGCCGAAGTTGCCATGGGAACTATTGAGTGATAGAAAAAAGCCTGTTCCATAAAATATGTATAATTCATGGATTTCTGAGCATTTTCAGCTCTAAGTTTATAATATCCAGAATGTCTTACCCAGTGGGGCATTTACCTATATGGTAAACATCTTTTTTTGTCCATAAGTGCTGAAATACTTGTTCTATTGATTGACTTACTCTGAAAAAAACCTGCCTGAATTATCAATATTCTGTTTTGAAGGCTTCAAATTGTTAAATATACTTGTTTTTTAAAAAGAAAAATGCACACACACAAACTAATACACACAATTCTTTGCTTATTTCAAGAACCAACAAAGTCCTATAAACCAGTTAAATTATTATATAAAGGCAGAAATTTAACAAGGATAAGTGACCAGTGGGAAGAAGAGAAGACTGATAATTTAGAAATCAATACCTTACAAATAATACTTTTTGACTCCAAAATGCATCTGAAACCAGTTTAGAAAAGATGGTGGGATTCTATGCCTTAGGCCAGAAATATTTTTACCACCCTTTTCAAAGAGAAAGAAACACGAATTTATTAAGCCAACAAGGAGCATTTAAGCACCTTTTCTGTTTTCAGCACTCTTCCAGGCACTGTGAATTTAACAGAAAACAAGACCTTAAGAAAAAAAAAATGCGTGTTCTCACAAAACTTACATTCTAGCAATGGAAGAGAGATGATAAATTAATATAAGCATTAGCTAACGATAAGTGCTATGATGAGACTCCAACAGCGGGGCTATTTGTTTTACCGGTGGGCAGTTGGGGAAGTCGTCATCAGATTGCATTTGATCTGAATCCTGGATGGCAAGAACAGGCGGCTGTGTGAAGTTTTGGAGAAACGCCTGATGGAGCTGGGGCAAAGGCTTTGGACACAGCTGAATTTCTCTTTCTCCCCCAGCTGCAATGTAGTACCGGCACCAAGTGAAGTACTACATCCAAGTGACATTCAGAAAGCGCTGTGTTGCCTGACATCTGAAGTATGCCATCAAAAGGAAAGTTTTGCCTTTTTTAAATTGCCTTCTTTCTGCAGCCATGGCCTTGATGCTTCAGAGTAATCTCCTTGCTTTCAGAAACAGAAGATTCAACAGCAGTGCGCTAGCTCAACATATGCTTTTTTGTTTCTTTTCTTTTGCTTTTTTCTGACTTTTTTTCTTTTCCTTCCCTTCCTTCCCCTTCCCTTCCCTCCCCTCCCCTCTCTTCTCCTTCCCTCCTCTTCCCTCTCCTTCCTCCCCCTCCCTTCCTCCCTTCCCGCCTTCCTCCCTTCCCTCCCTTCCCTCCCTTCCCTCCCTTCCTCTCTTCTCTCCTTCCCTTCTTCCCTCCTTTGTCATTTATTCCACACACATCTGTGAAGAGCCCAGGTGTAAGCACGTGGCAAATTCACACCAAGGGAAGTTTTGTGGGAGCACACGTGTCAGTTGGCGTTCACCAAGAACAGGTGGTCCTCATCCAGGAAATTCAAACACACAGCTTGCTTCAGCCTTGGCTGACTTTCTGAGGCAGAAAGATTCCCAATTTTCAAAACACAATACCCTCTTCTGTTTGTTTCTCTTATTATAGCAAATGTCTCTCATTTGCGAGAACATCTTTGGTGTGCACATTCTGAGGGGGGAGTGCGGGGGAAAGTGTTATGTCAACAGTGAGGGGAAACCAAACTTTGTTCTCCATGCGTGAAAATAATGACTAATGCCTTGACATCAGGGTTGGCCTTTGGGATATTGGTTTTGAAAACTTAATTTAAGGGTGAGGGGTAGGGAGTGGGCAGTGCAATAGGCTTGCTAAGTGGATTATGGACTAAGGATGACTATAAAGACCTATTGTAGCATGTAGCATATCCAGAAAGGAACATATCTTAGAGCATTTTATAGCTTTTTTGTAAATGGGTTGAGAAGAATTACTTATATTTTACCTACTCTGGACTTCAAAATCTTGAATACAATTGTTAATGGGGTCAACATAGTTTGGATATTATTGCTAATATTACCACTGTAATACACTGTCTGAGGTGGTTCTTTAACTAGAAACTTACGGAGATAATTAAAGGGCTAATTGAGAATAACTGATCTACACTAGCAAGTGAAACCTATGCACAGTTTGTTTACTATTAGATAATTAAGCATATTTTAGTTCATTATAAATAACAACTAGATGTGAAGTTCCTATCAATTCTCACTGGGAATCAGTGGATCCCTTAGCCTTGTTTTGCCAAGGGAATGTCCCCTGCTCTGGGATGACCCGGATTCTCTCTCCCTTTGGTCTCTGCTGACCCTCTACCAGGACCCATGCTGTCCACATCCCACTCCAATTGGTCCTGGAAAAGCTGCTTCAGTGCATTTGGTTGTCACAGACCAATTTGGAGAACTCTCAGTCTCTGCTTTTCCAATGGTTTGATGTTCAATCTCTAACCTCAGTTTTTGTTGTTTTCTTTCACTGTTCTTTTCAAAACACTGGCTGGGCAAGGCTGCTGTCGTGTGCCTCTGTAGTGCTTAGGGGCTTCTCTCTTATCTCCCACAGCCCTTTCCAGACTTGAGCACGGGGAGGTGGGGGGCTTAGTCATTCCTGCCTTCCTGCCTGGATCAGAACGAGCAAATAATTCCCCTTTTTGAGGCCAGATCCTGGACCTTGTTGCCTTCCTTGATGCTACTGAGGAAATCCTCCCTCTGGCTGCACCAGCATGCCTTCCAGCATGCCTTCCATATCCGACCTCTGCCCACCTAGTTCCACCTACCTCCGCACCTCTGCCTACCCTCTTGCTCTCCGTTCCCCAAATATGCCACACTTTTCTTAGTTCCCGAAGTCACTATGTTCTTTCCCATCTCAGAGCTGGCTCAGGTGCTGCTTCCTCTGCCCATTATCACCCTCTTTCACTGTCCCAGCACTGCCTCCCTGCTTGGTGCCGGCTGGTTCCTCCTCGTTTCTCAGCTCTCTGTCCCATGCCTCTACCTCAGAGATGATGCCCCTGACCGTGTCTTGCTTACAACATGTTCTTTGCATTAGTTTGTGTGATGCTGTCACAACAAATAAACTTCCAAACGTCAGCAGTTTTATATAGAATTTATTTCTCAGTGTAGATGCTTTTGGCTGGGGGTAGCTCTCCTATCCATGATTTAGGATCCAAACTCCTTCCACTTATGACTCTGCTGTGCCCTAGCTTTGGCTGAAGAAAGAAGGAAGACAGAACATGGAGAAAGCACAGCAGCACTTAACCACATTGTCCTAGAGGTGACACCCATGCCTTCTCCTCACACACCATAGGTGAGGACTTGTCCCATGCTTTGCCTGGGTGTAAGGAGAGAATGAAAAAGGCAATCCCTGCTGGGCAGTGCTTTTTAAACCACCTCTGGTGAAGAGCTGGATTTTTACTTACAATCTACTCCAGGCCAATATTCTGTAAAATATAAAAACAAGGTATTTTTAGAAAAATAAAAGAGAAAGCACACAAAATATAAGCACCATTGTTTTATTGTTACATTTACCTGACACAAAATCACTTTATCAAAGTTCTATACATTTCTAAACACTAGGACTCTCAATTTCTGTACTTAGTCTCATCATTGACCACTGACAAACCATTTGCAGATGGGCACCTGTCCGCGGACCTCACTTTGAGTAACACTGTCCTCCGTAGTGGAATGGAGCCTTGTATTTGTTGTATGGGGGCTATCTCCCCTCACTCCAACAGAGTCTGGTACTTACCCCACCCCTGCCTTCACACTTTTTAATAATTGTTTGTTTGATTTTTTTTCTTTCTGGCTCATCTGCTAGGTGCTAAGCTCTGTGACAGCAGAGACTGTGCTTGTCTTGTTTACTGCAGTGTCTTCTGCACTTAGCCAAGGGCCTTGCACAAAGTAGGAGACTGACAAATAATTGTCAAAATCTGGTTTCTTGGCTGCACCTGGAACAATCCTTAAGAACATGTGTTTATCTAAAATTTGTGACATTAGCTCACTTAACAGAAGCACTGTTACTTTCTTCTGCCTTTTAAATGTTTTCCTTCTGTTTGCTTGTCAAATACTCCTGCTCCAGGTCTATACCGGTCTAGAGAAGAGGATTTCCTTGGAATAATGGGCCTAATGAAACAACAAGCAGGTGGTCAGGCTGGGTGGCTGGCTTAAGTTAGAGCAAGAAGAATGGCAAGAATTGCCAGAACTTTTACTGCACTTAGGAAGAATAATTTTGTAAGGCTAAGTATATTTTGCCTAAGAAGTAATTATTGAGAAATAAAGAAAAGTCCCAGCAAGTGGCCATAACCAATGACAACTGTTCTAGGAAGACAGAAAGAGGAAATTATAGATAATGGCTGTTGACAGCATGCACCCATGGAGAATGGAATGTCATTGAGTTCTGGAAAGGATAGATTTAGTGAATATTCTAAATGTCAAAATCAGAAGTGGCTCTGTTAGTCAAGCAAGAATCTCATAAAAGCCTTGAGCAGGATTATTTGTAATTTTTTTCTCTAGCAGCTGGAAATATGATTGTTCTTTAGGAAGGAACTTGGGTGGACTTTTCCTTATCTTGTATTTCAGAGTCTTTTTTTCAGGAGTCTGG
The DNA here is from genome assembly GCA_026826555.1 of Tolypeutes matacus. Classification (NCBI taxonomy): domain Eukaryota; kingdom Metazoa; phylum Chordata; class Mammalia; order Cingulata; family Chlamyphoridae; genus Tolypeutes; species Tolypeutes matacus. The sequence goes on along the minus strand of JAKSZT010052319.1, from coordinate 13,058,325 downwards.
TTGCCACATATAGAAAAGAATGGAGGCTTAAGATGTATCTATTAAATAAAATGCATTTAATGAAAGGTTGCCTGCAAGTTACTGAACTAAGTACTTTATATGCATTGTACATTTAATCCTCACAACCACTCTGTAAGGTAGAGTCTATTCTTATCTCCGTTCCACATGTGAGGGAGGTACATCTGCAAGAAGTTAAGAAACTTGCCAAAGGTCCCAGAGCTTGAAAGTAGAGAATTGTTTACCCATTTAGTTTCATTTATTTCGTGTATTTATTCATTTATTTAAAAGCAATTTTATTGAGATATATCCATCTACAGTGTATATCCAATGACTTTTGGTATAATCACAGAGTTGTGCATTCAACACCTCAATCAATTTTAGAGCATTTACATTACTCCAAAAAGAAAAATCTGTTACCAGTTATCCATCACCTCTCAATTCCTCTAACCTTCCCCTGTTGTACATAACTGTTAATGTAATTCTACCTCTGTAAAATTATTTTATTTACATTTTATATAGATATATCTGGCTTCTTTCACTCAATATTCTTATAGTTCTGCTATTGACCATACTCATCGTTCACAACAGGTTTCACTTTGCTATATAGTCCCATGTTTCATACTCTAGCTTTCCTTCTAGTAACATACATGGCCCTTTCCCTTTCAACCACAATCATACCCACATACTAGCACTATTAATTACACTCACTATAAGGTGCTATCATCACTTCTATCCATTCCAAACATTGACAAACAACCTTATCACAATGCTGCACAAATTAAGCCTCAGCTCCCCATTCTCTACCTTCATTTTATCTTCTGGCAACTTATACTCTAGTTATTAACTCCATGAGTTTCCTCATTTTATTTCGTTCAGATTATTGAGATCATACAATATTTGTCCTTTTGCGTCTGACATTTCACTCAACACAATGTCCTCAAGGTTCATCCATGTTGTCACATGCATCAAGACTTCATTTCTTCTTACAGCTGCATAATATTCCATCGTGTGAATATACCACATTTTGTTTATCCATTCATCAGCTGATGGACACTTGGGTTGTTTTCATCCTTTGGCAATTGTGAATATGCTGCTGTGAACTTCAGTGTACAAATGTCTGTTAGTGTTCCTGCTTTCAGTTCTACTGAGAATACACCTAGTAGTGGCATTGCCAGATCATTTGTCAGATCTATATTTAATTTCAATACCAAAATAAATAGTCCAAACATCAATCTTCTCCCAAGGACAAATCCTATAATTCTCTTTTATTTATTTATTTATTTATTTTTGGTACTGGGGCTGGGGATTGAACCCAGGACCTTGTGTTTGGGAAGGTGGCACTCAACCACTGAGCCATATCGTCTCCCCTGAGTTGGTTTTTTTGCTTGTTTGCTAGATGTTTGTTTTTTTGTTTTTAGGAGGCACCGGGGACCAAACCCAGGTCCTGCCATGTGGGAAGCAGGTGCTCAACCGCTTGACCCACATCTACTCCCCCATAGTTCTCTTTTAGTTTTAGAAAAATTGCTTCTTCTTTTTTTTTTTTTTTAAATGTTTTATTTATTTATTTATTTATTTTTATTTATTTTTATTTTACCGGGAGGTCCCGGGGATCAAACCCAGGTCCCTCCATATGGCAGACAGACGCCCAACCATTTGAGCCACATCCGCCCCCCAAAATTGCTTCTTCTTTAAGCATATTTCCCCCTGAAACTCTTTTATGTTATGCTATGTTCTTTTATGTTATGGTATATATGTTGTGTTGGGTTATACCACATTGGGTTTTTTTTTGTGGTAAGGATTTTCTTAACTTCTAGCTGCTTGAATATGGTATCATGCAGAATTTTTGGAGCTAATGTAATTCAGAGACAGAGGAACAAGAGAATGATGTGGGAATTTAGGTTAACATTACCCAGGATTTCAAAGGCAGCTGCCTGTTTTTACAGAATCCCCTCCAGTAAAGCTTTTGAGCTACTGAGAGAATATTAAAACTCCACTGACAATAAACCAGCAAAATACTGTGTTGAAAGAATAATGTTTTTCTGAAGAAGTTATTCTGATGAAATCAAAGTTATTGCTGCAAGTACTGGGATGATGGCAACTTTCAGCATCTCAGTCTCTTTCCCGCAGTTAAAATGCATTTTAAACGCATAGGCTTCTGTTGCCTATTTCTTAAGTTTCCTGTTTAGTGAGCTTATTGATTTAGTATGGTATAGTCGTTCTTCCTTTCCTCCTCTAAAGTGACAATCAAATCAGGTCTGTGTGTTTGTCCCCCCCTTTCTCCTCTGCCTTTATGACAGATGTGTCCCCCATAAGGTTGACAGGCATTCTGAGGTCACTGGGATGGGAGCTGTGCTGCTGAAAGGGAAAGTAGACCATGACAATGTGCTACATACTCTAAAAGGACCCAGTATAAGACTCCCTAGAGGCATAGATGAGGAAATTAGTGTTTCTGTGGATTAGGGGAGACTTAACAGAGGGGGAAATTTTTACATTGGGTTTCTGAATGCGCCAGACTTGAAAATGCATGAAAGCAGAACTTAAATCTGTTTGTTAACCTCTGTATTGTTCAGAACTTACTATAGTTCTTGAAACATACACAGCGTTAAATAAACATTTGCTGAATGAATGAATGAATGAATGGATAAGGGATTGAAAAACCACTGTGGAATAGTGCAAAAAAGTATGGACCGTGGAATTAAAAAACCTAGGTTTGTTCCTCCTTCCTACATGTGCTCTGCACCAGCTTTGTGGGCTTGGCCAAGTGCGGCAATTTGAAATTCTTCTGTAAATCCGAAAAAGAGAAAGATCATGTTTGTGAACTAATCCATTCCTGTGGATGTGAGACCCTTTCAATTGGACTACTTCAGTGAGGCATGACTCAGGTTAAGTCTCCGCCCTCTTGCTGGGCCAGATATAAATGGAGACACACAGGAAAAGGGAGCTCTGCCATATTTGATCCGGCCATGTGAGAGAGAAAGGAAGCTGCCATGTTATATTGATCCTACCATCTGAGAGAGGATTGTGGCCAAACAGAAGCCCCAAGAGGCTCAAAGAGCTGAGGACCAGAGAGAGATGAGTCATATGCCTGATAACTCACAACTAAACTCAGAAAGTATCCAAGACTGAGAGAGGAGGCCAGGTAATAGACAAGCCCTATGCCTGGTTGCCCACAGTTGAGCTCTGGGAGACAGTAGATTCTGGAGGGGAAGGCAGAGACCTCAGCAGAGATCGGCGGCCATCTTGCTTCACCACATGGCAGCTGACTTTGGTGAGAAAGCATCTCTGCTGATGCCTTCATTTGGACATTTCACAGCCTTGGAACTGTAAGCTTTTCCCCCAAATACATTGCCATTATAAAAGCCAAAACCTTTTCTGGTACTTTGCATCAACAGCCCTTTGGCAAACTAAAACACCAAGTCACTCCTCAAGTCTGAGTGTTAGCTTCCCTGCTATGAACATGGAGAAAGTAAAGCATGTGCTCAAATGTCATTGTAAATATTACACGAAGTAAAATATGTCAAAATACAAAAAAGTAGGTTGTGAGTACATTTTAGTTTTTTTATCCTTAATGTATATAGTTTTATTTAACAATATGCCTTTAAACATCGTCCATTTATAAAATGGCTCTCAGACTTTTCTTAGGGTTAATGTCCAATGACCATTTTTAAGGAATTTTCAAAACAGAAATAAGCTTAGTCATATCCTATTGTTATAGAAGAAATGGGGATATAAAAGTATAAAAATACATTCTCTCATAAGTTCACATATTCTTCTTTCTTATCATGTTGTGGTCAATATAGGCAATTTAGACGAACATATCTAAAAAGTATGCAGCTTTTTTCCAAATATTATCATGGATCATCCCCCCCCCACCAATAGTTGACTATATTTATTTGAAAGGATATGTTCAGAGGGTCTAATATTTTACAAATATCTGAAATTAGACTTTCAGAGACACAAAGTAATGAACCCAAGCTAGTCAAACCTTTTAAGACCTAGTGTCCATGAAATCTCTCTCTCTCTCTCATGAACCCGGAGACAGACCCAGCATTTTGGTTTCCTAGCAGTGTTAATAAAACACAATTCAACAACCAAATACCCATCAAAAGAAATTCTATTCTTTACTCTCATTTCTAAAAAACTATTAAAAGAATCAACATATACAGTGTGGTAGGCAGAATGGCTCCCATGATGCCCCCATGGTGGACATATCCCATTACCGCTCCTTGGAGTGTGGATGGAACCTGGGAATATGATGGGATGTCACTTCCATGGTGAGGTTACTAATCAGTTGGCTTTGAGTTAATTAAAGGCGTATTATCTTGGGTGGGCCTGACCTAATCAGGCAAACTTTCAAAAGCAGGTGAATGTCAGACACACTCCTGCCGGCCCAGAAGAAAGCAAACATCCACACAGTGAACTGACTATGAGAACTATATAGCAATGAACTGTGGGCAACCTCTAGGCACTGAGAGTGGTCTATGACTGACAGCTGGCAAGCAGATGGGGACTTAATCCTACATCACAAAGAACTGAATTCTGCCAACCAAATTGAATGGGCTTGGAAAAGAACCTCATGCTTCAAATGAGAGCCACAGCACAGCGGGCACCTGGATGGCAGCCTGTGAGCTACTGCACAGAGGAGCCAGTTAAATCATGCCCAGAGTTCATTCTGTTTAATTCCATGTTACAGTTTCCCAAAGAAACTGTGAGATAAATTTATGTCGTTTTAAGCTTCTAAATGTGTGGTAAGTTACTCTGCAGCAAGAGAAAAGCTGTTACATATAGTTTTTGCCATACTCACTAGAATCCTCTTTCCTCTTCTCTTTTCTCCTCAACTTCAGGGCCTCACTCAACTCATTCTTCAATTCTCTGAAAACTTCTTCCTGTAGGTCCAACCTGACCAGCTTTCTTACCCTATCCTCTGTTCTAACATTCACACAGCATTTTATTAGGAAGAGTCACAGAGGAGGCATAGGGAAGGAGGCCACGGGAAGATAGACACAGAGGCTGCAGTGATGTACCTGCAAGCCAAGGAATGCCGAGGACTGTGGGCAGCCACCAGGAACCAGGACACAGGCAGAGAAGGATTCTTCCCTTGAGCCTTCTGAGGGCGCATGACCCTGCCAACAACCTGATTTTGAACTTCTAGCCTCTAGAACTGTGAGAGAATAAATTACTGTTGTTTTAAGCCACTTGTTATGTGGTAATTGGTTATGGCAGCCCGGGAAACTTACACAGATCATCTTAGCCTTCCTTCTGGCAAGAAAGAGTCTTTAAAAGAAGGAAAGGGGGGTTAAGCAGGCAATTCCAGGAATCTCTTATACCCAGTGTGGGAGTAGAGTAGTCTGTGAGCATGATTTTATAATCGTTTTTGTGCCCTACATGAGCAGACTTACACAGATTGCACACACATGATGAGGCTTAACCATTTATTTTTGACTGAGTGAAAACAAAGCCTGGGTAGCCCAGCCAAGTTTTCCCCCCAGACACTCAAGCATGTCTTAGTCTTATTCTTGGTTTCTTGGCTAATTGTCTTGCAATATCTATTCTTTTCCTTACATGCTAATAGAAGTTTACCACTGGGTACATGGCCAGCCAATTATAGATTACATTTCCAATCCTTTCTTGCAGCAAGATTCTGGTGAATAGCATGTAAGAGAAAGTGATATTTGCAACTTCCGGGGTCAATCCTTAAAACGAAGGAGTGTGCCATCCTACCTGTCTTAGTTTGGCACAGGGCTGCTGATGCAAAGTACCAGAAATGGGTTGGCTTTTATAAAGGGAATTTTATTAGGGGAAAATCTTACGGTTCCAAGGCCATGAAATGTCCAGATCAAATCACCAAGAGATGCTTTCTCATGAAAGTCAGCTACTGGTGATCCTGGTGTCCTGCCACGTGGCGAAGCTGGCACCTGATCTCTGCCAAGGTCCCTGCCTTCCCCTCCAGGATCTACCATCTCCCTGAGCTCACCTGTGGGCAACCAGGCATAGGGCTTGTCTCTTACCAGGCCTCCTCTCTCCGTCTCGGCGGCTCCACTTTCTTCTCAAGTTGAGCTGTGGGCTCTCAGGCATATGGCAGGGCTCCTCTCCTGGGCCCAGCCCCTCAAGAGCCTCTTTTCATGCCTCTGTGCTCTGCCGACTTCAGACTCTGGGACCTCTCTCAGCCTTTCAGGGCTTCTCTTTCTTTCTGTGGTCCTCTCTCTCACATGAAGGGATAAAAAATGGCAGCTGTTTGTGTGGGATGTGGTGGGAGGTGTGGGAGGTGGGCAACATGGAAATCCCAGTGGGTTCCATGTAATATTTTGGGTAATCTAAACACCTCTTAAAATATATGTGTGTATATATATATATATATATATATATATATATGTAAATAACATTTTTGTAAGCAAATACAAAAAAATGGAACTGAAAAATAAAAACATAATAAATGAAATGATTTCACAGGAAAAAAAAAATGGCAGCTTCCTTTCTCTGTGTGTCTCTTCCTCTGTGTCTCCATTTATGTAAGGCTCAGCAAGAGAGCGGATGCCCAACCTATGTCCCACTGCACTGATGTACTCCAATCCAAAGGGCCCCACACCCACAGGAATGGATTCGTTTAAAAAAATCATCACTTTTTGGGATTCACCAAATTCAAACTGCCACACCATCTTTCCCTTTCCTTACCTCAAGAAGGTATCCCCCATGGCCAGGTGATTGTGTTTGCTCTCTTGCCTATGACATCACCATGAAAACATGCACAGTTAGCCTCTGATTCAGCAGGAGAATGAGAGACTAGTGGAGCAGACTCTTGCTCCAGTTGAGCCCGGCCTCAGATCTTCTGACTCCCTGAGAATCCTCGATGTTTGGGTGAGCCCAGGTGCGAGCAGCAAGGTTGCTCAGGTGAGGCCCGTGCAAACCAACCTGCCCCAGACATGAGCTAAATGTATCCTTTTTGCGGTGTGATGCTGAGATGGGCTGTGGCTTGCTGTCGGCACTTTTGGCATCATAGTTAATTGATAGGGGATTAGTAGGTGGTATTGATGATGAGAGAATGCTGTTTTCTTGAAAAGCAATGGGGTGAATTCAGGAGTGCGTTTCAGGAGCAGGGTGAAGCTAGTGAAATGCCACATTTGCATATTAGGCTTCTCGTGGTGTCCTTATGACATGCATTTCGGTTTTAGATGTAAATATTTCATTTTAAGAGTGATTAAATTATTTTCACTTTACAAAGTCCAAAGAGTCATGAAATAGAAAATTTCATGAGCCATGGTATGAAGATTAAAGATAAATGTGAAATAAGATAAAGATGTACTCAACCCTCAATTTTTGCCATATAGTTGAAAAATTTGGGGGAAATCCACTTTATTAAAAGATGGAGAGCTCAAAGTTATTTTAAATATTCATACAATAAAGGACATTTGCATTATGGGTAGAGATATCACTTTATATCTTCAACACATTTTCCTGTACAGTAGGGAACTCACAACTGCCCAAAATAAGTTATTGGCTTTAAATTATGGTGGGGAAGGGAAGCACTCTTGGCCGGTATTTTTCAACCTCAAATAATAGGCAGAATCTCCTCACTTCTCTTCTCTCTTTCCTTCTTCAGCTAAGTCCTCTGCCTCATGCAGCTGTAGATCTCTTAGTTTTATTTCTTTTCTTTGCCTTTGGTTAGCCATTTCCTTCCATCACAAATTCTCTTCAACTTAATCTTATCACATTTCATAACTCATCCCACATCTCTTTTGCTCCAAGAAATATGCCACCTTCTGGTAGGTGAGGCAAGACAAGGCTTCCCAACTATCTGCTATAACAAGGAGAACCCAAAATACAGTGGCTCAAACAAGAGAGTTTATTTTTCTTTCACTTAATGGTCCAGAGTGAGGGGCTAGTCCAAGACAAGAAGGTGACTGCCTCACAAGGTCAGCAGGAACCCAGTTCCTTTTATCTTGTCATTCTTCTGTTGATGAGGTTGCTGTTCTCACCTGCATTTTTTACCCAGGCATTTTACAACTACATCTATGTTCTGGTCTGTAAGAGGACAAGAGAAAAGTAGAGGGCAAACGATTTCCACTTTAAGCAAGTGCTGTAAAAGCCACGCATATCACTTCTGATTACATTCCATTGGAGGGAAATTAGTCACATGGCCATATTTAGCTGCTAGGGAGTCTGGGAAATGTATCATTATGCCATGCTAAATTTTGTGGGGCCAGGAATCCAACATTAAAATGAAGAAGGGGCCACTGGACATTAGGGTCATTTGGTAAGCTCTGTCACAAGGAGCTGGTCTTAATTTCCCTAGAGAGGCACACAAATTTATTGTGTGAGTGCTTTTATGCAAAAGAAAAATTCCTGAGTGGAGCTGAGTAGAAAACTATGAAGCATACTGCTCCTCCCATTCTGTGGGGGATAGGAAATTCCATAGAGATCTTCTGAATTGGGTTTCAAGATATTCTGGTGTTGGACACGTGGACAGGCATGAGCTTCCTTTCTTCAACTGAACCAGTCAAAGCACTACTTAAAATGAGAAAAAAAAAAAATGAAGACATCATCATACTTATAAAATATATGGGGAAAATTGTAGAATGAATTTTTCTTCCTTCAGAAATACTGGTCTTGAACAAAAATGTTTGAGGAAAAATTTAATATATAATCTTCTCTCAAATTCCATGCCACCAAGTACTAAAGCTCCCTGAAGGTGTTTTTTTCTCATGTAAGTGCTATGATAAGGTCCCAAATATTTTTTCTGATATATCAGGAAAGGTTTTTGGGGGGATTTGAAAGGGATGAAACATTCCTATTGCTTTCCATTCTATTCCATTATGTTCCTTTCCTCAGAATTGCCTAAAAATTCTGTTTACTTCCATGCTACAGGGTTTTAAAATTTTTGTTTTTTTGAGTTTCTAGTGTAACAGTCATAGTTTAGTAAGGAAACAGAAACCATACATTTATTTATTTATTGCAGGTTTATAGAATACTTTATTTCTTATTTTGGTTGCAGCTGTTGCCTTCGTTACCGACTACTGCTAAGATTATTTAATAAGATACACTTCTCTGCACTTTGCTTTTGAGGTGTTTCATTCTGTGGTTGTGATTTGGAAAGAGTCATTTTAAAATCGACTCTTTTCTTCCAGTGACTGACTGCTCAGGGGAGTGGGGAGCGGGAAGTATTGCAAGAAAACCGTTTGGGGAAATTTGTCAGAATCTTGATATTTGTACTTGTACACTAATTTTTTCCCCCTTGTATTTAAAAATTTAACAGATAATGTGTTTCCAATTGTTCCCATCTAATTTCGTCTAATTTCCAGGTCGATCGAAAGGTCGCTCCTTTTCAGTGCTGCTAAGACACCAGAAGGACTAGAACAAGGCTGGCCGGCAAGAGGTCCTAGTAGGTGTAGCTGGCGGTGAAGAGCAACTGGGTGGAAGCTGCACCAGAAGAGCTGTATGGACACACTGTCCTTTGGCTGCCTGGCAGTTAGCCACAGCCTGCTTCATGAAAGCCTTCTGTGTTGCCTTCTTGTTAGCAGACTTGCCTTTCCAGGCGGCAAGTGCTCTGGCCTGCAGGGCCCGTCCATAAGAGAAACTTAGTTTCCAGGGTCTTGGTAGAGGGCAAAGGTTGATATCATTGAGGTTGAGAGTGGCATCCTCTTCACTCATGCCTCCAGACAAAAAATAGATGCAGGGACAGCAGCAGGACTGGTGCAGTGGAGAGCTGTGCCGGGGGCCACAGCCGCCTGCTCTGGAGGACACGTCTTAGAGCAGGCATGGCCAGCAGTCACCACGTTAGGCTTTAACAGGGTGCCCTCCAGGTAAACAGGATCGGCATTCCGGGCCTTGTAGACAGCAGCCAGACCTTCTCAGTAACATACTGGCAGCGCTGCATGTTGACTTCTGGTTCAACAATGGGTGTCAATCCATTCTGCTGGCAGATGCCGGCGTAGCGGGCCAGGGTGTAGGTGTTCTCCTGGACAGCAAGGTTGGATGGACCCTGGTCGGCAGTCCTCAGCACAGCGCCACTTCCCAAAGTCAGCACCATCCTTCTTGTACTGAGCACAGTGCTCGGAGAGGCTGGTGAGCCCTCGAATGGTGGTTTTTTTTGTGCCTGCAAGAGGAGGAGTTCATTGGTCTACCTCGATTCTCACACGATGCCCTTTTCCTTGAGGATGTTTATGAACAGCTTTCCCTGGCTGTCCTTCTGGTAGAGGGTCTGGTGGAAAAGGATCACGCCTCCGATGCTCTGGGTGACGGAATAGTCCACAGTGAAGAGCATTTCTCGGCACTGTCGGCAGTTCTTTTCCATGTTCTCCACCTTGATGCTCTGCAGGTGGTTTTCCATGGTGCCTACAGACTCATCGGCTGCCTGGATTCCCTTTCCATTTGCAACAATGCGCAGGACGATTTCGGAGAGTTCTTTCTTCTCTTCTGGGGTGAGGGCTGATAATCTGTGGGCCACAGTGACAGGTGGTTTGGAGGAGGATCCTCTTACATGTCAGAGGCCCTGGGTGAGGCAGCAGCTGCCAAATGAGTTATTTATTTATTTTTTAAAAAACAACTTCACACCCAAAGCACGTGCAACAAAAGAAAAATTAGATAAACGGGATCTCCTCAAAACTAAACAATTTTGCACCTCACAGAAATTTGTCAGAAGGGAGAAAAGGCAGCCAACTCAATGGGAAAAAATATTTGGAAATCACATATCTGATAAGGGTTTAATATCCAGGATATATAAAGAGATGTTACAACTCAACAATAAAAAGACAAATGACCCAATTAAAAAATGGGCCAAAGACTTGAATAGACATTTCTCCGAAGAAGACCAAATGGTAAAAAAACACATGAAGAAATGCTCAACATCACTCATGAATAGGGAAATGCAAACCAAAACTACAATGAGATATCATTTCATACCTATCAGAATGGCCACTATTAAAAAGACAGAGAACTACAAGTGTTGGAGAGGATGTGGAGAGATAGGAACACTTCTTCACTGTTCGTGGGAATGCAGGATGGTACAACCACTGTGGAGGACTGTTTGGCAGTTCCTAAAGAAGTTGAATATAGACTTGCCATGTGACCCTGCAATACCACTACTGGGTATATACCCAGAAGAACTGAGAGCAGTGACACCAACAGACATCTGCACACCGATGTTCATAGCCACATTATTCACTATTGCCAAAAGTTGGAAACAACCCAGGTGTCCATCAACAGATGAATGGATAAACAAACTGTGGTCTATTCACACGATGGAATATTATGCAGCTGTAAGAAGAAATGAAGTCATAAAGCATATGGCAACATGGATGAACCTGGAGGACATTATGTTGAGTGAAGCAAGCCAGACACAAAAGGACAAATACTGTATGAATGCATTACTATGAACCAAATATATTGTGTAATATATTGTTTGATTCACACACACAAAAAAACAAAAAACAAAAAAACAAAAAACAAAACAACAACAACAAAATTTACATGTATCCATTACATTTAATTGAGAAATGTATATATTTATTCATCTGTGTTTACTTTTTAGTTTTTAATTGCTTATGTTTTCAATTATTAAATGTACAAAATAAAGTTAAAAAAAACCAACTTTATTGAGATATTGATTTATAGCAAACTGCACCTTTAGCATGTAAAATTTGGTAAGTTTTGACATATGCAAAGTAATGACCACAATCAAGATAAAGTACATCTCCATCACCATAACAGCTTCCTTTTCTCCCTTCCTCCCTGCCCCTGACTTGCCTTCAGGGAATTGCTGATCTGCTTTACATCACTATAGATCAATTTTCTTTCCTAAAATTTCATATAAATGGGATCATATGGAATGAACTCTTTTTTTTTCTGTCTTCTTTCATACATCACAATTATTTTGAGATTCATGCTTGTTGTAGCAGGTGTCAATAGTTTATACCTTTGAATGCCATTGGATGGATATACCACAATTTGTTTATTTAATCACCTGTTGATGGACATTTGGGTTGCTTCTAGGGTTTTTGGCTATTATAAAAAAGATGCTATGAGAATCCATGTACAGGTCTTTGTCCGGATATATGCTTTAAGTTTTTGGGTGTGGTAAATGCCTAGACTAGAATGGCTAGATCATATGATAGACATATATTTAACTTTTTAAGGAACTGCCAAACTGTTTTCCAAAGGGTTTGTACCATTTTACATTTCCCACAGTTGTGTATGACTGACCCAGTTCCTCTGCCTCCTTGCCAATGTTTAGCATTGTCAGTCTTTAAAAATATTAGCCACTCTAATAGGTGTGTAGTAGCATCTCATTGTGGATATATGAATGATGGTGTTGATATTCTTTGCATGGGCTTATTTGCCATCTGTATATATTCTTTGGTAAGTTGTTCTTTTTTGTGAATTTTTAAATTAGGTTTTTGTTGTCTTATTATTGAGTTTTGTGGGGTTTTAAAATATATTCTGGGTATAATTCCTTTATCAGCTATATGATTTGCAAATATTTTTTCCTGTTAAGTGATGGGTTATTTGAAGTGTGTTATTTACATCACAAATATTTAGAGATTTTCTGAAGATGTTTCTGTTATTGAGTTCTAATAAAAATTCCAGCACAGCAGGTGTAGCACAGTGGTTGAGCACCTGCTTTGCATGTCCGAGGTCTCAGGTGCAATCCCGGGTACTGCCTTAAAAAAAAAAATTCCGTAGTGGTCAGGGAACACACTTTTATTTCTAATGAAAACTTTTTAATGGCCTAGAATATGGTATATCTTGGTAACTTTTCTGTGTGCATATGTGTATTCTGTTGCTGTTATGTGGAGTGTTCTATAAATGTCAGTTAGGTCAAGTTGGTTGAAAGTGTTGCTTGAGTCTTCTATGTCCTTACTGATTTTACGTTTAGTTGTTCTTTCAAATATTGAGTGAGAGGCATTGAAATCAGTGAAAACAATTCATTTATTTTTTTCTCCCTTCAGTTCTGTCAATTTTTGCTTCCATTACTAAGTGCCTAGACCTAAATGTAAAAACTAAAATTTTTAATCTTCTAGAACAAAAACAGAGAAGAAAATCTTTGTGACCATGAGATAGGCAATGATTACTTATACAGGATAGAATAATCATGAATCAGAAAAGAAAAAACGATAATTTTGAATTCCTCAAAATTAAAATCTTTGGTTCTTTGAAAGACATAGTATAGAAAATGAAATGGGAAACCACAGACTGGGAGAAATTATTCCAATACATATATCTGATGAAGAGCTTGTATTCAGAATGTATATAAAGAACTCTTACAACTCAATAGTAGAAGACAAATCACTTATTTATTAAATAGACAAAGTATTTTAACAGATAATTTATAAAAGAAGATAAACATTGAACAATGAAACAATGCTAAAAATCATTAGCCATTTGAAAATGCACATTAAACCACTATGAGATACCCCTATACACCTATTGGAATGGCTAAAATGGAAAGCCTGACCATACCAAGTGTTGGTGAGGATGTAGAGGAACTGGAACTCTCAGATACTGCTGATGGGAATATAAAATATTACAACAACTTTTGAAAACAGTTTGACACAGTTTCTTATAAAGTTAATCACGCAACTACCATATGACTCCCCAATCCCACTACTAGGTATTTATCCAAAGGAAATGAAAACATATGTTCATTCAGTGACTTGTACATGAGTGGGATAGACGTTTTATTCATAATAGCCAAAACTGGAAACAAGCAAATGTCCAATAACAGGTGAATGGAAAAACAAACTGTAGTACTTCTAAATGAGAAATAAATATCAGTAATAAAGAGAAAAAAATTACAGATTCTTTCAACCATATGGATGCATTTCTAAGACATGATGAGGCGAATAAAGCCAAACACAATAAAGTACATACAGTATGATTTTGTTTATATGAAATTCTAGAAAAGACAAAACTAAACTATAGTGACAAAAACCAGATCATTTGTTTTCTGGGCCTAGTGTGGGGAGGAGGATTGATTGTCAAGGGGCTTAAAGGTACAGTTTAGGGCAGGGGTTCTTAAGCTTTTTTTGTTCCACAGACCCCTTTGCCAGTCAGGTGAAAACCAAGGACCCCTTCTCAGAATGTAGCGACAGAGAGTTTTATGACAAACCCACACCAACACGACCCCATAAGAATAACCTTTTTTTGAATTTTCAATTCAATCTCACGGACCCCCTGAAATCTTTCCACGGACCCCTGGTTAAGAACCCCTGGTTTAGGGTGATAGGAATGGTCTATATTTTAATTGGAGTGATGATTACATGGGAATTTATGCTTGTCAAAAAGTCATAGAATGGTACAATTAAAATGATTGCATTTTATTTTATGTAATTTATACCTCGATCAAGGCGATTAGAAAGAAAACTTAGAGGAGCATTTTGAAACAGATTTGAAACTCAGAACTCAGAGGAGGAGTGTTATTGGTGTGTTGAAGGGGCAGGATCGGGCTGGTTCTGCCAGTGCGAGAAAACCCCAAACTGAATTCAGTTGCTTCTGCAGCAAGGGACTGCCAGAGGGGAAGAAGCATTTCTAGGGTACTGCTCACTGGAACACTGAAGAGACAGGATGTTAACAGGAAGCAAACAAGAAGGAGCAATTTCCTTCTTCCTCCTCCGGCTTCGCATTCTCCCTCTAGTGTATCCTGTAGAAGAAATGTGGTTGCATGGTTTCTGTCCCAGTGTCACACAGTGAGCATGAACGGGTGGCTTTGGAGCTGAGAAAAATGACTTCATAACTGGAACACCTACTAAGTGCCAAGCAGTGTGCTAAGCCTTATGGGATGGACAGAGATGGAGAGGCTGGTGTTTGCCTTCAAAGAGCCTACGATTTAGTAGGGCAGATAAAGCATGTGCCTAAATAGCTGTAACAAAAGTTAGGATGAGATATTTGTTAAACTCTGAGTATGAAAAACAAAGTGCTACGGGTGGTCGGGAAGCGGATAACTCATTTTCAGATGGGGGGTTGGCAACTTTTCTTGGGAAATGGTATTTCACCTGAGCTTGGAAAATTGGATAGAATTATAACTTTTAGAAGTCAAGTCATGGTAGAGTTGATGGAGATCGTGGTGGTGATGGGTGGGAGTAATAGGAAGAGCATTCTACACTACATGGTGAAGTTCATGGTATTCAGTTAGAACTCAGGATATTACCAAATTAGGCCAAAAGAGTTAAGGTGAGTTGAGGCCAGAGAGTCAGTCATAAATGCCAGGTTGAGGAATCTGGCCTTTCTTCTAGGGGTAATGGCATATAATCAAAGCCTTCTAACCTGAGCCATGCTACAGAAAAGCTGCACTTATTTTGTGGCTTGCATTCTGGAGAAAAGCTGAACAGTTTCCAAGTGCACATTCAAGGAAGCGGGATCACAAAGGCATGGGTAAAGTGCTGTTACAGAAAGGCTAAAGTAAATTGTTCTCTTTTATCATTTAGGCCAGTGATTCCAAAACCTGAGTATTCATTAGAGTTGCTGAGGAAACATGAAATTTCAGGTGCTCAGGTGAACAAGATGAATAATGAGCTCAAACCTCACCTCCTCCCAGGGTATTCTCTTAACCACCCTTTTGGGAGTTAATAAGTCTTATTTGCTTGATACCACTTAACCACTGTCTGTTCTGATCCTATTTATTTATTTGATTACCCCATTAAAATAAAAGCTTCACGTGGGGAGGAACTTTGTTCATCTTGTTTCCTGCTGTGACTCCAATGCCTGCAACGGTCCCAGATACATGGCAGGTCATCAAAATCTTTTTGGTGAATGCATGAAAAAGACAAGGTCTGTGTTTCAAGGACATGGATTTTTAACAAAATCCTCACAGACTATTTCTTCTCTGTTTTATTTTATTTTTGAATCACTGATTTAAGTCATTCCAAATGTCTCATTTTAGATGACCTTCAGATCTAGTGGTAGTCACTCTAGGAAATTAGCTAAACCAACCAGGGCTCCTAAGACTTTGTGAGCCTTAGAATATCATACCAGTAGCAAGAAAGTAAATGTTAATTGAATTACATTTTTTCAGTTCAGTCAAATGATCATGAAATCTTTCTTAGTGATGAAGACATTTTCTCTTTGCTTATAATGCCCTTTCCTGGTAATTCTTTCAAGAGTTCTCCGAAAGGCCCCCTCTTTTGGTAAGCCTCCTCTGACCATAAAGCAAATTAAAATTTCTAACCTTGTGTTTCCCTAGAAGTCATAAGTGACTTGAGGACTTCTTATTGGCCAGGCAGGTACTGTCCTGGGATTTTTATAGGTATTATTGCTTTAAATCTTTAAGCAACCCTACGAAGTTGATCCAATAATTCTCCTTTGTACTAAGGTGGAAGCTGAAGGTAGTAACTTGCTTTATTGATTGTAAGTGCCCAAAATTCCTTTCCAGACGATGTGACTCCTGAACCTATGCACCAATCTATCACATCTTACTGCTTTTCCAAGAAATTCTATCTACATCTTCATTAGAGAACTTTACTGTATGGTTATTATTTGTATATAGACCTGTCTCCTTTGGGTTAATTTTTTAAGGTGTGGTTCAACTTTGCAACTAGTCCTCAGTCCAGTGTTTGGGATGGTAGTTCTTCAGGAAATGTTTTGAGTGGATGAATTTGGTTGCTACCTGGGTACTTGGCATTGAAAGAGGAAAATTACATAATGGTTTCAACCTAGGAGACTCAAAAGGTCAGGGGAGTATATGTAGCAGTTAGAGGAGTTCAACCAGGCAAACAAAAATCATTAATCATTTAGAACGGAGGGAATTTAATGCAGGGAACTGGTTAAGCAGGTTTTGGAGAAGCTGGAAAGGCAAACAAAGGATGATGTGGCCACCTTGAGATTAGTGGTGGCAGGAAGCCCTTACTGCCCCTAGGCAGGGGGAACACACAAAGGACGCAGTGACAGCAAACCATACCAGGCCTGAGCAGAAGGGGTCTGGAGCCTCTGAGAAGCTGTATTTGCTGCCAGAAAGGGAGGGCGAGGTCTACCCTGCTCCTCCTTCCTCCTGTTTCATAATCTTTTGCCATTCACCATGCACTGGCTCTCACGGGTGCCTGGGAAACACAGCCTGCAGGAGGCAGTGCCCATGTTTACACAGAGCAGAGCAGGTGGAGGGTGAGGACTGGTCTGAGACCAAGCAAAGCAAGGACTGGCACAGTATATGGGTCAAGAGCTGGGCTTTGGCATCAGCTAAATGTGGGTTGAAATTGTGGTAGACTGCAAAACTGGCCTCTCAAGAGGTGAGTCTCTTTCTAATCTATTGAATCTGGGCTGGTTTGGGGACTGGTTTTGGCCAATGGGAGAGCAGCAAATGTAATGCAAGCAGAGGACCAAAAAGTGGATGCACATTGGGACTTGCCCTCTCTTATTCATGAGACTACCATGCAAATGAGCCCCACCTGGCCTTCTGGAGAATTGGAAGCCATGTGGAGGAGAACTTGATTACCCCAGCCAGCCCCCAGCTGACCCAGCAGCTGACCCACTTGTTGACTGCAGGCCCATGAGTGATGCCCAGCTGAGATCAGTTGAGTCCAGCTCAAATTGCTGACATAGAGAATCACGAGCTAAATAAATGGTTGCTATTTAAGCCACACAGTTTTGGGGTAGCTTTGTTATGCAGCAAATCTAACTGATAGATGATACCAGTTCTGTTACTTACTAGCTGTATGATTGAGCAAATTGTTTAATCTCTAAGCCTCATGTCCTTCCTTGTGAGGTGAGGATGATAATAGCCCTTACATTATAGGACAGTTGGAAAGATGAAATGAAATAATGCAAATAAAATACTGACAATGATGCTTGGCACATGTGGAGTACTCAGTAAATGGTAGCCATTATGGTGATGATTTTAGGCCTTTTCAGCCTTCTGCTTTGTCTATTTGTTGACCGTGTCCACTCTGCCTATATGAAAAAACAGCAAGGAAGTTATAACATAGAAAATGTTTTATTAAGAAGCTGTCTCAATATTCCTGGTGGCATGGAGCAAATGAAGAAGGCAGATATTTTGTAAATTAAAATTTAAAAAGTACGTGATTTCCTATTAGGAATGAGTCTATAGTAACTCTGCAACGCGAAATACCTGAAACAGAGAGGATATTCAGAAAGGTATGGCTGGCATAACAATGGTAGTTCGCAGGGAATGTACATTCGTATTAGAGACTCCATGGATAAGATTATGTCAAAAAGTGCAGGAAAATAAATTGTTGAAACTCATCAGCTCACATAAAATCGACTTGTGCTGCCATAATCCAGATGCTTGATTGCGGTTCTTTATTATAACGAGTTGCCAATTCCTCTCTCTAGAGAACGATTGACAGATTGTTATGCAATCTGTTGATGTTCTTGACAGCGATTCTCATTCATTGCTCCCAGGACTGAGGAGCTGAAAGCCAAACCACCAAGCTTTGCTGTGGGCACTGTGTGTCAGTGCTGGGTGCTACAGCCATTCCAACTGGTATGAGGTATTAGGAAATATAAACTACCAGTTAAAGATAAAGGGTGGGATTTGAGGAGCTTCAAAAAAAGAAAGGCTAAGAATATCACACACAGGAGCCAACAATTAAATTACAGTGTGTGTTTTACAGAACAAGATGTCTTCACGGGAGACAAAAGAAAGCTAATAAAAATGAATTATGGGAGGATTAAAAGGCCATAAAACCTTGAGTTTGTTAAGCTTGTACCTCTCAATCTTTGGGCAGAGATGAGGCTGGGGAGAGGAGGTTTGATGTGACTGGGAAGGTAAGATTGCCTTTGAAACATGTACGAAAGAACACACGAGAAGAATAAACTCATGTGTCATAGTGTCACTGATCTCTCGTTAGTGAATATAATGCTGCCTTCAGGTGATATTTAGATCTTATTATATTTAATCAGATTATAAAATAGTACATGCTCACAGGAGGTCATTTGGTGCAGTGGTTATATTCTGGAGGCAGCAAATCCTTCGTAGGTGTGGGATTTGGGGAAAATTACTTAACTTCTCTGTGCCTTTACAGGGATAATGATATGATTTACCTCATATGCTTGTTTTGAGGATAAAATGAGACGAAGCATGGGACGTGCTTAGAACAGCGCCTAGCAAATAGTATGCACTCTACCAATGTTTTCTATTGGGGAAAATTTGGAAAAGGCAGCAAGGATAATAAAAGAAAAAGAATTCACCTGTCACCCAGAAAGCAATTACCATTAATGTTTTGATGTATTTCATTTTGGAGTTCATATTTTTTAAAAGGATATGGCTGAACTCAGACGAACTTTGAGAAGATTGGCTTCTCTATTACTTAGGAGAATTTCTTTAGGAAGAAAACGTAAAATAAAATCAGTTAATTTGAGTGAAATAGTTTTGTATACTGTAACATGTAGGTTTTTTTTGAAAAAAAGAATATAAATTAAGAAAAATTGTTATTGAAGAATAATTTTTATAAAGATCATAGAAAAGCTGGTTATAGTGCAAAATTTGGAAAGCTTGATAATATCCAGCATGGGTGAAGGTGTGGGGAAAAAGATGCATTTAGACACTGCCTTTGAGAGTGCAAATTGGTGTAGACTTTTGGGAGGGTTGTTTGGCAATGTCTGTTACATTTTGTAATGTACATCCTCTTAGAGCTAGTACTATCATGCTTGGACCTTTCAAAAACAAGGCCAGCTCATAAATGTTCATAATGACATTGTTAGCAATAGTAAATAAAAGACTGAAAACCATCTAAATGCCCCGGAAAAAAGGGATATTAATGAGGGTATTCCAAGTTTATGAAACACTATGCAGGAATTAGGAATATTGAAGTAGATCTATATGTAATGACTTCAGAAGAATTCCTGAACATAATTAAAAGACAAAGGCAAATTGCAATTGAATACGATCATATGATAGCATTTATGTTAAAAATAGAAACAACATTACAAATTTCCTTTTAGACTATGTGAAATTGAATAGGCACACCAAACTGATAAGTGCTTGCTTCCAAGTCAGAGAGGGGTGGAGGTGGAGAATGGGGAACTAGGAAGGTTTCGCTTTGTTTTTATTGTTTGAATAATTTACAAGGAAAAGGTAAAGCCATGTATTTTTTGTATAATTACTAAGAAATTTAAAATATTTAAAATTTACAAAAACCTGAATGGAAATACACAGGATATATATATTTTTAGGGGAAATGGCACTTTTGATTAGGTTAGGCATATTTTCAGAGTCATATCTAACTTTGTAAAAGGCTAGAGAAAAACATTCAGCACAATTTTGGCAAGTCCATTTCTGAACTGTAAAAACATACTGAAATATGAGGGAGTGTTTTCAGTTTTGATTCAGAAATTCTACTCTATGGCCATTCAAGAAATTTCTTTTTTTTTAAAGAATCAGAATTGCTGTCTTACTTAAATATTGGGGGGTAGGAATTTCAAGCTTTTAATAACAATTCTTTGGAGGTTGAGCATTTTGCAAGTTCTTCCTTGAAAAATTAGTACAAGGGACATGGGAGCTTTGCAGCAGGGCTCTGATTTTGTTCATCCGGTTTGCCAATTTCTTTCAGGGATTTTCAGTGTTCTCAAAGTGTGGTCTCAAAGAGCAGTATTGGCACCACCTGGACCCTAAGAAAACGCACATTCTTTGCCCCTACCTCTGCTCTCCAGGTGGCTTAAATGTGCACTGAAGTGTGAGAACTATTATGCCTTGGAAAGTAGACACTGTGAAGGTGTGGCTCGTTGTATTCCCTGGAGGCTGGAAGGCCTGGGACCCTGGCAGGGGCTATATTTATTCACGGAATGAACAAGTATGGGGGTGGGGGAGGAGTGACTGGAAGAGAGGTCTTTGTAAGTTACAGAGGTCAAGACAATGAATAACGGACCTTGGGGGCACTGACTGAGCACTTACTTTACTGAAGGTAGACAATGAGCAGGACAATGAGGTCTTTGTTCTCGTGTAATGTACATTCTACCTGGGAGGAGAAAACAAATATAGGTGGAACATTCAGAGGCTGTGAAAGTGCTGATTTTCTGGATTCTGATGTTAAATTTAGAAAAATCAGAGTTTTCTGTTGGGCTCAATCTGAATGGCTCCTTTTTTGGCCTTTTGAGTGAATTATAGATTTGTGGCTAATGTTTTGCTTTGAGGAAGCTAACAAAGGGTAAATAAAATGAGGATCATCTTTCTAAACACTGATCTGACAGTGCCCTTCTCCTGCTTCAAGTTTTTTTTCTGAACTGTATGCCCACTTTCACAGTGATTTAGCATATCAGAATTTAAAGATAGAAACTTTCAATTATTCATTTGTTCATTCATTCACAAATATATAGTGAGCGTCTCTTCTACCATGTGCCAGGCAAATAATTTCCCAAATGTGAATGATAGTCCTCAAAGTGCTGTATTTAAAAAAAAAATGTAAGTGATAAGTAATAAAATCCTTCCTTGCCTCAAGTGAAATCACTCACTCATATAATCAATTCCATTATGTAGTGAAGATTTGGTGATTATTTAATACATTTGAACAGTAAGGTCAAACAGGATAACTGATGCTGCAGAGTTGGTTTCCTGAATCACAGTATCTGGTTTTGCTATCCACAAAGATCAAATTAATGGTGAAATAGACATCATTTTGCATGGGGTGGGCATAGCCAGAGATGGGCAATAAAGCTGAGTTTTAAAGGGCAAGATGATTTCAAAGACAGAAATAACATTTAGGGGAATAAACTCAGTGTTATGTGGAAGAGCATTGATTAGACCAGGTCAGAAAGAGCTGGACTGGCAGACAAGGAAGACCAGTCACCAGAGGCTCCGGAATGGTCACGGGGCCTGCTGGGAAGTGGCCCAGAGGACACCTTCCAAAATGGTTAGACTTTGGAAAAATCCTCCAACATAAAACGTCTTTAGTGTGCTGCGAAAACATGCAGACTCAGCATGAGACGAAGAAAGTCATTCAAAGTGTATCTTCTATGATCTCAGAATTGGCACTTTTAATTGTGACTGAGAGTTAGTGCCTGGGAAATCTGGCCTTGAGTTTTTGTAGGGATGGGGAATCCAGGCCCTTTTTTGGGCGGTGGTGGGGTGGGTTAGGGAGAAGGGTCAGGAATCAGAGATTGTTTGGGGGTTCCAGCCTCTGCTCTCCTCCGGTGCAGGGTCTGTGTTCAGCTCACCTTTGCTTCCGGGTCTTAGCCCAGTGCCCAGCTCCGCAAGGGACACTGACATTATTGGATGACTTCACCTCTTGTTTCCTAACTGCTCTTCTGAGAGGGGCGTGTTCTGACTTGACTCTCCCCTCAAATCTCCAAATTTGGAAAGACCAAGAATACCAAAGAAAAGGTACTTGGCAGAGATATTTTCACCCTGGAACCTCATCTTTACAATTTTAATAATGAATACCTGACCATCAGTGCAAGAGGTTTTAAAGAATTTTAAAGAGTTAAAAAAAAATACAGCTTCTTGCAAGAGACACACCCATTTATTTATTTTTATTACATATATTAAAATTGTCAGAGCTGATTTTTAAAAAAAACTTTTAAGAAATATTGGAAAAAAATCCCCACAAAACCCTGACTGGTTCATACGAACGCCCTACTTCCCAAACATCCAGATGCCATCTTGGAGAATAAGAAGGAGGGAAAAACATAAAATCATCCAAGAAGACCCTAAGATATCTAAAGAAAATATCTAGTAAAAGTCTTCATCTCTTTTTCCCCTCTCCTCCTCACAAATACACAGAATTCTTTCAATGGCAGGATGAGCTTGGGTGAGCTTGAGAAAATTAGTCTTTGCCTTTTCCTCTTCCAACCCCAACTCCCCATCTTTCTCTCTGTGCCTTTCTCCCCATCAGAAAGACCAGACTAATGAGTCATGATGCTATAGAAAGGGCATTAACTTCCTACAATTGACCATGTTTGTGTCAGCTTAGCATGGATAGGCTTAAAAAACTGTCTACTCCTTCTCCTATCCCTCCTTCTGCTTGTTCTTCTTCAAGACTCACCTCATATGTAACCTCCCCTTGAATCCTTCCCCTACTCCCCTGTATTAGTCAGCGAAAGGGATGCTGATACAAAATACCAGAAATTGGTTGGTCTTTGTAAGTGTTTTTATTTGGGGTAGAATTCCACAGTTACCAGGCCATAAAGTGTAAGTTTCTTCCCTCACCAAAGTCCATCGCCACGTGTTGGAGCAAGACAGCTGTCGACGTTTGCCAGGGTTCAGGCTTCTTGGGTTCCTCTCTTCCTGGGGCTGCGTTTCTCTCCAGGCTTAGCTCCTTTTTCCCTTCACAAGGTCAGCTGTAGACTATGAGGCTCTCTAGGCTTTGCACTCTCAGGTGAATGGCTTTGAACTCTCAGGGCCTTCTTTCCTTCCTCACCAGCACTCCAACATGAAAACTGATTCAACACTGTCCTTTGCGGTGTCTTTTATCTTTGATACCTCCACCCACCAAGGGGTAGGGCTCAATGCTCTACTGAGGTGGCCCAGTTAATGCCCTAATCATAACTTAATCATGCCTAGATTAGCAGACCAGTTTACAAGCATGATCCAATATCTATTTTCGGAATTCATAATTACATCAAACTGCCCAACGGCTACATCCCCTATAAAGAATTTCCCTCTGGGCACATTATATTGCAATTGTAGGTCTTCAGGTCTATCTCTATGACTAGACTGTAAGTCTGTAAAGACAACACTCTTTCTGATTTACTGTTGTATCTTCAGTGACTAGTAAGGGCCTGACCTGTAGAAAAGGTTCAAAAAACTGGATGAATAAATGAGTCCTACCTTGAAATATCTGCATTGGGAATTGTGACTTTTCAAGTTTAAACTTTGGAGGAAGCATTTCAAGGACAAATTGAAAGACCTATGAAATTTAAGACCTTGGCATCATTCCTGAGATGTATTTTGAGCACAAAAACTGAGTGGAGGTCACCCTCATTTAAAGCACTCCATGGAAGATTTGAACAACTCTGCTCCAAAAGAAGATTGTTAAAAGTGATTATTCTTCAAAAATTGAAACTTTGTGGTTGCCATAGGTTCCAAGGGGAGGGAGAGGGAAGAATGGGTGGAACATAGGGCATTTTGGGGGCATTGGCATTGTTCTGCATTATCTTACAATGACGGATACAGGCCATAATGCATTTTGTCAGAACCTGTAAAAGTGTACAGTGCAAAATGTAAACCATAATGGATTGACCATGGTTAGTAGCAACACTTCAATATTTGTTCATCAATTGTAACAAATGTACCACACTCATGTAGGATATTATTGGTAGGGGAGGATGTGGGGGTGGGGGAAGGAAGGGTATATGGAATCCTCTATATTTTATATGTGACTATCCTATAACCTAAAGTTTCTTGGAAAATTAACTGAAAAAAAAAAGTAAGACACTGGGGGAACATACAGAAGAATTGTCAACATTCATGAAAGATAGCGATCTTATAGTGATGAAAGACAATGCAAAAAAAATGTTAAAAATTTTTAAAATTTATTTTATTATTATTATTATTTTCTCTGGCTTTGTTTTTGTGGAGGTTTTGGATCGCTCAGATACAGGGTGTCGTGTCGGGGGATGTTGGGGAGGGGTGCACCTGGGACAAGCCGCTATGAAATATGAAGGTGTTCATGTGCTCGTGGTGTGTTGTCTCCGTGGGTGAAGACCCACAAATAACTGATGAAAAATTGAATTCCCATCCTGGGAGGCCTGCTACATTCTAGAATAGAGTGGCGAGAATCTCTAGAGTACATGGGCAGTGCCTAGAGAAGGAGGACAGGCCAATATGCCAGGCCCTTGATATTGATGGTTGTATTTATGAACCTTGGTGAAATTGAAACTTAGCCTAGTATTATATACTGCCTAAGAGTTACCTCCGGAAAGCCTCGTTATTGCTCAAATGTGGACTTTCTCTAAGCAAAACTCAACATATAAACTCACTGCATTCCTTCCTGAATGGTACTTGACTCCTGGGGATGAGCCTCCCTGGCACCGAGGGATTATTAAAGTGCCAACTAGCAATGCATTTGGAAAAAGACCTTGACCAAAAGGGGGGAGTATTAAATACAAATGAGTTTTTATGGCTAAGAGATTTCAAATTGAGTCAGGAGGTCATTCCAGAGGTTATGCTTACGCATGTCTCAGTAGGATCTAATAGACTGCCACAGTAAAGAGTATCTCAAGCAGAGGAGCTCCTGAGGGCTCTAGAGACATCTAGACACTATAGGCAGGGCAGACAACACCAGGAAATCAGTACCGATTGGTGGGCCTTACCTTGGAATATATGATAACCTATCTCTCCAATGTATCAGTTAGACTCATTTATAATTTTCCTACACATGGTTCTTCTGTCCCTTTTATTTGAACCTATAATTAGCACTATACCCATAAATATTTGCCTCAGAGACTTAAATCTTCTGGCTGTTCATATGCTGGTTGAATCTCAGCAGAGTTGCAGCCAATACCTACTCTCCAGTTCATTGGACTCATCCAGAACAACTAACAAAAGGATGATGATGGACAACACTCATCCCCCCAAAAACAGAGAGTATCTACAACTGTAAGCAAGACAGTTCCATCCATCTGCCCCGTGGGATCTAAGCCCCCTCTCAATCGGAAGCAGAGTGGGCATCACCATCCTCAAATCCTCAAGACTGAGGCACGAACAAACATAAGGGGGAAACACAACTATGGACTAAAGTAGACTTATTATTCTAGTAATGGAAGAACTTGTAACATTGATATAAAGACAGTAGTCACCAGAGTTCTGAGGTGAGGGAGAGGGAAGAATAGGTGTAACATGGGGCATGTTTGGGACATTGGAATTGTTGTGCATGACATTGCAGTGAAGGATATAGGCCATTATACATTTTGTCAAACCCATAAAATTGTGTGGTGCAAAGTGTAAACCATAATGTAAACTATAGACCATGGTTATTAGCAATGCTTCAATATATGTTTATCAATTGTAACAAATGTACCACAGTAATAAAACATGTTGTTAATGGGGGAAAGTGGGAGAGGGGGAAGCAGTGGGGTTTATGGGAATCCCCTATATTTTCAGTGTAACGTTTATGTAATCTAAAGCTTCTTTAAAAATGAAGAAGGAAAAAAAAGTGATTCTGAAATACTTGTATGCAGAGGAGACATTGCTTCTGGCCATTGTCCTATTTATCTTGGCATAGTTGGATGAGTAATAAATCTAATGTCTTAAATTTGTACTGTGCTTCACAGTTTATGCCGGCTTTCCCATAGGTAATTTTATTTGATACTCATAAAACACTGTGAAGTAGGTATAGATTTTTATTCCCATTTTAGAGATGTGAAAGGTGAAGGCTGGAGAGGGTAAAAGACTTGCCTACGTCACAGAGCCCAGTACTCTTTTCATTCCACTTTGGCTCAGAAAGAATGTTTATTTATCTCTTTGTTTGAGCAGTGCCATCAGGGTGGAATAATAAGAGCTAACATTTATCAAGTGGCTATTTGTGCCAGATACTGTGTTAAGTATTGCTTGTGGATCATTTAATGCCCATAAAATAAATTATTATTATTACCCCAAGTTCATATGTATGGAAACTAAGATATGGAGAGGTTAATCAACTTGTCCATGATCACATAGCTACTTCTTAGAAGAATGGCTTTAGAACTCAGGATGTCTGGCTTCAGAGAACATACTTTTAACCACTTTAATACATTATCTTGCAAAAATAGAGGTTCTGAAATTAGACCACCAAGGCTGGAATTCTGGCTGCTACTCTTGCTAACTGTGTGACTTTGACCATGAAACATAATCTCTCCAAGCCTCAGTTTTCTGATTTATAAAATGAGATTAAAAATATTGCCAGGAGTAAATGAATGAAATATACCACAGAACCTGGCACATATTAAGGGTTCAACAAATGTTAGTTATTATTTTGTCAGTGGATTTTCTGTTATCGAGCCATAGACTACTTACTGATAAGCAGTGACAGTAAGTCATTCTTGGAACTTTGAGAGTTTGATTAATGAAATCAGAACAGAAGATCAAAGCCATGTAATTCACTCTAAAGAGACGAAAGGATTCCCAGGCTACCAAAACCTGACTATAGCTTAGGAGATAGAATACCAATGAATCCAAGGATGGAAGAGGGGTTGTCATCATGGAAGCTCGGATATATGGGTTTAGAGAGAAAATATTTGGGTGTGTGCATCCAAGGCTGTCCAGGGACCGGATGGAGTTAACCTGGTCATGCTAACATTTGGGTGCCTGGAGAGTAGATTGATTAGGAATTAAGTATAGCTGCATGAAACAGGCACCTGACACCAGTGGAAGAGTTATTTTCCTCACATAAGAAGGAAGGAGTTATTTTTCTCACATAAGAACCCTCTGGGGCTGCCCCACCAGAGACCCAGTCTCCTTCCATGTTTCTGCTCTGTCATCCTTGCTGTCATCCTCATGGTTGCCTCATGCTAAGAGGCCCTCTGGCCTCTTGGGTGACTTGTAGGAAGGAAGGAAGAAAAAAGAAGGCAGAGGAAAGAAGGGATGCAGCCCATGTTTGGAAAGGAAAAATTTCCTAGAAATTCCAAGCCGACTTTTGCTTATCTGTCATTGACCAAACTGTCACTTGGAGCCATTGAAAAGGAAAAACAATAGGGAAAATAAATATCGAGAGAGCAATTGCACAGGATGTCCCCTTTTGTCCCTCTAGATCCTCTGTCCAACCTTCTCCGTTCTGATTTCTGCCCCTGGCAGCTGACCTATATGGATGGCATTATTGGGTTCTTGGCCCTTTGGCTTGCAGTTTGGTTTGACCATTGGGGGCCCAATAGGAGGCCAGTGGCAGGAGACTAGAGGATGTCAGGGTATATTTTTTCAATTCCCTCCCTCAGGGTAACTCAGGGGCAGCTGTGCCCTTGACCAAAGATCACAGCTCCTCTCAGATGGTCTTCTATGCAAAATTTTTTTCTGGGATCTAGTAGCCATTCCCTCTCAAATCTCCTTAGATGTATGGTGTCCTAACAGCCTTGAAATAATGTACTTTCCCTATACTTTGCCCAAATAGTCCCTTTATTTACCTTCCTTAAATCAACCTAATTTTCATGTGAACTATCAATTTCCTTCTAGAACATTTATTGAAATAGTAATCATCAGTGTCTGCCACAGAGTGCATATTCCTATAGTAGAAATGGCTAAAAAGAAAGAAAGAAACAAACAAAATACAAAAAACAAAAAACAAAAAAAAAAAAAAAGAGAAAAGAAAAAAGAGAAATGGGTATGTTAAAGAATCATGGTGAATGCCACCATTTATTTGACCAATATTTACTGAGCATCAATGAACTATGCTAGATAAAAATCTAATTCTTTGCTGTTCTAGTCTGCTAGGCTACTGAAAGCAATATACCAGAAATGTGTTGGTTTTTACAAGGGGGATTTATTAACTTACAAGCTTACAGTTTTGAGGCTAAGAAAAATGTCCAAATCAAGGCATCATTAGGCGATGCTCTCTTCCAGAAGACCAGCTGCCAGTGATCCTGGACTCCTCTGACACACGGCCAGGCACATGGTGGTGTCTGCTGATATTTTCTTTCTCTTCCAGGTTTTGTTGCTTTCAGCTTCTTGCTTCTGTGGCTTTTTATTTCTTTGTCTGAATTTCATTCTTGTATAAAAGGCTCCAGTAAAAGGATTAAGATCCATGATGGGCTACACCTTAACTGAAGTAAACTAATCAAAAGGTCATACATACAACCTGTGGGTGTAAACCTATTAACTTTAAGAACATACTTTACTGGGGTCCATGCAGTTTCAAACCATCACACTTGCCCTCAAGTAGC
This sequence comes from Tolypeutes matacus, assembly GCA_026826555.1. Classification (NCBI taxonomy): domain Eukaryota; kingdom Metazoa; phylum Chordata; class Mammalia; order Cingulata; family Chlamyphoridae; genus Tolypeutes; species Tolypeutes matacus. The sequence goes on along the minus strand of JAKSZT010052319.1, from coordinate 13,029,600 downwards.
TCACAGTTATTTAGACATTTACATCATCTAACTCACTTGACTTGCTACATTTCTAAGCTTGTCAACTCAACTCCAAATTATAATTTGACTTTCCTTGTAGCTTTCCCATAGGGATAATAGTCATTCTTGCTAGCTTTAGATCCAGTTGGCTAATAATGATTTCCTTATTGAAAATAAAGACACATAGCATTGTGGCTGACAGCATGAGTTTTGGAGTCAGATTGGTATTCAAAACCACCTCACTAGAAGTGTAATGATGGGCAAATTATGAAATCTCTGTGAACTTTAGTAGGCTTACCTATTGATGGGCTAAAATTACATCTTCCTCTGGTTTCTACAATGACTGAAGGAGTTTATATCTGCAAAGCCCTTAGCACAGTGTTTCGTTCAAAAAATAAATGGCAGCTATTTTAGTTGATTTTCTTGTGACTTTGTTTGGTACTGCTGTCCTTAAAAGACTGATCATCTCTTGAAAGACTGACAGCTGAGTTTCTTCTTTTCTAAATTTTTATTGTGGTAACATATCTACAATGTAAAATTTCCCCTTTTAACTACTTTCAAGTGTAAAATATAGTGATATTAATTACATCCACAATGTTGTACTACCATTATCACCATCCATTACCGAAGCTCACCTATCACCCCAAACAGAAACTCTGTACCCATTAAGTGTTAGATCCCCATTCCCTCTACCCCTGTATCTGATAAGTTGTAATCTACTTTCTGCCTCGATGAATTTGCATTTTCTAGTCATTTCATATAAGTGAAATCATACAATATCTGTCCTTTCATGTCTGTCTGATTCAAGCAACACAGTGTCTTCAAAGTTCATCAATGTTGTCCCATGTATCAAAACTTTATTTCTTTTCACAGTTGAATAACATTCCATTGTATGTACATATCACATTTTGTTTATCTGTTCATCTGTTTGTTGACATTTGAGTTGCAACTGCCTTTTGGCTATTGTGAATAATACTGCCATGAACATTGTATGAGTGCATGCTTTCAATTTTGGGGGGTATATATCTAGTAGTGGGACTGCCAGGTCATACGGAAATTCTGTTTAACTTTTCGAGGAACCATTCAACTGTTTTCCACAGCAGCGGCACCATTTTATATAACCACCAACAATATATGAGATTTCCTATTTCTGCAAATACTCACCAGTACTTATTATTATTATTATTTTTAATAATAGTCATTCTAGTGGAGGTGTAATTGTATCTCATTGGAGTTTTTACTTGCTTTTCCTTCATGGCTAATGATGTTGAGCATCTTTTCATGTGCATATTAGCCATTTCTCTATCTTCTTTGGAGAAATGTCTATTCAAGTCCTTTGCCTGTCTTTTTTTTAAATTAGGCTGTCTGTTTTTTGTTGTTATTGTTATTGAGTTGTAGGAGTTCTTTATATATTTTTGTTATTAAACCCTGTATTTGTCAGGATTCTCTAGGGAAACAGAAACAATAGGAGATATCTGTCAATAATATGAGATTTTATAAGCATCTCTCACGTGACTGTGGGGATGCACAAGTCCAGGTTCCACAGGCAGGCTGCAAACCAGGGGCTCTGGTGAAAGTCCAATGAAGGTCCTTGATGACTTTCTGGGAGAAGTTGGCTGTCCAGAGACGAGCTGGGAAATTCTCTCTGAATGTTGAAATCACTTCCCCTTTTAAGGTATTCAACTGATTGGATAAAAGCGTCACCCATTGCTGATGGCAAGCTCCCTGATTGATGCAGATGTAATCAGCCATCCAGGCAGTAAACTCACTGGTGACCAAAGTACATAAATATTCCTGTATTACAATTAGCCCAGTGCTTGTTGGACAAACACCTGCACACAATTACCTGGCTGAGTTGACACATTACCTAACCATCACAGTCCACCCGTTGTCAGCTTGGCAACCATACACACTACCTTAAACCATACTTAGTCTCTAAGTAAAAACAATAACCGACAAGCATACAATATGTTTCCACCTATGTTCAACTCGCCTGTGTACAACCAGAAATGCATTAATTCCCTACAGAATAGGGTGCAGGTCCTTGGGTAATATTCATTCTTAAACTTGGCATCCTTAAATATTATGACATAAAACTAATACATCTTTTCATGTGATAAGGGAAAAAGTTGGGGAAGAAAACAAAGAAACTCATTTTGTGTACATATATAATCATACTCATAACGAAACAAGGAAGAAGGGTTCATGACTATTACAGTCCTCTTTTCTGTAACTGGTCACGTGGTCGAAGTTCATATTTATCATTACCTTCTTCCATTATCCATTCCATGTTCCCGTTACCCTCAGCAAGTACTTCAGCTGGCCATGGCATGGCAGTACTAGGAGAAGCCCTAGAGGATCTCCTGTATTCCAGGCAAACTCTTCTTTACCCCCAATATGTAGATGCAGTCCTATTTCCCCTTCATAGTCAGGATCAATCACCCCAGCCAGTACAGTAATTCCCTTCTTTGCCCGTTGATTCACAGGTAAGAGGAGCCAACAGTGGCCAGGTGGCAGTCTTAACTTCCAGTTCAATGGAATCATTGTTGTGTTTCCTGGTGGCAGCACTCCTCCTTTTGGGACTAAAACCTGTAGACCAGCAGAGCTTAAGGATGCAGGGACTGGAAGCAAAAATTTTCCTAGTGGGTCACTAGGGATAATAGTAAGTGGTGCCACTCCCATTTCCACCCCTTGATTCCTGGACCCATGAATCCTGATTATGGGAGAAACAGCACCACAGAGCGGCCGCTGATTTAGAGCATAAACAGCCCTCCTGGAGAACATCGCCCCAGCCCTGCGGGGTATTGCCATCTAGTTGGTGCCGTAATTGAGTCTTCAAAAGGCCATTCCACTGTTCTATTAATCCAGTTGCTTCAGGGTGATGGGGAAGACCATGGGCATGTGCCTATTCCCGCACATCATTTGCTGTGAAATGGGTTCGTTGATCATAAGCAATGCTGTGTGGAATGCCAAGGTGGTAGATAAGACATTTGGTAAGTCCACGGATGGTAGTTTTGGAAGAAGCATTGCATGTAGGAAATGCAAACCCATATCCAGAGTATGTGTCTATTCCAGTTAAAACATATCACTGCCCCTTCCATGGTGGAAGTGGCCCAATGTAGTCAACCTGCCACCAGGTAGCAGGCTGGTCACCTCGAGGAATGGTGCCATATCCGGGGCTAAGTGTGGGTCTGCTGTTGGCAGATTGGGCATCAGCAGTGGCTGTAGCCAAGTCAGCCTTGGTGAGGGGAAGTCCATGTTGCTGAGCCCATGCATAGCCTCCATCCCTACCTCCATGGTCACTTTGTTCATGAGCCCATTGGGCAATGACAGGAGTAGCTGGGGAAAGAGGCTGAGCATTAGTCACAAAGCGGGTCATCTTATCCACTTGATTATTAAAATCTTCCTCTGCTGAATTCACCCTCTGTGAGCATTCATGTGGGACATAAATATGTTCATGTTTTTTTGCCCACTTAGAAAGGTCTATCCACATACTTTTTTCCCAGACCTCTTTATCACCAATTTTCCAATCATGTTGCTTCTAAGTCCCTGACCATCCAGCCAAACCATTGGCAACAGCCCATGAATCAGTGTACAAATGTATGTCTGGCTATTTCTTCTTCCAAGCAAAATGAACAACCAGGTGCACTGCTCAAAGTTCTGCCCACTGGGAGGGTTTGCCCTCACTGCTATCCTTCAAGGATGTCCCAGAAAAGGGCTGCAGTGCTGCAGCTGTCCACTTTCAGGTGGTACCTGTATATCATACAGAACCATCTGTAAACCAGGCCCGAGTGTTCTCATCCTCAGTCAACTGATTGTAAGGAACTCCCCAGGAGGCCAAAGCTGTGGGCTGAGGAAGGGAAGGTAACACGGCAGTGATGGTGACCATGGGCATTTGGGCTAGTTCCTCATGTAACTTACTTGTTCCTTCAGGACCCGCTTGACACCTATCTCATATATACCACTTCCACTTTATTATAGAGTGCTGCTGTGCACACCCAACTTTATGGTTTGGTGGGTCAGACAATACCCAGCTCATGACAGGCAACTCAGGTCTCATGGTAACTTGATGGCCTATGGTTAAGTGTTCAGTCTCTACTAAGGCCCAGTAGCAAGCCAAAAGCTGCTTCTCAAAAGGGGAGTAGTTATCTGCAGAAGATGGCAAGGCTTTGCTCCAAAATCCTAAGGGTCTGCGTTGTGATTTCCCTATGGGGATCTGCCAAAGGCTTGAGACAGCATCTCTATTTGCCACTGAAACTTCTAGCACCATTGGATATGCTGGATCATATGGTCCAAGTGGTAGTGCAGCTTGCATAGCAGCCTGGACCTGTCACACAGCTTCCTCTTGTTCCGGTCCCCAATCAAAATTAGCAGCTTTTCTGGTCACTTGGTAAATGGGCCGGAGTAGCACACCCAAATGAGGAATGTGTTGTCTCCAAAATCCAAAGAGGCCAACTAAGCATTGTGCTTCTTTTTTGGTCATAGGAGGGGCCAGGTGCAACAGTTTATCCTTTACTTTAGAAGGGATATCTCAACATGCCCCACACCACTGGACACCTAGAAATTTCACTGAGGTGGAAGGACCCTGTATTTTTGTTGGATTTGTCTCCCATCCTCTCTCACGCAAATGCCTTTCCAATAAGCCTAGAGTCTTTGCTACTTCTTGCTACCTAGGTCCTATCAACATGATATCATCAATATAACAGACCAATGTGATGTCTCGTGGGAGTGAGAGATGATCAAGTTCCCTGCGGACAATATTATGACAAGGGCTGGAGAGCTGATATACCCCTGAGGCAGGACAGTGAAGGTATACTGCTGGCCTTGCCAGCTGAAAGCAAACTGTTTCTGGTGGTCCTTACTAATGGCAATTGAGAAAAAAGCATTTGCCAGATCAACAGCTGCATACCAGGTACCAGGGGAAGTGTTGATTTGCCCAAGCAATGATACCACATCTGGGACAGCAGCTGCAATTGGAGTCACCACCTGGTTAAGTTTAGGATATTCTACTGTCATCCTCCAAGATCCATCTGTTTTCTGCACAGACCAAATAGGAGAGTTGAATGGGAATGTGGTGGGAATCACCACCCCTGCATCCTTCAAATCCTTGATGGTGGCACTAATCTCTGCAATCCCTCCAGGAATCCAGAATTGCCCTTGATATACAATTTTGGTAGGTAGGGGCAGTTCTAGTGGCTGCCAGTTGGCCTTTTCAACCATAATAGCCCTCACTCCACAAGTCAGGGATCCAATGTAGAGATTCTGCCAGTTACTGAGTATGTCTATTTCAATTATGCATTCTGGAACTGGGGACATAACCACAGAATGGGTTCAGAGACCCACTGGACCCACTGTGAGACAGACCTGAGCTAAAATTCCATCAATATCCTGACCTCCATAAGCCCCTACTCTGACTGGTAGACCACAGTGACGGTTTGGATCTCCTGGAATTAATGTCACTTCTGAGCCAGTGTCTAATAATCCCTGAAATGTCTGATCATTTCCTTTTCCCCAATGCACAGTTACTCTGGTAAAAGGCCGTAGGTCCCCTTGGGGAAAGGTGGGAGGAAGATTAACAGTATAAGTTTTTGGCAGTTTAACAGGATCCTTCCCCAAGGGGACCTGTCCTTCTCCTCGTTCGTGGGCCTCTGGGTCTGTAAACTGTCTCCAGTTTGGGAATTGATTAAGGGGCCATGATTCTCTGTGTCTGTAATTTGAGTTAGGGTTTTATTCACTTTACCTAGAACTCTTCTGCTTATACAGATCCAGAAGAAATTTAGTAGACTGCCCATGTATTTCACTTCTAGGTACTCCATGACCTATTAGCTAGTGCTATAACTCCATGTGACTCAGTCTATTTTGAGTGCTGCTTTGAATCTGCCTTTCATGTGGTAGCCAAGCCCACCTTGTCTTTGGTGATTAACTGTGTATCACCAAGACTGATCATCCCCATAATGTTTAAGGATTCTAATTCCATTACAGCCCTCCCTACAGTAATATCTGGACCACAGAGAAAAGCAACCACAGAGCTCTCCAGAGAAGATGGGGTTAGTCTTACAAATTTATTCCTCACAGTCCTGGTTAAAAGTGTGTCCTCTGGACATTCCTGGGGTGGGTGGGCAGGTCTTAAATGGTAAATACATTCTAGCATTCCAATCTCTCTAAGCCTTTGAATCCTCTCTTCTACTATAAACCAGGGCAAATTGGGCATCTCAACATCAGACATGCCAGGCCACCGTTTGGTCCATGCTTCAGTCAGCTACCCAAACAAACTGTTAGAGCCCTTTCTAACCCCTTGAGTTACAGCGTTGAATCTAGAATTTCTGCTTAGTGGGCCCATATCAATAAATTCAGCCTGATTCAACTTTATATTCCTTCCACCGTTATTCCATACCCTTAGTATCCATTCCCACACATATTCCCCTGATATCTGTCTATATAAGTTGGAAAACTCATGCAGTTCTTTCAGAGTATAGTGTACTTCTGCATGGGTCACACTTTGTATTTCACCTTTAGGGGCTTGTTGTGATTTTAGTCTAGTAATAGGTCTTGAAGACAAGAGGGGTGATGGGATTGAGTAGGGCGAAAGATTAGAAATGTCTGGCAAGCTACTGACCTCAGGACATTCCTTTGCATTTTCTTCTGGTGACAGGATTAATCTCTTCAGGCAGGGGTTGGGAGGCAGATTCCTCAGGGCAAACTGGAGGTTGGGCAGTGCATGCTGGAGTTTGGCTGGTACCTGCCTCAGTGCTAGGAGGAGATCCAGACTCCCTGGGGCAGGCCAAAGACTTGGCAGTGCAGGCTTCAGTTTGGCTAGTACCCACCTCAGGGCTGGAAGGAGGTCCGGACTCCCTGAGGCAGGCTGGAGGCTGGATAATGCAAGTTGACAAGATGTGGTCTCCACAGGGCAGGCCATTGCAGGTTTATCTGGTAAAGTCTCAGCAGAATTTAGGGTTACAATGTCCCCACCAATATTATCACCATCCCATATTTCTCCATCCCAATCCTCAGGGTTCCACTCCTTTCCAATTTAATTTTACTTTAATTGCAGAAACCCTGTGGGGTTCAGATTTTAGATTCCTTTGAAACTCTGCTACTGGTTCAATGAGAGTCTGGGTTTGATTCTCAGAAATCTCAAGTCTGTGGCTACAGGAGACAAGATTTTCTTTCAGGGCACACATAGCAACTTTCACATCATTCATGTGGCATTTAAGTTTCAAACTTGAAGTCTTTAGGTCATCTCTTTCTTTTGTAACTGCATCCAGAGTATCTAGGAGGAGCCAGCCAGCATCATTGTACCTTTTGACTCCACAAAATTCTGTTAAGGTGTTGAAAACACTCTCACCCAGATTCTTGCTTCTTATAAGCGTGGAAGTAGGGGAATCCAGAGATGCTATTTTGTGTATCGCTATTGCCAGCTCACACCATGGACTGTTAGTGACCTCTTCATTATTGGAAAGGGAGTCAATAGTACCCTTGAGTCCAATTAGAGCAGAGAGCCAATTACAATACTCCCAGAACCACCTCAAACATCCCATGTTTAAGACTCTGTTCCTCAAGAACCACTCTCGGTACCAAGCTGTATTTGTCAGGATTCTCTAGAGAAACAGAAATAACAGGAGATATCTGTCAATAATATGAGATTTTATAAGAGTCTTTCACGTGACCGTGGGGATGCACAAGTCCAGGTTCCACAGGCAGGCTGCAAACCAGGGGCTCTGATAAAAGTTCAATGAAGGTCCTTGATGAGTTTCTGGGAGAAGTTGGCTGTCCAAAGATGAGCTGGGAAATTCTCTCTGAATGTTGAAATCACTTCCCCTTTTAAGGTATTCAACTGATTGGATAAAAGCATCACCCATTGCTACGGCAATCTCCCTGGTTGATGCAGATGTAATCAGCCATCCATGCAGTAAACTCACTGGTGACCAAAGTCCATAAATATTCTTGAATTACAATTAGCCCAGTGCTTGCTGGACCAAACACCTGGACACAAGTTGACACATTAGTGTAACGATCATAAACCGCAATCAGATATTTGGTTTCCAAATATTTTCTCCCATCCTTAGGCTGTCATTTTACTTCCTTGATAATGTCCTTTGATGCACAAAGGTTTTTAATTATGTGAAGTCCCATTTATCTATTTTTAAATTTTGTTTCTCATGCTTGTGGTACAAAGTTTAAAAATACATTGCTTAATACCAGTTCCTAAAGATGTTTTTCTGTTTTTGGTTAAGAGTTTTATAGTTTTAGCTCTTATATTTAGGTCATTGATCCATTGTGAGTTAAGTTTTATATGGTGTGAGATCAGGGTCCACTTTCATTCTTGTGCATGTGGACATCCAGTATCGAGTTTCTTGGCCTGCAAACTTAGGACTAATTTCCTGAGCTGCTTAGGCAAATACTATTAAATGATTCTGTTTAAACAATTAGAATTTATTTGCTAATGGTTTTGAGGCTAGGAAAATGTCCAAATCAAGGCATCATCAAGATGGTGCTTTCTTCCTGAATTTCGTTCTTTTTAAAAGGGCTCCACTAATAGGATTAAGAACCTCATTGAGGTGGGTCACACCTTAACTGAAGTAGCCTCATCAAAAGGTCCTACTTACAATGGGTTTATACCCACAGGGATGGGTTTGATTTAAGAACAGGGTTTTCTGGGGGTACATACAGCTTTAAACCTTCACACAGGCCCTAGTCTGTGATGACTTCACTGAAAAAGTCCTGCCAAGGAAGGCTTTCTCTGGCCAGTCTGGACATTAGTCTCCTTACTCTGGTTTGCTTGAGGATTCAATCTACATTAACAGTCAGAGGCTCAATCCTTGAGAGTAGATAAGGCACTCTAGAACCAGTAGGTAAGAGGTAGACTATCCAGAGCAGGACATGTTGGTAAGACCAGACAGAGTCTGTAGGGCCAGAGAAGTTACAGATAGGGCTGTTTGAGTTCAGGTGAGTCAGGAATGGAGGGAAATAGCCAACAATGTAAGTAAGCACAATTTAGGGTCTTGGAAATATAAAACTTAGGGAAAATGCCTGTCAGGCAGGAGACATGAAATTCTGACTACTTGCTGTCTAACATCTTTTATATTTTCTGCTCTAGCATAGGCAGACAAGAATTCAAAGGTGTGTTTTTGCCAGAGGAAGAAACAGAATTGAGAAGGTACAGTTAGAACCTGATTAAGCAGGGAGGGAAGGTAAGAGCTTCCAGACTTTCTTCCACTAAGACCCTGTTTTGGGAGAACCTAGAGAGATTTTTTTTTTTCCTGTTTGGATAGTGAAGTCATATAATCAAAAATCAGGAAAGAATTCCAAGTGTTTCTCATCATTAAGAATCCACAAAATAAACAGCGTTATACTATTACTCTCTCTTCTGGTTCTGTTATACATTTTTTTTTTTTTTTTACTTACTACCTTGTGACTCCATAGCATATTATAGTTTTCAAAATGTTTTTACTTGGATGATCTAATTTAATCCTTATAGCAAACACTACAAGGTAGCTATTATCATCACCAGGTTGTTGTAGATTCTGTTCAGCTCAATCCCACTGAACAAATACTTACTGAGCACCTATTGTATGCTTGGCATTCTGCTAGGTGCTGGAGTATAACTTGCTCACAGTATGGTGTGCGTGAAAACATATGAGAACATGAGTGGGCCAAACATTAGAGAACATCTGCCTTAGGAGGTGAAGTAATGGGGTCCAGAGCTCTGTTAACCGACTTACCTGGAGTCATGAAGCAAGTGAAGCGAAGAGCTGGAGTTTGCATGTGGGTTTTCCTGTTCATTGTTCTTCCTGGCCATGGTTTGGGGGTTCATAATTCAATTTGGGGAAGAGGTGAGCACAGATCTTTCTTTTACTATAGTAGCAGTACCCTTCTGAGTGTGAAAATTTTCCTCTTGCATTTTCTCTCTGTGCAGCTGTAGGTGATGATCAGTGAAACACCTTCCTTATTTGGACTAAAAGCTTAACAAGAGAAACCTTAGACAATAGCAAAGCCATTGGAGAGACCACTGGGTACAAGCACTATCCTGCCCCAGGTGTTCCTTTGGGAGTTTATGTAGCTGTGTTCTGTTCTCCCCGGGATTATCACCCTTATTTGCTAACCCCGGGCAGCCTCTCCTTTCCTTTTTGGTTTTAACATCTGCTTTCCATCTTAGCCTCCACTCTATCTTCCTCACGACCCTTGGAAACTTTGACAACTGACTGACCACCCTTTCAATATTATGGTTTCATGCCTTCTATCTTTATTTGCTTTTTCACTGAACAAAAATTAGGTGGGCAATGATTAGGTGTCAGGGACCGTTCTGGGTGCGGGCATGCAGAGGTGAACGAGATGATAAAAGTCCCTGTGCTAGTGGTGCTCACAGAGAAGTAGGGGAAGCAGATCAGGCACAGGCCAGCAAATTCATATCTTATGCAATGTCTGGTAGTGACAAGTGATAAGAAGGAAACTAAAGCAGGCCAAAGGTGTGGGAGATAGGGCGTGGGTGCATGCATGTGCCGCAGTTGCTTTAAGGGAGGCTGCCAAGAAAGTGCTCTCCAAGTTGACTATTAATCAGAGACTTGAATGAAGAGGGAGTTAGCCAAGGAAAGTTCTTGATGGTTATCATTCCAGTGGCGGGAATACCAAGTGCAATGGTCCAAGGCAGGAAAGAAGTTGGTGTATTTGAAGAATAACAAGAAGGTCAGAAGAACTGGAGTGAGATTGGTGAGGGATTGAGGGGGGGTTGAGGCCGAGAGGCCACTGGTAGAGTGCATGAACCATGGTGTACAATTTGGATTTTGTTTTCTGTGGGAGAGCACAGAGCAGGGGAGAGGCATGCACAAACAGCTTGGTGTAGCAGAAAGAGCAAATGCCTGCTCAGCCACCTCTAGCTGAGTGACCCTGGGCAGTTTCTAATCTTTTCTGAGTCTTAGTTTCCTCATCTGTCAAATAGGGATAAAATAGGTTAGAAAGTTGTCAAGATCAAATAGCACAAATGAAGTTGCTAATAAACAGCAGGTGCTAAATGAATTCTTTCCTTGTCTCTATTCTCCTTACTTGAACACATTCAAGGGCAAAAATCATACCTCATCATAATGCTCACCTACCTCAATGCTAAGCATTTGCTGTAATCTGTGTGAAATGAATGAATGCTTGTAGTTGATGGTTTTACTAATGATTGTTGCAACTTTGTATTAAAAGATTGTCTCTTCATTGCCATTTGCTATTAGTTTTTTTCTTCCTGCATAAAAAGGGTGTCAGTGTTTTCTCTGATTCTTCTCTTTTGTGTGATGCAATTAAAAACGTTTTCCACAGTCCCTTGTGTGTCCTGGTATTCAAACTTTTTCTTTATTGCTCCTTTGGGCTTTCTTGATTTTGACATTAGACATTTTATGTTTTTCTCGTTAGGCGTCATTTGGAGCTGAACCTGATTTTTCTTTTGATGTTAATTCATATGCAATTTAGCCCATTTAGACTACTGGGTTTAGTCAGATTATGATCTACCTGTGCCTCTGGCTGGCCTTGGAACTATTCCTTCAATTGTCAGTAAATTGCAGTGTGTAGCAGGGTGAGATAGGTACAGGGTTTCAAGTCTGATAGTGCCTGCTTTTCCTTTTGCCTCAATTATAAGATAGCTGTGTGTCACTGGGCAGGTTACATAAACTTTCTGAACCTCAGGTACCTCCTCTACTTATAAAGAATTTAAGAGACCTCAACACCCTCTTTGTCTTTTAGATCTTGGGCCTTATCTATTTTTATCCTAAATTTATTGAAGTTTGCTTTTCTGATATACTTACTTTATTGTATTACTTTTTTTTTTAATATTTCAGTTTTTCCAACCAATTTTTGTTTCACATAAAGTGGAATCTCCTGATTTTTACCTCCCATCCAGATGCAAGATCCACTTATTATCTGTGCTTAATTATTTATGGTTCAGTAACAGATTTGTGATAAACGCATATGGCAGGTAATAGAGTCTCATTGTGAGAGACCAAGGGATAGGAGGTTTCTCTATTCTCTTGGAGTGGGCTTTTTCAGCTGGGCATAAGTTAATAGTAGATTCACTTTTCAAACTTCTCATTCTGGAACTTTCTTTTCAATATTTTAGACTGGCTAGAATAACAGGAGACAGATGTTATGATGCCAAAGAGATCATCTTTGGCATTTTAATCAAATTGGAACTTAACCTCATATGTCACTAGAGTGGGCAGAAGCAACCCAAGGGGATCAGTGGGTTTTAGGTTCAGCCCATTCCTTGTGGACCTCTACATCTTCCTGGTTTCACAGAGAACAAGCCCCCGTTTCAGTTATGTATGGAAGTTTGCTTTGGCAAACACGTTTGCATTCATCATTTTATTTGATCTTCATGATAATCCTCTGAAATTGACTGGGAAGAGATCATTATTCCCATATTGCAAATGAAGAACAGACTCAGGGAGGCCTCCACACACCCATATCCCCCAATGAGTAATGAGATCCAAACCCAGGTTTTCTGATTCTGAGATCAGTGGTTGATCTGCAACACATCCATATTTTCATCATCTGACTTCTTAGTCATACTCTTATTGAAGCCCAAATTTCCTCTTTCAAGTTACATTTATCATTGAGTACTTTTTTATTGCCTACTGGGTAAAAGATACACACGAGGTGTGTTTGGTGCTTTGGGGGTAAAGAGACAAATTCTTTAAGGATTTTATTTTCTAGGACTTTTCAGCTTAGGAGGGAAGATGAGATTTGTGCAAAAGTCACCTTAATTCCATCGACGAAGTGCTAAGAGCCATAGACAATATAAGCACAGTGTTCTGGGCATTGGGAGCAAAAAATGTTCAAGGTAGAGGGATCTGGGCAGGCTTCTTGGAGGAGGTAGCACTTGAATGGAGCTTTTTAGAGAAAACATTAGGGAGTGGAAGGTGAGATGTAGAGTGTGGAAGAAGAACAGCTATCAGACTTTTTTTTTTTTTTAATAAAAAGAAGGGATGAGAAGGCAATCACAAGTCTGAATGATTTAAAATTCACTGCTAAGCAATTTACCTAAAACCTGGTCAGGTCTGTTGATGGGTAAGGGGTAACAACAATCACACAGAAAGAATAATATTGTGGCCATAAAGATTTTAGGGGGCAAGAAAATTTCTTGAGTGGAGAGGTAAGCCTCGATAAGGCAAAATAGCTGGTGGCACATGGACTTGGCTGTCATTTAGGCCTGGCTTCAAACCCTGGTTTTATCAAGCAGCCCTGCATGAGGTAAAGCAGATAACTTAAACTCTGAGCCTAAGTTTACTTATTTATCAAGTGGGAATAATAGTAATACCTACCTCTGAGAGTCCATTTGAGGCTAAGGAGGATAGCAATATAAAACATTTAGAATAGTGCCTGGCATATAGTTAGCTCTCAACAAGTGTTAGCTATGATTCTGACTGCGTTTTTTTTAAGCTTCATGATTTATTGAAATGTTTATTAGGCAGCTGAGCAGAACTGAAAACCCCCTGGTAACTTATTTTAGCTCTTTAGGCCTAGAGTCCCAGTGGTGTCAGGATGAGCAATAGAGCTGTGTGACATCACGCAACCTACTTAGCCTCTCTGAGCCTCATTTTTCTTATGTTTTTTATTTTTATTTTGACTAATAAAATGAAACAACTTCTTTAAAACACGTAAGTAAGACACCCACACCTGCTAATTGTTTATGATTATCATTAGTGCTGTTACTATTGTTATCACGTCTTGTGTTGTGGAAGAGAGAAGCAAGAGGATGCCTGAACCAGTAAAAATCAGTAAATCCCAATATTCTGCCAGTTGCTATCTTTAAAAGGGGCTTGTTCAACTTTACGAGCCAAAGTTGAAAAGGAAAACTCACTCTTCCAGGTTTAAGGAACTTGAGCAGCTATCATTTTAATAAATAGATTTTAACCTGAGAAAGAAGTGCAAGTAAAGGCAGCAAGAGATCATTTGTTTCCTGGTTAAAGGAAATACACACAATTAATGCACACTTTTTTTTTTTCCCCAGGATTAAGTATATCTGTGGCTCTCCAGCTCATTGCACTTTTCTATCAGGGATATTCAATGAGTTTTTGCCTGAATGAGCTTTAAGAAGAGTCATGTTTTGTTATGTTTTGTGTGTAAATCTACATCCTTTGGCTTTGACCTGAAATTGTATAATGCTCACGTACTTGTGGTTATATATTCAATAAAGAAGAGGCGGGGTACACAGGAGGAGCATGGCAGTGGGGACCATCTCTGGGGATGCCTGCCCAGCACTACTCTTCCTCCTCTTTCTAACAGCACTACCTTGTCCTTTGACCTGTGAAATTGTCTTTACTCTACGCCAACTCTGTAGTTTGAATAAGAGCTGCCATCTTCTTACAGAAGACCTCCCACCCCACAACTCCATGTGGGCTTCTCAGCACAGTGGATGGACCCGGGATGGGCAGTTGGCATAAGCTGGCATAAGAGACTTTTTGTAAGATATTTGGGGCTGGGGCTGGAGTAAAGGATAGATCCCCTCTCTGCTGGCAACACCTACAGGTGGTGTGTAGGGGTGAGTTGGGGGCATTGAACTCTGTCAATAGCCAGGTTCTTTATGTTTTGGTTGAACCTACCTACTCTAGCGATGCAGACACACTGATACAATAGCAAAGATGAGTGAGTATCTGGTGGCATCTTATCTCTGGTTCCATTAATATCTGAAGCCTGACCGTGGCTTATTCTTCCCTTGGTTATCTGGGCCTTCAAAAACATTTCCCTTTATAATTTAAGCAAGTTTGAGGTGTTTATCTGTCACTTTCAACCAAAAGAGTTCTGACAAATAATAAATTGATTTAAAAACATACCAAGATTTGGGTATACCATCATTGTTATTTTTATTACAGAAGTTGCAGGTTTACAGAACAATCATGCATAAAATATAGGATTCCCGTATATCAGCCTATTAGTAACACCTTTCATTGATGTAGTACATTTGCTACAATTGATGAAAGCACATTTTATAATTGTACTATTAACTATAGCCCATGGCTTAACTTAGGGTTCACTGTTTGTGGGTGCATTATTTTTTAATATTCAAAGTCATGGTGAAAAGTGATCCTATAAATACTTGAAGGAATCCTTGGAGTCAACTAGAGCAGTGCTTCTCAAACCTGGGGAACCTTGTGAAGAAGCCGATTCTGGTTCACTGGTCAGGGGTTGTCCAGAGATTCTGCATTTCCAGGCAGCTCCCGGGGGGTGCTGGGGCTGCAACTTTGCAGACCACCCTTTTAGAAACAGGGAACTAGGTAGCTTTGTAAGGCCCCAGCATGCACGACTTGGGATCGCACAAGTCACCTGTTAAATACTTACCTATTGAGCTGAATGAAAACCTTCAGACCCCCCCTGGTCTATTGAGGCTGGGTAATTAAATGGTGTCATCCATTGGGAGAAGAGTTTAATCTGAGCAATTATGAGGCTTACTCACCAGAAAAACATGATTCTATTTATTTTTTTTAAGATTTGAAAATGTACATAACACATTAAAAGGAATCCTTTGACAAGTTGGGCCCACTCATTTAGAGAGACTGCGTGGTGCAGCGGAAAGACCCATCACTCCTGGAGCCACACAGCCTGGGGCTGGAAACACGGCTTCCTTCCTTTCCAACTGTATGTACCAAGAAAGTCCTATTTCCCTCATTCGTAACAGGAAGTTTTACGGTCAAATGTGCAAATATGAAGT
Organism: Tolypeutes matacus; assembly: GCA_026826555.1. Lineage (NCBI taxonomy): Eukaryota > Metazoa > Chordata > Mammalia > Cingulata > Chlamyphoridae > Tolypeutes > Tolypeutes matacus. Next base: position 13,013,918 of record JAKSZT010052319.1, on the reverse strand, counting down.
TTTCTTTGTTTCTATATAATTGAACTGAACTTATGTTTTAAGCCCCCACTTCCCCTAAGACCAGAAAATTCAATCTTGCCCAACCTATGTAAACTCAAGCACATTTCCTTTAGTCCATTTTGGATAGAGTTCACTCCATTCAAGAGTCCCACACCCCAATTATTTTCCCATTCTCTTCAGAGGAAGTCTCAGTTTGAGGGGGGGTGGGTGGTTCACATAGGGTCCGGGTATTGGTGGGACATGGCCTCTACTACTCATCCTTGACCTTCCTTATTTAAGCATCGGTGTGTGATGATGCTGTAGGTTTTATATTTGTTCTCTGTCACTCTTTTTGCAGCCTTATCTGCTGCTATATACCTACAGTCCCCTGCTTGTTCTGGTCTCTACATACTTCCAGACCATTTTGCATCTTTGTGCCACTGGGAGATCTCCCTACTCAGATGGCCCATCTCAGGCACTCCTGAACCCTTCTTGGAGGCATGGGGTGCTCCTAGGAACTCTCAAGTTCCCCACAGATATATTTTATTCATCCTTTATGCAACAAGTATCAAGTGTCTCCCTAGCAAGCATTGTGCTGGGTGCTGGAACCAACATGCCTAGCCTTAACACAAAGCTTAGCTTACAAGAGATACTTAATAAAAGTTTACTGAACAAATGGATATTCATTAACATGAGAAACTTCTTAAGAAAAAATGGAAAAACTTGAATAAATATTACCAAAAATTTAACAACCAGTCACTCGTGAAAATAAGGAATGTTTCAGAATCTTTCATTTAATACAATCTAATCTCCCCCAGGGTGGAGTGGAAATATCCTGTGATGTCAGAACAGGGCACTGATGAGTATATTTGTATACCTTGAAGAATGTATTTGATGTTCAAAAACATCAGACTATGGGAAAAATGTTGTATAGTGTTCAACTGTGATCTCATTGATCTATTCAGTTGGCTCCTTGATGTACTTAAACCTTAACCCATTTTTAAAAATGTCATCAGTTCCAATACCTGATTAGTTAGCGGGGGATAGCTCCATAGTATAGCTCTCCCTCCCCTCCTCCAACCTGGCCTGCATCAGTTTCTGTATGTGTATTTAGTGACTTAGCAACAATTTAACTCATTGTGCATACACACATCAGACACACTTATAAATATGGAATGTGGCTATTTGTCTTGTTCTGACATTTCTGTCTCATGCTGCTCTTGGGTCTTGGGAGGTTTTTTTTTTTTTCGGGAGGGGGTGGTTTATGGATGGAGATGCTGAAGTTTTCTTTGCCCAGGCATGGCATTTCAACTACCTATGGCTACTTATTTTGGATCATGGTTAGGAAGAAGGTCTCATCTGGGCAGGGCTTACGGATTGCCTCTACCTGACGGGAGTGTTTTATCAGCCTTCCCAGGGCCTTAGCTCAGGATGGAGGGGAGAGTAGAAGTGTCTCTTAGGCAGCCTCTCACTAGGATCAAGTCTTTTTCCATCCTACTAACCTTTTGAAATTGTGTGTCCTTTTTGTTGAGAGAAAATAAAAAGGATTGCACAATATAATTTCTTCTATATTCCATAGCTGATGTGATACTTTCTTCTCCGAGTCTTCAACATCATTAGCTTTTTAGAGTTCAAAACCCACTTTCTTTCTCTAAAAGCCTGAGTCTAACAAAGAAAACCTCAGCTTTCAAAATGATTTTCTCTGTGCCGAATTACAGAAAAAAATCCATTTGCCTTCCTGGTTCTTTGCTGGATTTGTCCTGAAGGACGCAATGAGTATCCCCATTTTAAAGGTGGTAGATCACAGGGCAGCGTGAAGTTGAGGGAAAGAGAAGCCTCACTCAGTTGTCCAGGATTTTTTCCCTTGTCACGTAAAAGGAACGAAGCATCATAAGAGAGCCAGACATGGAGCAAGGGTGACCTTATCCCACTGGGACATTTTCTTGGTACACCTTTGGGCTCCCAGAAATGTTCCACAAAGTATGAAAAAGAAAGAGACAAAGACAACAAATAAAAGTGGACTATCAATTTTTACTTACTGGTAAGTAATTTAAAACAAATGTTATATATATATATGTATGTTGCTCAACAGTTTTTTTTTTCTGAATTTCGATGTAGCACTCATGATTAAAATAGCAAGCTTGTAGAGGACTACTGAGGTTTCTTCCCGCAACTCTCAAAGGTACCTCTTGGCGCTTCCCTGACATTAGGTGCCGGAAGTGGATTCCCTCCAGAATCCCTGGGTAAGGGAGTTGTTCCAAATTGCCTGACTGTGTATTAAGGCTTAATTCTCCCCTCCATTCCCAATGAAATCCTCATTCTTTATCAAATGGCTAAAGCCCAATCTGCCTAAAAGAGGGAGCTGGATGTGTTACAAGAATTCATGTTTGCATCCTCCCAAGTCCCATCTGTGCCCCGGATGTCACCTGGAGAGAGGGTTTGTGGAAGAGCGAAGCAGGGGCAGGCCAAGGACAAAACGTGGATGAGTCAGTCAGGAGCCATCAACAGGGGGCAAGGCCTCTTCCTTGCCTCTAGCATTGTTCCAGACAAGGGGGGTTGTTTCTGCTTTCTTTTCTTGAGCTTTTAAAGGCTGCTTCCTGAGATTGCAAAAGCTTCCCAATACGTTCAGAAACCCTGCATGCTTGCCTATCCCCAGACCCCTTTGAGGGAGAACCCTGAGACATCTGCTTCTCTCCCCAGGATTATATTTGTAATTTTTAAGTTATTTCAAAAAGGCCATATCTGAAAAGAAATAGAAAAACAAAGTGCTATTTACATTGATTCCTTCCCCCTACCCAACATACACACACACATGCATACAGGCTGCAAACGGGGAAATGTTTGAAATAAGAGGCAGACTCTAATTATCCAGGTTGGAATAGAGCCAGGATATTGGTCATTGGATTCTCTCTCTTCCCTCCCTAATTTCTTTTGCGCTTCCTTCTGTCATCTTTCCCCCACCATCAGGTGGGTGGGTGGGTTGCTGGCTGGCTGCTAGTTGGCAAACAGAAATAGTTTAGGAGCAAGTGTTCTTGGGGTATGTTCACTGAAGGATGAACCAGAGCAACAAAGAGTGATTTTTCTCTCCATATTCAGCCAATTTACATCCAAGAAGAGCAGGTGGGGAGATATAATGTGTAAAGGGCTGCCGACTCAGAGATTTAAATCTGAGTAAGTAAGACTCTCCAAAGTGAAAAGATGGAGTGTAGAAATTAAACAATCCGGAAGAAATAGGAGAGGGATGGGCAGTGTTTTACCCCGAAAGCAATAAATTAGAGAAGCACATACCCATCCCTGCAGACAATAAATCTCTCCACGCTGAGAGGTGCAATAGTGAAGGTGATTGACTCGAAAAAATGTGGATTCTGTTGTGAAATGGACCAGAGGGTAATTAATACACACTAAGGTGACACCAGAAGCTGAGCAACTGAAGTGGACCAGGTGCGTTTAGTTAACTAGCCTTTTTCTGTCTAGTGTTACGTCCTTAGGTTAGCAACATCACATTGTTCGTACAAGGAAATTGTGTTCATAGATTAATTCAGTCATCAAAGATACTCCCAATGAGTGTTAGGATGTGTAATCTGGATTTCAAGGCTACCGTCTGCTGATGTTCAGGCAGTTTAAGAGGATTTATTCAATAAGCAGAGATTTGCCTTGCAACAAGACTGTCTGAGCCACCTACAGAAGAAGGCAAGCTAAACTCCTCAGACTTGCCTTTGCAGCTCTCTAGAAACTGGCGGTCATGGACCTGCCATTCCTCGCACATTGCTGGTTTCTTTTGGCTTCCTGATCCCTTTGCTCAAACCAGGCTGGTGTCCTCACCAGAAACAGCACCTGTTTGCCTGATTCCAGGCAGAGTATATTGGCTGAAAAGTCCTTTTCCTTCACATTGGTCAATCTATATACATCATTTTCCCTGGGGCTTCCCCTCAGGATGCACATCTAACCCCCAAAATCTCCATTCTGTAATGACAGAACCTCCTGGTTGGGAGGAAGGATCGTGAAGGTTATCTGCTGTTATATAACATTCGGCACACAGTGCAATGGGAGTGACACTGCCTTTGGAGGATTTCACTAATAGTTGCTATCTACTCTGGGCCTTGCATTAAGTACTTCACATTAACTATTTCATTTATTTCTCATAGCAATCCAATAGGGGAAAAGCGAAACACAAAGAAGTGAAATAATTTGTGACGGCCATGTGATGAATTAGTAAGGGATTACAACCAAAATCTATCTGCCTCCCAAGCCCAGTGCACAGGCTACTATGGTTTCTCTGGATTTGGGCAAGGGAGTTGCATTCTCAGTACCTTCCAGATCACTTTTGTCAAATGTGGCTAAGAAGTAGAGATCATGCATATCAAACACTAGTCAATGTCTGACAATATTACCTGCTTCCTCAATGGTAGTTGTTATCATTAATCACATGATGGTTTCATGCCTTGCGATTCAGAGTTTGGTTTTTGGGCCTGGCATATGGGCTTCACCTGGGAGCTTGCTTAGAAATGCAAAATCTTGGGCTGGCTGCAGACCTACTGAATCAGAATCTGCATTTTTAACATGATCCCATGTGATTCTCTGCATGTTAAAATTTGCATTCCCACTGTGACTGGAACTTGCTACACGTTTTCTTTTTCTTAACTTTTTTTTTTATTGTGGTAATATACATATAACAAATTTTTTCCATTTTAACCATTTTTAAAGTATTCATTTACAAGAATAGTGCAAAGATCTCCCATATACCCTTTACCCAGAGACCTCATTCGAGTTTAATCAACTGTCCCAATAATGTCCTCTATAGCAAAATTATGCAACTTGGGATCACATGTTGCACTAAATTGTCAGGTCTCTTCAGTCTCTTTCTGTCTGAACTTTTCCTTAGTCCATGACCTTAGTCCTTGAACTTCATGACCTTATCCTTTTTGGAGATTTCTGGATAGTTATTTTGTAGAATGTCCCTTAGTTTGGATTTGTCTGATGGTTCCTCATGACCAGATTCAGGTTATGAAATTTGGGCAAGAACATGACAGAGGTGAGGTTGTGCTTTGGGGGCACACAGTGTTGATTTGTCCTGTTATTGGTAAACTTTACTTTGATCTCTTGATTAGGGTAGTATCTGCCAGGTTTCTCCACTGCAAAATTATGCTTTCCCCTTTATAATTAATTAGTATTTTGTGGGTATTTACTTAGATACTCTGCAGACACCTATTCTCCAATCAACTTTTACCCACTAGTTTTAGCATCCACTGAAGTTTCTAGCTTGAATGAACCACTCAAATGATTGTCAAATGGAAATAAAAAAATCCCATCACCTCTTTTATATGTATTACCTGGCATTCCACTGTAAAGTAGAGTTTCTCTTCTGAATTTTCTCTCCTCGTTCTCTCAAAGTCCCCCTTCTCTCAAATCTATGGCTTCATGGATTCCTATTTTATTTAATGGGATATACTCCATTACTATAATTATTTTTATTTTGATGGTCAAATTATCCCAGATTAGCCAGTGGGAGCTCCTTCTGAGTCCCTTTGACATGTCCCCATCATTCTCTGAGCACTTTCTTACTCTGTGACACAACAAGATGTTCCAGGCTCATCTTGTATTTTCCTACTGGACCCTGGAATCAGCCAGTTCTCTAAAGAGCTCTGGTTCCTTATAGTGCTGAATGGTATTTCAAAATCAACATCCACATGCTAGATGTGCTCAGAACCATGGGATTCATTCCAGGTTTCCCCTTTTCATATTTGTAATGCCCTTCTCTGATGGTGAAAAGCCTGGCTCCATGAGCCTCAATATGTTTATGTAATTGCTCACTGCCTTGGTATGTAACCAATCTCCTGATCCTGCTGATCTTCCCACTTGACCACCTTACTTAGGTGGGTCCTGATGCCCACCAGCTCACCACTCTGGTTGGCAGCCTATTTGTTACTTCTTGAAGAAGCTCCTTCTGGCCCTAGAACAACTCTTACCAAGAGCAGGTTCTTTTTAAAATTAAACTAAAGCCCTATCCTTGTTGCTTCCTTCTCCTGGTCCTCTTCCCTGGGGGGTATGAAGAATAGGTGTACTCAGGTGCAGTGTGATGTCATTGGAAGGAGCATGGCCTGTGAAGACAGACAGACATAGTTCTATACTTACTCCTTGTGAGACTTGCTCATGTTCTTTAATCTCCCCTTGCCTCAGTCTCCTCATTTGCAAAACTAGGGACAACTTATTGACTTGCAGGTAATTGAGGACTAAATGAGATGAGAATATAAATGTGTATTAGGCAGCCAAAGGTGTGCTGATGCAAAATACCAGAACCTGATGACTTTTATAAAGGGTATTTATTTGGGGTAGAAACTTACAGTTACCAGGCCATAAAGCATAAGTTACTGCCCTCACCCAAAGTCTGTTGCCAAGTGTTGGAGCAAGGCGGCTGCCAACATCTGCAAGGATCCAGCCTTCCTCTTCCTCTTAAGGTTCTATGGTCCCAGCTTCTTCCAATATCAGCTGTAGGCTGGGATAAGTCTCGTCTCTCTCCTGGGGCTTGTTTCTCTCTGGGCTCAGCTGCTCTGCTCTCTCCACAAGCCCAGCTGTATCTAATAGGTGAACAGCTCATCTTTCGTCCCGGGGCCTCTGCCGTTTCTAATGGAGCCTTCTCTCTTTCCTCACATATCTGCTTCTCTATGTGTTTACATTCCAGGGATTCAGCTTTAAAAACTCCAACTAACTCCTCTGCTCTGTCATTTTCTCTGTGAGTCCCTGCCCACCAAGGGGGCGGAGACTAAAGTCCTACTGAAATGGCCCAATCAAAGCTTTAATCATAATTTAATCGAGCAAAAGTGAAACCTCTGAAATTAAAACAATCTAATATGCCCAGAGGAACAGACCAGTTTACAAACATAATCCAAAATCTCTTTTTGGAATTCACAAACAATGCCAAACTACTACAAAATGGCTTAGCAGAGTGCCTGACTCATGTGTTTTAGTTTCCCAGCCCCTGAAACAAATACCTTACAATGGGTTGGCTTAACAGCAGAAATGTATTGGCTTATGATTGCAAAGGCTAGAGGCTTACTTCCTCCTGGGGTCCGTATCTTCTGACTGGCTGGCAATCTTTGGAGTTCCTTGGCTTTTTCATCACATGGCAATGCACATGGCAGCATCTTCTTTCTCTTTGGGTTTTGTTAACTTGCAGACTCATGCTTCTCCCATGGCTTCTCTCTTTTGTGTCCAATTACCTTTGATTAAAAGGACTTTAACCATATTAGATCAAGGCCCGCCCTCATCCAGTTTGGCCATACTTTAATAACATCTTCAAAGGTCCTATTTACAAATGAGTTCAACCAGGGTTGGGACCTAAACATGCCTTTTGTGGGGGACATGATTCATTCCTGAATACAATGTTAAGGTCAAAATAAAATTAGCTGCTTCTTCCTTCCTTCCCTCCCTCTCTCTCTCTCCCTCCCTTTTTCCTTCATTATTTCCTTAACAGTTACTAAGGGCCTAATCTGTGTTGTAGAGAAATAAACAAAATAGGCATGGGTGCATCTCTCATATAGCTTATAAAATAGGAAATTTTCAAGAATTACATAAATATGCAATTAGAAATCCGACAAGAGTATGCCCTAGGCACTGGGGTACAGGAGCCAGTGAGGTAGAGAAAGGCTCTTCTCTCATGGAGCTTTTATTCAAGAGGGCAAGAGAAACAAGAAATAAATACATAATGTAATATAAAAAAATGATGAGCACCGTGAAGAAATGCAAGCAGGATTGTGTAGTTAGGATGGGAAAGGAGAACTTCTTCAGTCTCAGTGGCTGTGGAAGGCCTCTCTGATGAGGTGATGTTTGTATTGAGCCTAAGAAGCAAGAAGTCATCTTCGGCCATGTGAAGATCTGTGGAAGAAAGTTCTAGGCAATGGGAACAGCTGAACAGAATGAGATTCATGAGTTTGAGGAGTATAGTGAAGGTTGGAGCTCAGTGGGGAGAACGGTATGAGATGGCTCTGAAGTGGTAGGTCTAGCCACATCTAGACCTATGGATCTAGGCCATGGCGGGCTGTTCTGTGCCAGGTCACTATAGGCAAAACGTTAACCTTTGAGGGCTCTGTTTCCCTGCCTGTAAAACAGGAATACGAATATTTGCAAAACTGACTCCAAGAGGTTTGTTTTGACTATAAACTGAGATAAAATATAAGAAAGGCCTTTGTAATTATAAAGCACAATGCCATTGCGGTTGTCACATCTCATTTGATAAAAACCCTTGGTGACTGAAGAGATGAACAAAAAAAAAAAAGATAACAAAGGTACAAAAGATGGCCAACTAGGCATTCTTTCTTTGTCATTCCTAAAGGGAAAAACAGGAGGCATTTGGACAAGGGTTAAAATTTTTAGCTTACAATAAGAAAAGCCTTTTTAACCAAGATATAATGAATTTTTAGAAACCACTGTCAGGGAGGCAGGTGGATAGCATTTAAATGCCTTGACAAAAACACTTTCTTTATAATTCAAAATGCAGAAGTGTAAAGGTTAACAATTTGAATCATTCTTGTTATTTTCCAAGTGTCAGCCCCGGGGCTACTTTCTTCCTTGCTTAGGATCATCATCTTTCATAGAGGCATGAAATTGCTATTTCCAGGGCTGGATCACCCATCATGGAATGGAAGCTGGGCATGAATGCAAGTGGGAACATTTATTGGGCAGCACCCACACTATGTTTTTCTCTCCTCTACCTTTCATATTCTCTTCCCATGTTATTGTGGCCTGGTGATCATGTGGATCATCGTGGTCTCATCCCACCTTATCATGGCCCTGCAATCACATGGATCATTGTGGACTTGATCTTGAACCTCATCTTATGCTTACGCATGCCACAAAAACTTGCTAAATTGAGGTGGTCCAGTGCACCATACGCACCCACATGGCTCTCCAACGAGCATGGAACCCACAGTATCCAGTGATCTTAATGAGTTGGGTTGGTCTTAGGGAACACTATAAAGAAGGCAAGGTATATCTTCATGACTTCATCCTTTTTTTAAAAAAAAACCTAATGGGGTTCTGGGTATCTTCCATTTGCTCTACCTGCTTTCCTCCACACACACTCTCTCTTTGTTCTCTGCTCCAGGAGGCTGACTTACATGGGAAAATAGCAGGGTTACTGTGCTTTCTGGCTTCCATTGGGCTGCCCCATGGGGTCTTGGCAAAAGACGGGAGGGAGAGAGGAGAGTGAGTCTAAATAGATCTCACACCTTCCCTGTGAGATCTCTTTAGACTGAACGTGCCTTGGATGGAAGGTCACAGCTCTTCACAAGTGGACCAGCCCTAGGGACCGACTCTATGATCCTCTGTCAGGATTCCTCTTCTCCTCACCCTCATCCCTTTTGGCCTAGGGTTAGTCACAGCTCAGCTGCTATTAGCTCCAGGCTGTTGCACTATCTCTATGGTTTCCATGCACACCACCCACCCACCATGTTTGTAAACAACCCCTTTCTAAATAAACCCTTTCCAAACTGTCCAGTAGGAGGGTGCTATCTGCATGGGGCCCTGACGGATACTGGCATCATAGCCCCCGGGGCTGACCAAGCCTGTGGGCGTGCCCTGTGCTTGGAGGCAGCACAGTGTAGTGGAAAGAACTTTTGAGTTCAGCTGGTCAGTTTGAATTCGGTTTTGCTATTTCCGAGTTTGTAACTGTGGACAAATTTTATAATGTCTCCACTCCTTTCTTAAAAAACCGGATAATAATATCTCTTTACAGAGTTCTTTTGAAGCTTGTGTAAAATGCCTACACATAGCAGAGGCTCAATAAACGCTGGTTTTCCCTATCATCACAAATGTGCTTCTTATGGAAGAAAAAAAAGGTCAATTGGGATTAGGAGAGAGACAGATAAACTGGTGAAAAGTTGAACTAGGCCAATCCCTATAAAAATCTCCTGGTCCAGTCCCAGCGTTTGTTTCTGCCGCTCCACTGCAGAAAAGGGAGCTGAGAGGGAATGCGTTTCTCCTCAGGTCGGTGCCGTGCTAGTTTTGATTGGAGAAGGCCTTCTCAAACAGCCAATCAGAGCAGGGCATGGCCAGCCCAGCTGACGTCAGTCACCAGGTGCTGAAATCGCGAGACTCCCCAGGCTCAGCAAATGGCGGGATGACTGACTGAGGAAATAACGAGATGACTCGAGACAGGGTCCAAGAATGACCCCTAGACTTGATATATCGTTAAACTTTCATGGAGCTTCACCTCAGAAGACACTCCCACTGCTGGCTACCAAACTCTGTCTTACCCTGCTGCCATTTTCTGCCTGCAGGCAATCTGCCCACTTCCATGGTAATCAAGAGTCTGCTGTTTAAAAGCAGAGCCATGGGTCACCTGGAGCAGGGTGAGGCGGCCGTGGACCCTTTCCACCACAATCTCTATCTGCAACGCATTCCAAATAAACATACACTTTCATACAAACACACACACACTGGAGTCTTACTGCTAATTCAGGACACATCCCCTACATCATGTAATGCATGCCAACCTCTAAAGTCCTTCTCGTCTGGAAATTCTGGAGCGCCGCTGCTGCTCCCCACTGTTCCTCAATTCTATTCTGCTGCCCCTATCTGGCACCAGTGCCCGCCTGGGAAGTCCTCCTGGCTCCCAAATTTAAATTCAATATCTATGTTAAGGAGCTTAGTAGTGTGTCTGATGCAGAGCACATATTTCAGTTTTTTCTTCAAGCTTCTAGAAAGCTGCACACAACCTGATTCATGTGGGAAGTTTTATGGGTCACCCTCTCCTTCTTTCCTTTCCGGCTAAGACTGTCCCTCCTAACTCAAAGCATTGGCAGACTTTCCAAAAATGCCTGGCACCTCCCTCCTCCAAATACACAGATTTTGTCATGCATAGTTGTTAGTGTTCGCATGTATCCTACACTCCTATGGGCATACATTGATTCACCCTTTACATTTAACAAATGCTTTGTCAGCACCTTCTGTGTGCCAGGCTCTGTTTTAGGCACTGGGGTAGTCAAGAAGGCAGGTCAATTAACAGCAGTCAATAAGGCAGATAAGGGTCCAGCCCTTTAGGAGCTTTTGTCCCCCGATATTGACCATTCCCTTCCCCATCCAACAATAAAGCAAAGCAAAACAAAACAAAATACACAGAGAAGTATAGTAACTGGTACTTCAGCCTTTAATTTTGATGACAGTTAATCCCATAAGGGCAAGTGGTGAGTGAAGTGGCAAGGTCAAGTGCTCAGACAACCTGGGTTCATGTCCAGGTTATACCATTTACTGGCTGTGTGCTCTTGAACCAATTATTTCACTCCTCTGTGCCTCAGTTTTCCTTATCTGTAAGTGGGGATACTAATAGCTGCCTCTAGGGTTTTGTCAGGATTTATAATGCCAGTCATGCAGAAGCCCTCCATAAATGGTAGCTTGTGTTTTAAACCCAGGAACCATGATTACATGACTGATAGCCAGCATCGCTTTCCAAGCAGAGTCCTAAACACGTTACATATATTAACTGATCTAGCCCTCACAACAACTCTATAGACAGGAGCTGTTATTACCATACCCATTTTAAAGACAAAGAAATGGAGACATAGAAAGGGGTAGGTAACTTGCCTAAGACCGCACAGCTAATGTGTGCCCAAGTTGGTCTTGGAACCTGGGTCATGTGGGTCCAGATTCTGTTCTCCTCTTCACTACTTTGTGTACAAGGGGTCTAGGCCTCAGCTCAGTTAGGACAGGCTTTAGATTACTGCACCTTTCCCCTTTGAATCAGGAAACATTTCAGAAAGCAAATGAGTGAGCATGACCATAACATTTTTGATCATGTCCTTTTATTCAAGAGTGGACATGTTGAGACAATCACTGAGGGATTCAAAGGCTCCAGCATCCCTGTTCAGTAAAGAAGGAAATTGGACGGACTCAAAAAAGAAACTTCACAGTACCTGCATCTTGTGAGTTTTTCAACCCCATGTTTCTCTCTAGGATAATTTCACGTCTCTGTGATGGGGTCTTCCCATCATCAGTGTGACTTGCTGACGTCTAGGAAGTTTAGTTGTCTTTCTCTCCTCCCTGCATGAAATGGGCACAGTCATTGTCATCACATATTGTGGGGATGTTCTCCTTACCCCCGCCAACATAGGCCTCCAGATAACTAGTTGTACTTCATCGGAAATTTGCATTCCTGCTCTCTGTCTTCAGAGGTAAAGTGACATGAACCGAATGCATAAAAGCTGATGTTACAGCTTTATGACATTTTCATATTACATATTCACTCCTTAATGTAGTCTAATTTATGTGCTTTTTGACCGCTGCCATGCGTTCAGCAAATATCTTTATTAGGTTGTCTGTAACAATGCCTAGATGTGTTTCATGTGAGATGGCAATTAATTTAGACTCATCAGTATATGAGAGTGTTCTCCAGTCTCTCCGAAGTTCACCTATCAAAGTAGGAGTGTGAAAGATTAATATGTTTAATTAATAGACAAGATATTCATTTGTTCCTAAGGCTGTCAATTCAAACGGGAGATAGGCATTTTACAAGATATAATTCTATTGTGGGTTGAGAATTTTAGTGATATTTCTTTACACTGTAGATGAGCATGGTATGGTGATTTGAGGTGGTATTATTCCATTAGGTAATCCCATACAGATATATTATGAATGGATCAAACAGTCTCTGTCTGTCTTTCTCTCTACCTCTTGCATATCTATCTATCTATCTATATAAGGTCAGACATACATTAAGTTATACTACACAAGTGTACACATTCACATACCCTTCCCCTCTGTAAAGCCCAGCTCCTCCACAAAGCCTACCCTGATTAGTCCATCCCACCCCTTCCTCTCCTTTATTTCTTTCATCTAGCATTCATGGTCAGTGACACACAGGTTGAGATTAGAATTATTATCGAACTACTTCAGGAGAGAATGTTGCCCAGATAAGATAAGGGACCTATGAGGAACTCCGATGGGGTATATCCAACAGTGCCTGATGGAGTAGGTATTCAATAAATTTCAGTTGCCACTAATATGAAATACTAAATTTTTTTGTATACCTCATGTCATGCAGTATTTCTTTGCTTGATTCATTGGTAACTAATTAAGGATAATAATGTGTAGTAAATCATTAGGCCTTAAAAAAAAATCAGAAACTCTTTAGCTCCAGAGAAATGTTTTTCCCTAGAACAGGAAGTTTTTCATCAAGGTAGTTTTCCCACGAAACAATGTGTGTAGGGGCAGCATTCAGGGTCGTTTTTAAAAATCTTGAATCTGAGCTGCTTGTAGAATGTTGCCTTGAAGTCAGCCTCACCTCTGGGTGGTCCTCAATGGAGAGAAACTGATGAATGTGAAGGGCTCGCTACTGACTCCACGACTGGGATGCCCAGGGGGAAGGTCGGCATGAGGCTTGCTTTCCTCAGTGTAAAGAGAAGATCGACTGTCTTCCATGTGTCTGGTCCCTGTAAATAAATATTCATTGATTTAATTTAAATAGACTCTGGGCTACTGCTGTCAAACCAGTGTTGTGATTTCTTAGTCTGTTGATCACAAATATTCATGTGAGGCAATATTGCCACAAGGAATTACATCAGCATAATGCAAAGCCCAAGACCATCTTCGGATAACCCCTGGCCAGGTTTGTGGTGTTAAGCACTGGCCAGCCCTATAGATGACTGTAGGTTTTCTGGTTTCCCGGTTTCAATGCCAGTTAGGAACTTGATTAAATGTTCCAGAATCAGGACCTGTCTTTCCCTATCAGCTGGTGGATTCCTGTTTATCGCCTCCATAATTTACCATTTTGTCCAGAGAAAAGGCTTAGAATGCAGGGAAGCTTGTAACAGGTGTAGTGTATGTTCTTGTTTTCCCTAGTAGCAGATGGTGCTGAAAGGAGATCATCTCTGTGGGGCCATTATGGGATAATACGCGGGAATAAATAAGCACAATGATAGGTCTCAGCAAAGGCAGAGTCTCAGGTTGGGTCTGCATTTGGAAATGGGACATACACACGGAGCAGTTTTAGCTGGCGGCTCCTAGCTATTGGTTCAGAAAGGCTTTTGAAAACTATTCCTTTCTCTTTTATTTTCTTCCATATAAACCTTCTCTCACAAATCAACTAACCTGCTTCTCACTTGAATTATAGGTAGTGTATTAAAAAGGACCTAAGTAAAGTGAAGTTCTTTACAACTGTGCTTTGTACTAATAGGGAGGAGGAATTTCCCTTGGAGTTCCTCCCCAACTGCCAGCAATTTCTTTTTTATTTTAATAGATTTGATGAGACCTGGTCTTTGATCTTGCCCTCTTAAAAACCAAAGGAGTAACGGAAGGTTAATTCCAGCAATTTTACCCTGATGCACTTTGTTATTTTGCTTGAAGGACACAGCGTGAATATAATTTAACCGGGTATTGTACCGTGGATATGATTATTTTCTTTTGTGCAAGATAATTTTCATCTTTCCTGGAAAAACTATACCCCACTGGTCTTATATATATATATTTAAATAAATATATTCTTATATTTCCCATATTGAAATACATTTAAAAAAAATTAGACTATGCCTGGACAGTGTTTCAGCAGTTACTAGGCTCATCTTCTCCCTCTCCTTGTTTAAATTTTATTTCTTAATATCCTAGCCTCAGCAGTATTTGAGGAATATTGTTCCCTTGGTCTAATGCAATTTTTTTCCCACATGATATATTCTTAGTCTGTCCCTTATCTTTCTTTCCGTTGCTAACACTACTCTTTAATCCATTTGGGGCTAAAATGCACTGAAAGCAAATACAAACTATTTTAACATTCTGCCCGATTCTTTAACATAGCTATGCTCATTACCAAGAAATTTTGTCTAGCAGTTTGGTTAAATGCCCTTCACTCCTTTGAAGGAAAAAAGAGAAAAAAAGGTGGTGCACAGAAACAAGCTTATTAAACATATTTCCCAAAGCATCTGAGTGTGTATGTGTGTGTGTGGGGGTATGCACGCCGGTAGGTTTATGCATATAATCATATATCCACGATTAGATTAATCTTTTTATTTCTGGCACCATAATTATTAATGCTTTCTGAAATCTCATTATACATCTCGATCTAAGATTTACTAAAGTGTTTCTTTTCCTTTGTTAAAAAAAAAATGGTATTTAATGTAAAGCTTGTAAAACGTGGCTTTTGTATTGCCAAATTCTATGCGAATTTAAGCGTGTGAACCATGGTTAACCTCTGCAGTGCAAATGTCTGTGGACTCCAGTGGGTTAATTTTTGATTGCCTGCTCTACCTGAATCCTCCGAACTGAAAGAAGCATGCATCAGAAAGAACAAAACAGACTGTCTTTGTGTTGTCACGTGCATCTGCTTCTAAATTTCAGTCTGAAACATAAATGGTAACAAGGATTGAAAGAGAAAACAGAAACAAGATGTCTCTAGAACTGGAGTTAATCCATTGGAAAGCTCTAAATTAATTATCTCTCTGGTTTTCTAAACACTGGGTGTATGTGTGGATGCTGATGGGGTGTGGAGGGCAAAAGAAGATTCATAAAAATTAGATAAATCTGAAAGAACCCTTTGTTACCTACGCTACCCTCCAATTTTGGCTAAATTGTCAAACAACAACCATTGGGATATAAACAAAGTTAATAGAATGATTCTTTTAAAAGAATCATCTTGTGTCTAATAGTAACGAACATGCAGAGAAGGCAAAATTATCATAATACTAATCATATAGATAAGCTTATTAAATGAAAACATTACATTCTATAATTTATAATCACATAAAAATCGCTTTAGTTGGACAATTTAATATGAGTTCCTTTTAATATTTGCCATGTCTAATCAGCCTGAGCTTTATTTTATAGGTAATATTTATTTATATTTTTAAATTATCTTTTTTTTTAAAAATATCATCTTCGATAGCAATTACCCATTCCTGTCTAGTAGGAATAAATTCGCTCCAGAGTTACTGCAAGATAAACAAAGCTTAGAAACCATAATTTGTCTATTGTATTTGTCTAGTTAATAAAGGGAGGCATTTTATTTTCCCCTGGTGACCACTTGTACTTTGTTCAGTAATTAAGGAAGTAAGCCATGCCCCTGGATTTTAGCCTTTTTATAACCTCTGCAGATCTGTATGGAATGCCAGAGCCCAGCGGGTTATGGTGTCAGACAGTTATGGAAAAGCTTGTGATGAAATCAGGGAGGATTCTAAGTAACACTTTAACAATAGTGCCAACAATTTGGTCAATATCAAATATATCAAATATATGTTGCCTGTAAACAATCTGCAGCTTTTCAGCATGTCTGTTTCAGATTTTTCAGAAACAGTTCTTCAGACACAATGCAATAAGTTAAAAAAATGTGTGTCATCGCTGTGTATTTATATTTATGCATTTGCTTTCGGTGGATGCTGCATGTTTGCTGCCAAAATGAGGGTTTTAATCCTGGCTCTACCACTAAAGTAGCTGCAGGACCTTGGGAAAGTTGTTGAACCTCCCTAAGCTTTTGCTTTCTATAGAAGGAGAATAATGATATTGCTTTCCTTTAGTATTAGTGTGAGGGTTACACGAGATTATGCATGTAAAGGCACTTTGTATGATGCTTAACGCGTAATAAGAGTTCTAGAAATATTTTAATTATTACCATTGATAAAATGTATCTATATACAGACAGACTGTGCTGGGCTATAAAGTTATGATGCTAATTTTTGCATGAATTTCATGAAATCATTCTATTTATTTTCTTTTCACTTTATCAATACAAAGCAAAATTATAAGTAATCATAATTGGGATGTGCTCGTCCTGCCTTGCTCTGCTCGAGCTTTAAGTTTCCACTCAGATGTTTTGTCTTCCTGGAAGCCTCTCCTTGCCCCATTCCCCCCAGGAGCTGGGACCCCATATTCTGTGTGGGACAGCCCTCTGAGCCCTCCTCCAGGAAGTCTCTGTCATTGAAGTGTGTTTAATCGTTGGTTTCTGTGCTTTCTGTCTTCTCCAGGCATGGAACTTCTTGGCTTGTTTGTCTTGGTATCCCCACTGCTTTGCACATGTGGTCATAGCAAAAGATCAATAAATATTTCTGGAATAAATATGTGAAATAAAAAATACCATTATTCATGCAAAAATGCTGATCTTCTTTTACTGATATTTATTGTTCTTCCTTATACTATTTTCCCCCTTATGCTATCTTTGAACATGGTTTTACTTTTTATTCAAGCAATCTTCAGAAATTGTGGCACATCCTTTAATAATATGTTATGTCGTGTGGTATTTTAGGTGGCCCTATAAACAGACTTGCTTCCCGAAGGTGAGAATCTCCCTCTATCCCTTCCTCGGGCTAGGTTTTATGAGTTTGCACATGAGAATCTAAGGCTCAGAGGGGTCACACACTTGCTTGGGATTGTACCGTCAGACCCTAAGCTTTCTCTGCGCACCAGCCTCGGGTTGCAAGGAGATACTTTATCTGCCAGTGGGGTCACCGTGGCTACTCCCTTGGGGAGCCTGCCTGGCCACTGTCTGAAACATCCATGAGTGGCTGAGTCCTGAACCCGAGGACACAGCCCCACGGAGCCTCCTCTATCTTGGGCAGGGAGGCCAGCAGGGCACAGGAACACGGCTGGGCAAAAAGGGGCTGCCAGGTGGGGAGCTGCCGGGGATGCTGACCTAAAAGGGACAAACGTCTCTGGAATAAGTCAGCAAAATGTAATATCTTGCTCCTGCCAAAGTAGACAATAAATCTGAGTGATCGTACTCGTGTGTGTAAAACCTTGACCTGTGCAATAGCAGAACCAGCAAAAATTCTGAAAGTGCATGCCTTTTGTCAGGAATGAGTATTCTTATGTTAGTATCTAAATTTCAGCTCCTTAAATGTATGTGCTGGAAAGTTTTCTAATTTCCCCTTTCCCCCGCAAAATTACAAAAATAATTTAGGCTGTATAACAAATATACAGCCTAAATTATTTTTCTAGAAACAGAAAATGCCATAAGGCTGTTCAACACAAAGAATTTGGATTTAACTATAGACCAAAGTTAATAGCATAATTATAATAATATTCTTTCATCAATTGTAATAAAGAACCATATTAATGCAAAGTGTTAATAACAGGAAAAATTGTGTGTGTGTGTGTGTGGGCTTATATGGGAACTCTGTATTTTCTGCATGATTTTTCCATAAACCAACAACTTCTCTAATTAAAAAAAAAGTGTAAATATCACCCACCAATTAAGAAAAAAAGAAAGAAAGAAAACTGGAGAGAGCACAAGTATTACAGAAAAGGCAGTAATGTTTTATCGCCCATCTCCCTCCCTCACATTTTTTTTCTGGCTAATGGCTCTGCTTTGGCTGTGGTAGTAAATTGGTAAATAAATATATTTCTTTATATAATCTGTTATTTATTATATAACATAAATACATTATATAAATATAAATATAATTATACTTACATATATAATTTTACTAGTAAAAGATCAGTTTTTCCCTTCTTCCACTAAATAAATGTTGAATGGATATTTAAAGAATATTGGTTTGGAGGAATGTCAAATCATTAGCCAGCTCAGGTAGTCAAACTTTGAGACTGTGTGTAGGTGATATTTTGTGTGGTGGTAAAATTATGTGAAACTTCTATTGGGTACATTATATTTTGAAAATTAACTGCAAATAAAAAATGACAATTCTTAGTATGTTATTTTACTTGTATAGACATAATATCAATAACTCTCATATTCAGCATAAGGTTAACTTTTTGCCTTTGTTTCGCATGCTGTCATGTAACATTCATTTTCCTCTATTATGGACTGAGCACATGGAACACAAAGTTGATCAATGCATGGCTCATAACTTTAAAAAGCTTACAAATCAAGAAGAGGAGAGAAGAATGAGAAGAATGCCATCCAAATAGCTACAATCCAAGGCAGGACATGGCCAGCACACTAAGAGAGGTACTGAGTGGCAGGCAAATTCAGAGCCTTGAGAGGTCCTGTATGTTTGGGAGGATTTGGAAAGGCTTCTTAGAAATGGTACCTTTAGAGCTAGGTCTCAAAATATGTGCTGGACTTTGCCAGGAATGGAAGGGCAGGTGGAGATAGGAGGGTCTCTCAGGCAGAGGAAACAGTGTGAACCAAGTAGTGAAAAAGAAAACTTTAGTTGGGTAGTATTTGGGGCACAGGACATAGATGTGTTGGCTAGAGTATCAGGCACACTGGGGAAATGTGGGAGAAATGTCTGGACATGTAGGTTAGGCTCTGACGAGGAAGGAACTTGACCATGTGGTTAAGGCATTTGGATTTTCTTCTGAGGGTATCATCACCAGAGGTGCAGAAAAGGAGATGGCAGGACTGACTGTGCTTCTGGAAGAGTCCTCCCATAGTGGTGTGCAGGTCTCCCAAGATTTTAGGAAAAAGTCCCAAATCTTGAATGTGGCCTATGTGCCCCTGGCGATGGAGCCTCCAGTCTTCTCTTTCACCATGGCTTCTGTTGCTTTCCAGCTCCAGGCAGGCTGGAGTTCTTTCAGCTGCTTCCTTCCTCTTTCCCCCTCTCCCTCCATAGCTAGTTAATATCTACTTCTTTCAAAACTTACCTAAATGTCACTTCTTCAGGGAAAACATCTGACCACCAAACATCTTTTCCTTCTCCTTTCTTTCTCATCGTTTATTACTTATTCCACTACAGGGCAGAATTAGTTGATTACTGTGTTTCTCTGCCTGTTACAGGTAAGAAAATTGAGGCTCAGGGAGTTGTTTGCTTTTGCCACTAAAAGACAGAAGAAGCAAGTGAGCAAACCAGAGCTCATAGAAGTATAAATCTCTGAATATATGAGAAGCATTTCCTGTATTTAGTTGATTTTATCCAATGATTTCTTTTTTGCGGTCCTTGGATTAGAAAATATCAAAACTTCCTTTCCTATAACTAACCATTGTATCAAGGCTTATAATTTTCATGGTAAGATCATAAGATATGATCTCCTTATCTCATTTTATACTCATAATACTCCTGGGAAATGTGTAGAGCAGGTATTGCCCCATTTCATAGGTGGTGTCATTGAGGGCACAAAGGTGACAAATAGGGACTTTATTTTAGGCCTTCTGACTCTGGATCCTGCTCTTTTTGATTAACTTTTTTTCCTCTTGAATAGAAGACCATGAAGATAAATTAATATAAATGCAAAAAAAAAAAAAAAATGCTGTCTAATATGTAGCGTAAACATCCCATCAATGCACGGAGGAATGGCAGAAGAATGGAGAGTCTGGCTTACAGAGTGGAATGCTGTCAGATTAGGACATGGATGCCCTTCCAATTTGTTGGAGAGCAACATTTAAGTCCATTTGAAACACTAGCTGGAATAAATAAATATGCTTAAATGACTTCAATTTCTATTCCATAAATGACTGGTCTTCTTTGCAACTAGTCATCCAACTTGTCAACCACATGAACAGAGGATTTATTTTCAGTTTCAGGCAGTTCTGTTAAGCAGATGAGCAGGCTGCCATGTCAGAACCTGGCTGTGCTTCCAGGTAATATGTGTGGTGGTGGGGATGGGGAGGGCCGTAGAAGCTGGGATGGTTTTCTTAGTCTGTTCTGAAGATTAGTTTCAAATCGCTGTTTGGGAGTTGGGAGACATTTGCCTATGATAAAGCCAGCTGGGCAGAGCGGGAACCAGACTGAGTGCCCCGTCAGATCTAGAAAGCCATGTGTGAGAGGGGATTCGTCCATCATCTGAAAGGCGGGTTCTCGAGGGTCAGCCAGGTTTAATTACCAAGAGGTCACTGGAAGGAGCTGTGATTTGAAGCAGGAGGCGGAATTGAGGATCCCCCGAGGCTAGGGGGTAGGGGAGAGGAGAGAAGTGACAAACAGGAGACTGTTGTGGCCAGGCAGCGAGGACTAGTCCTTCCAGAGGATGCTGCCCTTGCCCAGGGTTAGTTCAGTGGGCAGTAGCGGGCATGCCCCTTCTCACACACCAAGTGTTCATGGTGCTTTCAGCCCCGGAGAGTTCTAAAATGCCATGACCTTCTTGGCTCCAGCTCCCCGCTGCCCCCAAATCCCCAAAGGCACTGTTCTGATCCTACCATCCAAACCAGCCACCATGTACAGCAGAGTTTCTGTGGGCAACACACAAATTCCAATTTGGCTTTTCCTTCTAGATCAATGCAATCATAGCCTCGTCACCAATCTTGTTTCACTTCAGAGATATTAATATGACCGGCAGAGTGAGCCTGTAAAAAACTGTCAGATCCTGCCACTTTTTTGTTCAGAGTAAAAGTTGAAGTCCTTCATCTATTTATCATTCTCCACCCCTTACATAGGGCCTGATCACCCGTTGCCCCTTCCCTTATTCACTCACTCTGAAAGCACTGGCTGGCGTCTTTGCAGATCCACAAATGTAGCAGGCATGTTCCCACCTCAGGGCCTTTGCACTTGCTATTCTCCTTTCTTATATCCTCTTCTGCCCTGAATGAGTTTCTTCTTCACTCCCATCAAACCACCTTTTCAGAGAGTTGTTCTCCAGCTACTTAAAACTGAACATCCTGCCCTCACATCTTTCTTGCTTCCTTTATTTTCTAACGACCATATACTTTACTTATTAATTTTATTTATTGTCTGCTCCTTCCATTGATGGTAAAGCCCCAGCAGGACAGGGATTTTTGTCTGATTGTAATTTTTTTTTTTTTTTAAACTGCTATAATCCCAGGCCCTGGAATTATGCCAGGCTTGAAGTAGGCATGCAACAGATATTTGCTGGGTAAATAATCTTACACTGAGCTGGGTTCTTTGCTTACTGTTTTTCTCCATCCGTCCGTCCATCCATCCATCCATCCATCCATCCATCCATCCATTCATCCATCCATCCAATCATTAATGATCCAATCACTTGTGACTTTTTTTCTCATAGTGCTTTCCCATTTTTCTTATTCTTTAATCAATGGGCTTTCTCTCTGCTTCTCAATCAATCCAAACTGGTTCCCTTTTGAAAGCCTTTGCACTTGCTCTCCCTTTTGCCTGTACAGAAATTCCTCCAGATCATCTCAGATCTCAGATCCAATATCACTTCCTTAGAGAAGTCTTCCCTGATCACTCTGCCTAAATCTTCCCCCACCTGCCACCCAAACGCTCCAGTCACCCTCATCTTACCCAATTTCAGTATCTTTTGCTTAAATAAAATGTCGCCATCTAAAATTATTTCATTCACGTGTTTGTTTAGTTGTTTATTGCCTCTCTGTCTCCTTCTGCCTTTCCTCCTGGTAGAATGTAAGTTCCATTGGAGCAGAGACCCTGGTGGTTTTGTTTCCCATTGTATATCCAGTATCTAGACCAAAGCAATTGCTCCAGATCATCTTGGAGGCTAAATAAATATTTGTTGGATGAGGAATTAGGATTATAGTTTCTCAAATTAAACTACCTGGACTGAAACTACAGCCTCCACCACTAACTAGTCTTGTGACTTGGGGATAACATTTTTTACTTCTCTGGCTAAGTTTCTTGCCCTATATCATGACTAGTAATGATCTCATGTGATGTGGGGATTAGTGATTATACTAATAATGATAATGATAGCTATCATTATTGAATGGTTACTATATGCCAAGAACTGTTTTAAACCTTTTACCAGTGTTATTTATTTAGTCCTCATTACAAGCCTATGAGGCAGGCATTATCTTAATTCATTTTTCAAATGACCCGAGAAACTTGTCCAAAGAAATGTAATTACTAAGAGATGAAAAAGGGAGTGAAGCTCAGGCAGTCTGGCTCTAGAGCCCCGCTCTTAAGTGAACTTAGGACATAGTAGTCACTCAATAAATGCCAGCCATTTTTATTATTAGCTATGTAACCTTGCAAGTTAATACACCATAAATCCCATTATTTTCCCATAGATGTAAACTGTGAAACAGGCAACTTCATATTAGATCCAGGAGAAAAAAAAGGAAATTTTTTTTGAAAATCTAACTCTTTTATTGCATAGGCAATATGCAATATAATTTTATACTTACATTTACACATACAAGTAAATGTATTTTCATTATTTAATTTGATCATTAAATTCGATGGAAGATATGACATGTGCTGCCTTATACTGGCAACTGGCATCTGTTAAAAACAAGGTTCCAGAATGTCAGTTTGGCTTAGGTAATTCTGTGAAAGAGTTTCAATATCTGTGTTCTGAATTATTCCCCAATAAAAATATCTTGGCAAATTATGACAAATAGATTTTCAGACTTGCTTATGAATAGTTAACAGTGAATTCCTCAAATGTCAAGGAATACTGTGTTTTTTTGTTCTCTGCATTATAGACACTGGTATATGTATCAATATTTACTAAACCACAATATTTTTTGAGAGTAGTTAATATACTTTCTTTTTTTTCTCACTATACTTGTGCCAGAGACTTGCATTTAAGATAACCATTGTTAACTTGTGAGTATTTGGTTTCTATATTTCATATTCAGGAAATTTGTTTTTCCTGGAATTAAATTATGACATTGAGTGATTAAGTGTATATACATGTCAACTCTGGCTTATAGGAGATGCAGGACCTCTGTTCAAACGGATGATTTGTGTTTAGACATTCTATAAGGGCAGTGGGTGCATTTAGCAAAGGAAATAACAGGATAACAAAGAGAATAACAGGAGTTTAGAACTGGAAAGGACCTCAGAACTATATAGTCCAATATCTGTCTTTCATATACAAGGAAATGGAAGAGCAGAGAGTGTAAGTGACTCGTCTAAAACCACACAGTTAGTTAGTACCAGACCTGAACTAGGACTCAGGTCTCTTGATTCCTGTTTTAATGCGTTGTCAGAGGGCAGAGAAAACATGCTCCAGGAATTTTGCTTTCCTATCGTTGGCACTTAGAAAATCCAGATGAATGGATAGTTAATGTGCCCATTAGGCCATCTGTCTCAAAGAACAAATGTATTGAGTAAAATTTTCATGAGTCATTTAATTGATTCTACTAATTGAAGTCTTTGTTGAGTAGAGAGATATATTTTAGTTTAATTAAAAATAATAAATTTCCCAGCTTAAAATAGTACACACGTGTTTTAGTTTCCTAGGCAGCTCAGCAAAATACCATGAAATGGGTCAACTTAAACAATGGGAATTTATTAGCTTACAGTTTTGAGGCTAAAAGAAGTCCAGATCAAGGCATCATCAAGGCCATGCTTTCTCCCAGCAGACTGTGGTGTTCTCGGGCTGGCTGCCGGCGATCCTTGGTACTTCACGTGCCACATGCAACGGCACATGGTGGTGTCTCCTGGTCTCTCCCTACTTTTCCTGGTTAATGTTCAACTTCTTGCTCCTTTGGCTTTCTCTCTCTTTCTGAACTTCCCTCTGCGTAAAAGGACTCCAGAAACAGGATTAGGACCCATCCTGTTTGAGGTGGGCCACACCTTAACTAAAGTAACTTCATCCAAAGGTCCTGCTTACAGAGTTCACACCCACAGGAATGGATTAACTTTAAGAACATGATTTTCTGGGGTACATACAGCTTCAAATCACTACAACATCCGTTACAGAAATTAGTAACATACAAAAAAAATGAAGATAATATGAAAGTTACCCATCATTTTGCCAGTCTTAGGTCATCATGGTTAACTTTTGAATATTTGCTTCCTATATTCATGTAATATGTATGTGCATTAATATATGTGCATGTTTAAAGTATACATTTATATAGCATTTTAAACATATACGCACTATAAATAATATATGATATATATCATGATGCATGTAATAGTCTATATTATATAGTATATTTTATAATTATGTATAGTTAATATTTGCTTAATGGGGATCATGATAGATTGTTTTAAAATGTAAAATGTGCCAGTGTTTGTCCTTTTCAGAGTTTGTCTAATTTTGGCCTTATTTCTTCCTTGACTATTTGGTAGAACTCACCAATAATTTTTTTGGATGGTAGATTTTTATCTCTAATTCACTTTCCTAAAAATAAGATCTATTCAGTATTTCTATTTCTTTTTGAATCATTTTTATATGTGATAGTTTCAAATATATTGGCATAAATTTTTCCATAATATTATCATTTTGAAATCTGTTTTGCCTTTAGTGTTGTCCCATTTTCATTTCTAGTATCTTTACGTTTTTTGATTTATTTATCTTATTTACTCTTTAAAAATTAAACTTGCGAGATGAAAGTTGGTTTTATTTGATGTTTCAAAGAACCAAATCTGGTAGAGCCTTCTCTAAGGAAGGCCTTGTTGCCCAGGTACCCGGAGTGCTGACAGTGGACAGCCTTCAGCTGTCAGCCCCTTCAGGGACTGCCTCAGCTACAGAGAGCCGTCTAGACCAAGGCCACACTTTTCTCCTGGGGTGGCTCACATCCAGTGACTGAATGAGGCAAATATAAAGGCGCAGTTACTGTGGCCCAATATAGAACAATTTTGATGGGTCACTTCAGTTTCAGAACTTCTTATGGGTTAGTTGAGGTTCTTTGGCTTGTACTGTAGATTAACTTCTCCCCTTGCATAATCCTGCTTCCTCTCTTCCCCTTCAATAGGTTTTAATCCCAAGAACACTAAATTTTAAGATTCCCCAAAAAAGAACGATTATGTTTGTGAACTAATCCATCCCTGTGGCTGTGAGACCTCTCAGTTGGACTACGCCAGTGAGGCGTGACTCTGGTTGAGTCTCTACCCTTTTGCTGAGTCTGACAAAAACAGAGATAAAGGAAAAGGGAGTTGCCATATTTGATCTTGCCAAGGTAGAGAAAGGATTCCAGTTCCACCCAGAGCTGAGCTGCAAGGAGAGGCTCAAAGAGCTGAAGCCCAGGGAGTGATGAGCCATTTGCCTGATAGCTTACAGCTGAACTCAGGAAGAAAGTGGAGCAGCTGAGACTGAGAGAGGAGCCCCAGTAAGAGACAAGCCCTATGCCTGGTTGTCCTCAGCTGAGCTCTGGGAAACAGTAAGTTCTGGAAGGGAAGGCAGAGACCTTGGCAGAGATCAGTGGCCATTTTGCTTTACCATGTGGCAGCTGACTTTGGTGAGAAAGCATCTCTGCTGATGCCTTGTTTGAACATTCACAGCCTCAGAACCGTAAGCTTTTACCCAAAGTAAGTTCTCTTTATAAAAGCCTACACATTTCTGGTAACTTGCACTGGCAACCCTTTGGCAAACTAAAACAATAATGAAAAATTCATAATGATTGGAAGACAATTTATAGCCAAGTAGCAAAATAAGAGGGCCTCTTTGGTAACCTGTAAAGAAGTTCACATCTTTTGTAATAGGTAGAGGCAAAGCTGAGGGCTGGGTTTATGACTTAATCAAAAGAGTAGATGAGCTACAAAGAACATCAAACCCACAAGCAAGGCAGATCTGCCATGCCAAGGTAAGAGCCCTGGTGTCCGTTCCATGTCTGTCCCCACATTTCCTTCTGGCTTCTAGGCCTATAAATAAAGTTAAGTTGCTGCATAAGTCTCTGAGGCCATAGCTGTTGGAAGGATACTCAATACTCACTTGCAGTAATGAGGATTACAAGACCCCCAAAACAATAGAGGTAGCACATATACATCAGGAGCCATGTGGACACAATTATTGTAATGAGGAACAAATCAGGATGGCAGCCAAGGGGGACTAAGCTGCAGAGAGTTGTGGAGATGGTTAATAGAACTGACATCTCCAGATGGGATGCCAACAAAGGTTCTACTTACTTTGTCATCAAAAAAAAAAAAAAAAAAAAAAAGGAATGAAATTCTGATATATGCTACAACATGGATGAAGCTTGAAAACATCGGGTGATATAATCCACACACAAATAGACAAATATGGTATGATTCCACTTACATGAAACATCTAGAGTAATAATTCATAGATACAGAAAATGGATTAGAGGTACCAGGCTGGGGGAGCAGGGAATGAGGAGTTATTGCTTACTGGGTATAGAGTTCTTGTTTGGGGTGATGAAAAGGTTTTGGTAATGGATGATTGTAACGGTGACACAACCTTGTGAATGTAATTAACACCACTTAAAGTGGTTAAAATGGGGGAAAATGGATGGTCAAGGAACTCAGGAGAGTTACCACAGTAAAAAGTCATTATCCCAATCCCAGTTTCTGGACCTGAACCAGTTTTCAGAACCAGTTATCTATTGATTGAAGGAGAGGCCAGTAATGGACAAGATGGACAAATTCCTAGAAAAATATAATTACCCAAATGACTTAGGAATAAACAGGAAACAAAATAGTCCCATAACTATTAAAATATTGAATTGGTAGTTAGAAATCTTCCAGACAATCCTAGAAGAATTTATAGATGAGCACAAGTAAACAAACAAGAAAAAGATAATCTCATTTTTGTGTAAAATTTTCCAGGAAACCAAAAAAGATGGTACTCTCTCTAACTCATTATATGAATTTTATATAAACTCAAAAACAAAATCAGACAGGATCACTGGAAGAAAGGAACATTATTGGCTAATCCTACTTATGCACATAGATGAAAAAAATCTAAAACAAATAGTAACAACTGTAAAACAACAATGGATAAACATGGTTTCAATTTGGACAGGTTTGGCTTATACCTCAAATACAAAATGGTTATAACATAAAAAAGTTTATAAATGCTATTCAGTAGATTGATAAAGGAAAAAATTATGCTGATCTCAGTAGATTGAGAAAAGCGTGCAGTTCTTAA
Source organism: Tolypeutes matacus (assembly GCA_026826555.1). Classification (NCBI taxonomy): domain Eukaryota; kingdom Metazoa; phylum Chordata; class Mammalia; order Cingulata; family Chlamyphoridae; genus Tolypeutes; species Tolypeutes matacus. The sequence goes on along the minus strand of JAKSZT010052319.1, from coordinate 12,986,360 downwards.
TACGATGCTTTTTACCCTAGGACAATAACTCCCACTATCATGACTTCAATACAATTTTTGTACAAGCAATTATACCCAAAATAGTAAGAAAATATAAATAAATGTTATAAGGATTAGAAAGGAAGAAGCAAATGTATCTTTTTAAAATATATGTGATGATTATCTATTATAGAAAACAAAAAATAAGAGAAAAAATATTTAGAATAATTAAGAGAGATTAACATGGTTGATGGATATAAGAACAATATATAAAAGAAGCCAATTGACCCCACCTCCTGGTTTTCATACCCTTGTGCAATTTCCCTCCTTATGAATGTGGGCAGGACCTGCAACATGCTTCTAACCAATAGAATATAACAAGATACTGATTTCCATCTTGCTACCAGATGATCTTATTTGCGGTCTTTGATGAAGCAACCTGCCATGTTGTGAGCTGCCCTAAGCCAAAGCCCACATGGCAAAGAACTGAGGGTGGGCAGCCAGCAAGGAGTTGAGCCCCTTGGGCCACAGGAATTTAAATCCACTGAAGCCCATATTCTTCTCCAGTTGAACAGTCAGATGAAATGCCCACCCCTGGCTGACACCATGATTGTAGAGCCATGAAAGACACTGGATCAGTGGATCCAGTTAAGTTGTACCCATAGAAGCGGTGAAATAATAAATGTGTGTGTATTGTGTTGCTGTTTGTTATAACTAATACAACAGATTTACTGTGACTTGGCAATCCCAAATTTAACTATAAACCCTCAAGAAACTCTTGCACTTCTCCAGAACACATGCATAAGAGTATATTTAGCAGTCTCATTTGTAAAACTATGAACATTTTTTAAATGGCCATAAATAGGAGAAAGAATAAATAAACTTTAATATTCTCATGCAATGGAATAGCAAAAACCAGCAAAAATAAATTACAGCTACATTCATGAACCTGGAGGAATATCACAAATACAATGTTGAGCAAAACAAGTAAGTCACTGAAGAGTACAAACAGAACGATTCCATTTAGAGTTCAAAATAGTACAAAACCAAACAATGTATTGTTTGGGATTGCCCACATCTGTGATGAGACTATAAAGAAAGGCAAGAAAGGGAATTATAAACATAAAATTGAGAATAGATGTCATTTTTGGTGGAATGATTATAGGAACTAATATTTCTATAGGAATTAGACTGGGGAAGGGCACAGAGTGGCTTAAAAAGCTATGGGGAGCATTCTGTTTCTTAGACTGGATTGTGAATACCCTGGTTTATTTGTGTATGTGCATTTTTTTATTATTCTTTTTGTTAGAAAAGTTGTAGGTTTACAGAAATATCATGCACAATATATATAAAATACAGAAATCACATATACCACACTATTATTAGCACATTACATTGGTGTGGTACATTTGTTATAAATCATGAAAGAACATTTTTATAATTGTACTATTAAATATAGTCCATTGTTTACAATAAGGTTCACTGTGTTGTACAGTCCTATGTTTTATCTTTTAAATTTTATTTTAGTAACATATATTTGACCTAAAATTTCCTCTTTTAACCATATTCACATATATAATTCTGAATTACATTCACTATGTGAATTACATACACTATGTTGTCCTATCATCACTACCATCTGATACCCAAAATTTACAATCAACCCAAATAGAAATTATGTACAATTTAAGCATTAACTCTCCATTCCCTACCCTCAACCCAGCCCCTGGTAACCTACACTCTAGATTCTGACTCTATGAGTTTGCTTATTTTAATTATTTCATATCAGTGAGATCATACAATATTTGACCTTTTGTGTCTGGCTTGTTTCACTCAACATGATGTCTCCAAGGTTCATCCATCTCATTGTATGAATCAGAACTTCATTCCTTTTAAATACTAAATAATATTTCATTGTGTGTGTGTGTGTGTGTATACACACACACACACACACACATATATATATGTATATATATTTTGTTTATCCATTCATTGGTTGTTGGACACTTGGGTGCTTCCATCTTTTGGCATCGTCAATAATGCCACTGTGAACATCAGTGTGTAAATATCTGTTTGAGTCCATGCTTTCCCTACTTTTGGTTATATACCTAATAGAGGGATTGCTGAGTCATATGATAATTCTATACTTAGCTTTCTGAGGAACTGCCAAACTCGTCTACAGTGGTCGCACCATTTTACATTCTAACCAACAATGAATGAATATTCCTGTTTCTCCACATCCTCTCCAACACTTGTAATTTTCTGTTTTTCTAATAGTAGCCATTTTAGTATGTGAGAAATGGTATCTCATTGTGGTTTTGATTTGAATTTCCCTAATAGCTAATGATATTGAGCATCTTTTCTTGTGATTTTTAGACATTTGTATATCATCTTTGGAGAAATGCCTATGCAAGTCTTTTGCCCATTTTTCACTTGGGTTATTTGTCTTTTTGTTGGTAAGTGGTAGGATTTCTTTATATTTGGGATACTAAACTGTTATTGGATGTGTGATTTCCAACTATTATCTTCCACTGAGTAGGTTGTCTTTTCATTTTCATGATAAATCCCTTTGCTGCACAAAACTTCTTAATTGTGATATGGTCCCATTTATCTATTTTTTCTTTTGTTTCTTGTGCTTTGGGTGTAAAGTCTAAGATACCATTGCCTAACACGAGATCCTGAAGATGCTTCCCAATGTTTTTTCCTAGGAATTTTATAGTCTTGGTTCTTGTATTTAGGTCTTTGATCCATTTTGAGAAAATTTTTATATATGGCATGAGATAGGGGTCTTCCTTCATTCTTTTGCATGTGGATATCCAGTTATCCCAGCACCAGTTGTTGAATAGCCTATTTCCCAATTGAGTGGTCTTTGTTCCCTAGTCAAAAATCAATTTGCCATAGATGTAAAGTTCTATTTCTGAACTCTCAGTTTGATTCCATTGGTCTATATAACTGTCCTTATGCCAGTACCATGCTGTTTTGGTTACAGTAGCTTGGTAATAAATTTTAAAATTGGGAAGTATGAGTCCTCTGACTTTCTTCTTTTTCAAGATTGTTGTGCTATTTCGGGATTTTACCCACCTAGGAAAAATACCACTTGATCATGGTATATAATTCTTTTAATATGTTGTAAGACTGGATTTGCTAGTATTTTGTTGAGGACATTTACAATCTTCTATAATTTTCTTTTCTTGCCGTGTCTTTATCTGGTTTTTGCATTAGGTTGATATTAGCCTCATAGAATGAGTTAGATAGAGTAGCCTCCAGTTCAATTTTCTGGAAGAGCTTGAGCAGGACTATATTAATTCTTCTTGAAATGTTTGGTAGACTTGACCTGTGAAGCCATCTGGTCCTAGGATTTTCTTTTTTGGGAGGATTTTGATGACTGATTCAATCTCTTGTAATTGTTCTGTTGAAATATTCTATTTCTTGTAGAGTCAGTATAGGTTGTTTGTGTGTTTTACGAATTTGTCCATCTCATCTAGGCTGTCTAATTTGTTAACAATTGTTCATGGCATCTTCTTATGGTCCTTTTAAATTTTTTGTGTGGTCAGTAGTAAAGCCCCCCTCTCATTTCTGATTTAATTTCTTTGCATCTTATTTCTTTTCTTCTTTGTTTGTCTAGCTAAAGGGTTGTAAACATCATTGATCTTTTTCAAAAAACCAACTTTTGATTTTGTTAATGCTCCTTCTTGTTTTTTATTTGCTATTTCATTTATTTCTGCTCTAATCTTTGCTATTTCTTTTTTTTCTGCTTGCTTTGGGGTTAGTTTGCTGTTCTTTCTCTAGTTCCTTCAGGTATGCAGTTATGTCTTTGATTTGAGCTCTTTCTTCTTTTTTATTGTAAGCATTTAGGGGTATAAGTTTCCTTCTCAGCACTATCTTTACTGCATCCCATAAGTTTTATTTTTTAAAATTTATTTTTAGGTGGTACCAGCCGATTGAAACTGGGACCTTATACATGAGAAGCAGGCATTTAAACCAGTGAACTACATCTGCTTCTCCCAATAGGTTTTGATATGTTGTGTTTTTGTTTTCATTTGTGTCAAGATATTTACTGATTTCCCCTATAATTTCTTCTTTGCCCAATTGATTGTTTAAGAGTGTGTTATTTACTTCCATATACTTGTTGATTTTCCAGTTCTCTGCCTGATATTGAGTTTCAGATTCATTCCACTGTGGTCAGAGAATATGTTTTGTATCATTTCAATTTTTAAAAATTCATTGAGACTTGTTGGTGACGCAACATGTGGTCTATCCTATCCTGGAGAATGATCCATGTGCACTTGAGAAAAATGTATATCCTAATGTTTTGGGATTCAATGTTCTATATATGTCTGTTAGGTCTAGTTCATTTATCATATTGTTCAAATTCTCCATTTCCTCATTGATCTTTTGTCTAGCTATTCTATCTATTGGTAAGAATGGTGTATTGAAGTCTCCAACTATTATTGTAAAGTTGCCTATTTCTTCCTTTAGTTTTGCCAGTATTTGCTTCATGTCTTTTGAGGCACTGTGGTTAGGTGCATAAATATTTATGATTGTTATTTCTTCTTGTCGGATTGCTTCTTTTATTAATATATGGTGTTATTTGCCTCTTGTAACAGTTTTTGACTTAAAGTCTATTTTTGTCTGATATTAGTATAGCTACCTCGGCTCTTTTTTGGTTACTATATGCATGGATTATCTCTTTCCATCCTTTTACTTTCAACCATTTGTGTTTTTGGGTATAAGGTGAATCTCTTGTAAACAACATATATATGTATCATGCTTTTTTATTCATTCTGTCCATCTCTGTCTTTTGACTGGGGAGTTTGATCTGTTAACACTCAGTGTTATTACTGTAAATGCTACACTTACTTCAGCCATTTTATTTTGTCCTTTGGTTTTTGTAGTCATATCTTTTTTGCCTTTCCTTTCCTTTATTGCAACCTCCTTTTCTGTATGGTTGATTTTATGTATTATATCTGACTTATCACTCTCTTATTTCAGTTTCTGTGTATTTAAAAAAATTCTTTCTTTGTGGTTACCCTGGGGTTTGTATTATACAACCTATGTCTGTAACTACTAATTTGGAAAGATACTACTTTAGCTTTAATAGTGAACATGTTCTCTGCTCCTATTTTTCACTATTTCCCCCTTAAATGTTTTTTTAGTTCTACATTACCTCCTTATATTTTGTGTTCTCATTATCAGGAAATATGGCATTTTCTTGTTTAATCGTATTCTGATTCTCATAGAAATTAAAGAGAAGAGTTATATATTGAGAATAAAATACTATTGGGTTTTGCATTTGCCCTTTACTTACCTTTACTGACAACCTTCATTTTTTCACAGTACCCCAAGTCAGTCTCTCCTGTCCTTTCCTTTCAACCTGAAGAATTCCCTTTAGCAAGACTTGTAGGGCAGGTCTTTTGTTGATGAACTCTCTCAGTTTCTGGTTATGTGTGAATATTTTGAATTCTCCTTTTTGAAGGAAAATCAGATTTGCCTGATAAAGAATTTTTGCCTGGCAGTTTTTCTCTTTCACTACCTTAAATATATCATACCACTGCCTTCTTGCCTCCATGTTTTTTCACGAGAAATTGGCACTTTGTCTTATTGATGATCCCTTGTATGTGATGAATCACTTTTCTCTTGTTGCTTTCATAATTCTCTTTATCTTTGGCGTTTGACATTCTGATTACTATGTGTCTTGGAGTAAGTCTATTAGGATTTTTCTGTTTTGAGTATTTTGTGCTTCTTGGACATATATATTTAAGTCTTTCATAAGAGTTGGGAAATTTTTGGATATTATTTCCTCAAATATTCTTTCTACAGTTTTCTGTTCTCTTCTCCTTCTGGAGAAGAGATGCATATGCTTTTATGCTTCGTGCTGTTACTGAAGTCCCTAAGACTGCCCAGTTTTTTCTGTTCTTTTTTCTGTCTGTTCTTCTGAGTGTATGAATTTTATTGTCCTATCTTCTGCCTGATTCAGATCTGCTGTTGTATGCCTCTAGTGTATTTTTTTTTTTTTTTTTTAAGATTTTATTTATTTATTCATTTATCCCCCCCTTGCTGCTTGTGCTCGCTGGGTCAGCTAACCGTGCCATGTGGGCGGGCTTGCCTTCACCAGGAGGCCCCCCGGGAACCGAACCCGGGGCCTCCCACATGGTAAACGGGAGCCCTACTGATTGAGCCACAGCCGCTTCCCACTAGTGTATTTTTAATCTCCATTATTGTGCCTTTCATCCCCATAATTTCTGTTATGTTTCTTTTTAAACTTTTGAATTATTCTTTAGGTTCACACATTCTTAATATCCTTTAGTTCTTTATCCATTATTAGTTTATGTCTATCCATATTTTCCTTCATCTCCTTGAATTGATTTAGAAGATTTGCCTGAACTTCTTTGATTATGAGTTCCAAATTTTGTCTCCTCTGTCATTTTAATTTGTTCCCTTGATTGATCCACATCTTCCTGTTTCTTAGTATGGCTTTTCCCCCTCTTTTTTCTTCCTGATGTCAGGGCATCTGATTATTTTGCTGTATTAATTCTGAATATCAGTTTCTCCCTCTTGCCTAGGGTTTTTATTGTTGTTTGGCTTTATGTTAAGGCTTTTCTTTGATGCTTTGTCCTACTTATTCTGAAACTTTATAGTAGCCCATGTTTAACTGTTCAGATGATTTCAGCTCTTCTGCATCTGATTCTTGTCCTGGCTATGTGGTACAATTTTTAAGATTGCCTTTTTGAGTGTAATTGTTTCCCTTTCAGGAGAAAGCTCCTTTTCCTCTCTTCCTTCTCTGAGAATCTTGACCTTTTCTGTTTATGTGTAGTTTTCTTCTTAGATCCTATGATTTGTTTAAATTCTCTCCTCACTCAATGCCCCCTTTCTATTATACTTTCTTCTGGGACCCATCTTGTCATACCATAATTCATTCCCCCTTGCCTTTTTTCCTTTTGTGAGGCTTTTCTGCCCCCATTTTTCTTCCCAACATGTTCCAAATGTTGATCCAGCAAGGCCCATTTTGCATTTAGGTGGTTCATCAAACAGAAACTGGACTGAGTATATTCACTTCCTGCTAACATTCTGCTGTGGTCTCACTCTTTCTCTCTTTTTTTGCTCTATGGGCAGTTTTGTATATCATACTCTTGATTTGTTTGTGTTCTGCCCTGGGTCTCTGTGGACTTGGGTCCCTGTGCCTGGCTATGTGTGGGATTCTAACTCACTGCTATGAGTGGCTTTATGGTCTGCTCAATGGCAGGAGAGACCCGGGCCATGCTACCTTTGTGTGACTGTTAAGCTGCATGGGCTGAGCGAGGGGGAGGAGTCCAGACTGGCCAGTCTAGAATGTAAATCTCTTACCTGACTTTGGCGTTTTCTTTTCTTTTTCTTTAATTCAGCATTTGTGCAGTCCTTCTACAGTCTCTATCATACTCCAGAGTTCCAAGCAAGTGGGGTTTTCCCTTTTATTAGGTGATTCTAAGGGGGTATTTTCTAAGGGATGTGTTACTTTGCCATGTTGATGATGTTCAATATTCTGATTTTTAAGTAATTATTTGGAAAATCTTAATGTATATGTTATGTATGTTCTTTTTTCTGTATCAAATATCATACAATAAAATATATTCAATAAATGTAAACAAGATTGTTCCTATCCTAAGATTTTTTTATGGAGAACCATATCATAACGGGCCTTTCATTTGACTGAACTGCAAACTGCAGCCCTAAATAACGAGAAGAATTGATAAATTCTAGGCTGTCCCATCAGGGACATTGTTAGTGGATATCTTCATCTTCTAGTCTAGAGATTGGTTTTGGGGGAATAGCATTACCCAGAAATTTAAGGGCTTTCCTGAATTACCTTTAGTTTTCTTTTCCTGGAACTACTATCAAAAAGAAAAAATTGAAGGACCTACTATGTCTAATAGAAATTTCAGGTTGATAAAACTGTAAAGAGGTCATATAGAAGAGATAATGACCAGGAATTTCAAAACTTGAAAGAAACAAATACTCAGATGCAGGAAATACTATAAATCCCAATCAGGTTAAATAAAACTAAATATTTCATAGTGAAATTATAGAAGACCAAAGATAAAAAGAACTGAAAAGCAACCATAGAGGAAAATCAAATTACATACAAAGGACATATTGACAGAAAGTTCTTTGGTAGGAACAATAAGAAACCAGAAGATAACAGAATATTCTTTTCACAAATGACTTTCAAGATTCCTGGAGAAGTGAAAGGATAAAATGTACATTAAAATGCTTCTGGCAGAAGAAAACTCTGAAAAGAATAAGACTAAGTCCTTAATTGGCTTTCATGACCTATTATTACAGATTATTGAAGCGGTGTATGAGTTTCCTATTGCATCTATAACAAACTACCACAGTGCTAGTGTCTTAACATGCATTTATTATTTTATAGTTGTGGAGATCAGAAGTTTGAAATCAGTTTCATTGTGCTAAAATCAAGGTGTTGAAGAACTGTGTTCCTTCTGTGAATTTTAGGAATCTGTTTTTTCTCCCTTCCTCCCTCCTTCCCTCCCTCCCTCCCTCCTTCCTTCCTTCCTTTCTTCCTTCCCTCTTTCTCTTTCTCGCCTTCTCTCGCTCTATCTCTCTCACTTTCTTTTCTTTCTTCCTTTATCTTTCATATTTTCCATCTTCTAGAGGTTACCTGCATTCCTTGGCTCTTGGCTACTTCCTCCATACTCAAAGCTGTCAGTTCTGCTTGAGTCATTTTCACACTACTCTGACACTCCTCTTCTGTAGGCAAATTCCCTCTATTTCCCTCTTATAAGAATGCTGTGATTACATTGGTTCCACCTGGATAATCTAGGATAATCTCCCATGTCAAGATTCTTGACTGAATCACATATGCAAAGTCCATGTACCATGTAATATAACATATTCACAGGTTCCAGGGATTCAGATGAAGACCTCTTTGTGGGACCATTATTCAGTCTACCACAAGCAGGGAGGAAATTTCCAGATCATTATGTCCAAATCTGTTATATTATAATGTAAGAAATGCTAGATTGGCTGGGAGTCAGGGGGCATTAGTTTTGGCTTTTTCACTAACAACCATGGTGGTCTTGGGCAGGTCCCTTCATATCCCTGGGCCTCTGATCATTTCTTCCTTCATATATTAATTCCAGAAATATTTCTTGACTGTATCTTCTATACCAGGCACTGTTATAATTTTTGCAAAATGGCACTTTTTCTTATTCTGAAGGAATAAATAATATGCTTAAAGCATCTAGCAATGTGCCTGGCACATAGCAGAGACTTAGTGAATGAAAACTATTATTAATAACATTCTGAATTGAAATGGAAAGCGAAGATATTTAAATGCCATCTATGTCTTTAGAAGTTGAGTCCAAGAGGGCAAACATTCACTTACCAAGTATCTGTGCAATACCTACCATGTGCCTTGTGCTAAGCATCAGCGATACAAACATGCATAAACTGTGGTCCCTGTGTGAACACAAGTAATTCTATATACTGACTGAGCCTGTTCTGACTTCAAGGGGTGGAATTCTTGTCCTTACAAAATGAATCCTAGTTTCAGGGAAGGCAAGTCAAGCTGAGCACTTTCATTCTCCTTGTCTTTTGGGCTTTTGTCTTTCCCAAGTCTCATCTTCGTTAGCTTCCCTATTACCACCATATTTCAGGCACGTGGAATTACATCCTTTTGCACTTTGCTTGTGCTATTCCTCTCCCTGTTATACTAAAGTTCAGGAAGGATCACTCTTCTCTTTGAGATTTAGATCAAATTAACTAAAGCCCTGATTCCACTTTCCTTGGGAAGTCGTTCTCTCACCACAAGCTTTTCACTCTATAGCATCTTTTGGCTCTGAACTCCTGCTTCATCTGACCGCTTTCATATTAGGTCCATCTTCATGGTAGCCTCTCTCGCTTCCTCTATGATAAACCATATATGAATTTGTTTCTTTTTACCTCCTGGCTTTTCCCAAAATTGCAAAATATTTGTGCATGAAATGGATGTCAGTTTGGGGAGGTGGAGATACTTATTCTGCAACAATGCAGACAATTCAAAATTGGAAATTGTTCAACTCTGGCTTTGAGAGTCCTTTGGCAAGTGTAGAATGGGTGGTTCCTCACTGGTTCACTTCACAAGCTTCAGATGATGTTCATGTTGTGCTGTTCTCTTTTCTCTCTTCTCCACTTCCCTTAAATTTCTGTTTATTTCTCAGGCAGAGCAGATTAACACCCTCTTAATGTCTCTTTCCAATCCATGTTTTTAAGGTTTACTCTTCTTTAGGCAAGTAGTATCAGAATGCTTTCCCAATCAAAAATAGCTTTCTTCCTAAGAGAAAACTAATATACACTCACTCATTCTTCAAGATTTAGCTCAATGTTCTTGTTATTAGGAAATGTACGTGGAAGTGGTAAGTGTTAGAGGAGCATGATGTATGCAATCTACTTACAAATGTTTAGATAATAGATAGATTAAAGAGATAAAATGATATAATAAATGTGGCAAAATGACAGAAGTTGGTAAATCTTGGTATCTGTGTATATGTTTGAGTTCTCTATATTGTTTTTGTATTATTTTTGCAACTTCCTGTAACTTTGAAGTAATTTCAAAATAAAAAGTTAACCAAAGGGGGATGGGAATTTAGCTTCAATGTCACCTCTTGTAAATTTTCTATATTCCCAGAAATTTATACCTCCTTCCATTGTGTGTTCATGGCTTATGGCACTTATTTCACCATGATTATATGTGTTTATTTCTGTGTTCCCCACTTAACTTGTGAACAACTCTAGCCCTGGGCCAAATCTTATTGTTTTGGAAAACCAACATATTATTTATGCTTCTCAATAGATGATTGTTGAATAAATAAATGACTGCAGCATCAATGCAGTATCTTAAAACAATTTGAGGCCTCTGAGAATTGCCCGGATTCCTTTTCTCAAAACTCAGGGTTCCCAAAAGAGGGCTGATCCAGGTACGAAGCTTGGCAGTTCTGTTTTTTTTTTTTTTTTTTTAATCTCTTAGACTCATTTGTATTTATTTAATACACATGTCAAAAACCTTATATATGTTTTCTCCTACCATTCTTGAAGTAACCCAGTTACATTTGGGCATATTTGTATTCTCATTTTAAAGATGCTGAAACCAAGGCTAAGCAACTTGCTCAGAAACATATGGCTACAGAAGGGTAGAACCAGGATTCGAACTGTAGCATTTTGATATTATTTATCAAAAAGAGATATGGATTATGTTTGCAAACTGGTCTGTTTCTCTGGGTGTGATTCCCTTTGATTTAAATTCAAAGGCTTTATGTTTAAGTAATTAAATCAAGTTTAGGGCTTTGTTTTGACCACACCATTAGGGCATGAAGGGTTGAGTCTCTGCTCCGTTGGTGGACTATATAAATGGACACTCAATCAAGAAGACAGAAGAAGATACACGGGAATAGAGAGAGCTCCATAGACACGGCAGAAGAGAGAACTTGATCCTGGGACCCCAGAGAGAGCTGAGCCATTTGCCTGATAGTCTGCAGCTGAAGAGACCAGAGCCCTGAGCTGCTAAGAAGGCCCGGAAAGAAATGAACCCTCCAGCCTACAGCTGAGATCAGAAGAAGCTGGGATGGACTCTTTAGGGCCTGGGAACTGTAAGCGTCTACCCCAAATAAATACCCTTTATAAAAGCTTTCTGGTACTTGCATCAGCACCCCTTTGGCTGGCTAATACACTAATATTCAGGCCTGTCTGTCTCTAAAACCCAGGCTCACACTACTGCTTCACGTTCTCCTCCATTTGCCTGATGCCTGTAGCTGGGACATGATCTCTTGGCTTCCTTTGGGAAATAGACTGGGGTGGAAGGTGAGGGTCAGTTATGAAACAACCAGGGGTTTGGCACTACACTGCTCAAGAGTTCCTGATGACTTTGCCATTAGGTCATAGTTTAGATCCCACAGTGGCCACTTTAACTGAGACCTGCCTACCTGGATGAGAGTGGTAGCCTTTTTTTTTTTTTTAACTGGTAACTGCTCCTGATGTATTGACTGTGCTGGAAGGGATCTTAACTGATGTTTCATGATGCTAATGAAATTGTTACTGCTTGAAGGACTGGTGCTGTGCTATTGGAAGATTAATCTGGCAGCCTTGGGGAGGATAGAGGGGGGTGTGGGGAGATAGCAGAAAGACAGACCAATTAGGAGAGCATTACAGTTGTCTGGGAGAGAAGGGATGAGGGCTTGAACTAGCCCGAACTAGCAGGGGGCAAATAAAGTAAAAGGCAAATAATGCAGTGAGATACTGAGGATACAAATGAAGTAATAGGTAAGGAAGTTCCAAATCTCCCAAGCATATAGAAGAGAGGGCATTGCCTCTTCCTTAAAATTCTTTACTTTGGTCTGGAATTGGATGAGGCATAGAGTTAACTTAATTCAACAAGTATTTGTTGAGCACATGCTATGTGCCAGGCACATGGTTAGGAGTTGTAAGACCTGCCCTCAAATGTCTTACAATCTAGTAAATGACAGATAAAATGGTGAAAGATGATTCACTTGAATTGGGAGGATTGGGGGAATGCTTTATGAAGTTGTTGGCAATCAAGATGGGCTTGACAGATGAATATGGCTTTAACAGATGCTGGTAAGGGAGGAGAGAGATGGTATTCCAGATGGAAAGAGATTATATGGGGGCAAAAGAGGTGTCCAATATGGAGTAAAGGTATCTATAGGAAATAAAATGAATCTGGGCTTCAGCCATATATGTAGGGTGGGGAATTTGTATTTCACTTGACAATAGGGAGCCATTAAAGAATTTCATGCTAAGTGACATAATATGAGCTGTATTTCAGGAAGTTTAGAATTGGGCAACCATGAGGTGGTATGCTATTAGGAAAATAATATTTGACTTGGGAGGCAGTAAACTTGGGTCCTTTTTCTAGCCCTTTTATTAACTAATTGAGCAACCTCAGATAGGTCATTGAGTCTGTGAATTAAGATTTTTCATGAACAACAGCAGATATAATCTCTGAGTATCTCTAAGGTTGTTGTGAGCATCAAATGAGAAGTGGATGAAAAGACCTAGCAATCAAATTAGACTATTATGCAAATAAAAGTATTATTATAGATGGGAATAGATTTAGAAGGAAAGGGAAGATGAGTTTAGAGAATATGAACAATATTTGAGGTTATAAAGAAGTAAGGAAGGGATAGAGTATAGTTGCATATTGAAGGATAGGACAGATGGGTAGTGATATTACTCGGTTTGGTGGTGCAGCGTTGACAGGTGGGTAGATTAGGAAGGGTAGGTTCAAATACCCAGGGCACGTAACTATGACTCTAGACATTCCATGAGTCATGACAGGGGAGTGTCATATGCCCCAGGGGGGTGGGGAGGAAGGAACAGTTAAGATCTAATGGTGTATTTAGTGGTCATGGAAAAGGTTTCTCATTACCTTACAGTAATGGACACAGGACATGGTAAATATCATTAAAACTTATTAAACTGTATCATCTAAATTGTAAACTATACTGTAAATCATTGACAATGTTTAGTTGCTATATTTTGCTATCTGTATAACAGTTATAACAATGCTAACATCCAAAAAAAAGGGGGGGGGTTAATATGGGGTGGGGAAGGGGGAGTGGTTTGGTATCTGGGAGTCTCTGGTATTCTGTGTGTGACTTTGCTGTGACCTAAAACTTCTTTGAAAATTAAATGAAAATTTGGGAGAGACTGGGGATTGAGAGGGGGAAGGTGTCACAGCACACTGGACATCCGATAACACAGTGATAAAAGGAAAAAAAGAATATATATTTTAAAGGCATTTCTTTTGCTTTTTTTCCCCATTTTTTTGAATGTCCCAATCCGTTAATTATATTTTGTTTTGTTTTTTGTTTGATTGTTTGTTGTTGTTTTTTTTCCCCTGAGTTTCCTTATGTTTGTCTCTTGCATGTAAGCTTATCATTGTTTCTTTTTCCTATTAAGTGTATTTGATTATTATATGGGCTACATTTTCATGGAAGATTTAGATCACAGAAGGGTTACAATGGGTACTGCAGGGGATTATTGGTGGGGGGTGTCTGGGAGGGGGGATTCATGGGAGTAAGTTCATCTGAATATACATGAAAGACATACAAAATTGTTCAAAAGATCAAAGGATGGGGCATGGTCACGGTGGGTGGACAATCATTCAATAAATGAGGGAATCTGAATTCCCAGTCTGGAGAGCTCTGCCACATTCTCCAAGGGAGCAGCAACAGTCCTCTGAGTGCAGGGACAGTGTCTGTCAAAAGAGGATGGCCCACTGATGAGTTCTTGTTATTGATGACTACCCTTATGAGTCTTTGCTCTTGTAACTGAAACTTAGCTTACTGTTATGGGGTGCCTAAGGGTTGCCACCTGAGAGCCTCCTTGTTGCTCAAATGTGGCCTCTCTCTAAGCCAAACTCAGCATATGAATGCATTACCTTCCTCCCAAACGTGGGACATGACTCCCGGGGATGAGCCTCCCTGGCAACGAGGGATTAATACCAAGTGCCAACTGGCAACATAACTGGAAAAAGACATTGAATAAAAGGGGGAAAAGGTAAAGATAAATGAGTTCAAGTGGCTAAGAGACTTCAAAGAGAGTTGGGAGGTCATCCCAGAGGTAACGCTTACACACACCTCAGTAGGAGCTCATAGAACATCAAAGTGCATATCACCCCACACAGAGGGGCTCCTGAGAGCTCTGGAGACACCCAGGTCCTATATAAGGGGGGATAGCCCCAGAGACTGATGCCTTATCAGTGGGCTCTATTTTGGAATCTGTGCTCCTGAGAGTGACACAATTGGACTCAAATAACTCCTCCCTGCACATGGTTCATCAGTCCCTTTTATTCAAACCTATATGTGATGCTGGAGTTTTTAGGTATACTTCCAGAGACTGGAGCCTCTGGCCTACCTATGTGCCAGGTGTGTGTGGAATCTCAGTGGAGGTGCAACTCCTACCCTACAGCTCAAAGGACTCATCCAAGTCACCTGGCGAGGAGACAAGGATGGGCAACAGCCATCCCAGGGAATGGAGACGGCCTGCAGCTGCAGGCAGGATAATCCCACCCACCATATCCATGGGATATAAGCCCTTTCTCACTTGGAGGTGGAGTGGTCATCACCATCCCAGTCCCCTCAGGTTTGGGGGAAGAACTGTGGACTAGAGTGGACTTGATGGTATTCTGTTGTACACAATTGGTGATTCTAGCAATGGAAGAAATTATAACATTGAGATGGAGGCAGTGGCCACTGGACACTTTCGGGGCAGGGAGGGGATGTGCAGTTGAAATACAGGGGCTTTTTTGGGATTTAGAGGTTGTCCTGAGTGCCGTTGTGGCAATGGATGTAGGCCATTTTAAATCAGCACACACCACTCAGAACTG
>JAKSZT010052319.1:12690595-12970602 GCA_026826555.1 Tolypeutes matacus | reverse complement strand
ATCATTTTACAAATATTGGTATGTATTATGAAAAATTTGATTTTTACGCACAATAAAAAATAAATAAATTTAAAAAAAAAAGAATCTTTATAAATGATAAATGATAAATTTGTGTGGAAGGACTCTGTAAATGATACATTGGTTCTTAAATTTAATGCTTTATCATCTCACAGATGAAAATGAAAGAAGGGAAAACAAGGCATCTATATATATATACTAATTATGAGAAAGGTGCAGAGCTAAGTGACTTGTCATGGTTTTCATCAAGGTCTATAATTGAATTCCTAATACGGCCAGATGATAGATTTTATCTTAAAGTGCTAACTGTGATCAATCAGAATTCATAGGTTTCTTTCAGTTTAAGTTTTCAAAAAGCTTATATCCAATGTTCATTCCATAAATTTTGGCAAATACAGAAATGTATTTAGAAATTGAAAGCTACAACCAATCACCATGACATTTTAATGATAAAATTTTGCTACATTCTTGTTTAGTCTTTTTATCCAATGCATAAATGCACATGTAAATATATATTTAGAGTTAGACATTATTTAACCATACTGTTCTATCTTTGTGTATTGTGTGAGTGTGTAAGGGTGAGTGTGCATATAAAATTATACGAATTGTACTCTGATTTTTATTTTGCATTATCTGGTAAATTTTCTCATGCAATTCAATATCCTTCAAAAACACAATTTCAACAGCTGTATATTTCTATGACTAAATATTTATTAAAATAATCTTCTATTTAAAAAAAAAAAAGTAAGAAAGCATCCACTGAAGTGGCAGTGGAGGAAATGGAAGAAAACAATTAAAAAATAATAATAACTGGGAAGGGGATGTGACTCAAGCAGTTGGTTGCCTGCCTACCACATGGGAGGTCCTAGGTTTGGTTCCTGGTGCCTCCTAAAGAAGACGAGCAAGACAGCGAGCTCATGCAATAGGCTGGTGTGGCGAGCTGGCACGGTAAGCTGAAGCAACAAAATGATGCAACTTGATGATGCAACAAGGAGACACAAGGACAAAACACAATGAGAGACACAACAAAACACGGAGCAGAGTTGGCTCAAGCGATTAGGCGCCTCCCTCCCACATGGGATGTCCCGGGTTTGGTTCTTGGTGCTTCCTAAAACAAGAAGACAAGGATGCAATGAACAGACACAGAAAGCAGACAGCGAGCGCAAACAACAAAGCAGGGGCGGGGGGAATAAATAAATAAAATAAATCTTAAAAAAAAAAAAAACACTAACACCTTCTGAGTACTTACTGAAAGTTGCTCTTCAAAGCACTGTGTATGCTTTATTTCAACAATCTCATGAGACTGGTACTATTATAATCCCTTGTTAACAAAAGGTTAAAAATCTTGCCCAAGCTCATTCCACTGGAGAGGCTTGGTTTTGAACTCAGGCAGACTGACTCCAGAGCTTCTATTTTCACTACTATGATACACGTTTTCAGTGTTGTAGAGGAAGGTGTGATTAGCATGGAATTTTCTGTCCTCAGTTTTGCTCCTGACACTTGTGTATATAAAAAGATCTTGTATAATAGATATGTGTTTGGATGTGTAAGCACACAGTTTGGGTTTACATTCCAACTCAGCTAGTTTTTTTATTCTCTCACCCTTGGATTTTTCCACCTGGAAAATGAGGATTCATTTAGTAATTAACTCCCAGAATTGTTGTGAAATTACAGAAAATCTGGTAAAACACTTGGTACAAAATTATCCAGTAGATAATTATCTTTGTATTCTGAACCTGTTTTCCAAAGTGTTACTCTATACAGAGTTATGCCCTCCTGTTTGACCTTCTTATTGTTTTTTTTGTTTACCAATTCTGCAGTATCCTTTGCAGTTGGGTTTCATTGAAAGCTGCATTGTTCAGTACAAGATCCACACTGCTTTTGAAATACTGTTCTATTTGATTTATTGTGGGACTTTTGACAGTGCACTTAACCTGGTAACTCCTCTAGGAAATGTTGCTTGCTGCTATATAAAAACTCCGTTCACTTGAATGGCATCAGGTGGCAGGGTCCTGGGTGAGAACAGTTTCAGAAAACTTATGAAAATGGTAGGAGACTTAGATACCAACCATGAGGGAGTGACAGGTGGACTGGTGTCTCTCATCTAGGATTTAAGGCCTACAGAAAAAATGATGATGCTTATGAGGGAACAGACAGCATTACAGAGTGGAAAGGGGATATGGAATCACATAATCTGAGTTTGAATTCCAGCTGTGAGATTAGTGTGACCCTGGACAAATGACTTGATCTCTCTGAGCCTCGGTTTCTTTTTTTTACTCAAAAGAGTAACGACAACTTCATGAAGTTACTGAGAGTTAAATGAGATAAAGTATAATAGATACTTAATATATGGTTCAATTGCTATAACTGATGACCATATTTAGGCTCCTGGGCGAGGAAGACATGTGCTCAGTGACTATCAGTGTGTTTCCTCACGTTGTGTATCATGAGACAGGTTAGTTTTACCCTACTGATGATGTGCTGTTTTGGGGGAGGTTTTGGATTGCAGAAGAGTCACAACTGTGGCAGGGGAGGATCACTGGTTCGGGGTGTGTGTGTGGGGGGGATGTGTGGGGAGGGGTGCACCTGGGGCATGCCTCTACGGAATATGAATGTGTTCAAGTGGTCATGGGGTGTTGTCTCAGTGAGCGGAGACACATACAATAACTGAAAGAAATTGAATTCCCGTCCTGGGGAGGCCTGCTACATTCTCTAATAGAGTGGCGAGAATCTCTAGAGTACATGGGCAGTGCCTAGCGAAGGAGGACAGGCCAATATGCCAGGCCCTTGATATTGATGCTGGTACTGATGAACCTTGTTTTTGTGAAATTGAAACTTAGTCTAGTATTATTATTATATATTGCCTAAGAGTTACTCCTGAAAGCCTCCTTGTTGCTCAAATGTGGCCTTTCTCTAAGCCAAACTCCACATATAAACTCACTACCTTCCCTGTCCCCTCTCCCCATGCAGGACATGACTCCTGGGATGAGCCTTTCTCACATCAAAAGATTATTACCAAGCACCAACTAGCGATGCATTTGGAAAAAGACCTTGACCAGAAGGGGAAAATATTCAATACAAATGAGTTTTTATGGCTAAGAGATTGCAAAGTGAGCCAGGAGATCACTCCAGAGGTTATGTTTATGCATGTCACAGGAGGACATCACTGGCTGCCACAGTAAACGATGTCTCAAGCAGGGGTGATCCTGAGGGCTCTAGAGACATCTAGACACTATAGGCAGGGCAGACAACTCAGGAAATCAGCATGCTGTTGGTGGGCCTTTCATTGGAATATGTGATAACCGATTCCCCCAATGTATCAGAGTTGGACTCATTTATAATATTCCTACACATGGTTCTTCTGCCCCTTTAATTTGAACCTATAATTAGCACTCTACCCATTAAATATGTGTCCCAGACACTACAATCTTCCAGCTGTTCATGTGCCGGTTGAGCCCTGAATCTCAGTGGAGTTGCAGCCCATACCTACTCTCCAGGTCATTAGACTTGCCCAGGACAACTATCAAAAGGATGATGATGGACAATGCCCATCCCCCAAAGCAGAGAATATTAACTGCAGGCAAGACAGTTCCATCCATCTGCCCCATGAGATCTAAGCCCCTTCTCAACGGGAAGCAGAGTGGGCATCACCATCCCCAAATGCTCAAGACTGAGGAATGAACAAACCCAAGGGGCGAATGCAGCTACGGACTAAAGTAGACTTATTATTATTCTAGTAATGGAATAACTGTAACATTGATACAAAGGTCGTGGCCACCAGAGTTTCTGAGGGGAGAGAGAGGAAAGAACAGGTGTAACATGGCGCATTTTGGGGACATTGGAATTGTTCTGCATGACATTGCAATAACGGATACAGGCCATTATACATTTTGTCAAACCTATAAAATTGTGCAGTGCAAATTGTAAACCATAATGTAAACTATATTCCATTGTTAGTAGCAATGCTTCATTATGTGTTCATCAATTGTAACAAATGCACCACACTAATGAAAGATATGGGGGAAAGTGTGGGAGTGGTAGGGGGTGGGATATATGGAAATCTCCTATATTTTTGATGTAACATATATGTAATCTAAAGCTTCTTTAAAAATAAAAAAATAAAAATGTAACAAAAAAAAAGAGAAAATTGGTTAACATCTTTGAGGGTAAATTTTTTTATTTGTAAAATATCTAGTTAATTTGTGTATCTGATTTCTCATTTGTAAAATAGTCTTTGTTATTGTTTTGTGGACTAAATGTAATAATGTACATCAAAAAAAAAAAAAAAAAAAAGTCAATGTCCTGAGAAAAGAAAAGGCAGTGAGACTGTTCTAGATTGAGAGAGATCATAGTGACATCATGATTAAATGCAACGGGGGCCTTAAAAAGGAACTTCAATTAGGAAATAAAAGAAAACAGGCCTACTTTTTTGGGGCAATTGGTGAAATCTGAATATAATCAATTTAAATGTTGGAAACATTTAAAAAATTCAGATATTCTGAATCAGTCATTTAGGTGATCTGTGCCAGGGCCAGAGCATCAGTGGTTATTACACCTCCCAGGTGATTCTAATGATTACCCAGCCCTAAAATAACTCTTGCACAGGTGCACCAGGAGACACCTAAAAGATAGCTCATAGCAGCACTGCTCATAATACTCAAAATGGAAACCACATGTGGTAGTAGAAATTGTGATGTTATGCTAAATTGTGATATGTTCTTAGCAAAGCAAAATGATTGCTTTACTGCCTATGAATACTTAATAGCTAACTTTTGGTCTCTTCGAGTTGAATTCCCATTCCCCCTTTACTCTAGGATTAGTGTATATTATAATAAGGACATTCCTAGACATTGCCTCAAGAGTTGACATTCTCCCTTCATTTTTATGGATTTCACTCTACCTCTCTTGAGTGAATTTTCTCATCCTGTTGAGATACATAATTCTTTGCTTCGAGTTTATGGTTTTCCTACCCATGACAACTTTGGAGAGTGGGAATTGGTTAACTTCTTTTAAAAACATTTGCAGTAGTCTGCCTATGCAAATTTAAATTTTTATGGCTTATTCCATCAGTCCCTGTGATATCACGCCATCTGAATTTAGCTAACTGAGCTAATGCATAATCAGAATTTTTTTCCCACTCATACCTTTGCCTTTCTAATGAGTTGGGGATTATATTTTCACAGTGTGTACTGGGAAGGCAGACATGTCCAGGATGACACTTTCTGAGCTAGTATTTATTCTCTCCAACCTGCAGACTTTCACTTTGCTATTTTGATTGTCATCTTTCTGTTTTCCTATAGCAGATGGAAATATTATTATTTAATAAACTTACCAGGTTTGTGGTTCCAAGTTTCAGCATTCTGACCTTCACTATCAACTTAATTAACTGGGGCATCTCCTAGTGCAAGCAACAATATTGTTTTATTTCTTACTGTTGTGATGTGTTAATGACTCACCAGCAGGGTAGTAGTGTTCATTTTCATCTACCAAGGACTGAAGATACACCTTTCACAGTTTATTAATTTTAAGGTTCCCTGGATCAAAATCATCTGTGAGGGTTAGAAGCCTCTTAAAAATTGTAATGCACTTACCTGGTTTATGATAATTGGAGCCTATGTTTGTTTTGACAAAGGGAGGTATATTAGTCCATGAAGGTTTGATGGTGTGTAATCAAGCTAAACACCGTTGTGAGATTCCAGGACGGTTCCAAGAGCTGTCATTAATTAAAAATCTAAGGTGCATGTGAATTTACCGCAATTAGAAAGACATCTATGTTAAAAACCTTTGAATTCATTTTTAAAACATTATAGGAGGGGAGCAGATGTAGCTCAGTGGTTGAGAGCCTGCTTCCCATGTACAAGGTCCTGGGTTCAATTCCTGGTACGTCCTGAAAACAAAACAAAAAACCACAAACCATTATGGGAGATAATATCATGCCCTGAAAGAGCATTAAATGTAGAAAGCAAGAGGTCTTCATTTTCCTAAAGATTGTTTTAGAACAGACTAGTCAGTTGGTGGATGTATCCATTATTAGCCTTTGCTTTCTAATAAACCACCCCCAAAATTAGTGGTTTAAAATGATAATATGTTCTTTATTTCACAGATCTGTGGGTTGGCAACGTGGGGTCCCCAGTGTCCATCCCACTATCAGCTGGATAGTTCTTTTGTTTCCTCTAATGAAGCTCACTCATGTGACTTGGGTCAGCTGATAGGTTGGCTGGAGGCTGCTTGGTCTGGGGAGACCTCAGATGGGATGGCTGACCTCTGCCCCGTGTGGTCTCACTTCTTCTAGGGGTCTAGCCTGGCCTTCTTCTCATGGTGTTGGTGACAAGGGACCCAGGAGCATTGTGAGAGGACAAGCCACAGGGCACACACACTTTTCACGTCCCTGCTTACATTGTGTTTAGTGTTGCCCTGTTGACCAAAGCAAACCCCATGGCCAGCTCAGAGTCAGGGTGTGTGTAGGGGCAGGGGTCAGTGAGGTGTGAGCAGATCCATTAGGCAGATGTGAAAAATATATTTCATGTGAATTAGTGTGGCTCAACATTTCAAGTATGTGGCAAGGAAGGGTCAGGGAATATGTCTATGAACAACTGAAAAGGGAG
This sequence comes from Tolypeutes matacus, assembly GCA_026826555.1. Classification (NCBI taxonomy): domain Eukaryota; kingdom Metazoa; phylum Chordata; class Mammalia; order Cingulata; family Chlamyphoridae; genus Tolypeutes; species Tolypeutes matacus. The sequence goes on along the minus strand of JAKSZT010052319.1, from coordinate 12,963,979 downwards.
TTCCAGAATTACATAACTTTGGACAATGCTGAATTAAGCAAAATGAGAGAGACCTCTCATAGCTGTTAATATGCCAAGACACTTCAATAGAGGATGCAGAGCTTCCCAAACTTATTTGATTATAGAACTTTTCTCTTTACCCATACCTGCCATGGATCATCTTTAGAGATGTGTACACTTTAAAACATATTAAAAATGCTGCTGTAGGGAAGTGGATGTGGCTCAAGCGATTGAGCTCCTGACTATCACATGGGAGATCCTGGGTTTGGTTCTGGTGCCTCCTGGAGAAGACAAGCAGGACAGTGAGCTGGTGCGACGGACAGGCACGGCGAGCTGACACAACAAGATGATGCAACGAGGAGACACAAAGAGGAAAGACAATGACAGACCCAACAAAGCAGGGAGCTCAGAGCAAATGGAAACAGAGAGCAGACAGCGAGTGCAAAACAACGAGGGGGGGGGCAGTAAATAAATAAATAATAAATCTTTTTAAAAAAATGCTGCTGTAGACAGACAATGCACTCCTTGGCTAGCCTTTTATTTTTTGATCCCTGCTTTTGACAAAGGCCCTAATCTTAGTGGATTCAAAACATTTCTTTCCTATTTTCCCAGTTTTAAAATGTGAGAGAGTTGGTATTACTATCAATTTTCTCAGGAGGTAAGCAAAACAAAATAGTGAGGATTGCTGAAGAGCCATGTTGTTTTGGGATAAGAACAGTTGCATTCACCACTGGTACTGTGAGGATCCATTTGCATTCAAGTTCTGCTATCATTAGTTTTTTTTTTTAAGATTTATTTAATTTATTCCCCCACCCTTGCCATTTGTGCTCACTGTCTGTTCTCTGTGTTCATTCACTGAACGTTTTTCTGTGTCTGCTTGTCTCCTTTTGTTGTGTCATCTTGCTGCACGAGCTCTCCGCAGGCATGGGCTGTCATATCTCTGGGGACACGGGCCTGCTTGCCTTCGCCAGGAGGCCCCTGGTGTTGGACCTGGGGCCTCTATATGGTAGATGGGAGCCTAATCGCTTGAGCCACATCCGCTTCCCTATGATTAGATTTTAATACAGATACTTTCATGGTTTGAGTCTTTATTGTAATGCTTTTCTCTTGATATCGTGTAGTTCTCATATACTCAAGATTCAGTAGTAAACTATCTCTATATTTAACCACTGGGAAGAATTAACAGCATGTTTTCTCTCATTTATTTCAGCATATAGACAGGTTATTCCAGTAGAGAGGAAACAGGTAGAAAGATATGGGCTTTGGGGCCTGCATTTAAATCTTAGGCTAATCACTCTCTAGCGGTCGGAATCTGAACAAGTTTCTCAACTCCTTTGAAACTCAATTTCCTTAAATATAAAATGAATACAACAGATTCAAACTCACATTTCTGAGGATTCAATGAGATAGTGTGGGTATACTTTTTATCATGGTTCTTGGCATCCAGCAAATGCTCAATAAATGATGGAGATTGCTCTTGGGTAAGGCGTCTTTATTTGCTTGAGCTGCTATTACAAATACCACACACTGGTTTGTGAATATTTGTGACTGGACAGAGAGCTGACCTTGCAGACTTGACAGTAAAGATGCCATCTCAGGGGATGGCCCCTGAGTCCCACCCTCCTCCCCATGGCTCTAGATTTTAATCTTGACAGCTTGACAACACTCGGCCTCCATGTCTGACGGAGAGGAGAACTTTAATACGCTGCGAGTCTCTGGTGTCAGTTTAGGGCTTGGGGCAAGCAGAAATCTCTAGGTGGCAGGGAATCAGTGGGTGAACCTGTGAAGAACCAAAGACAGCAGAGATGGGGGGGAAGGTGTGAGGTGGGGGCTGACGTGGAATTTCCCAGATCCCCTAAAAGCTGGGCTGTTTCCCAGCTTAATGCTTTTGCTCAGGAAGAAAACTCCCTCCTGGTCTGTAGAGCAAACACCTACTTACCTTTCAAAACTTTCCTGATTTCCCCTCCCATGGTGGAATCAGCTCCTGTCCTCCGTGTCCTCACCGTATTCTGGACAGCCTTCTCGTGTCTGAAGCTCCTTCCGGTTCTCAGATGGGTGTGGCTATAGAGAGCACCTGCAGTTTTAACTGCTTACCATCGATTCTTCCTTAGTGTGGTAGCAGCACCTTGATGTTTTTTGGAGGAGAAGCCGCCGCTCTCCCATTCTCAGGCCATGTGGTTTGGGTGAGGCTGACCACCCTCCTGCTCTAGCAGAGAGCACGTGACTTGGACCTGGCCCATCCACAATTTCATGTCCTTGACTACAGAGGTTGGTTCAGGAAAGAATATACATCACAAGCCTGATGGGTGAAGCCTGGTACATTTACCGGAATTATTGGAAAAGAGACGCTCTCTTTCCACTGGCTAGTAGAACATAAGCCTGCAGTGGCTGGAGGTGATTTTGCCACCAAAGATGCAGAAACTTGCAGTAACAGAAAACAACATGGAAGAAAGCAGAGTTTAATATCAAGAGAGACAGAATTCTGCCAGATATTTGAATATCTGCCTACAGAAGGGCCTGAAGCAACTGGACTTTTCAATAACACAATTGTTTCTCTTTTTAGTTTAGGCCAGTTTGGATCGAAATTGTGCCCTTTTGGACTCAGTGCCCTAGCCAGTGCAGTGTTTTTCCCACTCCTAGCGTGGGAGCTTCTTGGTAGCAGAGGCTGTCTCTTTATGATCTTAGCATCCCACTATCTTCTCAGTATCTGTCTCCTACCTGGGTGCGAGTGCTTGAATGAGTTAGTGACCTAGATTAGTAGTCAACTGGCCACATCCTGAATGGCAAACTCAGGATTTGGGATTTTGTCTCCCATGGTTGTCTCCCCTGTGTCCTGGACGCATGGCAACAACTGGAAGTATTTTTTCCTTGCCTGTTTAAAATGTCCATTAGCTTGCTTTATCGTCATTTGATACTTTCCCTTTGTGTTGAAGTGCAGGGGAAACAAATTCCCTGTAATTGAAGGTTACTGTTAGGAGGATTTGCATTATTGCTTGGTTTTAACAAACAGGATATTACAGCAAGTGGTGATTAATGTGATGGGAAGAAGGGAACATGCTAGATGAGTCATTACATTAGCCCCAACACGGTTAATGGTCTGTTATGCTGTGCAGAGAGCAGCATTGAGCCTAATAGGGGACAGACAAGGCAAAAAGCTCAGGGACTAATTTTTTTTCCCAAACTGTCTTATCTACAAGCAGAGGGCTGTCACCATTCTCCTGACTACAAATGAAACAAGAATGCTGAGGAATTCCTCTTCTTCCTGGTGACCAGTGTGTGTAGGATGAGAATTTACCCACGCTGTGCAGGAATGCTCTAAAGTGGCACCCACGGTGGTGAAGTCGATGCTTATGACCAGGTAACAGACTCATTCATGCACTCACCTCAATTTTCTGCCTGGGAAATGGAAAGGCATGCGGCTCAGTTTATAAATTCAGCATGAAAACACACTGGGTTTTTTAAAACAAGGCTTGTTTTAGAAGAAAATGATGGTAATCAAAGTACAGAAGCATTGGAGTCAGGGTCAGAAATCTTGGTTCTGGTTTGGGCTCAGCTTCTGTTTGGATGAACCACCTTGGGCAAGATAGCTAACTTTTTAAAAAATATATTTGTTTTTTTTTTTATTTTTAAAGAAGATTTTTTTTAATTATTAAAGAAGCATCACAAATATAGGGGATTCCCATACACCCCACCCCTCTGCCTCCCACACTTTCCCACATTAACAACATCCTTCATTAGTGTGGTACATTTGTTACAAGTGATGAGCACATACGGAAGCATTGCCACCAACCGTGGAGTATAGTTTACATTACAGTTTACACTGTGCCCCGCACGATTTTATAGGTTTTGATGAAATGTATAATGGCCTGTATCTGTCATTGCAATGTCATGCAGGACAATTCCAATGTCCCAAAAATGCCCCCATGTTGCACATATTCTTTCCTCTCCCTCCCCTCAGAATCTCCGGTGGCCACTGCCTTTATATCAATGATAAAGTTCTTCCACTGCTAGAATAATAGTAAGTCTATAATAGAATAATAATAAGTCTACTTTAGTCCATTGTTCATTCCCCAGTCTTGAGGACTTTGGGATAGCGATGCCCACTCTGTTTCTAATTGAGAGGGGGCTTAGATCACATGGGGCAGATGGATGGAACTGACTTGCTTGCAGTTGCAGACATTCTCTATTCCTTGGGATGGGCTTTGTCCATCATGATCTCCTTGTTAATTGTCCTGGGTGAATCCAATGAACTGGGGAGTAGGTGCTGTAACTCTGCTGAGATTTGGGACTCATCTGGCACATGAGCAGACCAAAGATTTCAGTCGCTGGGCCATATATTTAATAAGTATAGTGCTAATTATAGGTTCAAGTAAAAGGGGCAGAAGAGCCAGGTGTAGAGAACCTAGAAATGAGTCTAACTCTGTTATGCTGGGGAGCATAAATTCCAAAGTAAGGCCCACGGACAGGTGCAGAATTCCTGAGATCGTCTGTCCTGCCTATAATGTCTAGATGTCTTTAGAGCCCTTAGGAGTCCTGCTGTTTAAGACACTGTTTACTGTGGCAGTCAATGAAATCCTGCTGAGATGTGCATAAGCATAATCTCTGGAATAACTTTCTGATTCACTTTGAAATCTCTTAGCCATAAAAACTCATTTGTATTTAATATTTCCCCCTTTTGGCCAAGGTCTTTTTCCAGATGCATTGCTAGTTAGTGCTTGGTAATAATCCCTCAGTGCCAGAGAAGCTCATCCCTGGAAGTCATGCCCCATGCCAGGGGGGAAGGTAGTGCATTTATATGCTGAGTTTGGCTTAAAGAGAGGCCACATCTGAGCAACAAGGAGGCTCCCAGGAGACAACGCCTAGACAATATATAATATGAGGCTGTTTCAATTTCATAAGAAAAGGTTTATAAGTACATTCACCAATATCAAGGGCCTGGCTTAATGGTCTGTCTTCCTTCACTAGGCACAGCCCTTGTACTCCGGGGATTCTTGCTGCACTATTAGAGAATGTAGCAGGACCCACAGGATGGGAATCAAATTCAATATTCTTTTGGTTGTGGTGTGAGTCTCCACTCACCAAGACAACTCCACGTGAACACTTGAACATATTCATATGCCTTAGAGGCATGCCCCAGGTGCACCCCTCCCCACATATCCCCCCATCACCAACACCCCACACCAGTGATCTTCCCCTGCCACAGTTGTGATCCTTCTGTGATCCAAAACCTCTTCAAAAACAAAGCCCAAAAAACCCCACATAAAATTGATAAGAAAATAAAACAATAGTAATAATTCAAAAAATAGCAAATGAAATACAAAAATAAAAAAATGCAAAACTTAAAAAAAATTTAAATAAAATAAAAATTTTTTATACATTGTATCTTTCATCCTTATAAGATCTGTTTTCTTGTATGTACAGTGACAGTTTCTTCTGTATGTTCCCCCAGAGTCATTTTATTTTCATTTAATCTTCAAAGAAGCTTTAGGTTGCAGAAAAGTCACATAGAAAATATAGAGGATTCCCATATACGCAACGCCCTTCCCCTCTTTCACTCTCTCCTATTAATAACGTTTTACATGTGAATAGTACGCTTGCTACAATTGATGTACAAATATTGAAGCATTGCTACTAAGCATGGTCAATGGTTTACATTGTGGTTTACATTTTACACCATACACTTTTATAGGTTTTGAGGATAAAGTGGCCTGTATCTGTTATTGCAAGATCATGCAGGACAATTCTAATGCTCTAAAAATCCCCTGTGTTCCATCTATTCTATTCTTCTCTGCCCCTTCTCTTAGAATCTATGATAGCCACTAAGATTGAAAAAAATATTTTTTTCTAAGATTCAGTTTTTGAAGAATAAGATTCATAGTTGCTTGCAATAATATTGATGGCTTGACATATTGGTCTGTTTTCTTTTATTAGGCTCTGCCTATGTTCTCGAGAGATTCTTGCCTCTCTAATTAATAACATGGCAGGCCTCTCCAGGATGGGAGTTTAATATTTTCTTGTTTATTGTGTGGGTCTCCACCCACTGAGATAACACCCTATGATAAGATGAACACTCTGATATTCCATCGAGGCAAGCCCCAGGGGCGCCCTGTCCTGCATTTCCCCCCACACCCAATGCCCTACACCAGTATCTCTTCCCTGCCATATTTACCAAAAGAACATTCACACCACTGTAGTTTTAACCACAGACCTGCAAATCCCCAGAGTTCACCTGCTCCTTCCTCCAACCCTCCCCCCAGTTCCATGGATAGTCCAACCCAACTGCTCACCTTACTTCCCCTTACAGACCACCTCTGCAGAACCCAATCAACCACTGCACCACTCTCATTTTGATCCTTCATCTTCTCATCTGCCCATGGGAGCAAATACTTTCTACATCACAGAGTGGTAGTGAGTATTGAGAAAGGATTTATGAAATGTGAGCATTAACAAATGTAAGGAAATCTGATAATCAAGGAGTATTATTGATAATAATTCTGCACATCACATGGAATCCCTAGAATTATGTGTTTGTTTTCAGACATTTTCAAGAAATCTGAATGAAATTTCCATCCATGCCCACCCTTGGTGCACCCAGTCCAATCTTCATACTGCAACCAGAGTCTTAAAAATACATAAAAAATGATTATGTCGCTCCAATGCTTGAAGGCTTCCGACTTTTCCTCATTGCTATTAAGACTGGAACCAAGGTTCTCAGCTTGAGTGATGAGGCTCTGTACCCTCCAGCCCATTCTTATGTCTCCCTTCTCCTCTCACATCTTGTCTTTTGCTGCATGGGCTCTGCCCATGTTATCTCCTTTCAGAAGCTGGTGTGTGCTGTGTTCCTTCTCATCCCAGAGCCTCTGCACATGCTGTTCCTTTAGCCTAGAATGCTTGTACCCTCTGCTTCCTGACCCTGATCTCAGAAATGTCCATATCCTAAGCTCTGCAAATATGTTACTTTGCATGGCAAAAGGGACTTTGCAGATGTGTTTTAGTTAAGGACCTTGAGATGGGGAGCTTATCCTGGTTTATCAGAGTGGGTCCAATGTAATCACAAAGGTCCTTATAAGAGGAAGCAGGAGGATCAGAGTTAGTACGAGAGATGATGATGGAAGCAAGAGTTTGGAGTGAATGCAAGGAAAGAGCCATGAGCCAAGGAATGTAGGTGGCCTCTGGAAGCTGAAAGGGGCAAGGAAACATTCTTCCCTCACACCTGCTACATCTTGACTCCGCTCAGTGAGACTGACCTTAGACTTCTGACCTCCAGAGCAGTACTGTATTACTTCTGTGTTGTTTTAAGCTAGTTAAGTCTGCAGTGCTTTGTTACAGCAGCAATAGGAGACCAACGCACCTGGTTAACTCCTCCTCATCATCCCCCATCAGGGAGGGCGACCTGGGTTGCCCAGACTAGGTTAGGGCCCCTGCTCCAGCACTCACAGAATGCTGGGTTTCTAGTGCACATCACTTACCACAATGTGCAATTGCATGCTTATTTACGTGACTCTTTGGTTATTGCTTGTCATCCACACTACACCGGATGCTCCATGGGGACAGGGACCTTACCTGTTTCCCCTCAGAACTGAGCTCACTGCCACTCATATTCTTGGAACTCAATATTTGTAAAATAAATATCTTTTTACCCTCCCTCTCTAAACATGATATATAGACTTACAAGTTTGCACTGACATTAATTGGTATGTAATTGCGTTCATCACTGAATTCTTCTGGGCCTCAGTTTCCTCAGCTATACAACGAAGGGTAGGAAGAAATGAGCGCCAAGATCCACTCTGCTTAATCAGGAAGCCTTAAAGAAAATATAGGGGATGAGACTCCCTGGCACCGAGGGATTACTACCAAGCACCATCTAATAATGCAAGTGGAAAAAGACCTTGAGTAGGAAAAGGTAAGGACAAATGAGTTTATATGGCTAAGAGACTTCAAAGAGAGTTGGGAGGTAATCCCAGAGGTTACGCTTATGCACATTTCAGCAGGATCTCATAGACTGCCAAAGTGGATACTACCCCAAATAGTGGGGCTCCTGAGGGCTCTGGAGACACCCAGGTCCTATGGTCAGGGCAGATAACTCCAGAGTTTGGTGCCTTGCCAGTGGGCCCTACATTGGAGTTTGTGCTCCTAAGAGTACCCGAGTTGGACTCAATTATGTCTTCCCTACACATAACTCATCTGTCCCTACTCTTTAAACCTATAGTTGGTGCTGGAGTTAGTAGGTGTATGTTTAAGAGACTCGAGTCTTTGGGCTGTCCATGTGCCAGCTGGGCCTGGAACCTCAGTGGAGTTGCAACACCTACTCTACAGCTCATTGGACTCACCCAGGACAACTAACAAGGAGATGATGATGGATAACAACCATCCCAAGAATCAGAGAGAGTCTGCAACTGCAAGCAAGATAGTCCCATCCATCTTCCCCATGGCATATAAGCCCCCTTTCAATTAAAGTTGGAGTGGGTATCACCATTCCAGAATCCTCAGGATTGGGAAAAGAACTATGGGCTAGAGTGGACTTACTGGTATTCTACTATAGACTTATTGTGATTCTAGCAGTGGAAGAAATTACAACATTGATATGGAGCCAGTGGCCACTGGAGGCTCTGGGGGCAGGGAGAGGGAAAAACAGGTATAATACAGGGGCTTTTTCAGGACTTGGGAATCGTCCTGAGGGACATTGCAATGACAGATATAGGCCATTTTATATTATCACATAACATGCAGAACTGTGTGGGAAGAGTGTGGTCTACAATGTGAACTATGGTCCATGCTCAGTGGCAAAGCCCCAGGATGTGTTTATCAACTGCAATGAATGTGCCACGCTAACGAAGGATGTTCATGTGGGAGGGTGTGGGAGGTGTGGGAAGTGGGGCATATGGGAATCCCTATATTTTTTGTGTAGCATTTATGTAATCCAAGTATCTTTAAAAAAAAAAAAATTATCAAATAAAAAAAAAAAAAAAGAAAATATATTTTATTCATCAGCAATTAAGAATTGTGAGAGGATAGATCTTCTCTAGACATCTTTATTTCTCTTGAGGCCTGGCCTCGTCTCCCTGGGGAAATGGAATTCAGGGATGCTTTCACTGAGTTACTCAGTTTTGCTGGTGTTGGCCAAGTGCCAGCCTCTGTTCTTGCTGCTGGGGATTCAGTGTTGAGGGTAGGATCCACGCTCATGGTACAGTGTAGACACAGACACATCAACGGACTGTCACCAGAGCGGGTGGCAGGTCTGCCAGTGGAGCACATGGGGAAGGCACCAAAGCCATTTTTTAGAATGCCATCAATGGAGGCTTCTTAAAGAAAGTGACTCCAATGAGGCCCTGCTGTTTCAATAGGAGGAAGGAGTTTGCTGAGGAGGTGGGGGCACAGCATGGGCCGTGTATCTGTTTTGGATGCCAAAGATTAAGAATAGCATGGATAATCTTGAGAATATTCAGAGGAGGCTGTGGTAGATTGAATTAGGTTCCCCAATAATGACATGTTCTTGATCTTGATTTGTATTCCTATGGGTGTGAACTTGTGTAAATAGGACCTTCTGAAGATTTTCTTCTTAGTTACGGTGTGGCCCAACAGAATGAGGGTGGGTCTTAATCCATGTTACCGGAGGCCTTATAAAGAGAAGGAACTGGAAGCCGGAAGTTGGAGAAGGCCACACAGGAGAAGTCAGAAGTCAGCGGAAACCGGAAATGCAGGCGAAGGGAGAGGATATTGTTATGTGATGGGAGACAAAGATTCAAGCCAAGGAACCCCAAGGATTGCCAGCAGCCAGCACCAGGATGCTACAGCCTCTGGGAGAAAGCAAGACTGACTTGCCGGTATTTTTATTTTAGACTTCTTCTAGCCTCAAAGCTGGGAGCCAATAAATTCCTGTTGTTTAAGCCAAATTCTTTGTGATAGTAGCATGGCAAACCAAGACAGAGAATATTAAGGATTGCCAAGCAAGTTGAGAACATTGGAAAAGAGGCATTTTTCAGAGAGCTAGGGATGTTTGAGAAGAGAGATGACTTAATGTTATGTGAAAGCTATAATGTGGAAGTATTTATTTGTATTATTTTAAGGAATTGGACTGGAATCAACAAAAGTAGATGAGGTTAAAAATCTAGAAACTTCATGTGGAATAGCTATGGACCAGTTTTGCAATAAGTATTGAGGAGAGTGTCAGAGTTCCATTCAACATAAAGGGAGACCATTGAAATAATCAGTTTGCTAAAGGTAGAGACGCTGCCTCACGTGCGAATGCACTCAACACTGCTGGAGGTTCATAAATGGAGGATTTGTCCACGGGATGGTTGGACTAAATGACTCGAAATCCTTTTTGTCCCTGAAGGCCACTTGATATGTTAAGGATAAGGGTCTGAGTGCTCCAGCCTGCCCAGTCAGTGGTGCTCAGGCCTGGGGCAGGGAGAGGGAATGGTGACGGTGCCCAGCTCCATGCCCCACTGTTATCTTCTTTCTCTTTAGCTGAAGTCAAGGAGGAGTTGGAGGCTGGATTGTCCATGTGTGTCTCTGCCTGTCATCTTCAGTTTGGTCCAATGAGCTATGAAGAGACTGAATAACTGGGTGGGAGGAAGGAAGGTAGATCCATGAACCTGGAGTGGACTGGTCCTGGGATGGCCTTGATTAATACCTGCCATCATTTGAAAAATTATACTATCCTGGGATCTCAATGACTGAAAGGACCTTAGATATCAGCTTCTTATGCAACTTCTGATCCAAATTCTGCTGGGTGCAACAGTGGATCCCTGGGGGTTGGAGTTCCTAGAAAGACTCAGTAGTACTGAGGAGTATTGGATTAAAAGAATATTATTTTGAATAAAACATAACTATGTATGCAATTATTTTAGAGCGAGTCAGAAATTGTCCTATTATTCCTGCTGGATAGAATAATGACACATACATAGACTTAGTCCCTATATGTTGATTGACTAGTAATACAAAAAATTTGCATCCTTAAACATATTTGTTTTTTTTTGTATGAACTTAGTCTATGGCAGCCCTCAAAACAATACTCTACCAGGAGGAGCTCGGGAGGGGATGTAGGAGATTCTTCTCCTTCCCGGTCCCTGGAAACCACACGTTGTTATACAAAAGGCAGGACTGAGTTCATTGTTCGCTGCTGATGGGATCAGCCATGGCTTTCTAAGAGCTGCCATGCTGACGTATTTCCCTCCATTTACACTGGAAAGTCGGGCGCTGTTTGTAAGACAGGTTGAAAACAATTTATCTGGCATTTCAAAAAAGGTAGAAAATGAACCAACCTCCTGTATTCCCTTTCTCCCTCCTTCCCTCCCCACTTCTCCCTGCTTTTTGACAGTTTGCATGTAGGCAAAGAATATTACAGCTGTAGGAAGGCTAATTAAAACCAATTATAGCCTGGCCAACCTGTCACCACACTCAAATTACCAAAAGAACAAGGTAGCATACATATTTGGAAAACATTTTCTTCTGTAACACATATGCCTGATTTGGTCACATTTTATTTTGGGGATCTCAGTAAAATGATCACTTAGCTGCAAACACCAGTTATCCATTATCTCTTATGTGTACATTTTTTTCCTCTTCAGTAGGAAAATCTAAAAGGAAATGAGGAAGGCAAAAGGAGAAAATGGGAAGGTAAGTATTTTAGTTTCCTTGACTGCTCAAGCAAATAGCATGCAATGAGTTGGCTTAAACAACAGGAATTTACTAGCTCACGGTTTTGAGGCTACGAAAAGTCCAAAGCAAGGATAAGTAAGTCTGTGGTTTTAGATTAATTGGGGTAGCATAGTATTTTTTAGGGTTTACCTTTAATTGTTATTATTCTTTTTTTTTGGGGGGGGGGGGAGATTTTTAATTTCATGCTTCAGATTCTTATATGTACATTAAGTGTACACTACATAAGCTTATGTTTAGGAGATCAGTATTAAGACTTGGGGCAAAGTTACATCATCTGAACTTATTTGGAGAAATACAACCTAGCCATTCTGCTTGTAAATATTGAGAAGAGCTGCAAAGTTATTATTCTTTTTATCATGTTGCATGTATAGTCTCCAAACAGCTTAGCATGGTGCCGAGAGCCCTTGTTTTCTTATTGGAATGCATTTTTCATTTCTCTATCCCACAATCCCTCCAGATTTTCTCAAGACTATTTCATACAGAATCTCTTTATCAACCGGAAGAGCTCCATTTCATTCTTCTTGATGGCTACATGATATTCCACAGTATGGATGTACCACAGTGTATTCTACCATTCCCTCATTAACATTATTGTACACATATCTTTCTGCCCTTGTGATTCGAAAGAATTCCAGGAGCGGTGTTTTTTTTTGGCATAAAATATGTGAATTTGTAATTTTAATAGATGTTGTCAGCTTACTTACCAAAAAGAAACATTTCAAATTTAAAGGAACAATTTAATTAAGTACAATTTTCCTCACAATGTCACAAAAAATAGGTTTGATCATACACATGATAGCTCTTTTCAATGATCAATTTTATCAGGTATAAAATGAATTTAATCTCTATTTTCCTGAATATTAGAGAATTTGAGTATTTTTAAAACATTGTGGTTTTTTGCCACTTGGATTCACTTTTGAATGAAACACCTTTTCAAGTCCTTTGTCTATTTTTCTACTGAATTGTTTCTTTTTCTTGTCAATTTAAAAACATTCTTTGCATATGATAGATATTAACTCTGCATTACAATTTTTCCCAATAATTTTTTAATTGGCTCTCTATATTACCTTTTGACATATGAAATGTTAAAAAAATATTTTTACATACACAAATGCATCTGTTTCTTTTTTTCCTCTTTAAATATCTACTGGCTTTCCAATCTCAATTAAATAGGCTTCTCTGGTGCGTAATTTGACCATGTAATTTCCTAGGTAGTCTTGCAATATTTTTGTTTATTTTTTTAGTCAGTTTTTCTAGTTTCATGTTTAAGCAGATTACATTATCTCTACTGAATATATATTAAATCTTTATAAACACGAATAAAGAATATAAATCTTTATTCTCTATTCCTGTGCCAATGCCATACTGATTTGATTAAAGTGGCTTTATGATATGTTCTGATACTGGTTGGACCATTATTCTTTCAATTAAAAAAAAAAACAACATATTTTCTTGGCTATGTAGGGGCATTTAGTCTTCCAACTAAAATCTAAGATCATTTTATCCAATTAGAAAACCTCATTGAGATTCTATTAGGGATCGCATTGCATTCATATATAAATTTTAAGATACTGGTTTTAAAATATTAATCTTCCCATCCAAGGGCATGATGTCTTTTAATTTATTCAGATCTTGTTTTAAGTACTTCACTAATATTTTATTAGTTATTTATATGGATTCTATATCTTTTGGGTTAAATATATTCTAATGAGTTTTTGGAATGAATTTAATATTTTTTCCTAGTTTCATTTATTGCCACTCATTAATTGAAGAAGACTACTTTAAAGATAAGTATTTCTTTTATATCTATACTTTAGAAAAAATTTAAAATTAATTCCAGAAGCTTTTTTCTTTTCTTTTCTTTTTTTTTTTTTTCTTAACTGAAATATCTTAATTTTGCCCTCACACTTATGTTTGGCCTGGTGTAGAATCCTAGGTTAAAAATTACTTTTCTTCTTAACTTTGATGGTGTTTATTCCAGTTCTTCTAGTACTCAGTTTTGGTGGTGAACCTGATACAAGTGGTATTTTCATTTCTTCATGCTGACTTTTTATTCTCCTGAGAAAACTTTTAGGGTATTTCTCTTTATCTGTATATTTCTGGAATTTTACAGTGTTTGATTTTTGTTGGCCATTTTCTCATGTACTCTGCTGGAAACTCAGTGAGACATTTCAATTTAGAAATATCTCTTTTTCTTCAGCTCTGTAAATTTTCTTTTAAAAATATGTGTGTTCATTTCCTCCGTTTTTTTTTTCCCCTGTTCTCATTTTCTTGAGCTCTTCTTTGTCTAACATTGATTCTCCTTGTTTTGCTGTATCTCTAAATTTTTCTTTTACGTTTTCTGGAAACATGAATCTGGTCCTAGCTCCCCGGAGCCAAACACAGTCATAGTCAACTTGCATCTCTCATATATCAGAGGCAAGAAATACATGTTAATTGTAAGCCACCAAGATTTAGGGCTCGTTTGTTGTAAACCAAAAGCTTACTAAGACTATCTGTGTATTTCCTTGTCTTTCTGCAATACATACAGGTAGTCTGATTTACTTTAAAAATTTACTTTAAAAATTTTCAATCTATCTTTTTTTCTGGTTGCCCCATTTTTCATAATCTGTATTTTTATATATATTGGATGAAATATAGACTTCAGTTTCTCTAAGGATGCTAATTAGATTTTTAATTAAAAGCTCATCTCCTTTTTTTGAATTATAACTGCTTTGTCTGTGGTCATCAGCTCTGTCTATTTATAAATACACAGATAGGATTGAAAGAAAAAGAATTCAAGTAGCCAGAACATGGAAACCACAAGCATAAGAGAGTGAGTATTGCCATATCAGCACCAGAAAAAGTAGATATCAACCCAGAGGATTTCCAGAGATGCAGGGGATATTTCATAATGATAAAAGGGTTCATCTGGAGCTATAAGATATAGATTTATTTTACACTCTCCAGAAGTAGATGGATTCTGCTATTCCTAATCTGACCTTTCACTCTGGATGGAGCCCCACCACGGCTCCTGTTTTATGCAAGGGTCTTGGCTTCACATTTGGGCCCAAGGACCATTCTCTGGGGGAGCATCAGTCCAGGTTTCTTTAGGTTCTTGGCATTATCACTGGCCAGCAGGGCAGCCCCACCTTCTACATTTACTTACCTCATTCCACAGCATAGGCTAAGTTTTTGGGTCTTTGAGGAATTTGCTTGCTCTTTTGAGCTCAAAAACACATTTTAATCCATAACTGTAGTACTTTATTTAGCATCTATATAATTTTCAGTGGGGGAGATTTTCAGAATATTTAGTCCACTATACTGCCAAGAGGGTAAGTCCCATCTTGTCTTCCAAACTCCGGCTTCACCATTTACTACTGTGTGGCCTTGAGCAAATTAATCTCTATGACCCTGAACTTCTTCACATATAGAGGAGATATTAATATCTATCTCCTAGTTTTGTGTTTTGTGAGCTACTATAGTACATATAAAATATATTTAGCAAAGTGTCTGACACTTAATAAGAACCCTGTAAAAGGTAGCTCTTCTGTTTTCACTATGGCTAAAATTATTAGTAATAATGAAGGTTCAGTAAATACATCTTGAATGAAGTGGAATCATGGGATGCTCTGGTGCAGGAGTTGGCAAACAACTGCCTGTAGGCTGTCTACCTCTGTTTGTTTTGTTGGATTACAGCCACACTCATTTGTTTTTGTGTTGTCTATGGCAGTGTTGTCTGGTTGGGACAAAGACCAATGCAAAAAGTTTGCCTATACCTGTTCTAGTATATAGGAACAATGAATTTTCAAGACAGAGTTCAATGTTGCACCTCCTGAAGATTCACACGTACCTGCATTAGATTTCCTAATATACTGTGCAGCATTTATTTATTTTTTAAAATACCTTGCCACCTCCCCATTCACTCATTAGCTTTTTTAAAAGCTTGGAATGTGTTTATTTCACCCTATTTTAAGAAAAAAAAAATTGAAACCATATTAGATTACAGGAAATATAGTACATATCACAAAATCCATACAGCACCCCCATTTTCCCTTCACCCTGCTTCCCCTAATGTTAACATCTCATTTAACCACGGTATACTTGTCAAAATCTCATTAGCTTTTGAGCATTCCATTATCCTAAGTCCTATATGTCCCACTGATTCTCCAAATAAAACTCTTCCCTGCCATCCTTTTATTTCTTCTCTAGATTAACTCCTCTTGCTATATTTCTTCTTTAGGGGTGATCTCATTACTTTCATATCTTTTATCTCTTCTTTTTTATTTCATTTTTTTTGCTTCAAACAAAAATAAAAACCCCAAAATAAAATAACACTTATGTGTCCTATCAGCATTTTAATTGTGACAAATATTTTCTAAACTGGATGTCATTCTTGAATCTGTTGACCTCCTTTTCATTTTTATTGCCACTGCCTTAGCCTAAAGCTTTCTTTACTCATGCCTAGAGGTTTTCTCTGATTTGACTCTATCTTAAATTTTATCACCCAGAAGGTGTTCACTGTTCTCCAAACACCTCCTTTCCTTGTTTCTGTGCTTAGATCAGGAGGTTTGTCACCCTCTTTATTTCCCCACCCATCAGAATCCTCCTCTTATCTTTCAGATGTTTTTTTTTTTTTTAAAGATTTATTTATTTATTTCCTCCCCCCCCAGGTGTTTTTGCACTTGCTGTCTGCTCTCTGTGTCCATTCTCTGTGTGTTCTGTGTATGCTTGCCTTCTCTTTAGGTGGCACTGGGAACCAATCCTGGGACCTTCCGGAGTGGGAGAGAGGTGCTCAACCTCTTGCACCACCTCAGCTCCCTGGTCTGCTTCATCTCTTATTGTCTCTCCTCTGTGTCTCTTTTTGTTGTGTCATCTTGCTGCGTCAGCTCTCCACTTGGGCCAGCACTCCTGCACAGGCCAGTACTCCACATGGGCCAACTCTCTGCTTGGGGCAGCTTGCCTTCACCAGGAGGCCCAGGGAATTGAACCCTGGACCTTGTATATGGTAGACAGAAGCCCAATAGCTTGAGCCACATTTGCTTCCCATTATCTTTCAAAACTCAAATCAAATACATCCTTGCCTAACTTATTTCAGTCTCCCCAAGGAAGAATATTTCTTGCTTTCAAAAGCCTCCATTCTTCTGGTACATTAGAGTGCTGAACATCTTCTTAATAAATTGTATTTATTTATTTATTGTTTTGTGTTTAAATATTTGTCACTGCCACTAGATTATAAAACTACTCATGGATAAGTGTGGGGTCCCATTCTTCTTTGGGCTTAGTGCGGTGCCTGAAACAAAAACATGTCCAATAAAGGTTTGCTGAAAAAAGGAAAAAATTTAAATAGGTTCTAAATAATTTTAACCAAATAGTGAATAAAAGCTCAGGCATATTTTTGGGGGGGTTTATGACACAGAGAAACAACCACAACCCCCCACATAAGCACTTGAGACTCTTGGACAGGCTATAGTGATGCAAATAATCCTGAGCAAGTTGCTCTGTGAAAATTTCTTTTTTCTTAGAGATTGAGTAAGCCAAAGATGTTAATTGTGAAAATAGTACAGAAAAGTCATAATCTGTAGGATGATGGTTTGAGAACCTTGAACCTTGGCTAAACATTAATAGTTTATTCAGACAATTCTTCTTTACTCATCTGAGCAGTATAACAGCTTCATGATCAAAGACTCAGCTAATCATTGTTCCCTGAAGAGTACATGGCACTTGATGCATATCATATATCATCTTGATGAGGAAGGTGTCCATAAACACCATTTCACAGATGGTTCAATCTGATGCCCGCAAACATTGAAAAAAGTGGTTAGATCTTGTAGAGGGACTGTAAAAATGAAAGTTACACAAAAACTTATCTCCTGTTGGCTACTCTGGCTGTGACAATAACGGCACAGACTCTCTCAGGAAGGCTGGAGAAAAAATGGTAGAGAATATGGAAGTGGAGGGCAAGTGAGGACAACAAGAATAGAGCATCCATGCTCTAGGCTATCAGACTCCTGTGGTCCAGCCATGGCTCCTAGCCCAGGGTAGATTACGACTTTGAGTAAACTTCTTGGGGAAGGTAAGGTGGTAGAGCCCAGTGTGAAGCCTGGGTGTTTTAGAATGCTTGGATGGCCTGTTGGCTGGTATTTGGTTTGAGCCCACTGGAACTTATCTATCCCCAGAATGGACCACAGCTAAGAGGTGGCTGAGAAAGCCCAGGCCATAGCATGACCTGCAGGTCTGAAATGGGCCCCAGTGGCTGGGTTGGGGTGGAGAAGGGGAGGCTGAGGCAGGCATGCTCACTCCAGCCAAGAGGGCAGGGCCTTGAGGCAGGAGGGATGGAGAGATGGGACCAGGCACCATCTGGGGCAGGTGACTTGGCCTTCTACTGACTAAGAGCATCTGAATTTTCTCTGCTTAAGTCGTAGTTTGAAATATGTGCCCTGGGAAAAAAGTGTATTCTTAATCTTAATTCTATTCCTGTGGGTGTGGATCCATTGTAAATAGAACCTTGTGAAGATGTTATTTTCAGTTAAGGTGTAGCCAACTGAATCAGAATGTGTCTTAATCCTATTATTGGAGGCCTTAAAAAGAAAAGTCCACAGTGATGAGCTGGAAGCCAGAAGTCACCTGGACCTGGAAGAGAAATGAGAGGACATCGCCATATGCTGTGAGCCAGGGATTTAACTAAGGAATCTCAATGTTTGCGGCAATCCAGCATTGGAATGCTACTGACCTGGGGAAAAGGTAAACTTTCTAGCCTCTGAAACTGAGACAATACATTCCCATTGTTTAAGCCAACCCATTGTGTGGTATTTGTCATAGTGGCCTAGAAAACTGAGACAGTTTGTGGTACAGTTTTACAAACACATAAAAATGTGGAAACAGCATTGGAATTGAGTTCTGGGTTGAGGTGGGAAGAACTGTGAGGCAAGTGACAGCAAAATTTAGATAGCTTTGAAGAGACTGTTGGTCTCTTCAGCACTGACATTAAAGGTATTTCCATTGAGGTCTGTATTAGTTAGTTAAAGGAATGCTGATGCAAAATACCAGAAATCGGTTGACTTTTATAAAAGGTATTTATTTGGGGTAGAAGCTTACAGTTACCAGTCCATAAAGCATAAATTACTTCCCTCACCAAAGTCTACTGCCACATGTTGGAGCAGAATGGCTGCCGATGTCTATGAGGGTTCAGGCTTCCTGGGTTCCTCTCTTCCCAGGGCTTGCTTCAGGTGAATGGCTTGTTTCTCTTCCCAGGGCCTTTTCTCTTTCCTCATGACCAAGCTCTCTGTGTGCTTACTTCCCAGGGCTACAGTTCAAAAACTCCAACATCAAAAACTCTAACATCAAAAACTCCAACTCTGATCTTTGCCATGTCTTTTATCTGTGAGTCCCTACCCACCAAAGTCCTAATCATAATTTAATCAAATAAAAGTAAAACCTCTGAATCCAAAACACTCTAAGATGCCCAGAGGAAAGCACCAGTTTACAAACATAATCCAATATCTATTTTTGGAATTCATAAACAATGCCAAACTGCTACAAAGCCTTAGAAGGAAGTGATGAATATGCTGTTGGAAACTGGAGGAAAGGTTATTCTTGTTATAAAGTAGCATAAAACTTGGCTCCATTATGTCCTAGTGTTGGATTGAATATGGAAATTGTAAGCAATGGACTTAGATATTTAGTTGAGGGGATTTCCAAGTTAAGTTCTGAACGTGCATCCTTGTTTCTCCTTGCAGATTATAGTAAAATGCAAGAGGAAAAGAAAAATTGAGGACTGAACTCTTAAGCACAAAGAAATCATAAATTGGTGAGTTGGACAATTCTCAGCCTATCCAGAGGACAAAGCATTGATCCACAGATGACTCTCAGACCTTGGAATATAATGGAGTTTGCCCCGGTAGGTTTTGGTCTTGCTTGGGATTTGTAACCTCTGTTTTCCTTCCAATTTCTCCACTGGCATGAGAATGTCTTTCCCATCACTGTATTTTGGTAGCAGATAATTTTTTTTCCAGGTTTCAGAGTTCTACAGACAGAGAGGAATTTTGCCCAAGGATGGACCACGTCTGTAACTGATTTTGATGAGACTTTGGATTTGAAATTGTTCTAAAATGGCTTAAGGCTTTGGGATATTGTAATGAAATGAATGTATTTTGCATGTGGGAAGAACATGTCTTTTGGGGGTTGAGAGGTGGACTGTGATAAGTTGAATTATGTAGCCCAGGACAAAAGCATATTCTTAAACTTAATCCCATCCCTGTGGGTGTGAATACATTGTAAGTAGGACATTTTGAGTATATTTTTAGGTAAGCTGTGGCCAACTGAATCAGCATGGGTCTCAGTCATGTAACTAGAGGACTTCTAAAGAAAATGCCTTAGGGAGGAACTGGAAGCTAGTAGCTAGAAGTCAAGAGAACCTAGAAGAACAAAGAGAATTTATTGTCGTGTGATGCAAGACAGGCATTCAAGCCAAGGAACCTCAAGGATTCTGGCAAGCTAGCACCAGCCTAGCACCAGCCTCCTACCAATCCCAGGAGGAAGCAAGCCATTTAGCCTCAAAAACCAAGACAATAAATTCCCATTGTTTAAGCCAATCCATTATGTGGTATTTGTCGGAGCAGCTAGAAAACTGAGACAGTGTATAAGGATTTAGCCATATTGGATTAAGGCCCACCCTCATTCAGTTTGTCCAAAGCTTAACTGATAGCACCTTCAAAGAACCTATTTACAAATGGGTTCACACCCGTGGGACCAGGGGTCTGGACTTGAACAGATCTTTGTGAGGGACATGATTCAATCTACCACACTCAATAACAAAATATCCCCAAACTTCATGGCTTAAAACATCAAACATTTCCTATTTCAAAGTTTATGTGATTCAGGAATCTGGGCAAAGCTTAGCTGGGTGCTTCTGGCTCAAGAACTCTAATGAAGTCACAGTCAAATTGTAGACTAGGGGTGTGATCTCATCTGAAGCATCAACTGAGGAAATCTGCTTCCAAGTTCACTCAAATAGATGTGGACAAACCTTGATTGTTCACTCCATGGACCTCTTCACAGGGTTGCTTCATATTATGACTGCTAGTTTCCCACATGGTGAGCAATTCAAGAAAGAGTGAGAGAGAGTAACCCAAAGACAGAATCCACATGCATTTATAACCTAACCTGGAAGTGCCATCATATCTGTCATATAAGAGAATAGAATTACTTAAGGGTGAGACTAATAGGAGGTGGGGATCACTGGGGCTAATCTTGGCTGCCTATCACAGATATTTCTTAATTGTTTTTTTTTTTTTAATCATCAGACTACGTTTAATTTCTTTGGCTCAGGAGTGCTTGTGTTTAGACTCTTGCTGAATCGCTTCTGCAGACAACAGACAGAAATCTGTGCAATATAGCATCACATCTTACCCTGGACAAACCTCACAAATAGTATTTTTTTTCTCTGGTAGACCTGTAGATGATAAAGCATTCCGTTAGAATCATTAAAAAAGTTCATCATTACTAAAATAGTCTTTGGCAACATAAGAGGCCCAATAATATTTGCCTATTCATTATACACAATGAGGTGTGAAATAAACATTGTCCACGTATCCAATAGATATAATTATGAGCAAAATTTACACTAAGAGAATTGGTAATGTGGTATGGGTTAGGAGACCTGGGATCTAGTCCTTGCCCTAGCTGTGTGAACATGTTATCTGATCTTTCTTATTCTCAGTTTCCTTATCTTTAAAGTGAGACAGTTGAACAAGAGCAGAAGTTGCAAATTTAAAAGACTGTAGGGACCAGGCAGCTAACACAAGAGAGTGAAAAGATCAGGTAGAGTGATAGGACTATGACAACTGGAAAGTACATAGCCCATTTCAAGGAGGCAGCAGCCTATTATTGCCATGGGGAGATATCACACAGTGGTGCCAGGTTTTTGTCTTTTCAAAAGAAGTTGGAAATCCAGTTTTTGCAATGTTTTCCTGTTTTTAAAGTTCTGTATAGGACAAAGCAATATTTGTCCGTGACCTATATTTAGCCTGTGGATAGTCAGTTTGAAATCCTCGAATAACCATATCTTTAAGAAGCTTCCAGGTCAAAATTCATGTTTCTTTGTGAATCTCTGGACCTTTTTTGTCATGTGGTGTCTAGCTCCATGTTTTTCTTTTCCTTTCTCTTTAAAAAATTTTTCTTTTTATTGTGGTAACATACATACAACATATTCCCCACTTTAAAAAATTACGTCTCTGTTTTTCATTTAAAAATATAAACAAGAATACTGTAATGTAGAACATATTTTTTTTGCATAAATTGGAGAAAACACCTCTTTTACAGCATGATTGTTTTAGGTACATGTAAAAATATTCTTTGTCTTTCTCTGGGTGGATATTTTCCCAACATTCCTACTGCTTTATGAAGATACACATTTCTGCCCCCCAAAGAATCAATAAAGAATCATTAATGTGAAAGGCACGTCTTGTTTCATTTATATTTGACCCATAGTAGTGTTGGAAAAATGGAACAGGAATCACAAAAATGAGAAATTTAAATTAATCTTGATGGCATCTGATAGTGAGGCTTCCCCATCTCAGGTCAGTGATAGATAGCATCTATCTAATACTTGTTAAAATTAACTCATAAATTATAATCATAAAGATTTTTTATGAATAACCCCACACTGGGTCAATGTCAACAGAAGAATTTAAAAAAACACTTGAGGAGTCCTGATGAATGTGCTCATGGAATGGAATTAAGTGTGTGATTGTCAGGACCCAATTTTTACCTAATAAACATGCAAATGGCACTGATAATATTGACACAGAGAAGCTAAATGGAAATATTCCCTTTGATAAAATGTCATTTTGGAAGAATTAATTCAGAGATCATGAGTTTAAATATACAGAACAGACATGAAATGGAAAAATCTGGACCCTGTGAATTGTGGAAGTGATAATTGGAAGGGAACTATTTCTAGGAGGGTCTATGCAAAAAAAAAATTTTTTTTTTTCTTTTTAGGTTGGTTAGAAAAAAAGGGCTGCGATTGTATTAATTTCAGAGTAACTCTGGTCTACATCACTGATCTCAGGCTTCAAAGAAAGCATGTCTAATCCCATCATAGTACGCCACTATCTCTCCCTTTACTTCAGCAGTTGGGCCCTAATGACTAGCCATGCAGGGAAGACAGTACATGGTGTAGACCTAGCACTTTATACTCCAGGAATAGAGTTTGCTAATCATCCTCCTGGACTCTGGCCCCTGCCAAGCTGATTAGACAGAGTTGTTGGTTTGAGACTGTCTAGTAAAGAGATCTTCAGCGTGGGCTATGCACCGAGACCATCTGGGTTTGACACTCATTTAGATCACCTACTTGTTAGCTCTGACCTTGGGCAATTTGCTTAACATTTCTCTGCCTTGGCTTTCTCATCTGTCAAGTTGGGATAATCCTAGAACTACCTCATAGGGACTGAGGATTAAATTAGTTGCTGCATATGAAGTGCTTAGAAGACATAGTGTGCCTAACACACAGTATATGTTTCATCAATTTTAGCTGTTGCTGTTATTACTGCCTTTTCCGTAATGCCTTTGTCAGCCTCAGAGGACTTCTCCCCTTGCTTCCCAGCCATGCCACTATTTCTGCCATGGTACTTCTAGTTAGTTGGCTCACGTTTTCCTGGCTGGGCCTCTTCCAGTGCCACCTGTTACTTAAAAAATTTTTTTTATTAGAATTAAATTCATAGTAGCCAATTTCTGGTGCCAAACTCACTTCAAGGTGCTTAGGAGGGATTCTGTCTCCTCATTGTCTTCAAAATCATCAAAAATCATCAGATTTTCTTCCTGATGGAAAGTACTTGGAGCATATTTAATATATGCTATATCATTTTAGTTTCTTTGGCTCCTCAAGCAAATACCATGCAATGGGTTGATTTAAAAATGGGAATTTATTAGCTCATGGTTTTGAAGCTAGGAAAAAGTCCAAATCAAGGCATCATCAAGTCAATGCTTTCGTCCCAAAGACTTGCAGTCTGGGGCTGGTTGCTGGTGATGCTTGGTCCTTGGCTCCTTTGTCACATGACATTGCACATGGTAGCCTCTCCATTCTCTTCTTGTTTCTGTTAACCTTCAGCTTCTTGCTCCCTGTGGCTAGCTCTCTATCTGTTGGAATTACATTCTGCTGATGAAGGACTTCAGTAATAGGATTAAGACCTATTCTGACTGAGTTGGGCCACACCTTAACTGAATTAACCTCTTCAAAAGGCGCTACTTTTCATGGGTTCACACTCACAGGAATGGATTATGTTTAAGAACATGTTTTCTAGGGTACATAGCTCCAGAGCACCACAGATGGGTTCCTGGGTATGTTTCCAAGGAGCTCACCTCACAGAGAGCACTCTTGGTGGGCTACAAGATTCTGGTAATAAGGATACCACCATGGATGTAGGTCTTAGTACTGGAAACTTTATAGCAAGACTCAGTCCCTTTGTTTGAGGTTCGCAATAAGGGAACAACATTCCCTTCTTTACTGAGATTTAGCTCATGTTTTACCTTCCTCATAAAATGTTTCCAGAACCACCTTTCCCTCACAGAATTAACTATTCCCTGTGGTGGTGTCACTATATCCATGTTGATGCTTGCCCTAGGACCCACGCCATTTTATTTCAAATTTTTGTACCCGTGTCTGTTCTCTTCTTCTGTAAGCTCCTTGAAGGTAGGTATTTCCAGTGCTTCACACAGGCCTGGCATAGAAAAGACCATTGAACTAGGCTTCTTGAATGAGGAGAAAGAGCAAGTGAGCTGCCAGAAAGATGGCTCTGTTGGAGAGGGTCCTTGATGTGTAAACGTTCGTTTGTTCATTCAAACTGGAGAAGCTGCTGTTCAGGCAGCATTTCCTAAGGAAGGCAGACTTGAGCCATCTGTCTGGACATCAAGAGAGTGATTCCAAGAAAGGTTACTGTCACTTGGCCTTGGTACAGCTACCTTTAACAAAACCTGAATAGGGTTATCTAACTCAAGGCTTTAAGACATCTAAAAGATTTTTTGTGGAACAAACTTGAGGCTGTTATTAATATTCAAACCACAAGATCATGCACATAAACACACACACTCAAAAAATAATGTGCAGTCATTGTAAGCAGCAAAAGTATCAGGGTTTTGTATTAATTACCCGACTCTTTTAAGGGTTTTTTGGATTCCTTAACCAGAAATGAATATGGTAGTGCTTGTTCTGCAATTAGTAAGGTCTTCTTGGCTTTTGGAACCCTCAGTTTTAAGTCTTTGACCCATTTGGTATCCTTCTGTATTTTGTGCTGGCCCTCTGATCTGGGATCTTCCTTGTGTTGGAGCTAATATCGCCAATGTGGGGATATCTCAGCCATTCAGTCAATAATGCTCAGAGGTAAATTTGTCTAGATCTTTTGATTTGATTATACTAAGTTTAGCAACCACACTTCAATGGTCATTAACACTTCTATACCCAATTGTTACACAATTAAGTTTTAAAAAGTTAGGGAACTGTAACTCTTTCTAATGTCTTTAAATGTCCTAAAATGTTCACAGCCTAAAAATACCTTCTGCAGTGGTTGTGATTTCAATTGGGGAAAAAAAAGTCTTCCAGATTGACTGACTGCAAGATTTTCCCCATAATTCAAATACCTTCTTTCCACTATATTTTCTGTCTACCAATTCAAATGTCCCCTGATCACAGTAGCTGAGGTCAAAGCCATTAGCTAAGGTGTCTGTTATAATATTCTGGCTGAAGATAACATAGTTGGAACTTTGTGAATTGTGTTTCATGCCAGCCACATGTGGTAACATGATTTTAGTCTATACTTGGTGTCAAACCAGGCAACTATCCAATGAAAGCTTTAACTATTTGAATGGAGCAGGAATATTAAGAGAAGAAAATGGAAAGGCAGGAAGGTACTATAGAATGAGCCTGGATTTGGAGTCAGATAGATCTGGCTTTGAATGACAGGCCCACATTTCCAAGCCATTGGATACTGGGAGAGTAACTCAAGCCTCATTTTCTCATCAGTGAGGGGTGATTAATAAACAGTGCCTACCTCATAGGGTTGTGAGTATTAAATGATATTATATAAATTCTTAATAATTGTGAGCTTAAAAATAAAACCCAGTCAATCATTGATGCCTTTGTCTGAATTTGATCATCAGATCACTTCAATTCTGAGAGCAAGCTAGAAGTAGATTTGAATACAGAGGCAAGTGAATCCAAAATGCAAAAAGGAAGCTATAACATATCAATAATAATCATTTCAAAATAAAAGTGATAATAATCTTAAAAAAAAGAAAAAGAAAAAAAGAGGCAACTGGGGAGAAAGCTCCCAGGGTCCCTTCAGTAAGATTGAAGGGCAGAAGGGACTTTAGGACAGGGAGCGCCTTGAAAGAAAGAAAGAAAATAAGGGGACTTTGCTACTCTGTGAGAAACTGAGTGTTAGGGTATTTACTCATACTTTCTCATTCCATTTTTACAAACTTTTGCCTGCTATGCATTCAGGCCACTGTACAAATGAGAAAATTAGGGCCCCCCTCAGAGAGAGGAAATGACTTGGGGATTATGTGTCAGTGAAATGACAAACCTGGAATGACTGTGAATAGGTAATGACTCCAGAGTTCATGGGCTGAGTTACAGTCCCTGCCCTGGTTGGGAAATGAGGGGAGGGATGCGGCAGGGTTAGGGGTTTAGTTAATACCAGCTTAATTCTCATTGTTAAAGAGAAAATAATCCATATGTAGTGAGGTGAGAGTATTTGTCCCCAAGAAAAAGAGTCCAGAGAAAAATACCTGTGAACTTTCCAGGTGGTTGAAATAGATGATTTCTTAGAAGATATAAGAAACACTGTTCCATTGGCTTCTAGGTTTTTTTAAAATTTTAAGTTGGCCAAAAGAAAATGTCAAGTCAAGATGTAATGGGCACATGGCCCTTTTAAAATAGCTTGGAGCCAGGTCCACCACCTACCAGAATGCCATTGGAATCCATGAGTCCCCATTCCGTGCCAAGTGCTGCACTAAGCCCTGGAAACACCCGGGTGGACAAGGTAGCATGGTCTTTGCCCCCGTGAAACTTTCATTCCAGATGGGAAGACAGACCCTAAATAATTGCATAGATAACTCTATAATTATAATAATGAGTAGAGCTATAATAATGAGTAGAGTAAAGAGTATTAAGGTAATTATAACAAGAGGGATCACCTACATGGAAGTGGGTTGGGAATTGTTGTAAAAAGCTGTCCCAGGGCTGAAACATTTCCTCTGAGCCCTGGAAGATGAGTAGAATTTAGCCAGCTAAAGAGGAAGGAGATCTCCAGGTAGAGCAGATACTTGTTTATCTGACATATTGATGCCCAATTTTTAAAAAACACCTGCTTATGCTTTGATTTTGGTACCATTTTCCACTCTGGGAATATTCCATTTCTGTTAGGAAGTAATTGGCTTGGGCTTTAATCAGTGACTATCCTTTGCCTCTTTCACTGGCTTTGGAACTGTTTCACAGCTTCTTCTATATTGACTTTTGTGTGCCTCTTGGTTCTTGTTTCTCTTTCCTTGCCTTGTGCTTGCACATTGCAATTGAAGGGAAAGAGGTTTTCATTTTAGAAAATGCTAGTTGCCTTGAAGAGCAGTTCCCTGAGATGCAGAGCAAATTGAAATTGCATCTTCTATTTGATATGACTACTTATGAACATAAGAAAATGGCATCCATTTATTAAGGAAGTCATGTGCAAATGCAGGGCATGTTTGCAAAGGCTTATTATAGTACAAGAGGCAATTGCTGCTTTGTTTATTTGGTTTGTGGTTAAGTCATTACAATGCTTCTCTTCTAGGAAAACAAATGTATATAGACTGAGATGTCTCTGGCAGCATAAATGCTTCCATTTTATTTAAAGGGAATCCAGATTAAAAAAAAAAAAACATTTCTGTAGTGGACATTGCTTATTTTGAGCTGTCTAGCACCCATGTGCCCTACTCTTGGAAACTTCATTCCAATATTCTTTGTAGTATTGTATTAATTAAAGTGATGCTGACAGTTGTAATAAATAAATCTTAAATTTTCAATGCCTAAACATCATAGTCTAATGTGGGTGTTCATGGCTTTGATTTAGTCAGGGATCCTGCTGCTTCCATCTTTTTGGTTCTGACCTCTAAATTTTCATTCCTTTCCATTTAGCTGGCAGATGTGGCAGGTTCCATGGGCCATGCTTTCCTGCTATCGGCCAGAACTAACCACACCTAACTGCAAGAGATGAGAAATGCATTCTAGTTGCCTGCTTGGGAGGAAAAGTGACTAGCAGTCTGTGCTAAATATTTCTTCCCCATGGTTCAGAGGACACTGACTCCATCCAAAAGATGAAGCACATGGCTCAGCCTTCAACTCACTTCCTTATCTCCAATCTCTAGTCTGTGGAGATTGGCTCAGGCATGGGCACATGAGCTAAGCTAGTCCAATCAAGCTGGAACTCCAAGCTCTTATTGGGTGGTTGGGTGGCATGATCTTTCCCACTGGAGATAAACAAGGAAACATGTAGTTCTGTGGTGGCCATCTTGAGATGGGAGGTGGAGTGGGGGGGATGCCTCAGAGTTGAAGCCAACATATAGAAGTGGGCCAAGAAACTGAGACAGAGAAACCAAGTTCTGGTCATTGGTTTAGTTGTTGGATTAAGTTTTTCCAGAAGCTATGTCTAATTTCCCAGTCAAAGGAGACAGTAGCTCCCTTTTATAGTTTAATTCAGTTTGAGTTAGAGTGTTTCTTGAAACTTTGCAGTCTTGCAGATGGCATCATAAGTGTTGCAATTACCTAGAGATTTTAGGAATATATACTACTTTTGTGGCTTTATTCTATTCAGGATTTAATTGGAGAAATGAGACGTTTCTTAATCTAAGATTCTATAATTACATCTAGTTAGGCACTTGCTAGTTCAACAAAGGCTTTCAATCACACACTTTTCATGCTGTTTCCTTCTATCTGTGGCAGGCTCCACTATAAACACTGAGTTACCCACTAGTCATCTCTTTTACTTACCCCTTACTGGTGATATTGGTCATTTCAGTGGTTATACAGTTTAAACCAATATCATTAATCTTTGACTGTGAATACATTGGGTTTCAAATAAAAGCCAGGGATCAAACTTCTCCTCATGGTTACACAGGTGGGTGATAGCATTCAACAATTTCATTCTGCACTTCCTGAGAGCTAACAGTTAGTGCAATGGTGTTTCCAGGTCTGTTTATAAAAGTGTGGTAAACACGGAACTCCAAAATATATAATGTCATGGTAACAAAGGGGGTTTTCAGGATTTTCTTGGAACTGAAGAGTTACAAACAAGCTCAGAGGAGGCATAGAATATAGATTCAACTGTAACAAAGTAGAAGGACTTCAACAAAGCAAAAGCTTATTCCTCTTTCACAGAGATAGCTGGTATTATGACCCTGCTCTGAGAATTATTCAGGGACCCAGGCTTCTTCTGTTTGGTTGCTCTTGTATTACTGTGCTGACACCCTTGATCACATGGTCCAAGATGGTGCACCGCCATGTCTGAATGTTAGCGAGGGTGAAGATGGAGAGGGGGAGTGGAGGGAGTATTAGTCAGAGTAAGCTAG
Organism: Tolypeutes matacus; assembly: GCA_026826555.1. Taxonomy (NCBI): domain Eukaryota; kingdom Metazoa; phylum Chordata; class Mammalia; order Cingulata; family Chlamyphoridae; genus Tolypeutes; species Tolypeutes matacus. Next base: position 12,934,738 of record JAKSZT010052319.1, on the reverse strand, counting down.
GTTGTGCTATAGTAATAATAATCACTGAAATATCAGTGGCTTACTTCTTGCTCATGTTACCTATTTACCCTGGGTCACTGGAGCTTCTGCTTCATGTTCCTCTTGCTCAGGGAAACCAGCTCATAGAGATGTCACCATCTGGAACATTGCTGGGACCTGTGGCAGAGGGAGGGCAAGCTGGAGGGTCTTGTACTAGAAGGTAAATGCCTCTGCCCACCTCCTATTGGCCAGAACTGGTCATACGGCCAGACGTAACTTAGAAATCAGGAAGTGCAATCCTATAGTGGAATGTGAGTGAATAGCTCTCGTGACTATCAAGGAGGGTATTATCCTCCAAAGCATGACCTGAAAGTTGCATGTATTAGTATTTCTCATATCCTGTTACTCAGAACCCAAGCACATGGCCACATCTAACCACAAAGGAGGCTGGGAGATGTGACCTTTATTCTGGAAAGTTATATGTCCAGCTATAATTGGATTCCATTACTATATAATAATAAGTCATTGGTGTTGGGGTAGTCTCTGACACACTCATGTCAGTGGAACTGTAGGTGAGAACACTGCAGGGCTTAGGTATCTCTGAAGAACCCATAAAGCACCTGTTGGAGAATGAATCAGCTTTTGGAATCTGCAAAACACAGAGCTTCTCAGTGCGAGGTTCTAACTCTGCCAATACAGTGAGAACCTTCTATCCTTTATCTCTTTTCCTTCCTCAGATGTAACTATGGAGAGCCATTGGCAGTCAAATGAGTGGCCAGAGGATGAGGGGTAGGGTAAAGCAGAATCTAACCTTGCCCTACTCTCCAGTGCTCTAATTGGAGGAGAGTTTGGAGTTTTAATATTATACTGGACAAAGCCTTTTATTACCTGACTATAACCAGGGGATGTTTTTTTACCCTGTGTTACAGTTTCTTATCCATTCCTATCCATTCTCTCCTCCCTGCTTAATAACAGACCTGGCTTTTCAGCTAGGCACATAGTACACTAGCTAAAAACCTGCCCCACACAGCCTTCTTTGCAACTAGGTTTGGCCACTTGGCTAAGTTCTAGACAATAAAATGTACAGTAGTGTTTTGTTGTACTTCTGGTAAGTCCCCTTAAAATTAAAAGATATCCCTTTCCTCTCTGTTTCCTCTACACTATTCCTTGGAATGTGGGTATGGCAGCTGGTTCTTTTGTAGCCATTTTTGACCATGAAAACAGGGGCCACACACGAGGTTTGGGGAAGCAGTGAGCAATAATGTGGGACTGCAATACCAGCCCTGGACTTTCTACCCCAAGACCAGTTTTATACGAAGTATAAATAAGCTTCTCTTTTGTTTAAGTCACTCATTTAGGGACATTCTGTTTCTCTTAATAAAACCTAATTCTAACTAATAAAAACATCTGGCCAATATTACCTGGAGCAGGGAGAAGAATGTGTACCTGGGAAAGATTTGGGGTTGCAGTAGTGAGAAAGAAAAACTTGATTTCAGTTTCAATAAACCACTTACAAAACAAAGCCACAGCTGAGCAAGGTCTCCTACAAAACCAAAGGAAGAGGAGGGGACTGTGTTAGCTCAGATCCTCAGCGAAGCAGACATTGAGAGAATTAAATGTGCAAGGATTTTATTAGGGAAAACACCTGAGTGAGAGAAACCACTGAAGGTGCCTGGTAAGGCTGGGAGAGCTATCAGATAGCCATGTAGCTCTGACGCTGAGTGAAGAGACAGGGAAAGGATGTAGGATGGAAGCATCCCACACTGCCATGCAGTCAAGGGCAGGTTGGACAAAGCTGTCAGTGTGTCCTGGAGGTAAAGATGACTCTTGGAGGATTCCCGTGGCTCCCAGGGATGGGTCTGTCTTAGTATCCTTGCCACACTCAGTTATTAGTGTGAATTTCAGAGCTTAACAGCTGTGCCTCCCTAAACTGGGAGGTCTGTGAAGTGTGTTCTCATAGTCACTGTGGAAGCCACGAGCAATAGGTGCTTGGATATTCACAGTGCACTGCTGAGCATGAGGAACGGACTCACGGCTAAGTGGCTGGATTGGATGCCTGCATTCAATAAGACCACAGGCTGCCACCAGAGTTTCCTGCAGGAGGGTGAGAAAGTACATGAATAATGTCAGGTGAAGTACAACCTGGAAGAAGATGCCAAATGACTTTGACGTTGATGAAAACTTGGACTACTGTAAGCAGAGGTCAGACAGCACCAACATCAGCCTCAATGCCACAAGTGTCACTGAAATCAAGGTTTCCACATTGATTTTCACATAAGACATCCAAACCATCACTGAACTGTCCAAGATTTTCATCATACAAGAATTCCACAACGGTGCAGGTGAGATCACTTTAAAAGTCATTGTGATGGTTTCTTAAAGTGTTGCATGTATAACAGTGGTGATATATTATATTAAGGGATTCATAGAAAAATTATTTTAATATTTATACATTTATTTTTAGGTGGATAGTGACACCATATTTCCAATTACATGGTGATTTAAAGTTTTTATTTAAACTTATTGTATTGGTCAAGGTTCTCCAGAGAAACAGAGCAAACAGGATGTATGTGTATATATTAAATGATTTGTTTTAAAGCATTGGCTTATGCGATTGTGGGGGCTGGAAAGACTCAGATCTGTAGGCAGGCCAGCAGGCTGGAAATTCTAGTAAGAGTAGATGTTGATGTTTTGAGTCTACGTTTTTTCTTCTTTCTGAAACTGTTCTTTTCTTTTAAGGCCTCAACTGATTGGATCAGGCCCACCCACATTATTGAGGGAAAGATGTCAACTCATTGTAGATGCTAATCCCATCTACAAAATACCCCTACAACAACATCTAGGCTAGTGCTTGACCACACAGCCAGACATCACAGCCTAGCCAAGTTGACATGTAACATTAATCATCACACTTGGGTAAGAAAAAAGATGCAATTTAAACAAAAATTTTAAATAAATGCAGATGGCATGGGGATATGGAAAACAATTGTGAAGTGAGGAGCTTATCTCCCCAGCTCACATAGCTGGCAAAACTCAGGACCAGAGTGAGAACCAAGACTGTCAGACTCTTTTTTTAGGCATTTGGGGGCTTGCTGAGAATGACTGGCTTCCAAAGAAGGAAAGCTGAGTCCAGCATCAACCAGGTGACATGGTTTTCCCGGAGTCAGGTCCACTGTGGAGTAATATTAAAGAGGTACCAATAGCACATCTTCACAGCTTTTCAGCTTTAATTTCCTCAGCTATGAATGGAGCCATTAATGCTGTCTGATATGCATATTCTGGGTATAAATGAGATAACACATCAAAAAAGCCTGGAAAGAACATAGCCCCAAATAATTCAAAACACTAGGGGACTCTGTGTGTGGGTGTGTGCATGCACATGTGTTTGGAATGTTGAACATCAAGGTTGCTTTTATTAAATGGGCCATGGTTGGGGCCTGAAAATCTCTTCATCACTCAAGGATTTCTGTTCAGTGACGTTTGTTGGATAGAATTGGACCCGTTGTAGGAATCATGCCTTCCATCTAAGGACACTGTTTGGACAACTAATTGGCTCCCGTGCTTCTAAGCAACCAGGACTAGGGAGAGGGTCAAACAACTCTTCAAGCTGTTTCCAGGCAGCATCTGTTACTGGGTCCTACAGGAAGCTGTGTTCATTCCTTCCAAAGAAAAGGAAAGGCAGACAGGCTTAGGAAGGCCAGGGAGGAAAATGAAGCTATTGAAATAATTCAGAGATGGATGGTTTGGATTTTTATTTTGAATGGGAACATTTTGAGGTACCATGGTGGAGTCAGGATATTAAGGTTTGAGCCTTTAATTTGACTCATCTTTGGACTTCAGTGTGCTTTAATAATTTGTCTAAGCCTCAGTTTTCTCATCTGTAAAATGGAGATAACCCTGACTCCAGCTGACTTCCTAGAATGAGTCTGGGGCTGGAATGTGTTATGCTTGTGAAGATGGTTTTTACGCACTAAGAACTGCACAAATACAAAGCCTGGTTGCTGTGACCTTTTAAAGTGGTGGTTCGATTCAGTCGCATTTGTAGCATTCAGCATCTGTAGAAACAAAACACACCTAATTTTCAATAGTAGCAAGAAATGACCTCTCTGGTCACCAGTGCTGCCCGATTCTTTGATCATTTTATGCCTATTTCCTCTAGCTCTGTAGAGAGTGGAGATAGAAATGTTATGTTGTGAGTTAACTAGAAAGGACAAGAAAGATGGGAAAGAACCATTGACTGATTGATTTGTACATTTACCCTTTATCGAGGGTCTGCTAGCTGTGTCAGGAGCTGGGAATACAAAAATGGCATAGGACACAATTTTGATCTTGATCCCAAGGAGTACTAAATATATCCTAAGGGTCAGATGTGGGGGATTCAGGAAAACTTCCTGCAAGGGATTACTCCTGAGTCTTGAAACTAGAGCAGGAAATACCCTGGTAAAAGGATCTTGGGTAGGTGGGGAAAAGGGTATTCGGGGTAGAGGGGCTACCACGAGCAAGGTTACAGAGATGAGAAATACCACACAGGGCAGTATGATACTGTGAGCAGCCTGATGCTCTCGGCATGTAAGGGTGTGTGTGTGTGTGTGTGTGTGTAGGGGTGGGTGGAAGGAGGAGGGGAATATGAAGATTTTCTTCTGAATGCAAACATTGAAGGGTTTTAAGCAGATGGTGGCTGGGGTGGGATGGATTGTTGGCAGCAATGTCAGAAGAAATACTATTGTAGTAACTTATGTGTGAGATGATGAGAATCTGAGCTATGGCTCTGATAGTTGGGATTTAATAACCATAAAAAATGGACTCGAAGTATTTTAGGTGGACAATCAATGGCAGTGGAAGAGAAGTGTTCCCCCTGAGTACTAACTTGGGCAATGAGGTTGATGGTTTTGCCACTAACTGACATGGAGAAGGCAGGAAGTGATTTCGATTTAGGGGGAAAACAGTAAATTAAATTCTGGGTTTATTGACTTAGGAGAGATTGTGCGTCACTAGGTGGAATGGCTGCAGGCATTGAAAGCCAGATAGCTCCCAGTAATAGGAAGCTTGTGCACTGCCAGAGTTTCCTGGGCATGCCCGGGGTTGATGGGATGCAGTCAGGGATAAGTTAGTGGATACTAAGTGGGAAACTTCCCTTCTTTGGAGCAGACACTGCTCCTTATGTTCCATGGCAGTTGTAGTCTAGATAAAGTCTTTTCACAAACTTTCCACCTTAAATCTAGGTAGTAGGATTCAGGCTCTCCTGAATGAAAAGTGAAGAATCAAATCTGAGATTCTGCTTCATAGTAGAAAAGAGCCCTGGGAAGAGTTGGGTGTCTTGGGTTTGAGTCCTTGCTCTGTCTCCATCTAGGTAAGTTGGTTCACTTCTCTGGGCCTCTCCTTCCTTATCTTTTAGAGGATGAAATTGGACTTGTTGGCCTCCAAGTTCAAGTGTTGAGATTCTGTGAACTATCTAAACTGTGTTTCTATTTTATGATGCTGACTTTTAACTCTGAAATTAGTAAAATATTAAGCAATAGTCAATCTTAAATTTAATAAATTAAAGCTGCAAAATCTAAATTACTGAGTTCCTAGAAGCTGGTCATAAATCTATACCCAGTTACCCCTCTGCTCCCTGGATTTCCATTAACCCAGAGCTTTATTAACCTGCCCCACACACTGCCCAGCGTAATCTCAGAGTGGGGCTTTAAGTTAATGCCCTCACTATGCTGATGATTGATATTCAGAGAGGTCGCCTTTAGGCTGTGTAAGAATCCAAAGTCATCAAAGAGAGGAAATTATGTCCAGCCTAGTTTCAAAGGTGAACTGTACTGCTTTCACATGATTTGAAAGTCATTAATCTATGTGTGGTATATACCAGGGCTCCCTGACCTTTTTGTGGTGAGAAATTTTTAATTTCCGTGAGACAGATTCTTTGATTAACCAGAACTTCCTTTCTCCCCCCAACTATATTAGATAAGAATGTTTCATATTTACTTATGAGATCGCTGGTAGTCAGATTAATTTTATGCTCATTTGATGTTAAAGAAAAGTGAAGATGTGTCTAATCTTTGAGGTATAGTGGGAAGACCTCTGGATTAAAAGTCTGGAGACCCAAGTTTAAGTTCTAGTTCTGTGGCTAATGAACTGTGTGACCTAGGGCAAACCACTTCACTCTCTGGGCCTCAATTTTACCAGTGCAGCAGTAGGTAATCTTCAAAGTCCTTGTGGTTCTGAACTGGCTTAGCTATCTAGCATCCAAATGCATCAATTAAATACAACATTAATTGGCCACATCGTATATAGTATTTTGCATTCAGGATCTCATTGAATCAACATCATTTTAGCCTCAGTTTATAATTAAGGAAACTGAGACATGTGAATATCTTGTAAATGGAAAAGCCAGATCTTGAATTTCAGTATTTGCTTTTCGAGCCCAATGTCCTTTCCTCGACATGCTATTTTTGAAAGCAGGGCAGGGAGATGGCTGGGAGAGCAAACTGACTGCTCGAAGGAACAGAGGCTTCGTCCATCATTGTGTCTCGAGAGGATGATATAGATTCAGTGTCTTTCTCACTTTAAGAAATGTTCCGCATTGCTTTTCCGTGGCTTTTGATTGTGGCTTTCAATCTTTCTTGGATCAGATCTTGTCTCTTGGCAGTTGCGATACTGTAATATGAGGATCAGATCTGCCTGCCTGTCTCAATAGCTGGCAATTTATCTCTGGGTATTTTTAGGTGCTTCAGATAAAGGTAATATAATGAAAGAATGAATTTCCTTCTGACACTTTCTGCTATTTGTATAAAAGAATGAAAATCTCCTTTAAAGATATTACATTTTAAAGTAACCTTGCTCAAAGTGTGTTCTCTGGATTTAACTCAGTGTTACATGACTATAAAAACGGTTTTGTGGTAAAATGAATTTAGGAAATCCTTCTCAATATAGTGGGAATTCTTAGAGCCTTTGAACAATAATGTTAGAAGTGAATGTGAAGAAGGGAGAAAGCATATCTTGCTTTCCTCAATCATAGTTAACTACAGAATCTTAGTGCTTTAAAGCATTGGGTGCCAGCAGAGAGAGTGACTATCACTGATTAAATACCTACTATGTGCCAAGCATTTTTGCAAATGTTATTTACTTTTTTTCAACTCTGTGGGGTGGTCTTTTGATCCATATTTATATGATGAAGACTTGAAGGCTCAGAGAGGTTAAGAAACAGTTTGGATTCAAACCCACATCTAAGTGTCAAGTCCGTTTGTTCCTCTGCACCTCACTGTGTGTAACCATCAGTCCAAAAGCTTGGGCTAAGCTTGCCGTGTTCCCTGGTGAGGATCATTCTACCTGGACTGAGACCTGTGCAGAACCAGCCCAAAGCAACATGGTGGCCTATCTCCAATGACATCGGTCCCCTCCATTGATTTTTTCCTTCCTCTCTTGGGATTTTTGCTGTGGTGTCCTTAATCTTCTCGTAAAAGGGTTATTTCTGGGTTTGTGAACAAGGTTGATCCTGAAGGGCCCCTGTTTTTGGGGAGTCAGGGCTCATGTTTACTTGATTAAATTATGATTAAGACCTTGATTGGGCCATGTCAGTAGGATGTTGAGTCCCCGCCCCCTTCTTGGGCACAGACTCACAGAGAAAATGACAGGGCAGAGCAGTTAGTTGGAGTTTTGATGCTGGAGTTTTGGATGCTGGAACCCTGGGAAACAAACACACAGGAGAAGAACACAGAGGAATAGAGATAGCTCCATAGACATGGCAGAGGGCCCAGGAAGAGAGAGACCCTGATAGTCTACAGCTGACCTTGTGGGAAGACCAGAGCTCCTGAGCTAGGAGAGAAACAAGCCCTGGGAGAGAGATGAGACTTATCCCAGCCTACAGCTGATTGGAAGAAGCTGGGACCACGGAGCCTTAAGAGGAGGAGGAAGGCAGAACCCTTGCAGAGACGGGCAGCCATCTTGCTCCAACACGTGGCAACAGACTTTGGTGAGGGAAGTAACTTACACTTTAAGGCCTGGTAACTGTAAGCTTCTGTGCAAATAAATACTCTTTATAAAACCCAACAGATTTCTGGTATTTTGCACCAGCACCCCTTTGGCTGGCTAATACACCTTTGGAGAACTTCTCAGCAGGGAGGAAGAAGTATGGCAAGTTTCTTAGGAAGTTGCTATTAATGCCTTCATCTTGGAGGCATTTCCATGACATCTGATTTATGTGGAGTGTCTTGTTATGCTGTTCGTTTGTGACAGAGTTAGTGGGGCTGTCTGGAAAGAAGAGGAGGCATTAGACTCCTGCAGCACTCAGCATGAATTCCAGCTCTAGCACTTATTTGCTTGAGGTCTTGGATGTGTTTCTCTAAGTCTCTGACCCTCAGTTTTCTCATCTGTCTTGCAAGGTAATTGGAGGATTAAATGGAGACAATATAGACATGGTCTCTAGCATATGGTAGGAGTTCAATGGATGGTAATTTGAGTAAAAAATAAGACACTGGAAGGAGATTCAAAGGCAGCACACCAACCCTTTATTGTCAGCCTTTCTATTTTAGCCATTCTACTGTGTGTGTAGAGACATTGCATTGCAGTTTTAATTTGATTTCACTAATGAATTATGACATTAAGCATCTTTTTATGTGCTTATTGGCAATGTGTACATCTTCTTTCATGAAGGGTCTCTTCAAATCTTTTGTTTATATTTTTACAGGGTTGTTTGTCTTCTTAAGATTTCCTTAGTATGTTCCAGAAACAAGATATCTTTAGAGTTCTAAATACATTCTGGAAACAAATCTTTTGCCAGATATATGTACTTCAGATATTTTCTACCAATCTCTAACTTACTTTTTATGTTCTTGATGATGTTTTCTGAAGAACCAATTTTTTAATGTTAATGATGTTTAATTTATTGGTTTTTTTTTTTTTGTTTGTTTTTTGGTTCATGCTTTTATATGCCCTGCTTAAAAATTCTTTGGCTACTCCAAGGTTACAGATGTTTTCTCCTAGAAGCTTTATAGTTTTAGCTTTTACTTTTTAGGTCTGTGATCTATTTTGAGTTAATTTTTGTATGTGGTATGAGGTAAGGATGGCATTTCACTTTTGTCCAGATGGATATCCAGTCTTTCCATTACCATTTGTTTAAAGGACTATCCTTTCATAATGAAAATACCTTGACATCTTTGTTGAACATCAATTGACTACATAGGTGTGTATTTATTTCTGGACTTTATTCTTTTTCATTGATCTATATGTTTATTTTTTATGCCAATTTCACATTGTCTTGATTATTGTAGCTTTATAATAAATCCTGAAACCAGGTAGACTAAGCCCTTCAACTTTGTTCTTTTTCTTCAAAAATGTTTTGCCTATTCTAGGTTCTTCATAATTCCACATAATTTTTAGAAGTAACTTGTCAATTTCTATAAAAAAAATCTTGCTGTGATTTTGATTGGTATTTCCTGAATCTATGTATCAACTGGGGAAAACTGGTATCCTAACAATATTGAGTCTTCTAACTCAGGAACATGGAATATCTCTGTTTTTAATGTTTTCTTTTAATTTATCTAAGCAGGGTTTTATGGATTTCAGAATATAGGTCTGTAGCCTTCTGGCAATTTGATGTAATTATGAATTCCAAAAATATAATTGGATCATGCTTGTAAACTGATCTGTTAATCTGGGCATGATTAAGTTATGATTAGGGCGTTGACCGGGCCATGTCAGTAGGGCATTGAGCCCCACCCCTTGGTGGGTGGGGAATCAAATATAAAAGGCAAGGCAAAGGACAGAGGCAGCAGTTTTTGAAATGCAGTTTTGATGTTGGAGTTTGGATGATAGAGAGAAGGCCCCAGGAGAAGAGGAGTAAGCCATTTGCCTGATAGTCTGCAGCTGACCTTGTGAAGGAAACAGGAGCTAAGCCTGGAGAGAAACACAGCCCTGGGAAGAGAGGAACCCCAGAAGCCTGAACCCTGGCAGACGGCAGCTGTCTTGCTCCAACACATGGCAATGGGCTTTGGTGAGAGAAGAAACTTAACGCTTTATGGCCTGGTATCTGTGGACTTCTACCCCAAATAAATACCCTTTATAAAGACCAACCCATTTTTGGTATTTCACATTAGCACCTCTTTGGCTGACTAATACAAGGTCTCACACATATTTTGATAAATTTTGTCCCTAAATATTTCACATTTTTAAGGCTAACATGAGTGTTTTAAATTTTCAATCCCCAATTGTTTGTTACAAGTAAATAAAAATGATTAATTTTTGTATAATAACCTTGTATCCTGTGACTTTGCTAAACTCCTGTAGTGTATATTCCTTAGGATTTGCCACCTATGTAATCATTTTGTCTTCGAATAAGAGAATTTTATTTCTTCCCTTCCAAAATGTTTATCCTTTCTTTCTTTTTTATTTTAGCTAAGAATCAGGGAGACCATGGTGCTGAATTCTAGAGCTCATTTTCTATATAACTCCCTCCTCTTTGGAATTCTGTCCTGCAACAATCGTCTACAACAGGCTTCCTGAATACCGGGAGGCTGCAAAGTCTCCTCCACTCCGTGAGACTGGGGTTCTATGCTTGGGACCCCTTTTTCCTGCACTGCAATTTGGAATACACCTGCAGGCAGGAAGCTAGAGCAATCACAAGGCTTTCCTAACTGGCTTCCCTTCTCTCAAGGCTCATAAGCCTGCATTGCTTATTGTCCACTGACTGAATACATGTATTTTATCTAGCTTTAGAGTTCCTGTATTTCATGTATTTTGTCTCGCTTCAGAGTTCTTTAATGTGTGATAGTGAATCTGGTCCCTGTTACTATTTATGACTCAATATTTTCTTTAATGTTGTTGAGGATGCTCTTTGAAAAGAAAATGAAATAACTGGTTTAAATATAGGTAAAAAGGAGATAATACTGTCTCTGTTTAGTTTGTTTATCAAAAATACTCTAGGGATCCTATTAACAATATTTTATATAGTAAGAGAATTATTGATTTGCCTGAATTGAGGAAAAAACATAACATTAATTGGTTTTCATTGCCTTGGTAATAAGCAACTAGAAATGGAAACTGGAAAAATATACAATTTTCAGTAGCAACAAAATTGATTAAAAATTTAAGAGTAAATTTGACAAGGCCAGCACTTACAGGAAGAAAACCGAAAGTTTAAAAATTAGCTAAGCACTTAGCATATTCCAGGCACTATTCTCAGTGCTTTACATATATTAACTCATTCCGGAAACCCTGGAAGGTTATTATTATTATTCCCATTTCATATATGAGATAACTGAGATATAGAGAATGGTCACCTTGCCCAATTTTACCCACCTTGCCAGTGATAGAGCCAATATTTGAAATCAGGGATGAACAAATGAAAAGACATATTCTGTTCTTCAGTGAGGTTACGGAATATAAAAATATCTTTCTAAAATGTAAACACGATCCTGTCCCTTTCCTACTTAAAGATTTTTATTCACTTTCTGCTGCTGTTAGATCAAAGTTCAAACTCGTAAACATGTCGTAACCTACAAAATATTTCTCCAATAAATCCATCTGTTCATTGCTACCATCACTGCCTTAGTTCAGATACGCATCATCCATTCATTCCTTCATTCACCAAATCAATTATTTTTCTGGCACTGGAGAGGGCATATTTGAGGGGAAAAAGAGAGATAGGAGTGAGTCTAGGGGTGAGGCTAAAATGGAAGAGGCAGAAGATGATGAGCTGTCTGGAGCTAGAAAGGAGGAGGTGTATTCAAGATACATTGAAGAGAGAAAAATGGCCCCACTTGCAGGTTAATTGGGTGTGAACGTAGAGGGAGTTCCATTCCAAAATGGCTCCCGAGATTCTACTTAGATAATTAACAAATGCTCTTAAGGCCTTCACTTTAGTTGTTGATAAATATGTTGGAAAGGACAGGTTCAACGAGTCCTTTAGTTAGCCTGATATTGATCCAGTCATAAATATTCTTTGGTTCAACATCAAAACAAGCTTTTATTCCATCAAAAGGCACAGAAGTCCTTTATCAACTTCAGTGCTTTTACTTTGACAGACTTAGCTGTAGAAGCAGTTATAATGGAGAAATCTGCAGGTGTGAGGAATTTGTTTGATATAATGGTTAGAATCTGGAATAGAATTGCCTGGGCCTCAGTTCGAATTTCAGTGTACTACTTACAGGTTCTACTTTATCTTCCTGTGCTTCAGCTTCCCCATCAGCAAAGTGGGGATCGTGGTAGTACTGTGGAATGGAGTTTTCATAAAGACTAATGAGATGATATATGTGAAGCACTTACCAAAATACTTGGCATACAGTTGAAAGCTAATATTATTTATAAAAATAATAAAAATCTTTATACATTTCCTAAAATAAAGCAACGAAGCCACACCATTAAATAAGGAGACTTTCAATGTGATCTTGCATATGTTAAGTTGATAAATATGCATACTGTGTAAATGATTCCTCTTAATTATTTCTTACTTGTCAGAGGATTTTAACTATTACCCTTCTCAAGAGTTTCAAAGAGATGGTTTTTGAATGTATTTTATGTTGTTGAAGACATTACAAGTATTAAGAGATATGTTCTAAGTTTGGTCTCCCTTCCAAATATTTGATGGCTTTCTTATTTTATGGTTTGAAGGGATTGACTTCTACTCCCCAATTCCCTCCATGTTCCTGAAGACATGGAATAAATTGGATTTTTGACATGCTCTGGATAACTCATTTATTTACATATCATAGTTGAGTAGGTATTTCTCATACCTTTTCTCCAATACCTGGGGACATTTAGCGTTAGCTCTGCCTATGAACCCATCTTCCCAAAGAAAATGCAGTCAGCCCCTCTTACAATCAATTCAGTTCCCTTCCTGCTACCAGTAAAGAAGGACAGCTCCAAATCCCAGGATTGTTTTCCTCCAACTCTTTTGCAAATATTTATTATAATATGCTACTCTATCATCTGCCTTATCTACTCTCTATATTCTCTACCCCAAATCCTCTAATTATATCCAATATATTATGCCTAAAATAGGTCTTCTGTTCTTCTATCAAACCTGCTTTACCTCCAATGTTCCCACACCCATGAATGTCAAATCATGTACCTATCCTATTGCTCATGTCGGATACCTGAGTTTAATGGGCAAAGAGTAATTATATCCTTTGTGGCAGTGATTGGTCCAGGAATTGGCATATGTCATTATTTGGGCAACATGAAGAAAGAGAGGTCTATTAGCAGCTTTTATTCTTCTAGTCTAATTAGTCTTCTATTCTTCTAGGGACAAACTAAGGGGTTAATATTTTTTTAAAAAGTTATTTCATTTCATGAGGCAAATTCTAGATATTGGGAAAATTCAATTATGTCAATCTTCTCACTCTATATGCTGGTTTTCTATAATTTTCTTTTCCTTAGGACTTTTGAATTGCTCTAAATCAAGATTGATAATATAGTGACTTAGTCATATGTCTATATTAATTTGAGGAAAGCATCTCTTTCCCTCTTTCATACAGTTCTCAGAACTGAAAGTAAGAGAATGAATTATTTAACCTCCTGTACAGAGCATTCTAATATGAGCTGTGGTTTGTCTTTTTCCCTTAAAACTGGAGGGCAGATTTCCCGAGGTCTTGATGCCTGCTTTCCAGGGAATTTATTTGTGCTGCATATAGCTTTCCTAATAGGCTCCTAATGGTTTAGCCTTCTCATTTCCCACCCCCCATAGTAGTGTATTTGCCTCTTCCCACTTACAACTGGCTGTAGACCCTGGGGATATGACCTATTGAGACTATGTTGTCAATGCAGGGCTATTTCTTAACAGATAAAGTGGACTTGAGCTTGGGGTGCCAATTTGGAAGGTTTCTCAGCCATTATCTTTTCAAACATTTTTTTCTCTCCCATTCTCTTTATTCTTTCCTTCTGAAATGCCTATTAGCTGTTTTTAGACTTTATCACTTTATTGTTCATACATTTCAATTTTTCTACATATTTTCTTCTTATCTCTCTGTGGTGCATGTAGGTAACTCCTTCTGATCATTCACTTCAACATCTTTTTGTCTTCTGTTGTGCCTAAACTGCTGCTAAACGTGCCCATGAAATTTTATTTAAATGACCATATTTTTCATTTCTAGCAGTTCTATTGTTTCCATTCTTTTTCAAATTAGCCTGCTTATTTTAAGTGGTCTTCTGATCCTTTTTTCCATACTTCTGATAGTTGATTTTTTCCTTTGTTTCTTTTATATTCTGGTTTTATAATTCTAATGTTTTGCTTCTGAGGGTCTGATTCTGCCAGTTCTTTCTCCTGCTGATTATTCACACCCACAATGGCTTGTTTCCTCATGATGTGCCACTTCTAGCATCTTGGACCCTTGTCAGTAGGAACTGAGACCTGGGTTTAAAGTGTGTTCTCCAGAGATTTGTGTCAGCAAAAAAACAGGTAGCACTTTTTTGTTTGTTTGTTTTTTATTTAGGTTTTACAGGAGTGTAAATTCTGGCCCTAAATGCCATGAGTGTGTGTTTGTGGTTAAGAATTCTCTCTCTATCCAAAGCCAAGCTTGTTCTAGATGATGGCCTTACTTTCTCTCTCTGTAAGAAAAAATGAATAGCTGTTTCTCTGTTTTTGGGTCCTGGACTTATGTGGGAATCTCTGTTTCTACAGCCCATTTTCTGGGGCATCCAGTACACCTCTCCTGCACCCCTCTTATGGCTTGTGAATGGTCATCAAATGCTCCTTATGGCAAAATGTTTCCTATCTCTCTGGATGTACATTTTCCTGCTATTTCTAAACTCATGTTTTTTTTTTTTTTCCTTTTCCAGATGACTCAGCCATACATGATAAAAAGAAACTTTTATATGTATCCAGAGATTTTGAGGGTCATTTCCTGGAAGTATTTTCTGGACATCTAGCTCTCCATGCTGCCTAAAATTGAAGTGATCATTTTTACATGGCATGATCTTCCCAGAAACTATCCCCCTTCAAAATATCTGTCAATTTGGACTGTCCTGGGGGTTACTGTTCATGACTAATCCAAAGCAAGAAACTCTGGTTCACCCTGCTAAATTGTTTAATGACCACATTGCTGCCCCTGGGACTGGTGGCTCCTTAGAGATCATTTCTCTGATTGGTGACCATTGCTGACACCCCACTCCATTCTTGGGGGCATGTCCTGCTCTTTCCTCACTCATTCCTTCGGAAGCATGGGACAGGCCTATCCATTTCTCCGCTTCTAGCTGAATGCCGGAGAGCATGGAACTAGATTACAAGTTACTTCTGTCACTAGACGTAGCACCCACATTCAAGCCTGACCTCAGAATTCTTTACCAGGTAGGTTCACTGCCTAATCTGTACCTTTTGCCATTCCTCTGAGGCCCTTTCACCCTCTACCACTGGGAGTGTCTCACCAGCTCTGTTCCTCAGCGCTCAGGCCAGAATGAGCAACAGCAGCCTCATCTTGTACATCCTGCCCCACCTCCAACCAAGGCCTGCCCATTGCCTGCTCCAGGGTTTATCTCTTGAAAGGATAATTTATATGGGAATTCCCATTCTGGTCAGGGGAAACCCCATCCCTCCTTATAAGGGTGTAATATGGCCACATGGGACATCAAGACAACAAGCGAGCTACATTATCTATGGTCAGACGTTTTGTGTTATTAAAGAGCTCCGCCCTGTCCCCATGGCTGAGACACAAACAGGAGGGTCCGGGCTGTACTAGGCCAAGCATAGCCCAGCTCTTGTCCCCAGTCTCTCCTTCTGCATGAGGTGAAGAGAGTATATCTTAATTTTCCAGAGCTGATCTATCAAAACACAACAACCGTTTGGCTTAAACAACAGAAATTTATTAATTGGCTCACAGTTTAGAGGCTAGAAGTCCAAAAGCAAAGCATCAGCAGGCCATACCTTCTCCAGCCTGTAGCTTGCTGGCCTCTGTCACGTGGTCCTCTGTCTCTTTCTATGGCTACTACTCTGTGTCCAAATTTCCTTTGCTCATAAGGACTCCAGTCCCATTGGATTAAGGGCCACTCCAATTCAATCTGGCCTCATCCAAGTAGGATCTTTAAAGATTCTATTGACAAATGAGTTGACACCCACAGTTCTGGGGGTTAGGACTTGAACATGCCTTTGTGGAGGACAGGATTTGATCTACCACAGGAGGAGAGCCCTGCAAGTCCACCCTCCAGAGCCTAATCTCTGCTTCCTACTAGGGACAAAAACACGATCATTTTTCAAATAACAAATAATAGAATTTTTAGAGATAGGTCTAAATTTTTTTTTTTTTTTCTTTATTAGATAAGTTGTGGGTTTACAAAATAGTCACACATAAAATACAGGATTCCCATACACCACCCCACCATCAACACCTTGCATTGGTATGGAACATTTGTTACAATTTATGATAGCCCATTTTAATAATTGTACTATTACTTAAAGTCCATGGTTTAACTTAGGGTTCACTGCGTAATGAAGTTCTATGGATTAAAAAAATTATATTTATAAAGAATTTTAAAGAAATAAATTTATAAATATATTTATTCATGTATTTATTATATGTACAACCTAACATTTCCCTTTTAATCATATGCAGATATATATTTCTGTGTTCTCAATGTTGTGCTACCATCATCACCATCAATTATCAAAGTATTTCCATCATTCCAAATAGGAACCCTGTACCTTTTAAACCTTAACTTCCCATTGCCTATCCTCACCCCATCCTTTGGTAACCTATATTCTAGATTCAGACTCTATGAATTTGCTTATTCTAATTGTTTCAAATCAGTGACTTTGTACAATATTTTGTCCTTTTGTGTCTAACTTATTTCATACAACATGATGTCTTCAAGATTCTTCCATGTTGTTGCATGTATCAGTACTTCATTCCTTTAACAGCTAAATAATATTCCACTGTGTGTATATACCACATTTTATTTATCCATTCACCAGTTGATGGACACTTGTGTTACTTCCATCTTTTGGCAATTGTGAATAATGGTGCTACGAGTATCAGTGTGCAAATACCTGTGCAAGCCCCTCCTTTCAATTCTTTTGGGTAATTACCTAGTTGTGGGATTGCCTGGTCATATGGTAGTTCTATACTTAGCTTTCTGAGGAAGTACCAAACTGTCTTCCACAGTGGTTGCATCATTTTACATTCCAACCAACAATGAATGCATGTTCCTATTTCTCCACATCCTCTCCAACACTTATTATTTCTGTTTTTTAAATAAAGCCATTCTAATGGGTGTGAAATATTATCTCATTGTGGTTTTGATTTGCATTTCCCTGGTGGCTAATGATGTTGAGCATCTTTTCATGTGCTCTCTAGCCATTCATTTATCTTCTTTTGAGAGAGGTCTGTTCAAGTGTTTTGCTCGTTTTTAAAGTAGGTTGTTTGTCTTTTTGTTAAGCTGAAGGACTTCTTTATATATTTTGGATATTAATCTTTTATCAGATATGTGCTTTCCAAATATTTTATTCCATCGAGTAGGTTGGTTTTTTACTTTCATGATGAAGTTTGTTGAGGAACAAAAGTTTTTAATTTTGATGAGGTCCCATTTTTCTATTTTTTCTTTTGTTGTTTTGGATATAAAGTCTAAGAAACCATTGCAATACAAGGTCTTAAAGATGCTTCCCTATGTTTTCTTCCAGGAGTTTGATAGCTCTTACATTAGTTCATTTGATCCATTTTGAGTTGATTTTTGTATATGGTGTGAGGAAGGAATCCTCTTTCTTTTTTTTTTTTCAAATCCAGTTTTCCCAGCACCATTTGTTGAAGGCACTGTTCTTCCCCAAATTTCCCAGCACCATTTGTTGAAGAGGCTGTTTTTTCTCAATTGAAAGGTCTTTGCTACCTTTTAAAAAATCAGTTGGCCACAAATGGGAGGGTTGATTTCTGAGCTCTCAGTTCTATTCCATTGGTCAATATGTCTGTCCATGTGCCATACCATGCTGATTTGATTACTGTGGCTTTGTAATAAGTTTAAAGGTCGAGACATGTGAGTCCTTCAACTTCATACTTCTTTTTCAAGATAGGTTTAGCTATTCCGAGCAACTTACCCTTCCATATAAATTTGATAATTGACTTTCCCATTTCTGCAAAGAACGTTGTTGGAATTTTGATTGGGATTGCATTGAACCTTCAGATTGCTTTGGGTAGTATTAACTTCTTAACGATAGCCTTCCAACCCATTAATAGCCTTCCATTAATTTAGGTATTCTTTAATTTCTTTAACTTCTTAATTAATTTCTTCCAGCAGCATTTTGTAGTCTTCTGTGCACAAGTCCTTAACATCCTTGGTTAGATTTATTCCTAGATATTTGATCCTTTTAGTTGCTATTATGAATGGAATCTTTTCCCTTGATTTCTTCTTCTGATTGTTCATTGCTTGTGTATAGAAACACTACTGATATTTGGGTATGGATCTTGTACCCCACCACTTTACTGAATTCATTTATTAGCTCTAGGAACTTTGTTGTGGATTTTTTGGGATTTTCTGTATATAGGATCTTATGATCTGCATATAGGGAAAGTTTTACCTCTTTCTTTCCAATTTAGATACCTTTTGTTTCTTTTTCTTGACTAATTGGTCTGGCAAGAACTTTCAATACAATGTTGAATAACAGTGGTGAACTTTCAATACAATGTTGAATAACATCCTTTTCTTGTTCCTGATCTTGAAGGGAAAGCTTTCAGTCTTTCACCATTAAGTAGGATGTTAGCTGTGGGCTTTTCATATATGCCCTTTATCATGTTAAGGAAGTTTCCTTCTATTCCTAGTGTTCTAGGTGCTTTATAAAAAATGGGTGCTGTATTTTGTCAAATACCTTTTCTGCATAGATTGGAATGATGATGTAGTTTATTTCCGTCATTCAGTTGATGTAGTGTATTACATTAATTGACTTTCTTATGTTAAACCAACTTTTTATACCAGGGATAAATCCCAGTTGATCATGGTGTATAATTCTTTTAATATGTTGTTAGTTTTGGTTTGCTAGTATTTTGTTGAGGATTTTTGTGTCTACATTTATAAGAGATATTGACCTGTAGTTTTCTTTTCTTGTGGTATCTTTATCCAGCTTGGGTATAAGGGTGATGTTGGCCTCATAGAATGAGTTAAGGCATGTTCCAGACTTTTCAATTTTTTGGAAGAGTTTGTGCAGGATTGGAGTTAATTCTTCTTGGAATGTTTGGTAGAATGCCCCTGTGAAACCATGTGGTCCTGGGTTTTTCTTTGTTGGGAGGTCTTTGATTATTGATTCAATCTCTTTACTAGAAATTGGTTTGTTGAGCTCTTCTATTTCTTCTTGAGTCAATGTAGGTAGTTTGTGTGTTTCTAAGAATTTGTCCAATTGTCTAGGTTATCTAATTTATTCTCATATAGTTGTAGTCCCTTTTATTTCAGCAGGGTTAGTAATAATGTCCTCCTTTTCATTTCTGATTTTCATTATTTGTATCCACTTTATTTTTTTCTTTGTCATCTAGCTAATGGTTTGTTGATTTTATTGAGCTTTTCAAATAACCAACTTTTTTCTTTTTTTCTTTTTTCTTTATTTTTAAAGGAGCTTTAGATTACATAAAGGTTACATTAAAAATATAGGGGATACCCATATACCCCGCCCCACACACACTATCCCCCATTAACAACATTTTTTCATTAGTGTGGTACATTTGTTATAATTGATGAACACATATTGAGGCATTGCTATTAACCATGTATAGCAGTTTGATATTGTTTATGAATTCTAAAAATAGATATTGGATTATGTTTGTGAACTGGTCTGTTCCTCTGAGCATATTAGATTTGATTGGATTCAGAGGTTTCACTTTTACTTGTTTAAATAATGATTAAGGCTTTGATTGGGCCACATCACTAGAATGTGACGTGCTCCCTTGGTGGGCACGGACTCACAGAAAAAACGACATGGCAGAAGAGAAAGTAGGAGTTTTGAGCTGGAGCCCTGGGAGGTAAAACACAGGAGAAGAACACAGAGGAATAAAGATGGCTCCATAGACATGGCAGATGCCCTGGGAAGAAAGAGAGCCTGAGAGTCTTCCGCTGACTTTGTGGAGAAAACAGAGCATCTGAGCCCAGAGAGGAATGAGCCCTGGGAGAGAGACTAGACTTATCTCAGCTTACAGCTGATATTGGAAGAAGCTGGGACCACAGAGCCTTAAGAGGAAGAGGGAGGCTGAATCCTTGCAGACGTAGGCAGCCATTTTGCTTCAAAACTTGGCAATAGACTTTGGTGAGGGAAGTAAGGTATGCTTTATGGTCTGGTAACTGTAAGCGCCTACCCCAAATAAATACCGTTTTATAAAAGCCAACAGATTTCTGGTATTTTGCATCAATACCCCTTTGGCTGACCAATACACCATGGAATATAATTTACATTATGGTTTACAATTTGCACCTCACAATTTCATAAAGTTTGACAAAATGTATAATGGCCTGTATCTATCATTGCAATATCATGTAGAACAATTCCAATGTCCCCAAAATGCCCTAAATTACACCTATTCTACCCTTTCCCTCCCCTCATAACCTCTGGTGACCACAGTATTTATATCAATGTTACAAGTTCTTCCACTACCAGAAAAAGAATAAGTCTACTTTAGAAAGAACCAACTTTTGATTTTGTGGATTCTATTATTATTTTTTGTTTTCTATTTCATTTATATCTCCTCTCTAATCTTGTTATTTCCTTCCTTCTGCTTGTTTTGGGCTTAGTTTACTCTTATTTTTATAATTCTTCCAGTTTTGAGGTTAGGTCTCTGATTTGAAGTCTTTCTTCTATTGTAGTGAAAGCAGTTAGAGCTATAAATTTCTCTCTCAGCACTGCCTTTGCTGCATCTCATAAATTATGGTATGCCTTATTTCCATTTTCATTTGCCTCAAGATATTTCCTAGGGAGTGGATGTGGCTCAGGCAGTTGGGTGCCCGCCTTCCACATGGGAATTCCTGGGTTTGGTTTCTGGTGCCTCCTAAAGAAGTCAAACAAACAACGAGCAGATAACGAACAAAAAAACAATGAGCAAGACGATGAGCAAACAATGAGCAGACAGTGAGCAAAAACAAAACAAGCATGAAATGGATGTGGCTCAAGCAGTTGGGTGCCTGCCTCCCACATGGGAGGTCCCAGTTCAGTTCGCCATACCTCCTAAAGAAGAAACAATCAGACAATGAGCAAAAACAATGAGCAAAAAAAAACCACGCAGACAACAAGCAAAAAAAATGAGGGATCCATGGCAAGGGGGCGGGGGAAGATATTTCCTAATTTCACTTCTGATTTCCTGTTTAATCCATTGGTTGTTTAAGTGTATATTGTTTAATTTCTACATATTTGTGAAATTTCCCTTTCTCCATCTGTTATTGATTTCAAGCTTCATTCTTTGTGGTCCAAGAATATACAATGCATGATTTCAATTTTTTTGAATTTATTGAGAACTTGTTTTGTGACCTAAGATGCGGTCTATCTGAAGAGTGATCGATATGCACCCGAGAAGAATGTGTGTTCTATTTTCATTGTTCTCTCTATGTCTGTTAGGTCTAGTTGGTTTAGTGTATCACTCAAGTCCTGTATTTCCTTATAGATATTCTAACTAGACGTTCTATTCATTATTGAGAGTGGTATGCTAAAGTCTCCTACTATTAATATAGAGCTGTCAATTTCTCCCTTCAAATCTGTTAGTATTTGTTTCATATATTTTTGGACTCTGCTGTTAGGCGTATATATATTTATAATTGTTATATCTTACTGTTGAATTATCCCTTTATCAGTAGATAATGACCATCTTTGTCCATCATAAATGTTTTTGACTTAATGTCTATTTTATCTGATATTAGTATAGCCACCCCAGCTCTCTTTTAGTTGCTACTTGCATGGTATATTTTTTCCATCCTTTCACTGCCATCCTACTTTTATAGTATGGTATAGTATGTCCACATTCTCATCTTTTTCATTTGTGTTTTCTGGATTTTTATCCTCTTCCTTTGGATGAACCATCATTTCCTGTTTCTTTGTCTTATACTCATTTGTTGCATAGTGTACATTTTAATGTTTTAAAATGTTTACTCTGGGACTTACTCCCTGGGATGTCTGCTTCTTGGTTTTGTAACCAGTGGGTGATTTTCTTGAGTTTCAGCCCTCCTACCTGGAAGGTCTGCTCATGGAGAATGCACTGTGCAGGGCTTTCCTTGTCTTACTGGGCCTCTGTCTTGTCCTGGGTTTTTGCTTGTTAGTTGCTTTGGAATTTCCCTGTTTAGTGGAGAGTAGGTTGTCCCCTCTGTTTCCAAGGGGACATACCTCCCTCTCCTGGGTATCTGAAGCTGGCAGGCCTTTGTCCAAGACTGTCCACTTCTATAGTGTTTTATACTCCTTATGTTGTCCCACATTGCTTTTTCCTGGAGGGCAAATTCTGGGAGGAGGGTTACCCTGGGTAGGACTTTCCCAGTTTGCTCTTTCTGAGTCAAAACAGGGCCAGGGACCCATAAAGGGGGTGCAGATCACCTTCAAAGTGCCCAGGAAGGACATCAAAAACTTCTCTGATGGCTCCCCAAAGCAATCAAATTTCTGCCCAGCAAATGCAGCCCTTCAACTAACTTTCCCCCACACCTCTGTGGAAGCCACATGCCTTTATATCTCCATCACCTCTGCCCCTGTCCTGGAAGGGTTGGAACAATGGCTGCTGCTGTCTTTGTCTGGGGTGGGGTTGGAACAATGGCTGCCACCGCCTTTGTCTGGGGTGGGTTGAACCAACAACTGACCTCAGAGCCAGGACCCAGTGATCGAAATTCACTAATCAAAAGCCAGGTCAGTAATCGGCCACTAGCCAGGGTCTGGACCCCATGGTGGCCTGCCATGAAAATGTGGCATGGATGCCTGTAGCCCCTGTGTAGAGAGAACAATATACAATTCTTACCATAATTTATCAGCCTCTTCTTCTTGCTCTTCCCTGGATGGGGTATGGTGTTCTTCTGGCTTTTAGAGTTTCAAAATAGTTGTTTCAGACAGTTCCTACCTATTTAATAGTTATTTTTGGTGGAAGGACTGAGTTCTGGAGCTTAATACTCTGCCATCTTCTCTGGTGCTTCCAGTGCACTCTTTCTATATTCGTTTTGAGAAGAAGAAACACTATGTTCTTATTCTACAGGGCACTGGGAGTTTAAAGTGAGTATTTTGCATTCTGAAACAGAAGATTTAACTTATGGACCAGACACATTAGGTTTTGGTTACTCCTCTCTCTTGGTTTTCCTCTGTCTCACTAATCCCTCTTTTCTGGTCTTCTCTGCCAATCCCATATCCTCTACCTCATCTCTTGATGTTGTGTCTCTTTTAAAGTCACTGTCCTGGTTGGTCTTCTACATCTACTCTGCCTCCTAGGAGATCTCACTTAACTCATAGCTTATAGGTTGTGGATGCTCCAATTTATAACTCAAACCTTAATCTTTCCTCTGAGTTCCAGATGTACATATCCACCTCCCAGCTAGACAATGCTACCTGGACCTCCCATGGACATCTCAGGACATCTCAAGCTTAACCTGGCCAAAGCAGAACTTCTCCCCCCTCCCCCAATCTGTTAAATGGCACTTCATTAACCATCCTTGGGTAAGTTACTTAATTCTGGGTCTCAGGTTCCTGATCCATAAAATGAGGATACTAATAATATACATCCTGTAGAGTAGCTGTAGGAGGATTAAAATAGCCAATACATTAAAAACACTTAGCACACTGCTTAACACACATCATGTTAGGTATTGCTCTTTTTCTATTTTATTTTAAAAATTTCTTCAATATTCTGCAACCAGAGTAAAAACTCCTGCTTATAGATTGACTCATGTCCCCCACATGGACCTGTTCAAGTCCTAAACCCCAGTCTTGTGGGTGTGAACTCATTTGTAAATAGGATCTTTGAAGATCATATTAAGATGTGGCCAAACTGAATCAGAGTGAGCTTTGAACCAGTATGGCTAGAGACCTTATAAACCAAGGAAATATGGACACAGTAGTAGCCACAGGAGGAGAGAGAAAGAGACAGAGGACCACGTGATGGAGATAGACTGATTGCCAGCAAGCCACCATCAGAATGCTATAGACCTTGGAGAAGGCATGGCCTAGTGATGGTACCTTGATTTTGGACTTCTAGCCTCCAAACTGTGAGCCAATAAATTCCTGTTGTTTAAGCCAACCAGTTTATGATGCTTGTCATAGCAGCCCTGGCAAACTAAGACAGAGGTTTTTCTGCAAAGCCTAGAACAGTGCCTGGCACATGTTAAGTGCCCAGTAAATATTTGATGAATAAATGAAAGAGCGAATATACCTAGTTACTGAAACCTAGGATTTATTTTTTTATTTCACCCTGTCTTTCATTCCTCACCAAGTCAATCTATCAGTGAGAACTGTCAGTTCTACTTCCAAAATACATCTTAACTTGTTTTACTAGACTGCCTAGTCCAGAAAAGCATCACTACTTTGCTAGACTACTATACACTTCCTGTGTATTAAACCTGCTGTAGTTTGGGACATGGAAAAAAGGGGCATTGGATGGTGGGGGGTGGATAAGGATTGAAGGGCCGTCTGACCTAGAAGGAGAAAATGGTGCCCAGAGAGTCTATACCTGGGTAGGCTGTAGCTGGTTCCATGATGGTTGGGACCAGGCCATGGCCAGAACTGCCACGGCCCGGTCAGAACTGAGGCACGTTAGTGGGTTGCCGCAAAGGTCTATCTGCTCAGCTGCTCCAGGTCTTCCTTGTGGATTGCCTCTGGTCCACACCACTTCCTGGTTCCACGAATGCTGCCCAGGTGAGCCCTGGGATTCAGCTGAGAGCTGAGAGCCACACTTCTTGCTCAGGTGACTGGGGTTGTGGGGACAAGCACCCAATGCAAGGCAGCTTAAAGCAAGGGATGAAATGGTAGCCAGCAAAGGGCATCCTGGGGGCCACTGGAGCCAAGAGGGCTGGGCATTCATCCTGGGGAGGTTACTGAGAAGAACTGCCCTAAGGTAGTCTGCATATTGTGTCCTAGCCCCAGGTGCATCTCTACAGTGTCGAAAGCAGCTTTCAAACAGAGGATGCCACCAGCCCCAGAGAGTTTGTTCCTGTGATTTGCCTCCTTGATCACAGCTTCAGGGTGGGGAGAGGAAGAAAGAAAATAAGAGAGAAGAGGAGTTCTTCAATAGTCTTTCCATTTTTCTTTGGAAAAGTTTTTATCCCATAATCTTAGAATACCTGGTAAGAGAGGAAGGGAGAAGAGAAAGTCTGCCATTTGGCACTAAATAAATTCTTGGATTGAATTAGAGTAGGATAGTAGAGTACAATCTTGCCTTATGTTCTTGGGATATCATGGCTTTAAATATACTGCCTCTGTGTGATATCATGAAATTGCTTATACAGCTTGTAACCACTTTACCCAAGAGTGATATGTGGCTAATGGTGAGTCTCAAGGGAAGATGGAGCTCACCTGACAATCAGGTGTGTTGCCTCTGTTTAAGGTCACAGAATCAGCTGTAGTTGAATCAAATACAATTAGTATTTGCTTTTAAGTTCAATAGGTTTAAAGTTTAAACCTATTATGTACTCACTGTAGGAACAAATATCTAGGGGATATAGAGATTCATTTTGTTGATGAGAGGTATAGATTGGGAAAAAAACTGGATGATGTAAAATAACCTGATTATATAGTCAACTAAGATATTGTTTTGGTTTCTTGGGCTGCTCAAAGCATGAAATGGTTTGGCTTAAACAGCGGGAATTTATTCACTCATGGTTTTGAAGCCAGGGAAATATCCAAATTAAGGCATCATCAAAGTGCTGCTTTCTCCCTGAGACTGTGGCATTCTGGGGCTGGCTGCCGGGGACACTTGATCCTCAGCTTTTCACATAGGAAGGCACATGGTGGTGTCTCCTGGTCTTTCCCTTCTCTTCTGGGTTCTGTTGATTTCAGTTTCTGGTCTCTCTCTCTGGGAAAGACCTACTAGGTATCCTTAAGGGAGTCACTTATTGAGGAACAAATGCTAAAATAACTCTACAAGTAGGAGACATGATTAGGTGGCTAGATTAATTGTGCCACAGGCTGGGGAATAGAGGAGAGGACCTGGGAACTTGAGAGTTAAGAGTGAGAGGCTTGATACCTGCCAGAGCCAGGTGTATCCCTCACCAGCACTAGGGAACTGCATGAAGCCAGGCTGGCAAAAAGTCATTCTCTGGCTGCTGCCTGGTTGGCTGTCAACCATAGGACTTGGCCGGTTATTGTTGAAGAGTCATCTACAGCCTGAGGTTCTCTGGTGGACTTATCTAATCCATCATGTGGGAACTCCCCCTCTTAGATACAAGTCCTTGGAAAACCCTCCTAGACTAGCGGGGGGAATTCTTGGACACTTTACAAGATGTTGGTAGCCTGAAAGTATAGCTTTGCCTCTGGCCAAAGGGGCCTAGTGGTGGAAAACACCACACCAGCAGTAAGTTCTTTCAGGGTGAATATTGGTGAAGTGTGAGAAACATGCACAAGATTCTACTTGGGCCTCTAATGGTATGAACATGGCCTTGTGCAGATTCTGCCTGAGCCCCACAGGTTGAGTAAAACACCTCAACAACCACCCAAAAGTCAGAAGAAATGGGTTTAAATCCTCGATCTGATGCTTCTAAGACATGAGATCTTTGGCAATTCACTTAATTTTCCTGAATTAATTTCCTTCTCTATGAAACATGGATACTTTTTGAAATTAACATTTATTTGTGAAATCACTTTGGAAACTAAAAAGCACCATATAAATGAGTTTTTAGTAATTGTTTCTTCAACTATAAAATGGTAATAAGAACAATATCTACTTTAACGGTAATTGGAAAGGTTTAATATGGCCAAGAAATTTTTTTGAAAATGCTTTGTATCTAGAAGAGCTTATATTATTTTTTGTGCATTTGCGGATTTAATTAATTTGGTTGTTTTAAGTGGCAGGGCAGTTTTTTGACCCAACTTCCTCCTACTCACCTCCCCCCACTCTTCCCTCATCCTTCCAGTACCAGATTTTAATAATATTTTGTCTGCTCCATATGGCTTATAATAGAGGCTCTCAATTTTGCTCCTTTTTCTTGGTAACTAGTCTTACCTACACAGGAAACTACCACCTCTCATGGATAGCTCCCCTTCATTCTGTTCTAGTGAACAAAAGCTATCCCTGGGTGGTGATTTGTTTCACCATCATTGACATGTTCCATCTATTTCAATGAGCCGCACAGTGAAACTCCTAATGCTATTCTCTGCCGAAATTGTGGGAAACTTGTATCAAGCACCTCTTTAGATACAAAATAACCTCACTGCTTCATTTACATTTTAAGTGGCAGAAAGCACCTAGAATTTTCCTTCATCCTTCTGATGTAGATACTCCCCAGAGGAAAGTCACACCCACTATCATATGATGACTAAATAATGATCAAAGTCATTGTGGAACAACTTAATTATTCACTATATTGATGTTTAATGGCTGACAAGCATTTGTTGAAAAAAGAAAAAAGGATACATCTGCATAGCATAACACAAAACATTAAATAATATTTTTTTAAAAAAGTCTTATTTGTAGTTAAAATCACTTACTTTATAGAAAATGAATAACTTAATAGAAAATAACTTTATAGAAAAAAAGAATCTCAATTTAAAATAATTTGGATGTTCTCCTTGGACCCTGTCTTAGTTTGCTAAAGGCTGCCAATGCAAAATACCAGAAATATGTTGACTTTTATAATAGGAATTTAGTAGGTTAAAATCTTACAGTTCTGAGGTTGTGAAAATGTCCAAATCAAGGGATTGAAGCAGGCTAGAAAGACAGGGAATCAACAGATGGATCTGGAACCATGTGGACGTCAGTGTCCCAAGATAGCTGCTTGAAAGACCCTAGCGAGATTTCTCCCAGAAGCCAGGAGAAGCCCCGAATATTCTTCAGAGGCCTTATAATTGGGCCTTCCTGGGGGATTGTTGGGTGGGGTAATCAATCAAAACAACAAACACCTGGGACTCCCCCCATGTTATTAGCAAAGGGGTGGAATAATTAATAGTTTAAAAAGCAGGCACAAAACCTATCTCGGCCCAGTTGCTTTGGGCCCTCGTGGCTTCTGCGCCCTGCTCTCACAGTAACCCCCCAACACGCAAGTAAAACCTGGGCATTTATATCTATAATGGGAAATTGTAGTCTATAAATCAGCCCTCTTTATCACTCATCAGCCTCTTACCCTCTACTGGGGACCCATGATCTGCTATTTTCTCCCATTTCTCTTCCCTCCCTACCTTAATAAATTACTGGCCTAACTAACCTGACGTGCTCTGAAATTCATTTCTGCAGCATAAGAACCTAGATTAAATCTGGTAACAGGATCATCAGAGATGCTGTCTCACCAAAGGTCAGCTGCTGGTGATCCTGGACTCCTCCAATGAGGAAGGCAAAATGGCAGCTGGTCTCTGCCTTCTCCAGGCTCATTTTCTGGCCCCTGAGCTCAGCTGTGGGTGATCAGGCATGTGGCCTGTCTCTCCACTCTCCTCTGGGCCTCATCTCTTTGAGCCTCTCAGGGGCCTTTTTCAGTGCCTTTGTGCTCCACTGATTCCAGCCTCCAACCTCTCTCTCAGCCTCCCAGGGTTTCTCTGTGTTTCTGCAGCTACAGGTGATCTTGGAATCCTCTCTCATATGGCAGGGTAAAATGGCACTCTCTTTCTTTGCCTTCTCTGTTTATAAAGGACTCTGGTAAAAGGATTAAGACCCACCCTGGGGCCTGCCTCACTGAAGTCCTCCAATCAAAGGCCCCCAACTGAATTCAATCCAAAGGGCCCCACACCCACAGGAATGGACCAATTTAAGAACATTGTTTTTTTGGATCTACGTAAAAGACTCAAACCAACACAGATGTGCATCAATGCATTTTATTTTTACATAGCTTATTAGTATATGCAGACTCTCTGATGCTCTTTATCCACTTAGGTGTATATTTTCATGAAGCAAGGTCTACAGACTTTTTTGTGTGATGCTCTATTATCTCATAACTTGCTTAATCGTTCCTCTGTTATGGGCCCATTGTATAAAAATAGTTTATTTGGATGCAAAAAAGTCAGTTCCTCTTTATTCATTGCCAATCTTCCCCATCTCTGAATTGTTTAAGTAAGTGGTTTTCCCCATTTGATGAACATCTGTATCACCTTTAGAGATTTTAAAAATAAAGAGGTTATTTCAGCTTCTGCGAAACTTACTGAATCAGAATCCTGATTGTGAATGTTGAAAAAGTTCTTCAGGTGATTTTGATAATAGTGAGGCTAATATAAAATTTGTGGACACACCTAACACCAGCTTCAAAACCAACCACTGTCTTCTCCAGCTAATGTTTAAACACACACAGACACGGACATTTAATTTTAGTGTAATTATAGCTGCAATAAACTGTCTGATCTAGCACGATACCACATATTGTTTTATGTGCTTCTCTGCCAGTCATATGGGTTTATGTCCATCGTTATCTCCTGAACTAGCTTACCAACTAACTAATTGAAAGCAAAGTATCTGTTTCCTCTATATCCCCAGAGTACTCAGCATGGGGCTGAGTATGCAGTGAGGTCAACATTAATATTTGCGTGTTATTAAACTACCTCCTTCCTGACCCTACTGGATTGTCTTCTCTCTTCTTGGCCTTTTAAATGGAACAAACTCACCCCTCATATTGTGAAGCAGGTGGTAAAAAACAACTCCAACCTCAGGTATTGGCCCAGGCTCACTCTGACTTACCTATTCAACCCTTTCTCTAGTTGACTGAGCTCAGCACACATGCTTCCTTCACTTGGTTTCAGGTTTTGTAGAGATTCATTTATTCAAGCATTCGTCAAACAAACATTTATTGAGTCCCCCTGTGTCTGTGGCAGATATGGAGGACCTAAGGACTACATGCTGGCGAGAATCTGGTGGTAGTTCTGGGTAAGAGTTATTTTCTCAGATAAAGAAGCCAGACAACTAGTCCTGGCCTCTGTGTTAGTGTAGAAGTAGATACTCCCCTAGCTCACGTTTCTAAAATGCTTGTCACCTGTGCCATAAAATATGACTACATTTTTCTGCAACATGCTTTGATTTATGCATTAATCTTGTTTTCCTGGCTAGGCTGTAAGCAAGGTGGGGGAAAAAAACAATGTTATTTGTTTCTCTGTAACACACTCAAGAAACTTAAGAGTGTGCTGATTTATTGATTTCTGTAAACAAGGGATGGATTGCCTATGAGACTTGGCTCATATTCCTAAATAATTTGACTTGTCTTTTACTGCTGTGCTAAGCCTCACTTACCCTACCTTCCAGGATTCATCAATTTGACCACTGTATTTTAGCATCTTCTGCTCTTTTGACTTCTTGGCTGGTTCGGCAGATATCTAGTCTTGGAATTATCCAACCATCTTTCTGTATCTTCCACTGGGCCCCAGTGGGAACATTTCTTCCCACTTCATTTCTGTGGGAAATGAAGCTTCCTTTATGTATGTGTCATCAGCATTTCCTCCTGCTCCCCAGGCCAGCTCTTCAGACTCTCTATTTCCTTCCTGAGGTCGTCGTCTTCACCTTCCTTCCTTCCTCTGATAAGAAACTTCACAGAGAGAATGGAGGCACTGTGAATATATTCCCCACCTCCCTGCCTCCTCTATCCCTAGCAACTCTCCTTCTCAATTTCTCCCTCTTGTTTGAATGAAGGTGACCCCTTCCCTCTCCCCTTTTTTCCTGTTTCAGGCCAATTTCTCCACCCATGTCCTTGACCCCCTCTTGCCTTTTACAGGCTCTTGTTCCATCAGTCAATCAGAATCTTGCCTGACTCATTTACCTGTCCTTAGAATAAAATAAGATGCAAATATCTTCCACCCTAGAAAAGAAAATAAAAGATGACTTTGGTACCCAGTGACACATCTATGATAGATGAAGTTTTGACGAGGCAACCTGATAGATGTGAAATACTAGAGTGAGCTGTGAGAAAAACAAGAATAAGTTAGATGACTGACGCTCACCCAAGGTTTAAAGATAGTCCCAGCTGAAGTGAGGACTCCCACAGGCTTCCTTCACAAGCTCACTAAGTGCTCTTGCTGTTGTCCAGGGTGGAGGGTGGGGTGAAACACCAAAAAGAATGTAAAATATCTCATTAATAATTTTTATACCCATTGCATGTTTATGTGATAATTTGGGACAGGTTGGTTAAATAAAATATATTATTAAAATTAATTTCACCTGTTTTTTTTTACCTTTTAAATGGAATTACAAGAAAATTTAAAATAAAATATGTGCCTTGCATTGGTGGCTTGTATTTTCTTTCTGCTGGGCAGCACTGATCTAGAAGGTAAGAAAGGTTGAGAGAAGGCCAGCTCCTGCTATGTTTAGATCAATTTGTATTTTCAGAGTTTTCAGGCAAAAGATACATGAGTGTTTTGTGTGGACCAGACAGGAGCCACATAGGGGAGAGAGAATGATCCTTGATCATTTGGCTGCTGCCCAAGAAGATCACCTGATAGGCAATGAGTCACAGTGGGTGGATGCCTAGAAAACCAGGAGGAAGCAACAAGAGAAAGATTCAACTTTATACATCTCTCAAGCTATGAAAGTTTACAGGCAGGTTACAAGAGTACCAATCAGTTAATTTTTTTGTCCCCCTTTTCCTTCCACACTCTGACCCAGGTAGTCAGAGCAGTATCTACTGGGATGGGGAAGTCATGGGACCAGACTCAGCATACTCAGTAGTTTAACCCAAGATTTGTGGGGTCAAGGGTGAAAGTGGATCTCATCTCGAGCAGTGGCTCTCTGCAAGCTGGTTGGCCTTAACCCGCTCATCAATCTATGCTTTCGTTGTGGAACAAACCATGTTCCAAACATAGTGGCTCCAACAACATGCATTTATTTAACTCATGATCTGGGGGGTGGCAAGACCACACTCTGGTCTGGGCTGATCTCTGCAGGGCTTGCTCGTGTGCTGGCAGTCAACTAGCTGGCTTCCAGGTAAGCTAGGATGGCCTCACTCACAGCAGGCTGTTGGCCAGATGATGGGGATGACCAGGCCATGTGTCTTGCATTATCCACAGATTCGTGTGGGCTTGTTCACATGGCCATCTTGGGGTTCGAAGAACAGCCAGAAAGGACACCTCTGCTGGTGTTAGGTTTGCCACCATTTGCATGCCAACAAACATTGCGTGGCTGAACTCAAAGTCAGAATGGGGGGCCATAGGTGTGTGGCTGGGGGCATGGATACAGACTGGGGAGGAATTCGTGGTCCCTCATATTCTATCCCTTCTAAAACTTGGTTTTGCCTTCTGAATATTTCCCCAAGATCAATTGATTTGCATTTCAAGCACCCATAAACATTTAGTGAATAAAGTTGATTCCCTGTTGTTACATAGGTAAAGCTCTTGGAACTATATTTTGCTATTGGTTGGATTCATGTTTAGTGACTACTCACTCTTCAATCTCTCTCCCTGAGAGCAGAGCAGCATTTCTCAAACTTTTGGAACTCAGCATGTCTTTATTATCTTAAAAATTACTGAGGACTCCAGTGAATTTCTGTTTATGTAGGTTTTAATCTATCAATACTTAAATTTAATACAAATTAAAACCAAGAAATTAAAAAATTAATTCATTTAGAAATAATAATAAACCCATTACATATTAACAAAAATGAATGCTTTAATGAAAAATAATTATATTCTCCCAAACAGAAAGAAATAATGAGAAGAATATTGTTTTATATTTGAAGACAGCTGGATTTTAAGATTTGTCTCTGTATTTAATCTGATGTGTTTTTGGTTGAAGTTTATGAAGAAAATCTGATCTTATACAGATAATTAGTTGGAAAAAGAAGGAGTATTTAAAATTTTTCTTTGATGCTACCCCAAAACGTCACTGTATGCTTATGGGAAGATAAGAGTGAGAAAGTCATATAATGCCATAGTATTATTATAAAAGTTTTGCCCTAAGGGGTCACACATTGAGAACCCCTAGGGTAGAGGATGGTTCCCTTCCTCAATAAGCTGCTTTGCCCAAGGAATGTGGCTGACCTGAGGCCTTAGATGTACCTGCTTGGTTTGGCTTGGTTCTTGCATTCCTGCAATTTGTTAGGAGAAAAGCACGCCTTGGACACCTGGTGACTGAAGAAGAATGTGGAAATGTGGAGCAGTGCTGAATTTAACCCAGAGACTGGAGTCTGCATCCCAGGATCGGGCTTAACCGGGATAATTTGCAGCTGATATGAAGGCCCATGAGCAAGAAATAAAGCTCGGGAACTTGGAGGTGATTTGTCCTGCAGGATTATTGTACCTATGACTGACTAATACAGCCTGGAACCTAAAAACTGGAGCCTCAAAGGGTAGAGAAGGGATGGGCTTCTCTTCTGTCCATGGCCAGAAGGTCACGTCTCGGCCACCCTACCAGCTGCAAAGGAAAGAACTTCATCTGCCACAATAGTGATTTTCTTAATTCATTTCTTTCTTTCTAGTTTGTTTTCTTTCCTAAGTCCTTCTATCCTTTCTGCCTTCTTTATGTCTTTACTTCTTTTATCTTCTTTCACTACTGAACTGCTAAATTGGGCTGGGCACTAGGAATACAAAACAAATAAGATCCCTATTATGGTTTAAAGTGGGACATGGACTGGGAGTAACTGATCCACCATGCAAGAAGTGTTGTAATGAAGTTGTATATAGAGGCCAGTTATATACAGAAGGTAGGGAAAAAGGGAGTGGCCTGCTCTGGCTGATACTCCTGAATGCTTGTGCCAGGCATTGTGTGAGCGGTGCAGGTGACCACTGCCCCGGCCACCGCTCTCTTGCTTCCAGCTTTTGAGTGTTGTGCTTCATTTCTGTGAACTCACAGCCTCTTGATTCTGGGTTCTTCACACAGGTTATTTCCTCTCTGGAAATCGCACCCCTTCCATTTTACCTGTCAACAACTCTGGGTCCCGTCTTTAGGGAAGCCTTGTCTAAACCCCAGAGTAAATTAGATTCCTTTTATACATGACATTCATAATACTTGATAGGTGCCATTGTAATATTTATCATATTTAAGTTACTAGTTAAATGTCTGTTTTCTCTCCAAGGTTACTAGTTCACGAGGGCATCTATCCGGTTCAAGACCTTATCCCCAGCAACTAGCTCAGTATGGGACACACACAAGGATTCAGTCAATGCTAAGTGACTTGAACCAATCTGAAGCCGCTACTGCTCGTTATGCATGTGAGAGACTGTGGGGAAGATGGTTTGTTGAATACAGTACGTAAAGCACCAGTTCACTTCCTAGGCCCTCAAACAAATACCCAAATTGCTAACCACGTTGATCTCTGAAGGTAGAAAAAAGAAAAAGAAACATGAAGAAATCTAACTCGGGTCTCCAAGGCGCTTGGCAGCAATTTGCATGGCCGAGAACTCTCCGTCAGCTAGAAAATTCCACTCAGGAGTAACTCACCTGGCTCAGGGCTTGTGACGCAAGCAGTGTTTGGCGGTAACAGCTCCTGGAATTAACTTACCAGCACCGTGTGCGGCTCGGGGAGCTCGGGGAGCTCGGGGAGCTCGGGGACCTCGTGCTGCTCACAGGAACACCAGCCCCCGGCTGTGCTGCGTTTGCCTTTGACTCGCTGGTCCGCGCGCGTCCTGGGCCCGGGGCGCGGGGCGCGCAGCTCCATGGCTCCTGCTGGCGGGGGGCTGCAGCTTGTGCTGGGTCCCGGGTGTGGTGAAATCGTTCAGTTCCTTCTCCTAGTTGTTTGCTGGAATCAAACAACGAGAAACTTAATTCCTTACCTCCTGGCAACCACACTTTCTGCAATATCTCTAGACAATTTGAGAAGATTGCTCAGGGCGAAAGGGAGGTTTTGTAGACAAAGTCATCTGAGCCGCAGTGAGGTTTCAGCCCTCACCTCCGTGTGGCCTTGTGGCCTCAACCTTCACTTCACCGACAGAGCAGGGGCGGGCAAAACCGTCGTCTGTTATTGTACAGCCCACGAGCTCAGTATGGTTTTTATATTTTTAAAACTTTGGAAAAAAAAAAAAAAAAAAAAAACCCAAAAGAAGAATACTATTTTGTGACATGGGAAAATTATATGAAATTCAGATGGCAGCGTCTGTAGGTTGGAGACATCCGCGCTCACTTGCTCACAGATGGTCTGTGGCCGCGCTTGCGCTATCGTGGCAGAGTTGAGTAGCTGCCACCGAGACAGAATGGCCAGCAAGGCCTAAAATACCTACTCTCTAGCCCTGTACAGAAAAAGTTTGTTGATCCTTGCACTAGAAGGATATGGATTCTTTTTTTTTTTAATTGACCAGGCTAGATTTACCACTGGCTTGCTCCAGGGCCCATTTTGTGTTTCTGCTAGACTGAGCTTTATTTCCGCCCTGAGGAAAGCTGTGTGGCCGCACACATCTCTGCTGGCTCTTGAGCTCCTCTTCTCCGCTCCCTTTCATGTGATGGGGCTGCAGGTAGTAATCGCAACCCAGAGACCATAACCCAAGGGCAAGAACCACTAATGAGTCAGCAGGCAAGGGAGGACTGGTGCTCAGATTTGCTGCTCACCTGTCTAACGAGACCTTCTTCTTTGAAACGACTGAGCAGAGAGTCCTTGGGTGCTCAGGAGAACCCAAGGAGTTCTTCTTCGCCTCCCTTGAAGGCAGCTGCCCCGCTGGGTAGGGTTATTAAGCAAGACTCTTGTCTAGATGATTGCAGTATCCCTAGAGAGGTCTCACCCCCTCGGCTGCTCCCCCACACCTTGTTCTTTCCTTTGCTATGGCACACCCATGCACAGAGTCCTGATGGTTTTTCTTTACCTTCTAGATAGGGAGAAGTTCCTTGAGGGTGGGTTGTTTATTTTTTTAAATTTTTTATTAATCTGTGTGTTATGAGCACATCTAGCAAGAACTAGGCGCATGAGAAACACATGCCAAATGTCCAACGAATCTATGGAGTTTGTTGTGCTTCTCACACTGAGTTAAAAGTTTGGGGAGTCCATGGTGGTTTGATAGGAAGTACCTTCATCCACAGATTAAACGTGATGTAGCTCTCCGGGTTATGGGTGGTACTCTAAGGTCTATAGAAAAGACCATGATGTTTATATTTAAACGAGTGGGCATTACAGAGTGAAAACTCAGAATGTGTCAAGTTTGAGGACAAAACTCCAGTGACATGGACCCACTGGTGGTGGCCAGTTTGGGCTCTGCCTCAGATCCCTGGAGTGGGGAGGGGCTCAGCAGGCATAAGTTCATTCCCTCCTGCAGTTAGAGGTCTTTGGGTGGAATTGTGAGAGGAACGCTGAAGTACTGTCTTTCTGCAAGTCCTGAAATTAGCTGTACTAACCATGAGGTTTGGGGACATGAAATCAAATCTCCTGCAGCGTCTGTGCGAGACAAGCAGGTATGAGATGGAGGCCCTTGAATGACAAGGCAGACCCAGTCAGTACTTACAGGTGCCCCGTATCCTTTGTCAGGGATCTTTGGACACAGGTGTGGAGCTTTAGTCTAAGGGGGCCTGTGAGAACCTGATAAAAGCTGTAGACTCTTCAAGTAATTGCACTATCTACACACTTGAATGTGGCAGAATGTAACTCTCATGTTTATTATAACCTCAATCAATACAGTTTATTCTTTTTATTCTAAGCAGTATGATGCCGGCCTCAGTGATGTAGGGAAGGCAGAAAAGGGAGTTAAGGTTTAGTAGGGCATCTGGTCTGAAGCATTATGTTTTAGGGCATTGTCTTTTTTTTTTCATTAAAATATGTATTGAAGTATATTATTCATACGTGAACATACATAAAGAATAAGTATAAGTGCGGGAGCTGATGTGGCTCAGTTGTTGAGCACCAGCTTCCCACATATGAGGTCCTGGTACCTCAAAAAAAAAAAAAAAAAATAAATAAATAAAATAAAATAAATGTAAAGGATTCGTAAAAGTGAATTTACAAAACAAACATGCATAACATCATACAGGGCTCCCGTACATCACCCCACCACCAATACCTTGCATCATTGTGAAACATTTGTAACAAACTATGAAAGAGCATCATCAAAGTATTACTACTAACTAAAGTCCATATCTTACATTTGGTGTATTTTTCCCCCAACCCATCCTATTATTTTTTTTGTTGTTGTTCATAAACCATCCAGTTTATTTCAAGTGTACAATCAATGGCATTAGGTATAATCACCAAGTTGTGTATTCCTCACTTCAATCAATATTAAATCATTTTCATTACTCCTAAAAAAAGAAAAACAACAACAACAACAACAAAAAAAAAACAAACCACTATCTTACCCTATGTTAAATGCTACTAATTACAAATCTTATGATGTACTTTCACCATTTCTAATCATTTACAAGCATTTACAAACAACTTTTAACAATTCTGCATAGAATAAAGTTCAGCTTTCCATTCTCTAACAGCATTCTATTCTCTAATGACTTCTACTCTAGCTATTAACTCCATGAGTTTGCACATTATATTTAGTTCATAATAGCAAAATCATAGAATATTTGTCCTTTTGTGCCTGGCTCGACATAATGTCCTCCAGATTTCATCCACGTTTTCATATGCTTCATGGCTTCATTTCTTCTTTCAGCTGAGTAGTATTCCATTCATATATACCACAGTTTATCCATTCGTCAGTTGATGGACACCTGGGTTGTTTCCATCTTTTGGCAGTTGTGCATGATGTTGCTGTGAACATCTGTGGGCAAATGTCTGCTCGTGTCACTGCTCTCAGTTCTTCTGGGCATGTACCTAGTAGTGGTATTGTTGGGTCACATGATAGATCTGTATCCAACTTCCTTAGGAACTGCCAAATAGATTCCCATAGTGGCTGCACCATTCTACATTCCCACCAACAGTGAATAAGTGTTCTTATCTCTCCATATCTTCTCCAACACTTGTAGTTTTCTGTTTTGATTTTTTTAAAAAATAGTGGCCATTCTAGTAGGTGTGAAATGATATCTCATTGTAGCTTTGATTTGCATTTCCGTAATAGCTAGTGATGTTGAACATTTTTTCACATGTTTTTTCACCATTTGTATTTTTTCTTTAGAAAAATACCTATTCAGGTCATTTGCCCATTTTTAAAATGGGTGATTTGTCTTTTTATTGTTGAGTTATAGGATCTCTTTATATTTCATGGATGTTAGACCCTTGTTGGATGTGTGATTTCCAAATATTTTTTCCCATTGAGTAGGCTGCCTTTTTCCCTCTTCACAAAGTCCTTTGAGATGCAGAAGTGTTTATTTTTGAGGAGGTACCATTTATCTATTTTTTTCTTTTGTTGCTCCTGCTTTGGGTGTAAGGTTTAAGAGATCCCCCACCTACTACAAGGCCTTGTAGAAGTTTCCCTACATTATCTTCTAGGAGTTTTGTGTTAGGACATTTTCCATGAGCCAGACTTTTGCATACAGTTTCATTGTGTCCATGGATCTCAGGTTAGTAACCCCTGAGCAAGTTTCAATCTTAAAACGGAGGTCTCCTATTTCTAGGATGAATGGAAGTGAGGAAGAGAAGATGAAATGACCCGGGAGGTTCTTTCTTGTGGTCTG
Organism: Tolypeutes matacus; assembly: GCA_026826555.1. Classification (NCBI taxonomy): domain Eukaryota; kingdom Metazoa; phylum Chordata; class Mammalia; order Cingulata; family Chlamyphoridae; genus Tolypeutes; species Tolypeutes matacus. The sequence continues at coordinate 12,896,282 of JAKSZT010052319.1, read as the reverse complement.
AATTGCCAGAGGCGAGGGAAGTAGGTGTGAGCCCATGGTGCTTGCAGCAGGCAGTGCCTCTCATGCAATCATAGCCACGTGCCTCCTGAGTACTGTGCAACGTTTTACCCTCTCTCTGAGTGCTATTGATTTTTTTGGGGAAAGGAGATAAAAAACAAATGTTATACTTGATGTCCTATGTTTTCTGTGTGAAATAAGTAGGTTAGTCAAATTGGACAAGGCAAGATCAGGGCAAAGAGAGAGAAGGCTCCCTGGACCCGCCTGACTTGAAATGGGGATCTCTTGGCGTGATCCTCAGGGGAAATAAAAAGATGAGGCAGGACAGAGATGTTTCCTGTACCCAGATCAAATGTCACACTTTGTTTCTGTCTCAGCTTTGTGTCCTGAGACTCGGACCCCTCTGCTTCCCAAAGTTGTTGTTTGATGTCAGCGGCTCTGCCTGTCTGTTCCTTAACCATCCATCCCCCCCTGCCAGGGCTAATTGTCACTTTATGTCCCTTATTGTTGCTCTGGGGCAGCACTGTCTAATGAAACTTTTTGTGAAGATGGGACAGTTGCATGTCTTGCTGTTAGAGTAACCACTAACCTCATGTGGTTTTGGGCTAGTGTGACTGGAGGACAAGATTTTTTATTTTATTCCATTTTAGTTAATTTAAATGTAAAGAGCCAACATGTGGCTAGTTGCTACCACTTTGGACAGTGCAGTTTTAGACTCTGGCACTACTTTTGGCATCAGCTGGAATTGGGAACTTACTAGAAATGTAGCATCTCGGGCCTCACTCCAGGCCTACTGAGTCAGATTCTTCATTTTTACAAAATTTTCAGATGTTCAGTGTGTACATTAAAATTTGATTTTCCTAGGTCTCAGGAAAACACATGTAGGCTAGATTATGTTGTGATAACAAACAAGGGTTTCCTAATGGCTTAAAACAACCAAATTTTGTTTCTCACTAATGCAGGGTTCTTAATCAGTGGCCCAAGGGGTCCGTGGAAAGATTTCAGGGGGTTCATGAGCTTGGATTGAAAATTCAAAAAACCATTATTCTCGGGATGTGTTGGTGCGGGTAAGATATAGTTATTAAATAATACACAGTCTAGTGTGGACTTAGTATGATTTTTATTTTGATGTAGCTTGTTCTGAGTGCAGTGGGTAACTGCAAAAAGTTCGGTAAGGACGGCAGAGATGGTTTTATGATGCTGTGGGAAACTTGAATTTCTAAATGTTTGCTGAAAATGACCGTTTGAACAGATGTTGGACCATGTTAAGTTATTAGGTATTGAAATTATGGGAAAGTTGTAAAATGTAATTTTGAATAATCCTAAAGTTTAAAGACATGCTGATATTGAACGTCATAAAATGATCTGCCGCCACATCCTGAGAAGGGGTCCGGGTTTTCACCTGATTGACAAAGGGGTCCATGGAACAAAAAAGGTTGAGAACCCCTGCACTAATGCTATTTGTCCATTGCGGGTTAGACGGCCTTTTTCTCTACATCATTCCCACTCCAGGCCCCAGGCTAACAGACCAATATTCCCTGGATCAGTTTTGGTTGCAGTGGCAGAAGGAAAAGAGTGTGATGAATCCTGTCATTTCTACTCACATTTCATTGACCCAAGCAAAGTCACATGACCACAACTATTCAAGGGGACAAGAAAGTGCAAACTTACATATGCCAAGAAGTGGGATGTATTAGCCAGGGTCCTAAGAGAAACAGAAAATTGTATGGAATCGATTGGCTCATGTCCAAAGTCCCCAGGGCAAGCCACAAACTGGAAACTCTGATAAAGGTGATGTTGAAGTCCTTGGTCTTATTGCCCCAGGGGAAGCTGGCTGGCTGGCTGCAAACTCCAGCAAGAGCCCAAGCTGAAGTTGAGTCAGAAATTCTTCTGACCTCTGAAATCCTGGGTTCTGCCTTTTAAGGTCTCCATTTGATTGGATGAGGACATTCCCCACCTTGCTGAGGGCCCACTCCTTTGCTGATCCTGTAGGCACTCAACTGATTGTAGATGCAAATCCTATCTACGAAATGCCCTCACAGGAACAAGCTGATCAGTATTTGACCAAAGAACTGGCCACCACAACCTAGCCAAATTAAAGCATAAGATTAACCAGCGCAGGGGAGAAATAGACGATTTGGTGTACAATGCTAATGACTGCCACGTCCAACAAGCTAATTAGAGCTTTTTGTTGTGTTTTGTTCTGTTTTTGTTTTTATCATCTAGTTCAGAGCCTCATCATTTCAAGCCTGGGCTTGCAATATCCTTCTAATTGGTCTCTTTGTCTCCTTCCTTCCTTCATATCACTGCCAGGTTAATTCTCCTAAGGCTTAGCTCAGGGCATGTCATGTCTTTGCTCAAAACCCTTTAATGACACCTCTTTGCCTACCAAATTAAGTAACTCCCTTTAGCATGATGTAGTGGAAAGAATGCTATTCATTTATCTGCGTGACCTTAGGCAGGGTGGCTTAAATTCTGGGAATCTCAGTTTCTTCATCATTTGACGTGGACATAAAAATACCTGCCTTAGAGGGCTACTATGAATCTTAAATGAAATAATGTATATAAAGTGCGTACAGTCTTAGACGTGTAGTAAGTGATAGCAGCATCGTTACCGTGTGCTCAGAGCCTAGGGTGCACATCCATATCATAATATTTATCAAACACATACTGAAATATGTTTGCCTGTCTGTTCTCCTGGCAGACTTGCATTCTTTAAGAGTAGGGACTGCCTCTTTGACTTTCTAACAGCTGAATCAAGGCTCTGCATGTGGGAGGTTCTTATTTAATGTTGTTTTAACTGCACATCATTAGCCAAGCATTCAGAGCACTCCCTACCAAGGTTGCCTTATGTGCTTCCTGTGTTTTAACCAAGCAGGACCACTTGCTGCTTGTCAGATGAAAACACATTTTTTACCTCTGTGTCTTTGTTCATGATGTTTCTGTTTCCTATACAACCTTTTTCCATCCTCTATTTTAGCCTTTTAAACTTTTACCCATCCCTTGAGCCCATCTGAAATAGCACCTGTACAACTAATTTTATTTCATTATGCCTGCAGCTGAAAGCAACATTTCCATTCTCTGAACATTCATAATGTTCAGAGAAGGCTTCACCTAGAAGGTGAAAAACTGGGATTCTTCTGGAAAAGCTTGATCAGATATTTCCATGGAGAAGACAGAGTTGAAGGTAGGAGACAGGGAGGACATCCCAGAATAATCAGGGAGGGTTTAATATTGCTGATAGCTGAAGTAAAGGGAATGTGAGAAAAGGAAGGCAAAGGATGAGACTACGGAGATAGGCAGTGCCAGAGAAGACTGGCCCTAGTGAGGAGTTTGCATTTGGTCCTGAGATAATGGAGGTGGCTTAAGGCAGGGAAATGACCAGATTATATTTGTGACTTCAAAAAAAGTATCAAGATCTGATATGGAAAGCAACCCTTAATACTTGATCTCCAGTTCTCTATTATAAGCCAATTCGTCTTCTCTATTTTCTGGTCACATTTGGGCCTTCCCAATCCTTCTTCTTAACTGATGACATTTATTTACATTACCTATCTATCCCCTAAATTTGCATTTTCAGCCCCTTCCCTAAGCTTGTATTCCAAGCAACAATCATCTCCTGTTAGCTTAAATTTCCTATCAGTTAGGAATTTTCATCTGTCTGTTTATAAAAAAGATCCTCCCAAACAGTAGCTTCCTTAATATAGAAGGTTTTATTACTGTCATGTGATAAAGTCTGGAGGGAGGCAGCTCACATTTACATGGTGGCTTTATAGTTTTTTTTAGATTCTATGACTTCTACTTTTTTCCCTCTGCCATCTTTGACATATGGCTTCCATTCTCAAGGTTTTCTGGTATAAAATGGCTGCTAGAGCTCTTACCATCACATCCCCTTTCCAGGCAGCAGGATGGAGAAAAGAAAACATGCCACCTGGAAGTTCCATATAATCTATCTGCTTATAATCATTGGCAAACAGTCACAGGGCTACAAGGGAGGTGAGGAGTGTAGACATTTATTCCAGGTGGCAATGTGCCCAACTAAAACTTACTTCTATTGTTGTTTTAAATAAGGAAGAAAAGACTTGATGTGAGAGTGGGAAACTGTGCTATAGCATGTGACTCTAGTATTCATTGTAATATGTTTGTTTTTTTGTTTTTGTTTTGTTTTTGTTTTTTGAAGAAACTTTACACTTCCACAGGCACATTTTTATCAGGAGTTCCATTCTACTGAGTCCTATTGGTATGTGCTTTTCTTCTTGTACTTAAATGTCAATTTCAATTTATGTATTAGTCATACTCTATGTCTCGATGGATGCACAACTGGTTGTCCTGAACTTGAAAATTCGTCAGATTCTTTCCTTCATAACCTTTCAGTACTACATCTCAACAAGTGGTAAAAGAGCAGGAGGTACTGGGCAAACAACTTGGAAGCCCCTGAAATGTTTGAACAGACATTCCTCCAGTGGATACACATATACTTGGGGAATGCATTTATTTTCTTTGCATAAATTTACTTCTTAGAAAAGTTCCCTTATGTGGATTGTTGTCATTCCTATCTCCGCATTGCAATAGAGAAGTCAGGAACCACATTTAGCCATGTTCCCTTCTAGTTTGGAATTTTCTAATGAGAGGATTTTACAAAAAAATTGAAAGGCAGAAGGGAGAGGCCTGTTGTAGATTCAGACTGGCTGGCTTTTGGGGACCTTCAGTGGCCCCCTACCCTGACCTTGGGTGGCTGTTCCCTAATTTTGCAGGCAGCTCCCCTCACCTCTGTTCTCCTAGGTCTTCCCATGGTTGTATAACTCCCTAATTCCTCTATTAAACCCTTTGCACTGAAATAATAGTGTGGTTTCTCTTTTTCTGAATGAACCCTGACTGATACATGCCTTCTTCCCTGAGTGATTTGATTACAAAAGTTTTGGAGGTTCATATACAGCCAAACATATAAAATGCATGTTATTTTACATTGCCAACTTCTTTGAAAACTACATATATGGATATATGTATGTATTCATACATACATATATACATACATCTGTATCTCTATTTTTCTATTTCTATGTATATATAGAAACATATACACCCCCCACCCCTTGCAGGGTTAATTGTATACCTAAAGGGCCTAATACCTGTCACTCCAATATGGCAAGAAGGTCCTCTATTTTACTCTGTAAAAGTGCCTTAAAGAAGAGGGGGTGAAGCTCCTAGCCTGGTGGAACTCCAGCCTGAGTTACCAGCCCTCCACTCCTTCTTCAGTGAGAGACCTCAGCTGCCCTTTATTGACACATGGGGGATCGATCGAAGGATTTCATTTGACAGAAAGTGTTTTATGGCTTAAAAATAAGGTTGAGAGCTTCTGCTTCAAAACTCCAGATTTGAGATGGGCACTGTAAGTCTCAAATCCTCCATTTATCAGCCATGTAACCTCGAGCGGGTCATGAAAACGCTCCGAGTTCAGCTTCCTCAGGGTCACAATAATATGAGTGTCAAAGGGTTGCTGAGAAGATGAAAAGAAAGAATGCCTGTACATTTGAAGGGCCAGACCAGTCAAAGGTCATACTCTCAAAAGCCTGCAGGGGCTAGGCTGGGCCGGTAACATAAATGAGGGAAATTCAGAAAGGGGTATGCTCCAAAGAAAAGTGGCATCTGCAAGCCACAGGGTCCCTTAGCGTATGGAAATGCCAGCGGGCCTTTCCATTTTTAAAGAGAAGCTGGAGATATGTAGTTTGGTGAGAAATCTCAGGATTTTAAAATGTATACACTAATTCAACTTTTTTTAAAAAAGATTTATTTACTTAATTTTCCCCCTGCCTCCATTGTTTTTGGGCTCACTGTGTGCTCTCTGTGTGTTCTTCTGTGTCTGCTTGTCTTCTCTTTAGGTGACACCAGGAACCGATCCTGGGACCTTCTGGGGTGGAGAGAGGCTCTCATTCTCTGTGCCACCTCCGTTCCCTGGTCTGCTGTGACTCTTATTGTCTCTCTTCTGTGTCTCTTTTTGTTGCGTCGTCCTGATGCACTAGCTCTCTGTGTGGGCCAGCACTCCATGCGGGCCAGCACTCCGTGTGGACCAGCTATCTGCTCGGGCCAGTGCTCTGCTCAGGCTAGCTTGCTTTTTACCAGGAGGCCCTCGGAAATGAACCCTGGACTGCCTATATGGTAGACGGGAGCACAATTGCTTGAGCCACATCCAACTTTTAAAAGACCAAATAAAACACATATTTGGGTATGTGGGCCTCCTTGTATGAACTTTAAGTTACACAGATGACAATTATTATTTTAAATTTCATATTGGAAATAGGCATTGAAGCTATTGTTCTCTAGCCTTCCCTGTGGGTTTACCTCTCTCTCTCTGCTTCTGGTAACCTTGCATTAGGGTTGGACACCTGACTAGGTCTAACCAATCTAACCTCTAAGTACAATTCCTAATGATCCTTGTCTACCTGCACCCCACCCCCCTGAGAAATAAAACTCTCATTCAGGGGATTCAGGCCACCATTACCTCTTTCTGTGGCCAGTTTCTTTCTCTTCTGGGGTTACTGTCCTATGATTTGGGAGCAGGTGGGTGGATGTTCTTTTTTGCTTGTTTTTTTTTTGCTTTGCCTTAGGACGCTCTGATCTGACATTTGACATGAACACAAAGGGCTAGCTGCTCTTGGTGGTTTCCAGCAAATGGGGTAGGGGAAATACATCAATTCTTGGTAAAGTCCTTTCAAATAATGGTTTGATTTTTTTCATTTTGAGAGAATCTGTTTTCCCCAATGTATGTTTTTTTCCCCCCTTTTTTCCCTGATTCCTTACCACTTGCTGTAGACAACTTATTTTGTATTCATGCAGAATATGCAGTATGGTTCATCAGTATGGTTCATCTAGTAAACTGAAAATTATTTGCTTAAAAAAAAAGATTAGAGATTAATCGTCTGAGCTCTTCATAGAGTCTGTCCCCTGAGATGGCACAGGAGGGTTGTGAATAGCATTTTCCCCACCTAAGGGGTGGGCATTTGACCTAGGTAGGTCTAGTCAGGTTCTTCATAGGGATCTATATTTAGACCCGTGGAGAATTAAGCTGTCTTTTCCCACTTGTGTTGCTCAGTTAGTTGTTACAGACATGGAGCTGCCAATAGCCATATTCCTTAGCCACACAGTGGAAATCCAGCTGCAGTAAGAGATAATGAGACCAAAAAGCAGGGACAAGCAGAGATAAAAAAGACTTGAGTCTGGGTAGCACAGAATCCTCGAGACTCCCCTTCCTAAAGCTCCCTGTGGCAGTTTGATATTTATGAATTCCAAAAAAAAAGATTGATTATGTTTGTATACTGGTCTGCTCCTCTGGGCGTGATGCCCTTTGACTGTATTAGACTCAGCTGAGATGTCTCTGATTCAATTATGTTACGATCAGGGCTTTGATTCGACCATATCATTAGGGCATGCAGGGCTGAGTCTCTGTGCCCTTGGTGGGCTATATAAACAGACCCTCAATCAAGAACATGGAAGTAGATACACAGAGAAGAAGAACAGAAGAAGAGAAACAGCTCCATAGACATGGCAAGGGCCCTGGGAAGAGAGATGAGCCTGAGAGTTTGCATCAGAGACCAGAGCAGCTGAGAAGCCCTGAGAGATGAGCCCTATGCCAGCCTACAGCTGCGATCAGAAGGAGCTGGGACCACAGAGCCTTAAGAGGAAGGAGGAAGGCTGAACCCTCACAGACATTTTGTTTCAACATGTGGCAAATGACAGGTGAGAAAGTACCTCTTATGGTACCTTGAGTTGGACTCTTTAGGGCCTTGTGACTGTAAGGTTCTACCCCAAATAAATGCCCTTCATAAAAGCCAACAGATTTCTGGCACTTTGCATCAGTACACCTTTGGCTAATACACTCGCCCTTTAATTCTGTGAGTTACTAAAATATTCTTGCCAGAGGAACCAGTAAATTCCTTTTTTCTGTGTAATGCTTATTTGACTTAGATTTGTTTCAATAATGCCCAATTGAAAAAGACTATGGCTATTACTAAGAATAATAGTATTAGTCGAGGTAGAATTCCACTATCCATCAATTTCTTTAGAAACAAGGCAATGGTAAATATTTGGATTTTGTCTTTGGTTCAAAATTCTTTAGAAAGTGCTTAGGCTCAGTTAAGAATTGTAGTAAGAGACTTGGCATTTGGAATAATGCAAAGGATTAGCACAAAATCAGACATCTTATCCTAATAGGCTCTGATGCCCACTGGTCCTTAGCATATTCTCTCCAGTCCATCATTTCTTTATAGACCTTTCTTGGAAAGTTTCTTGGTACCAAATTGTGTGAACAATTCAATGAATGTGTATTGTTCCAGGACAGAAGTCAGGAACACAGTCTGGAAAGAAGGATTGAGTAGGCACTGACATTATCTGTCTGGGATAAGTTCTTTTTTGATGAGAAAATGAAAAATAATGCCTCAAGCACTTTCCTAGATGGTATGAGTATTTGTCTTTCACTAAATATAACTTAATAGCACTTAAAACCAGGCTATGGGGTGAGAATAAGATGTGGAAAAATGGGAGGTATTCATATGTAATGTACTGTAAAAGCAAAACATAATCAAGGATTGAAATGCCTTTCACTTTCTGTAATAGGAGTTGATATAGGCCTGGTGGGTTAAGAGTTGATACTGGTGGTAGAAAAAATTAAATATTAGCTTTATGACACTTCATAACAAAGTAGTGATTTCTGAATGTGTGTAGTGTTGCTTTTAGGAGGTACTGGGTATTGAACCCAGGACCTTGTACATGGGAAGCAGGCGCTCAACTACTGAGCAACATCTGCTCCCCAGTGAGAGTTGTTTTTTTAAATTTGTTTTTAGGAGGTACCAGGGATCAAGCCTGGGACCTCAAACAGGGGAAGCAGGCATGCAACCACTTGAGCTGCATCCATTCCCTGAATGTGTGTAGTTTTGCTTTGCTTTAAATACTCTCTAAGTGATCAGAGAATTCATAGAAGAAAACAGCTTCCCCAAGGATCAGCTAGCATCTCCTTGGGAGTGCAGTGATACAGACGTTCCTCAGAGCTGGTTGAAAGCTTGCTGCTAGCAGTGTCCTCTTTAAGCATCCTTTTAGGTGCCTCAACTTCATTCAAGCCAAGGGCTTTTTGAAATCTTGAGTCTTAAGTTTAGAGGAAATCTTTGATGTCGAAACAGAGTTTAAGCAGTGGGTTCTGTGGGCACTTAGGTTAGAAAACAATCTCTGAAGATACAAATCCCTAATTGGGATTGTTTTACTGAATTTAGTCACGTTAATCCATCTCTCAGTTAATTATACAATAACATTTCACGCCTGGAGGCAAATACACAACTTTTCCCCAGATTTTTTCTGAAAATGTGTTGCAATGCTCTGAAAGCAGTGCCAAGATATTAGCTGCATATGGAAGTTTTGGGGGCTAGAACTCCTGGTTCTGATTGTACTACCTGTTAGAATATGAAGGGTGGTTCCTGCCCCTGGTTTCTCCATTCTACCCATCCGTGTTACTAGACAGATTTTCCACTAAAACTTCAAATTTAATATGTGACTTTACTTCTTAAAATGTTCCTTTTCTCCTGATTATATGATAGAGATCTAAACATTTCAGCCTAGAATAAAATATCCTAGTTTCACCTCTAGAGACTGCATCTCATGCTATGCCAGGGTAATTCTTTCAATGCTGAGGTAGAAAAAATTTCGAAAGTGTTTGTTGGATGTGTGAAATCTGAGCTATGGAGGCCAAGTGTGATCCTCACTTCACTGAGCTACAATATATCCAGATGGAAAGCTAATGGTGTTTTTAGTTTCTAAATCTTTCCTCCAGAGTTTCAAGATTATGGAAGCCTAATGGTGAAATATAAGATTAAACATAATATTGAGACATATTCTAAACTCCCCTCTCCCCCCAAGAATGAGTATGCCTAAATATTCCAGAAAGGTTATTGGTTATGCTATTTAAGAGGAATTTCCAGGTTTCTATGGTAATATATTTTGATGTGTCATAACCTTGAGAATCAGATAATTATTGAATCTGGGATCAGAAAAATTTTTATTTCATTTATTTCAGCCTCCAAACCAAGGTAGGAGTCTTCTCTGCCATGTCTTTCAACTCAGCTGGGAAATATTTACTGAATGTCTTTCATGAGCCAGAGACTGTCAGGTTCTGTGAAAGTCAGAGATAAGGAAGATATGCTTTGTCCTCCAAGAGGTTATAGTCGGGTAGCAATTAGACTAGTAAGTAAGTTTGCTAGCAGATGGGCAGGGAGATAGAATATTAAAGGAGTTACAGAGATTAATTCTGGCTGATGGAATAAAAAAGGAGTATCGGAAGAAGTGGCTGTTTGGCAGAGGCACAAAGAAGTGTAGTAAGGTTTGAACTTGTGAGGATGGTAAAAAAAGGAAATTCTAGATGGAAGGATCATGGGAGAAAATGAAGGATGTGCATAGAGGAAACTTGGAGAAGTTAGGTGTGGCTGCTTCTTAGATCATGCTTAGAGGGGTAAGTGGTTAGAAACATGGTTAGAGGGATAGTTTTCTGCCAGGTTATTGAGTCTTTTCAAAGGTAGACTTAAACAGGCCATTTGCTATTCTGCAGGGATTGAGGAGCCACTGCCAATTTTCAAGCAAGGAAATGAGATGATCAAACTGTTCTACAGGAAGATGACTGGTGAGGGGTCACTGAATGTCAAATGTGTGGGTGAGGAAATAGACTAGAGTGGGAAACAAGGTGGCAGCTATTACATGGTTCAGGTAAGAAGTAATTCAAGCTCAAAGTAGACAAGTAGCTTGAGTAACCCCGAGAATGAGATAGGGGTTGAGCCTGTGGGATTCCTACTGACTGTGGAGGACAAGGAAAAGAAAGAGGTAGCAGTTTCCTTCACAGATTTTATCCAAGTTCTTGGGAAAATGTTGATGTCAAGGAGGAAGAACAAGTCTAGCAGAGGTAATGTCGGGAGATGGAATGTGAAAGCATAAGATGTTATCAATGCATCAAGATTGAGATGTGCAGGAGATAATGGGGAATGTGAGAGTGACTCTAGCATCTGTAGTATAAACAAAGATTTGAGAGTCACTCATGTAGGACGATATTTGAAGCCATAAAAGTGCAAGAAGTCACCCAAGGAAAGAGTGTACAGAGGAAGAAAAGAGGGACAAAGCCAGAGACTTATTTTGGGGGATAATTATAGTTAGGGAGTAGAAGCTCTAAGAAGAGTGAGTATGAACTAGAGAAGGAACAGTTACTGAGGAAGGACAATAATCAGAAAGACACAGGGAAATGGAAACAAGGGAGATAAGAGCTTCGTGGACCATGCTCAACATGAAATGTTCCAGGAAGATCAATAAGGGTAAAGAATGAGAGAAAGCCTGTATCTTTTACCTGTAGTGACCAGGTGGTTATTTAAGAGTGCCTTGTTGCCATCAAGCAGATTAAAGTGCTTAAAAAATTAGGGACATCTGTTCAGATTGGGGCAATGAGTTTAGCATGTGCAAATACTTTTTTTTTTTTTTTTTGCTCCAAGCATCCAAGAATAGATTTTTTTTAAAAGTAAAAAGATAACAAAAGACTTAGTGGGAGACTCTAAACACAAGGCAAACAAAAACACTCAATCTTGGCTGAAGCTGCAGGACTTCTGGGCTTCCTATTTTGAATCAGAGTGTGGATCTGAGAATTTAAGTCTCTGCATGGATGCTCCTTGTGAGATAGTGTTACAGAGCCAAGTCCGTTGACTAAACCTGCATAAGGATTCCACCACTTGTGGAAGGAGGCTGGAGTAAAATATGTCTGATAACCCATAATTGGTGACAGGCTAACAGAAGCCATGTGCTGTGAAAACAGTAGAAGTTTGGGAAGTGGGACTGGCAGCAGGAATTCAGGAGGGATAAAGACACAGTCTCATTACCAGGAATTGGGTCCGATTGACTTTGTAACTAGATCTGTGAGCATCCCATTATAAGAGCAGGAGCTGCAAAATGCAATCTTGAGGCCTGATTCTGACTTAGTTCTGGACTGGGGGACCAGGCTGATGGGTGGAGATAAGAAAATTCTAGATGGAAGGGATATGGGCATTAAAAAAAAAAAAGGACCCACACAAACATAATATTAAACAAACATCAAAAGCAAAAAAACTCGTCCACTTAAAGCAAGCTTGCAAACAAAAACTTAAAACACATAAAAAATTTAATGCTAAGGATAATGAGCAAAATAAAAAATCAGAACATGAATTTAATCCAGATGAATTTATTTCATGAGCCAGTCTGACAAAGACTTTTGTGTAAGTGTGTTTAGGACATTCAAAGTGAAAAATGAAGCAATACCATCTATTAAAAATGGATGAATTTTCCAAAGAAGCTGACACAAAATATACCATAGCACATGATTCCCTTTTTATAAAGTTGAAAAACAGGCAAAATGCATAGTTTGTGGAGGTTATTTTGTGGAGGAAAGAGGAGAGGGCATGAGGGGTTATGAAGGGACTTTTGCTTTGCAGGAAGAGGGGTTCCTAGATGATGATAATTTTTTGTTGTTTTTGACTAGATTGTAATAATTCATTGAGTTACATAAACACTTATGATTTATGCTCCTTTCTGTATGTATAATACAATGGTATTATTATGAAAAAAGAAAATAATGAAACACAACTAGGTAGAAATAAGAACAAATGTCTTTATAAGTAAATCTTGGGAATGGAATGCATAGTCACTGAAATTAAGAATTGAAGAATAATGTTAGGCTTTATGGAGTCTATAAATAACTTCTCTCCACCACTAGTTTTGAAACCAATCAAAAGTAAGATAGGAGATTAAAAGTGATCTTTATTAAGTGAAAGAAGCCAGACAAAAAGAGCCACATATTATATGATTTCATTTATATGAAATCCAGAATAGGCAAATCCTTAGAGATAGGAAGTAGATTAGTGGTTTCCAGGGGCTGGTGGGAGGAAGGAATGGAGAATGACTGCTAATGGATGTAGTTTTTTGGGGGGTGATGAAAATATTCTGGCATTAGATAGTGGAGATGGTTGCACAACTTTGTGAATATACTAAAAACTACTGAATTGTACTCTTTAAAAGAGTGAATATTATGGTATATGAATTATATGCCAATTTAAAAAGAGGTAAAAAGAAAAAATGTGAGTTTTATCATTGGTGGAAAAGCTAGCTGTGTTGGAGGACATGCCAAACTATTTACCCAAATGCCAAACAAGTTTGCTGATATTCCCTTCCTGCCCACCTCCAGCTTATCTCCACAATGCAGCCTGGATTCCATCTGTATTAGGGTTTCTCCTGAGAAACAGAATCAACAGGATACATACATACACATACACACATATATGCATGCATATATACATATATAAAAATATTTATTATATGTGTAAATATTTATAACTATTATGAGATTTATTATAGGAATTGGCTCATTCCTATATGACTGTGGGAATGAATTAATTCGGATTCCATACAGTAGGCCACAAGGTGGGAACTCTGTTGAAAGTTTTTGATGAATTTCCCGGGGGAAGCTGGCTAGCTGAAGTAGAGATGGAAATTCTTTCTTCTGACAGCTGAAATCATCACTTCTCCTTTTAAAGCTTCAAGTGATTGGATCAGACTTCTCTCATTGCTGAAGGCAATCTCTTTTGTTGGCTGTAAATGTAATTAGCAATAGATGCAATCAACTAACTAATGATTTAAATCCATGAAATAACCTCACAGTAACAATCTGGCCAGTGCTTGATTGACCAAACAACTGGACACCATAACCTAGCCAAGTTGCCACGTGAACTTAACCATCCCACCACCCATGGGAAATTTGGGGGCAGCAGACAAACCCAGAATTGATGCCTCACAATGGTTCAGAATGCAGAAGGAGGAAGAGATTGAATTCCCAGAGCTTACAGACCTTTTAATGGATTATCCCCATCCAATCAAAGAATATGGAGTAATTTCCATCATCCGCCAATCAGGTGGAAGGAGTGAGGAAGGGGTGGAGCAAGAAGAAAGACCCTTACTCTCTAGTGGAAGTCCCTCCATGTAGGTTCCTATGGAGTGGGGGATACGTGTTACTACCTGTCTTGGTTTGCCAAACTGCTATGACAAATAAGAAGCACTTATTATCTCAGGGTTTTGGAGGCTAGAAGTCCATGTTCTCTCCCTGAAGTCTGTGGCATTTTGGTGCAGGCTTACCTCAATCTTTGGGGTGCCTTGACTTGTATCTCTATCTTCTGCCACCTGGTAATCTCTCTCCCCTGTCTGCTCTTCCACTTTCCACTGACTTCTGGCTTCTTCCTGCATGGCCTTCTCTGATAGGTCAGACTTTCCTTTCTTAACAAGGCCTTCAGTCATATGGATTAAGGCTTGCATTCACATCTAAATAGGATCTTAGAAGATCCTGTTCACAAATGAGACCACACCTTAGCTGATATCTTATCTTCCAAGGGTCCTATTTACAAATGAGTTAGCACCTATGGGTGAACATGTCTTTTGTTGAGGTACATGATTCAATCTGCCACACTCCCTATAAAACTCTCTCTAAACTGGAAACAAATTGAGAATCTGTGAATTAGAAGACAGTACTGGAATTCAACTCTGAACATGTTTTTCCCATTGTAGGGAAACTGCAAAATATCTGGGATAGTGGAAAATCTTAACTCTACATCAGAGAAAACCCACATTATCTATACAGAAACAGTATTTAGATTCAAAATAGACTTCTTAACCAGCAAGAATGAGGTCATAAGACTCTTAAATACTATTGCAAAGTGTCAACCAATAATTTTAACCCAATTGAATTATAATTCAAGACTAAGGGCAAAAAACACATTGCTATATATATAAAATTATAAGAGTCTACTACACAGAGATTGTCAATATAAGAATTATTAAAGCTATGCTTTACAAAGTAGAAATGTGAATGCAGAGGTTGGTCCTGGGAAACAGTGTACAATAGAGAGGACTGAAATTGATAAATTTCATTAAGAGAATGTAAAAGAAATAAAATAAAAAAAAAACCAATATTTTTGTGTTTTTCTTAAAAATGAAACTAAGGGGGGGGATTTTAATAGATAAAGAATACTAAAATCCTTATTGTGTCTAGGAGAGAGAGAAAATGCTGTAATCTTTAGAGTATTAGAAAAATGTATAGCTAATTATATACTCTAAAAAGTAAAAGGCCCAACTAAATAGTGGGAATAAAAGCCATAGATTGTATGCTAGCTGTGAAGCAAAAAGGGCATATAAAAATATTATCAACTTAATGGGGGTAAGAAAAGGAGAAAATACAAAAGAAGCAAAGAAGAAGTTTGGTTAACTCCAAAGAAAATAAGATGCAGAAATAATTCCAAATTTATCAGGTAATAAAATATGTGTATGTTTTTCAAGCCTTCAAAAAACAGAGTTTTTATTAGATGGACCCAAAAACAATATCCAGCCATATGCTGCTGACAAAGGACACCACATAACCAAAATCAAATAGAGAGGTTGCATATAAAGAAATGGGAAAATATACTAACTGTTGTGTAATATTAGTATTATACAAAATAAAATTAAAGTATTTGGAGGTAAAAAGAGGACAATTGTTTAATAATTAAAAGAACAGTCTTCCAAGAAGATGAAACAACACCAACTAATTTGTACCCAGCAACCTCTCCTTGAAAAATGATAAGTAAAATCAACCAAAATGTAAGAAAAGGTGGACAAATCTACAACTTTAATGGGAGATTTAACAATCCACTATCAGATACTTGCAGAACAAGCAAAGACATTAGTAAATTTAAGCCACACAATTAAAAAACTTACTCGTGTATATAACATAGAAGTCTAATTGCAAATAGAAAACATACAAGCCTTTCAAGTATGCATTGACTATTTACACAATGATCACATTAGGGCACAAAGGAAGTTTCAATAAATTTCAAGGAATCAATATGATAAAGTCCATATTCTGTGACCACAAGGCATTTAGATTAGAAACCAATAAAAAGATAGAAAAAAATTTCCCACATGTTTAGACAAAATAAAATTATACTCCAAAAATAATTCATAAATTAAAGAGAAAAATCCAATGAGAATTATAAAATTTTAGATGGATACACCAACAATAATACCTTAAATGCATTACTTAAAAAATAAAAGATTGAACATAAATGAGTTAAGTATTGGGCTCAAGATCTGAGGACAAAAGAAAAAACATTAACTAGGATAAGCCTCAAGACTGTAGGATGAAAAAGAAAGAAATAAAAGAGCAAAAAAGTTACACAGAAAATAAAGGAACAATAGAACCAAAAAAAAAATCCACATATCATCAGTCTTCCTGATGAAGTAAAAAAAGTGCAAAATAATGAAAAAATATCTTGTAACTATGTAAACAGTAGGGTTTTAAAACAGAAGAAAATACTATAAGCATATTAGTGCTACTAAATTTCAATACTTAAATAAATTGAATAGTTTTCTAGAAAATATTTTTTAAATACCAATTTGAGTTAGGCAGATATAGAGTACTTAAAAACAGTAACCATTAAAGAGTTAAGATGGCAATTAAGATTCTCCCTCTCACCACCTTTTAACATCAAGCCCAGTCATTCTCACCACACGTGTCAAAGTCATCCATGATCTATCTGGCCCAGATGGTTTTAACAAGCAAGTTTCATAAGTCCTTTGAGGAACAGACGGTCCCCATCTTATAAAAAGTGTTTCAAATGATTCAGGTAGAAAGAAAGCTACTCAACTCATTTTGTGAGACTATTATAATCTTGATGGTCAAAGTAGATGAAAGTAAAATTAAATAAAATTATAGATCAATTTCACTTAGGAACACAGATGTGAAAACCCTAAAGAAAAGACAAACAGATTGAAGTCAGTGTCTGTGTGGGCCAGACAGACACACTCACACCTGTAAACGTCAAGTAGGGGTTATTCCAACAATGTAAGGATAGTTCTACTTGAGGGAAGATTTGGGTGGATCTGGGTGCCAAGACATGCTGATACCACAGCCCAGCATGTCCTCTTCCAGGAAAGTATGTGAGAAATCCTTGTTAATTGTGCACCAGGAGACACATTCGGGAATATTTACAGTGGTATTGTTTATAATACTGAAACACTGGAAATAACCTGAATGAAATCAACAGGATAAGAGCTAAACTGTGGTATATGATTACTAGGAATATTTTATGGCAGTTACCACAAATGAATAAAATTACATATTTCTTCATGGATGCATCTCAAAAACACAAAGTAGTGTAATGAAGAAAGCAAGTTAGAATGAAAACTGCAATTGACAGGTACCATTCATATAAAGTTTGAAAATATAAAACAACTATTCATACATATGCAATGATAGTATAAAACATTACAATAAATTTTACAACGGTAAAATAAACACCAAAATGAAGATAGAGATTACCACAGGGCAGGGTAGGGGGTAACATGTTTGGGCAAATGAACATAGGGAGGTTTAGGTATCTGCAATGTTTTGTTCTCTCAAAAAATCTGAAACAAGTATGGCATAATGTTAGAAATTGATTAAGCTGGGGTGATGAGTACATGGTTGTGGCAGTTTGATATTATTGATGAATTCCAAAAAGAAACAGTGATTATGTTTGTAAACTGATCAGTTCCTTTGGGCTAGTGATACCCTTAGATTGTATTGAATTCAGAGGTTTCACCTTTCCTTGATTAAATTATGACTAGGGCTTTGATTGGGCCACTTCAGGAGGATGTCGAGTCACCGAGAAACCAAAAAGTCAGAGGAGACAGAGTTTTGATCCTGGCACCCCAGGAAGTAAATACAAAGAGAACCAAATGAGTGAGGAAAGAGAAAAGACTCCATTAGACACAGCAGAGGCTCTGGAAAGAGATGAGCCATTTGCCTGATAGTTTACAGCTGGGCTTGTGGAGAAGGCAGAGTAGCTGAGACTGGAGAGAAACAAGCCCTAGGAGAGAGAAAAGACTTATCGCAGCCTACTGCTGATATTGGAAGAAGCTGGGACCACGAAGCCTTAAGAGGGAGAGGAAGGCTGGACCCTTGCAGACATTGGCAGCCATCTTGCTCCAACATGTGGCAACAGACTTTGGTGAAGGAAGTAACTTACACTTTATGCCTGTTAACTGTAAGCTTCTACCCCAAATAAATACTCTTTATAAAGGCCAACCGATTTCTGGTATTTTGCATCACCACCCCTTTGGCTGACTAATACAATGGTGATTATTAAATGAAATGATGTAGGTTTGGGAGGAGGTACAGGCATGCCTCAGAGATATTGTGGGTTCAGTTTCAGACCACCACAATAAAGAGAATATCCTAATATAGTCACATGAATTTTTTTTGTGTCCCAGTGCATATAAAAGTTATGTTTATACTATATTAAGACTTTAAAGTGTGTGATAGCATTATGTCTAAAGAAACAATGTACATACCTTAATTAAATGTGACACAGAGACTTAAAGTGAGCAAATGTTGTTGGAAAAATGGCGCTGATAGACTTGCTTGACGCAGGGTTGCCATAAGCTTTTAATTTATAAAAACCCCAAAATCTGCAAAGTGCAATATAATGAAGTGCAATACAACAATATATGCCTGCATACTGATTTTGAGAAGATTGGAACAATGATAGCTCAAGAAAGAGAATGGATTGAATAAAGAGTATTATTATTTTAATTTAGAATAAGGGAAGAAATCTCTTGGAGAGTGTAGCAATTTGATATTTATGAATTCCAAAGACAATATTGATTATGCTTGTAAACTGGTCTTTTCCTCTGGGCATAATACCCTTTGATTGTATTAAGGTCAAAGGTTTTACGTTTACTTGATTAAATCAAGATTAGGGCTTTGATTCGACCATATCAGCAGGGCATGACTCAAGGTTGAGTGCCTGCCCCTTGGTGGTCTGATAGAAACACTCACTCACTCAAGAAGACACACGAAGGGAGACATGGAAGAGGAGAGAACTTGGTCCTTTCAGTCCTGCCATGTAACAGAAAGGAGAAGGCTCAAACAGCTAAAGCCCTGGGAAGAGAGATGAACCATTTGCCTGATAGCTTGCAGTTGAAGAGAACAGAGCAGCTGAGCTGAGGAAGCCAGGAAGGAAGCAAGCCCTATGCCAGTCCTGTAGCTGAGAGTGAAGAAGGCTGAGCCATCACAGAGATCAGCAACCATCTTGCTTCAACACGTGGTAACTGACTTTGGTGAGAAAAGCCACCTTGAGTTGGATTTTTAAGGCCTTGTAACTGTAAGCTTTTACCCCAAATAAATACTTTTTATAAAAGCCAACAGATCCTTGGTACTTTGCATCAGCACCTTTATGGCTGACTAATACAGAGAGGGAGACATTGAAGAGTTACCAGAGAAAGGATAACTGATGAGATTTGATTGTTTAAAATACTTCTACATCCTTTGTGTCTTTACTTGGATACCTTCAACGCATTCTTTAAAACTTGGCTCAGCTGTCACCTTCTCCAGAAAGACTTCTTTGCCATCCTCAGAATGGATTGGGTCTTCCCTCATATCTGCTTCTTTAAGGACCTGTACGTGATACTTCACTGCCAAATTGTTTTATAATTGTATGCCACACACCTGACTTTCACATTGAATGCACTACTGGGGGATAATGTATTTCCAAAGCAAGCATGATGCCTGGCATACATAGGCACTTAACAAACACTTAATTTAATTCAATAAATTTGTTTTAGTATCCTCTGTCATGAGGCTGCACTCAATAGATAGTGGTTGACTTTTAGGTAAGTGGATACGTAGGAAATGGGGTATCTAAATGGAAATGTTTATTAGGCTCTCGGAGATGTTCTGTTTGGATATATGACTGGAGGTGAAGGTGTGGACAAGAGTGAGAAAGAGAGAGAGAGCACAGGGCCAAATCCTGAGCTTTGAGTTATAGGTAGGAGGAGGAAGATTCACCTACAGAGGAGGTGGAGAAGGGTCTGAAAGGGACATGACTTTGCTGCATTTTACCATGTCTTATCTGTAAAATGTGTGTGTCGACTCCATTTAGCTTCTTAGGTTGTGAAAATCTGAACTAATATATCAAAAGATA
This sequence comes from Tolypeutes matacus, assembly GCA_026826555.1. NCBI lineage: Eukaryota > Metazoa > Chordata > Mammalia > Cingulata > Chlamyphoridae > Tolypeutes > Tolypeutes matacus. The sequence continues at coordinate 12,876,255 of JAKSZT010052319.1, read as the reverse complement.
CTTTGAAACTCATTAAGTGCCCCACAAATACTTTTCTATTATTTTTACTACTTTTCCACATTGAAAGCACACTTATTAGATTTTAATTGTCCAGCCTCAGTCTTTTTTCTCAATGATTTTTTTTGTCTGATGACATAGTAATTATATAAAATGAGAAATATAAAGTCTCAAGAGAATAAAAATCACCAACTACCTTTTATTATTTAAAGCCCACTCTGTATCTGGAGCTTTACTAAATATTTCACATGCTTTCTACCATTTAATCCTTACCCTAACTTTGTCAGTCATTAGGGTGATTTTGGTACAAGTAAAAGAAAAAGTCTAAGTCAAACTGGATTAAAACATAAGGGAATTTACTGTTCAGGTAATTTCTATAAGTAGCACAAGCTTCAGTTCAGTTTTATTATGGCTCTGATCCCTTTACTGTGTGATTCTCTGGGTCCACTGTCCTCTGCCATTGCCTCAGCCCTAATGGGGCTTCCCCTCATGATCAGGTTTGTTGTAGAAATAAGACCAGGGACCCAGAATTTAAAATGACACTTGGGCATTTATAAGAACTGCATTGTAAGAAGGAAGCTGGTGAACACCAGTCCGCACTTCCTTAACACATCGAAATACATACTTTCTTTTACATATGAGTCCAACTAAGACCCTTTTCTAGAATTGCCTTGTGGTCAGCAGGGGAGAAGGGGACTCAGGAACTTGGGCAGGAGAGAGGAGATCTCATGATACTCAGCAGAGGCAAGTAAGGTGCTGATAAAAACCATTTTCACGTTTGTCCCATCAAGCATTAAGGAGCCATCATTTTCCTGAAACTTATCTGTAACTACTGACATGTTGCACTGTCTTATTTTGGAGAGGCTGGCTGATTGCTTATTAGAGAACAGCTACCAGGAGTGTGATATTTAGACTAATGTATCAATTTGGCCAGGTGATTGTGCCCAGTTGTTTGGTCAAGCAAGCACTGGGCTAATTGTAATACAAGGACATTTATGGACTTTAGTCACCAGTGAGGTTACTGCATGGATGGCTGATTACATCTACATCAATCAGGGAGATTGCCATCAGTAATGAGTGACACTTTATCTAATCAGTTGAATGCCTTAAAAGGGGAGGTGATTTCAGCATTCAGAGAGAATTTCCCAGCTCGTCTTTGGACAGCCAACATGTCTCCCTGAAACTCATCAAGGACCTTTACTGGACTTTCATCGGAGCCCCTGGTTTGCAGCCTGCCTGCAGAACCTGTACTTGTGCAACCCCACGGTCGCATGAGAGACTCTTATAAAACCTCATATTATTGACAGATATCTCCTGTTGATTCTGTTTCCCTAGAGAACCCTGACTAATACAAGGAGCACCCAGGGTTACAGGCTTCCCCACTCATGTGCAGTGATGGAGGCTTCTTTTACCCCTAAATATGAGCCAAATTCTGGAGCTATACCCTCATAAGACAGATGTGGGGCACATGCTGATCCCTGGGTATCTGTGATAATTAGGGTGAGCATTGCAGTGGAATCAGTCAGAAATGAATGGATGACTGATATACCAGGGAGACAGTAGGAATGGCTATGTGGAGGAAACGCCAATGTCCACCAGGGATGGTATATTGATCCCCATTTCAGGATGAGGAGATAAGAAATAATTTGCTTATTTTTCAAACAGCTAGAAACTGATGGAGGCAGAATTTAAACCCTGGTATCTTTCCTTCCAAATCTTGCTATGAGCTACAATAGTGCCATTCCAGGAAATAACTATCAACATTTTTACCTCCATGCTACTCAGTTTGGAATATAAGATGGAAGAGTGAGAGTTAGATCCAGTGTTTGCTATGCTGTGTGGTTGCACTAGGAAAAACGTGCAGGTCATTACTATTGTCTTTCAACTCCAAAGCTACCTGTCCATTATCTGGGACTCTGCAAATTACAGTTCTCCTTTGCCAACTGGATCCTTGTGAGGTTCCATCACTAGAGGGAGACTGGAGGAATGGAGGGAGGGGAAAGAAGTACATTCTTCTTATTTGTCTGCTCTTCATGTTAGCCTTGCCCTCGGGGCACTTGTCTATGGTTTCTATCAACACTGCCAGTTGGTTCCCTCCTCAGAGGTTGAGTTCCAGCTCCCATGAATCTCTCCTCTCAGCTCCTGAGGCCCAGCATCTTCTTTGAGGTGCAAGTCCCAGCTCATCAGGGTTCTTCTCTGAGTTTCTAGGTTCTGAACACCTAAATTTCTTTCTTCCCCCACCCGAGCCTTGCAGCTATTACCTCTGTGTCTTACCTGTGTGTTCCCTCTTTGCTTTTTCAATCCACTAATCTGTTTGACCAATTCCCAATATTAAATTCTCTTTGTTGAAGTATCTAGGGTGCCATTTGTTTTCCTGACCAGACCCTGACTGATAAAAGAACTTGGTTTTACCCATTCTAGGATGCTGAATAGAGCAAAAACCTCATCAACCCTGTAACCGATAAATCCAAGTTTACATTTGAGGAAACTAAGGCTCAGAGAAGTTAAGGAAATTGTCAAAGGTAAAATTACAGAAAAGCATTTTAAACTCAGGTACATATAATTCCAGAGTCCATCTTCTCTCTATTGTCTCATATTGACTTTCTTGAATGTAATAGATGCTGTGCTTCCTTTCCAATCTAGGTTTTTCCTTGCAGTGAAATACTAATACATATTAATTTGGTTTTGAATACCTTTTCCTAAACTCGAAGAATTTTGATGTATGTGTGCTTACCAGGCTTCCAGCAGAGGAGGAATAAAGATTTTTGTAGTTACAAAGTTCTGGGAGGAAGCCAAGATAAAATAAAGCCAGGTCTTGGAATTGTGTTCTGTCACTGCTGGTGGAGAGGAGGTAGAGATGAGTGCATGAGGGACAAACAGTGCCAGCCTACCAATTACTGACTATCTAAGCTGTGTCTGGCACTGGGGTACCTGCTTTACGCTCACGATCACATTTGGCACCTCACTGAAAGGTAGGTGTAGCAGAATTGCATCATACAACACTGCATGTGTTTGACTTGAGTGCATTTAAATTCGCATGGGAGAAGGAGAAGAAGAGGGAGAAGCAGTAGAGGAGCAAGAGGGAGAGGAGAAGAGAAGGAGTTTGAGGTGAGGGGAAAAGGAGAGCATTTGCAGAGGAAATATTTAAATGGTGCATTCAGTTGTTAGTCTTGTTCATCTTCTGCTAGTTAGTACTTGGTTTGGAGTGACCTGAGAAGGGCACCTGAAGACATTATTTCCTTAAATGGCCTCTGTTTCAAAGGCCTCTCATATTGTGAGCATGAGTTGTGCCTAGTGCACCACTCATGTTTAAAGCTGCATGTTTTTCATTTGACATGGTCCCCAAATGCAAGCCAATTACTTCCTCTGGTCCTCGAGTGAAGAAGCAGCCATCCTTTCTAACACTAGAGGAAAAGCTGGCTCTGTTGGATATAATGAGATTATAGTGGCACACTGACTTCAAAGCCTTCTTAGAGATATTTTTATAATCTATATAATTTTTGCCTTATGATCTGACTTTGGAATTTAACTGCTGAGTGTGCTTCATTAGTGTTGTTTTCCCTAATTCCAGCATGCTGAAACTGATGCCCAGAAAGGATTATCCATTTCCCCAATGTCACACAGGGAATAAGGATTGGATTGGGCTGAGCTGGGATTTGAACCCAAGTTTCACTTCTTCCAAAGCTCTGCAGTTGTCTAGTCTACATTGGTGCCTCATTCGGAGCATAGAAGAACAAACGTTGGCAGTATGTCCTGGATGCCAGGAAGAGGCATAACAATACAAAGGCTTTCCTGAGGCCTGATTGCAGCAGAAATGCTGGAATGATCTGACAATGATGGGCTCAAAATCAACATCATCACATGTAAAACTCTGAAACTTAACTTCTGCAAAGCAACCAAATTCCTTAGATATTGCTATTCCCTTGGTGCAATAGCTTCCCAGGGCAGGTTCCTCTTCTCTCCAAGGAAGATGGTGAATTCCTTAGACAGAATACAGGTCTATTTGTCACTTGAAATGACCTGGTGACTTAGAATAGCGGTGCTTGCTTCTGCAATTTGTCTTTCCCTTGTCTTCACTGTGATCATCTGAGCTTAATAGCCTGGGTGGTGGGAAATGAAAGGCAGCATGTAGTTTTCCTTGAGATTTTTCAAATTTGAATTTCCTGCTGTGAATGCTCTGGCTGCTCAGTTGAATTTAGAGCAGAATGAGCATCTTGGAATTGTCAGCGACCTGGCCACAGGCCTACTCCCAGACCTCCTGCAGGGAAGGTTCCCTGAGGGGACAACATGAAATGTCTCTGCAGGAGAGATTAAATGGTTTAATAATGTCCTATAAAATTCACAGCTTTCAAACAAAATGGAGGCTTTCAATACCACTTGTGACCCCAAAGTTCCTATTCAAGTGATTTTAATTTCAGATAAGGATTTTCATATTAAGAAAGCATGCTTGAGACATTGGGGAGTACCAAATTCTCTTGTCAAATTCTTATAAAATGTGGTAGAATAGTTGCTAATAGGATGAGAGGAGAAAGGAGTGGGTTTTGTGAATAAGCAAGAATAAATAATAATAATAATAATAATAATAATAATAATAATAATAATAATAATAATGTCATTCAAGGACCAGTGAGGGCAGTACACCATGAACTGAGGGGTTTGATTACTTCAACACTCTGCACATAAATTAAAGAAACTAAAAACAGAACAAAACAAACCAAGGAAACAAATCAGATCCCACCAGAACAGGACATATCTGTGTTGTTTGCAATTCTAATGAACAAATGAAGTTTCAAAAGCAAGTTTCTAAGCCAGTCAGTGGAATCTGCAGAGAGGCTGTAGATGGAGTTAGTCCTACTTCAATCCAGTGTATTTTCTTATTTTATTCCAAAGCCTTTTAGATGTTCCTTTGTCCTACTTTCTTGGAGTGATTGGATAGCGCAGTCTTCTTTAAACAAATACCTTTTATGCTTTTCATGTGTCAGGGGTTTTTATAAAAATAAATATTTTATTGTAGAACAGTTCAAGATTTTCAGAAAAATTGCTACAATAGTACAGCGTTTTCCCAAAAGCCCTGTACTCAGGTTCCCCTATTATTAATAACATACATTGGTATGGTGTATGGTACATTATTACAATTAACGAACCAATATTGGTACATCATTATTAACTAAAGTCTATACTTCACTGAGATTCAATTTGTTTTTTATCTAGTGTCCTTTTTCTGTTCCAGAATCCCATCCAGGGCACCACATGACAGTTAGTTACTATGTCTCCTTAGGTGCCTCTTGGCCACACTATTGGAATTTGTCTGATGTTTTTCTCATTAAGCTGGGGTTATGTGTTTTGGGGAGAAAGACTACAGAGGCAAAAGGTGATTTTCAACATATGTCAAGAGTACATATTATGACTTTAATGTTGATATTAACCCCAATAACCTTTCTGTGAGAGTTTTGGTCAGGCTACCCCATGTAAAATCACTCTTTTCCCACCTTCTTTCCATACTGTACTCCTTGGAAGGGCGTTGTGATGGTTAAGTTCACGTGGCACCTTGCCCAGGTTATGGCGTCCAGTTGTTTGGTCAAGCAGGCGTTGGCCTGATTCGTCCTGGGAGGGTATTTCGTGAACTTAATCAGTGAGTTGATTGCCTCTATGGCTGATTACATCTACAATCAACAAAGGAGACTGCCTTCATCAATGAGAGAAGTCTCATCCAATCAGTTGATAGCCTTAAAGGGAGAACTGCTGATTTCAGCAGTCAAAAAAGAAGACTTCTATCTCTATTTCAGTCAGCCAGGTTCTCCTGGGGAATTCATCATCACCATCATCAAAGTTCCCAACTTGTGGCCCTATGGAATTTGAATTTGCCAATCCCTATGGTTGTATGAGCCAATCCCTATAATAAAATACCCAATATTTACATATACAGTAGGACCTCATTTTAGGTGAACAATATGTTCCAAGACCCTTAGTATAAGTTGAAAATTGTGCATAATAGCGAGTTCCATTATTTAATAAGTATTTCTTATATGACCATATTTATCACACATTTTTAATAAATAAGGCAAATAAACACTCTAGTAACAATAAGTAAACAAATTAATCATAGAAATAATTTTTAAAAGTTGTAATTCTTTCTCTCTGCCTTTATTTTCTCGATTGCCAGTCACATATACCTGAATTTGCTTGTGTTTAATTCATGTAAAACTCATCATATGTATATATATATATATATATATATCTTGTTGGTTCTGTTTCTCTGGAGAACCCAGACTAATATAGATGTCAATGTGTGCAGAACATACACTTTAGGAAGGGGGAATTATGCTCAACTCTTTGGGGATGGAGTGTCTACATTAATTATTTGGAATTCTTCTGCAAGGGAGATTTCTTTACTTAATCATTTATTTATTTGTATCAGTATGAACTCAGGGTCCAAATCAAGGCATCCTTAAGGTGCTGCATTGTTCCCAAAGACTGGTTGTCAGGGATCCTTGGCTTTCTGCCACATGACAAGGCATGTGGCGTTGTCTGTTGGTCTTTCCCTTCTCTTCCTGGTTTCGTTGTTTTCAGCTTCTTGCTTCCATGGTTTTCTCTCTCTCTCTGCATTCATCCCATTTATAAAGAACTCCAGTAAAAGGATTACGACCCATCCTGACTGAGGTGGCTTTTACCCTAACTGAAGCAACCTCGTCAAAAGGCTCTACTTTCAATGGGTCCACACCTATAGGGACGGATTAGATTTAAGAACATGTTTTTCTGGGGTACATACAGCTTCAAACCACCACAAGATCGTTTATTTAATCTTATGTATCAACTAGCTTTTCTCTTTTAGAATCTGTTTTCTTCATTACATTTATTTTAATGAAAATTTGATTAAAGGAAATAAATCATCCATAAAGCTATCACCATAGCACAATGTATCCCTTTTCTGCACATTCTCTTCTAGTATTTTTATAAGAACAAATTTTATAGAGGGAACCCAGTTACTTATAAATCCACTGTTTTATGCTGTACTTCAATTTCCTTTAGTGTCCCCTTAAGATAGTTTTTTGTTTTTCCACTTGTCGATTTCATTTATTTTAACTTATGCTGCATGTGCTGTTCATTCCTCCTCCCTGGACTCTTGGGGAGTGTCATTGCTTTCTTCCATCTCCTATTCAGGGTTGAGGTCAAGCTGTTGAGGTATGTAAGTGGCAAAGTCCCACGGTCTTGGGGAGGCATGATGGTCTCAGCCCAAAGCTGACTCGTTCTAGGACCTCTGTCTGTGGATGAACCAGAAGGAAACTTCTCTGCTTCCATGTTCTTCATCTGTAAGAGCCGCAAAGCTCACCTGCCTGGCTTCAGGGGCTGAGAAGACTCATTGCATCAGAGATTTAGCTCCCCTGTGGCTCCTGTGGCTCAGAGGGATCAGCCAGTGCAGCTGCTTTGCCTGTGGATCCTTGGATCTCTGAGACCAGGCTTTTTTCCAGAATTTACCTCTTTGGTTCCCAGGGTCACTGCAAGCCTGGTGCTCTGCCTCTCCTCTGGCCCAGAGGGTAAAAATTCCCCTGTTCTGTTCCACTCCCTCTTTCTGGACCTCAGCAGAGCTAAGATATTGCTTGTTCAAGAATCCCCAGCTCCACTGCTGCTGGGCTCAGGTGCCACACTTGGATTTTTAACTTAGGTAGTCAGATGAAACTTTCTAGAAGTAGAAGAACTCAAACTGGGTCTCAGGATAGTTGGAAGTTTGAAAGGAGTGAGGAAGACATTTAGAGCAGGGGAAAGAACATGAGCAAAGGTAGGGAAAAATCAAAGATGTGTCCTGGGAATAATAAATCTGGTTGTGGCCAAGACCGCCACACTCATAAAATCATAACCCATCTGTTCCATGAAATACACCATAAAGAACAGCTTCTTTGAAAAATCCTTATATAGTGCCTTATTATAAATATATAAATATGTATTTGTAATACACATAAATATGTATTATATATGAGAGTGTCCATAAAATCTGTGCAGTTTGTATTTGTAATAAATTTACTACTATGTATGATATAAACAATCTGCAAAATGTAACAAAGAAAGGATTTACTCAGATTTAAAATATTGAAATGTTAACATACATCGTCTTGGAAACATTTGGATATCCTTATTATACATAGGATTTTGATTTTATGTAGAAAGTAGAATAAAGATATTAAAACAAATCGTTAACAGTTCATTTCAATTTTGAATATTTCTCCTTGTGATAGATTTGCATTATGTACCCCACTTAGACATGTTCTGAATCTTAATATGCATCCCTGTGAGTGTGAAACCATAGTAAATAGGACCTTTTGAAGATGTTATTTTTAGTTAAGGTGTGGCCAACCACAGCAGGCTGAGCCTTAATCTGATTACTGGAGGCCTTTATAAGCAGAAGTCCAGATACAGAGAAAGCCAGAGGAAGGAGCCAGAAGCCAGAAGTCAACGGAACCTGGAAGGGATAGGAAGAGACACTGCCACGTGAGACAGACAGAGATACAAGCCAAGGATCGCTGGCAGTCAGCAGCAGGCTGTTATGGCATACGGAAGAAGATCTCACCTTACTGATGCTCCATTTTGAACTTCTCTTAGCCTCAAAACTGTGAACCAATAAATTCCCATTGTTTAAGGCAAGCATTGGTGTGGCGTTTGTCATAGCAGCCTAGAAAACTAAGACAATCCTCTTCGATGTATGTTTATAATTATTTAAGATATTACACAGAAGTGATTTATTTACAGTTCAAATGGTGCCAGGACTTGTACTTATAGGATACACACACAAACACACACACACACAAAACAGTAATTCTCAAATTTAACTATGCATGAGAATCATCTAGGTGTCTCCTTAGAACACAGATTGCTGAGCCCCACTCAAGGGCTTCTGATTCAGTAGATCAGGAATGGGGCCTGAGACTATGCATTCCTAACAAGATCCCAGGTGAGGCTAATGCTGTTTGTAGGAGGCCACTGTTAGAGAATCACAGGTGAGCTGCTATTACAAATATCACAAACTGGTTTTGGCTTAAATGACAGGCATTTGTTGGCTCATGGTTTCAGGGGTCAGAAGTCCAAGTCAAGGTGTGGGCAAGGCCATGCTTTCTCCTGGGGTCTGTGACTTGCTGGCAAACTTTTCTTCTTTCTATTCCGGTTTCCTGCTGACTTCTACCTTTTCTCTGTGGCCTTCTCTAACTCTGGCTTCCCCTTTCTTCTCTTTTTTTAAAATCAATTTTATTGATACATATTAATAAAGCATAAATCCATCTGAAGTATACAATCCATGGTAATCAGTGTAATCACATATTTGTGCATTCATCACTTCAATCATTAGAGCATTAGAGCATCTTAGAGTATTCATTATTCCAATAATAATAATAATAATAATAAACAACAAACAAACAAAACTCATCACCTCTCAATCCCTGTTTTAGTTGGCCACACCTGGACTAAAAACAACATCTTCAAAATGTCCTGTTTACAATAGATTCATACCCACAGGGATGCAGATTAAGATAAAGAGCATGTCTAAAGAAGGGTATATAATTCAACTTACTGCAATAGGTATATAAAATACATTGAGCAAAATTCATTGGGGTGATAGGAAAAATAAAGGATGTTTTATCTTCTTTCTCTTATTTATCTATATCTATCATTCTATCTATCCATCCATCCATCCATCCATCCATCCATCCATCCATCCATCCATCCATCCATCCATCCATTTCAACCTTTCCCAGGTAAGAGTGATTTAGCATGGCAATTGTTGCCAATTTTCAGTGACTTTAGCTAACAGGAAAGAATGATACAGTCACTTATCTTTTGTCCCACCTGTTGCCATGGTCTCTTTACCTGTTTCCTTGCCTCCCATCTCTGTTTCTCTGATCAATTCCTAATACAGCTGCCAGTTGCTTTCTGAAAACAGGTCACTCTTCAAAATCTCTAGTGATTTCCACTGATACTTACAGGGAAACAGGAATTAGACTCAGTTCTGCCTGATTTTGAAGCCGTACTTTTAACTACTAGAATGTTCTGTCTTCCTCACATGCGTGAATTGAATGGATAATTGAAACATAAGCCTTCCCCTTTTAGGAAACAATTTCAACTTTATTTCTCATTAAGCTCTTCAATTCTGACTAATAAAGAAATTGCCCACACACATTTAATAAACCTCAACAGTGGAACAAGCATTGTGGGGCGTGAGGTATCTTTCCCATTTCCAGCACATACCTTTGGGTTTGAATAATGGAATAACCAAACAGAAATCCCAAAATGCAAACAAACAAACATAAAGGAAAACACAAGATGGACAAGAGGGAAATAGAAGAAAAGGGCAAAGTGCTTCTCAAAAGATGGGAAATTGTTCTCTGATGTTGCAAACAGTAATTTTTTTTTTTTAAGCTTTCATGAATTCTGTCTCTAAAAACCTGGGCACACCTATCAAAGCAGAAACTTTGGAAAACTGGATGTTGGATTATTATAGAAATAGCCTGGGTTTTAGTTGTGGCACTACCAAAAATAGCCCGTGTGTGTTTGATCCACACATTTTGTTTCTCTGGACCTCCATTTCTTCATTTGTAAAAGGAAGGGCTGGCCCCAGGTGATCTCCAGAGCTCCTTCAAGCACAAGTTATTCTAGGATTTCAACATTATGTGAAAAAACCCACAAAGCAGTCTTTAATTATACGTTTGCAAAGTCATGTGGGAGGCCAGTTCCATCTGCTCCTGAAGTTTTAAACTTTTATTAATTACTTGTTTCCCATGGCCACTTCTGTTGGTGGGAGGGGACAGGGAAGCAGAGAAAATCCTTGGACCCTAATGCTTCTAGTCTGGTTTCCTACCGCAGAACATTCCCCAGGACTTGGAGGCCAGATGGCAACCCTTTTGAAGATGCACTAAGTATTTGAATTCTGGTTCATATTAAATGTCACATGGAAATTATTCATCTAGAGCAGATGTAAATGTGTATTATTACACTGCATTAAACATTAATACTGCAAAGACCAGGCTGTGGACCACCTGGAAATGCTGAGGACCACTACTTGTCCTCCAACTAAAATCCAGATTTAGAACCCAGGCAACTTAGGCAAAAGTCTTCAGAACGAATATTTGTTACTAGGGTGATGTACAGAGAACATGAGCACTGTCCCCAAGCAAATAACAGATAACATTTATTGAGGTCTTATTATGTGCCACATACCCTTCCAAGTGCTGTACACATGTTAAATTTAATCTTCCTAACAATTGTGTAAGGTAAGTACTACTTAGTACTTACCTTATAGAGTTGGTGACTACATTTATTAAGCACCAACTATGTACCAGAAACTGTTCTAGACAGTGTGGAAAAGAGTGGGATAACACATGGGCATGGTTTTTATGGAACTTACTTTCTGGTGAAATGAAACAGACAATATATCCCCAAACCAATCAATGAATAAGAAAATTTCACAGAGGAGTAAGTACAGTGAAGGAAATACAACAGAATTTTGTGATAGCAAGTGTCTGGGGAGTGGTTATTATAGATTGCTTGGTGTGAAAAGTTCTCTCTGAGGAAAAAACATTTGGGCTGAAAGTTCTAGGCCAATTTGTTTAATAACAAATTCCTAAAAACAAATGGAAAATATCAGTTCTTTAAGTGATTATTGTGTTGAAATGTCAATTTGCCAAAAACCTGCTTTAATCAATTCAAGTTTATGGTATTTCATGCTTCTCTGTGGTCACCTAATGTCCATTGTATTTTTGGAATGCTAATTTCCTAAGCATGGTCAATTTTAACTGTTGTACATGCCACAATGTCAAGATTATTATAAACAGTAGGGGTGGGGTTCTGTTTTCCAAAGCATTTGCTTTCCAGTCTATAGCTTTTTCTATTTCTCTCAGTTTACCTCTTTGTTTGGATTATTCCATTTTATATTTTGCTTCAGATTTCTATAAATGTCTTGAATTAGTTTGTGGAGACAAGTTATGTAAAACCAGCATGGAAATGACTGCAGAATAAGTATACTGTCCAGAAATAGCTTCTTCCAGACTAGCCTTTCTTCAAGTCAGTTCATCTACCACCACCCCCTTCTTCTGCTCCACCCCCAAGTCACCATATTGACTGCTCAGGAGAAGGACTTTGTTTATTATTCTTGACTAGGACAGTCTTTGGAACCTTCTCTTCTCTCTTTTGGTGGCCCTCTTTCACCCCCCCTCTGTCTGCCTTAGAAACCAATTAAGCCCCTATTCAAGTTCTCTTCAATTTTTATTTCTGTTTAATTGATAACTACTAAAGATTGCAAGTTGCATGTTTGTTATGTCAACAGTCATTCCAATCCACTTGGAACTTGCTTTCCTTTATTACAGAAGCTGGAAAGCCAAGAATGACATTTCTCTAACTACTCTGTATTTAGGGTATGGGCACATGACCTAGGGCCTGCCAATCAGGAGGCCCCCAGGTTTGGGGTGGAAATAAGCAAAGGGAAGGGGCAGCTGCCCTACAGGGAGACTGATGTCTCAAACAAGCATCGTGGTGAGGTGTCTAGGGCAGCTGTGGTGGGATTTTTAGCATCCGGTCAGGTGGTGGTGGTGATGTTTCCCTAGAATGGCCCTTTGATGGGCTTCAGTGTTGTTTTTCGCTTATTTGTTTGTTTTTGGATGTGTTTTACTTAGCTGTGTCTTTCCTGGTTTTCGGGGTCTCTCTGAGATTCTGTGAGCCACACACTATCTTTTACTAGATTACTTTACACTTGCAATAACTGAGTAAACTATTGTCTTCCACTAAGAACTCTGATCAACACACCTGATGTCTTCATATTTTATTGAGATACTTGATTATGGAAAGTCCCCAGAGGAAGAATGCTGTATTGGTGAAATGACTGGTGATGAGGCTGATATTCCGGAGTATTTAATTTATCCTATATGGGTGGTCACTTACTCTGTCTCCTCATAAATTTGGTTGCCTCTTCCTTCTTTCTTGTATTTCCTTTCTCTCTTCCTGCCCTGGGTAAGATAAGAAGCTCTTTGGTTTGCTACTTTTACAAACTGCCAATCTGTCAGATTCCATAATGAATGATGAAAGATATCATTAGTTTGTGTTAATGGTGATGGGTCTTATTTTGCATGTGAAATAAGTATGTGGCTCTGAGACTTTCATGACTACCATGACACTTACAAATGTGCTGTAAAATTCAAGTCAACTCAATCTATACCAGTCAGTTGACATTGACTTTGCTCTTGTTATATGGTATATGCTAGGAACTGGGGGTATATGGATGAATTTTATTTACCAATATATACTTAGCATCCTATTACAGCATCTGGAATATAATACAGCATAATGAATATTTGATGAATAAATGAGTAACTATGGATACACTCTCTGCCCTCCAGGGGCTCAATCTAGAAGGGAACTCAGACATGATAGATAGATAATTACAAGTGCAATATTATTAGTATATGTGATGTACATTAGGAGGCAGTGCCGTTTGGTGGTTAAGAACATTGACTTACATAGTCAGAACTTCTGGGCTTGAATCCCTACTCAAACCTTTTAGTCTGTGATCTTGGACAAATTACTTAAGCCCAAGTCACAGTTTTCTCTTTTATAAAATGAGAATGATAACCATAACTACCCCATAGGCCTGTTATTAACTTAAGTACATACTTGGAATAGTACCTGCCCCATTGATGTGTTTAATAGTAAAGGTAAACATCGGAAGCGTTTTTATTAGTGTTGGGATGGAGTGGTTGATTTTGTCTAGGATGGCACAAGAGGAGTTGATGTCTTCACACAAGGAATAGCAGCCCGGGAGGAAGGGACAGACAGAAGGAATGACCTCTCAGGATCAGATATTCAGGGAGCCAAAAGGGGTTCCATATCATCGACTTATCCTTGAGTAGGCTGGGGATTGTTGGAGGGGATATTGTTAGAATAAATTTTGGGACTGGAGAGTAAAGTCGGGGCTGGATCACAAAAAATGTCATAGGTCCCTTTCACTATGATGCAGCTCGCCTCTCAGCCAGCTCACCCTAATGATGCTCCTCCCTCTAGGCCCAGCACCGACTTACTTAGGTACTTCCTATTTTCTGCCCTGTGCATTACCTCCTGTTAGCTTCTTGGGGCAGGACCCTGATCTAATGATCTCTTTATTACACAGCGTGCTTAATAAATATCTCCTGGAAAAAATGTTTATTGAACAAATACACAAAGAAAGCTTTTTATCTTAATGTTGTCAAAGGGAGGCCCAGAGAGGTTTGGTAATGTGCCTAAGGTCACACAGCTAGTATGCGGTGGAGGCAGGACTTGAACTGAGGACAGATGTATTCAAAGTCCTTCCTCCTATCCATTACCTCCTACTGTAGAGTAGTTAAAATTTGTGCTTCTGTTTTCCTTCCTTAATAGAGATCTTTCACGTATTCACTCATTCATTCATTCAGTCATTAAACATTTATAGATTCTTGACCATATTGGGTTTGCAGTCAGACAATTAGGCATGATATATGAGGATATAAAATGTTCAGGAAATGGGACTAAATTGTGCCAAGGCTATGGCAGACATAAGAATGAGTATTTTAAAAAATACTTTGATGAATATGTGCTTGAAAAATTCTGGTGAACCAAGGGGTTGGGTTGCTTGGGTTCTGGTAAATTCCCTCATGAATTTATGCTCTAGTAAAAAATGCCAATACTCTATGTTTGGGAAAAACTGTGACTTCAATCACAAAACTGAGGCTTTTTGATGCCAGATCCCCAAGAGCCAATTTTCTACTTAGTAATGCATTGGTTTGATGTTAAAGTTCCAGAATTAAATTTCTCTCTTTTTAAATTTCTGTCTTCCTTTCTTCTTTTAAATCCAACATCTTGGTGTTAAAGCCAGAACCACTTCTATCAGTTTCTGGAAATAGTCATTATTTTAGATGATTTACAAGGAACGGTTGCTTTTGTGCATTTGTGAACTGCTGAGGCTTGCCTTACCTTATTAAACCTGGCCACTTTCTGCACCAGCTCAATTACTATTAGATTATTATGATTATTTTATATAAAATTATCAGAAAAACGTTAGTAGTCATATATCAATGGCAGGAAAAATGGTCTTTTTTATGGGTCTCGACAAATCCAGTCATGTTTTTTTGTTTGATTTTTTTGTTCTTGTTTTTTTTGCTTTAAAAAAAAATTGAGTTAAAACTGAAAACATATTTTGCCAGCCACCTCCTCTGCCTTTTTAAGTCCATATGCTCTTCAGGGAAAAACTGAATTCAGCTTCATTTCAGTCTTGAAAAATTTTAAGTGCTATTTGATCTGCAAGGCAATTTCTAGGTCTTTAAAAATCAGACCTAAAGCTAATTGCTTGGAAAAAGTTCAAATTGCATTTTTTAAAACTTTGGAAAAATATTTTGGTAGATTAAAAAGTTTAGTCCTCTTCTACTGCTAATGGGAAATAGGTTCACACACTGTCAAGGCCTGTTTATGCATTGTTTATTTTCCAATAGCTTTTAGGAAGTCCTACATTTTGTCAACAGTCAGTCCTCAATAAACATGTTTTGCTTTGACTAGCATCTGGATGTTGTAGCTTCTTTGATTGCCCACTTACTGGTGGAGTGGGTTCATTTTCTCAGTAGGGAAATACATAGTTGCGTATAAGTCAAGCAACTTTGAGAGAAAATAACTAATTGAAGGTGGTTAAAAAGGAAGAGAGCCTCCCTAAAAACCATTTGCACCGGCTCTGGGATGGGAAGGAAGCCCTTTAACTCAATGTTTTACTTGAAATTAGGATCAGATTCAACAGGGTGAGACTGACTAGGAAAAGGAAGAATTTGGGTTCAGATCCTTAGCTGTCCCACTCCCTGGCTTTGTGGCCACATCAAGGCTTTTTTTCTTTTCTTTTTTTTTTTTTTCCTCCTTGAGCCTGAGTTTCCTTATCTGAAACAAACAGGGAAATATCAAGCCGTGGTTTTCAAACTGGGCTCCTTAGAGCCCTTTGGTTTCACAGAGCTATGGTAAGTGATTTCTAGCTTTTACAGGTTTTATATATTAACATTCTGCAGAAGACTGCTTAGAGTAAAATGATTCTGCTGAAGTAAAACAGAGATAAAGAAACCTTTAGCTTTTGTGTTGTATGATTTTTAAACTCATTTGTTTTATTTTAACTTATTTTAACTTTGAAAATTACTATATTTTGTCATGGGTTTTAAATGACCAAGAGGAAATGATAGCAGGGCCAGAGATGTGGAAATAGAAGTTTGGTTTTAACTGTTGATACTGATCTGTTACCTCCCAGGGGACACACGCTTAGAGTTGTGTTTGAAATAGACTGCTGCATTTTAGAGTGACCTCCATTACAAACACCTTGGAAAAACTGGGTGGCAATAGCTCCTACAGTTGTATATATGCATAACTTAGAACCCAGCAATTCTACTCCTAGATAAATGCCCAAAAGAAATGCATGTATATGTTCACAAAAAGACATGTACAAGAATGTTCACAGCATCACTATTTTTTAATTACCTTCAGTTGGAAACTACCCAAATGTCCATCAACAATGGGAAGAACAAACAAATTTGCGTTGCATTCTCACAATGGAAAATTATTCAGCAATTAGACTGATGAATCTATAACTCTGCACAGATAGAGATAAATATCACAAATATATTTATGAGTTCATTTATAAAATACAAAACCAGGCAAAATCAACCTATGTTGTTAGAAGTCAGAATTATGTGTACCATTGTGAGGGGAGATGGAAAAGTGACTGGAAGAAAGGATAAGGGGTCTTCTGGGGTGCTGGTAATATAGTGTATCTTGACCTGGGTGCTGGTGATATGTGTGTGTTCAATTTGTGAGCATTTATCAAGCTGTACATTTATGACAGTGCAATTTTCTGCATGTATATTATATTTATTAAGAAAATTTAAATTGCTCTACATTTTATTCCCAAATCTGCTTCCCAAAATTGCACTAACCAAAAATTAGTGCAAATGAAAATAACATTATCAACAGCCCAAGTGCCAATCAACAGATGAATGGATAAACAAAATATGGTATATACATACAAGGGAATATTATGTACCCATAAAATGGAATGAAGTTCTGATACATGCTACAACATGGATGAACCTTGAAAACATTGTAAGTGAAATAAGCCAGTCATGAAAGGATAAATATTGTATATTTCTACTTATATGAAATAACTAGAATAAGCAAACTCATAGAGAGCAAAAATGTACTAGAGACCACTAGGGGCCAGGAGGGAGGAGGGAATGGAGTTTTTGTTTATCAAGTACAATTTTTTGGTGGGTCATAAAAAAATCTTGGTAATGGGTGGCAGTTTTGGTAGCACAACATTGTGACTGTTATTACTATCACAAGTGAACACTTAGAAATGGTTAAAGTGGGAAATTTTGTGTTACATATACGTTACCACAATACAGTACAATACAATACAATACAATTAAAATAACATTATCAATTTTGATAATACCTTATTTCTGTATAATGGGAAAAACGGCATGTTTTAAAATTCAAGGTATTAAGTTGAAATAATACTAAAGGGATTTACCAAATCATGCAAATGATTACCTGCCACCTTTGCACCTGTGGATGTTGATTATAGTGCTTCTGCCATTTGTAAGCATGGAAGGTGCTGGTTTATTCTCTTTTACATCAGTTGACAAGCCTTATTGTATTCAACTCCTAAAGTCTTCTGTTTCCCCCATGAAAGATTAACTTCTAAAGGAATTTCTCTCCTGCCATAAACAGCTCTTAAGTGGGAAAGTTGTATGAACCAATGATTTTTATTTATTTATTTATCTATCTATCTATCTATCTATCTATTTATTTATTTATTTATTTATTTATTTATTTATTTATTTATTATTTTCCCAATGATTTTTAGATATTGGAAAACAGGTAGTACAGGACTGTGATGCCTAAGAGAAGGAAATCAGACAAGGTAAGCCTTATAATAGTCTCAGCTTACTCCATGAAAGAGGACTGAGACAGAGCCCAGTGGCCTCACTGAGTTGAGATGACAGAGATTGGAGTTTGGGGAGGCTGAGGAGATTAGAATTTGAGCGTTAGAATACCAGAGAGAGGGAGCTTCACAGAGCAAGGGAGCTCCTGAGATCTGAAGAAGGGTCCTCTCTAGCCTTTGAATGAGTACTAATATGGGCATGTATTAGAGGAAAACACTTGAGGTTAGGGAAAGAACCACTGGAAAGCAGCAGGCTGAAAAATTCCCAAGGTCCACACAGGACTTAGAATACTTCATATTCCCATAAACCATATATTTCAGTCTAATAGGTTGCTGAAATTCAATATACGAGAAATGTGTTGGCTTTTTATAATGGGGATTTATTTGCTGACAAGTTTACAGTTCTGAGGCCATTATAATGTCCAAATCAAGGCATCATTAGGCAATGCTTTCTTGCTGAAGACCATCTGCCAGTGATACTAGACTCCTCTGTTACATGGCAAGGCACATGGTGGCCTCTGCTCATCTCCCCCTTCTCTTCTGGGTTTTGTTGCTTTCAGCTTCTGGGTTCCTGGCTTCCTCTCTCCCTTTCTAATCACATTCCTTTATAAAGGACTTCAGTAATAGGATTAAGACCCACTCTGGGCTAAGCCATAACTGAATGAACCTAATCAAAAGGTCCCATCCACAGTAAGGTCACACCCATAATTATGGACCAGATTTAAGAACACAATTTTCTGGGGTACATACAGTCTCAAACCATCATGCCATAGTTTGTTATTCTAGAGCATTTTGTGGAGTTCTCAGAAGGATCATACCTTTACAATGGAGGTAAATTAGCTCCAGAATAAAGCCTGCTCTGGATCTTCCATAACAAACCCTAAAGGCAAGCATTGTGAGGATTAAATTTTCTCTTCAAGTTTCTGAATAGGGTACTGTGCTAGGCTCATTAGTGACACCCAAAGATATCCAGGTCCTAATCCCTGGAACTTGTGAATGTTACCTTATATGAGAAAAGGGACTTTTCAAATGTGAGTAAGACAAAGATCTTGAAATATAGAGATTATCCTGGATTATCTTGGTAAGCCCCAAGAGGAAGGTGGAGGAAGATTTGACTACAGAAGAGTAGAAGGTAATGTGATGACAAAGCAGAGATTAGAGTGATAAGGCCACAAGCAAAGGAATGCCAGCAGTCTTCAGTAGCTGGAACAGTCAAGGAATGGACTCTTTTCTGGACCCTTCAGTAGGAAGTGGCTTTGCCTTGGTTTAAGCCCCATAGGACTTATTCAGACTTCTGGCATCCAGAACTGTAAGAGAATAATTTTTTGTTGTTTAATCTGCTAACTTTGTGGTAATTTGTTTTAGCAGCAATAGGACACTAAAACAGTGGTCAAGACAGAATTTAACAATCTTTAAAGGAATATAACATAATCCAGCGCCTGGCCAATGTAAAATGTACAATGTCTGGTATCCAATAAAAATTACTAGACATGTAAAGGGTCATAAATTTATGACCTATAAAAAAATCAACCAATAGATAAAGACACTAAAGAGAGAGAGATGATGAAATTAGTAGACTAGAACCTTGGAACAGCTATCTATTATACATATTCCAAATATATTCAAGGCTATAAAATAAAAAAAAAAAAACTTGAATAAGGTGAAGAGAAAAAAAATGAAAGATATAAAGAGATATAAATGGAACTCCCAGGATGAAAAATTCACTAAATAGGAAAAATAACAGATGAGATTGGACATTACAGAATAAATAACAGTGATTTTTGAAGGTATAGCAATAGAAACTATCTGAATTAAAGCATAGTGAGAAAAACTACTGGAAAAAACAACCTTTGTGATCTGTGGGAAATGTCAAATGATTAATATACATGTAATTGGACTCTCAGAAGGAGGGGAGGTCAGAAAAACTATTTGAAGAAATAAATAACAACTGAACATTTCCCAAATTTGATGAAAGCTATAAACCCACAGATCCAAGAAAAAAAATCTCAAGCAAAATAAACATTAAAAACTACAGCCATATCATCATTGAATTACAGAAAACCAGTGAGAAAGAGATTATTAAAAATAGATAAAGAGAAAAGGCATATATGGAGAGATAAATATAAGAATGATACAAGACTTCTCAGTCTAAAAGCAGTGCTAAAAGAAAAAACTGTCAGCTAGAATTCTATAATAGTGATAGTATCTTTTAAAACTAAAAGCAAAATAATTGCTTTTTCAGACTATCAAAATCTAAGAAAATTCATCACTGGAAGACCTGCAGTTCAATAAATATTAAAGAAATGTCTTCAGGAATAAGGAAAATGAAAACAAATGGAATTTGGATCTACACAAAGGAATGAAGAATGTCAAAAATGGTTGAGGTATGGATAAATATACAAGATATTTTTCTCATTTAATAATCTTTTAAAAAGATAATTGTTTAAGGCAACAGAGATAAAATCCCAGTCACCTACTACCTTGAGCCACATCAGCTTATTTTATGAACACATATCAGGAAGAGAAGGTGTTCAAGGTATCTCCCTTGGTTGATAGGCTCAAGCTCAATAAGTATAAACTTGCTGGGAGAATTGAATATGAGGAAAATTCAGTCCTGTATTCCTAGATCTTATGGTTACAGGTGCCACAAGAATAGAGACATTAGCTCTAGTAATATCTGGGCTGGGTTCCTTAACTGCAGTCTTTACTAAACAATCCCCCTTTCTGGACAAGTGGTTGCCAGGAGGCATGACTGGTACCATATCTTTGGCAGGGATGGAAATAGGCATCAGGTTGAATGATAAGAATGAGCAGTACTGACTTGGTGAAGCGCCAGTCCTGGGGATCCTGTCTGAAATGAAGTTACCAAAATCACACATGGCCAAGGCTGAGAGGAGCTGATAAGGGGAAAAGTTCAAGATAGACTTTAAATATTGGATTGGGAGTGACTAAAGTTTGGAGGAGTAAATAGCTGTGGTGACTTCTTAATTTGGCTCCTATGGATATAACTCTGTGCCAGGAGAACTTAAACATATGCTTTCAATTCTAGAAAATGCAAACTAATTTATGGTGATAGAAAGCAAGTGAGTGGTTGCTTGGGGACAGGGTGGGTGGGCAGTGGATGGAGAGATTAGAAGAGGGCATGGGGAAACATTTAGGGGGATGTATATGTTCATTATCTTGGTTGTGATGATGGTTTCATGGATTTATACATATATCAAAACTTATCAATTTGTATACTTGAAACATGTAGTTTATTGTATGTTAATTATACCTCAATAAAGCTGCTTATTTTCTTATTCTAATTATCTAAGTAGTTGACATTGCATTGCAGAGGTGTCTGTTTTATGCTTTCATTCCACCTTAGTGCAAAGTTCACTCATCAGGAGTTGGACTTGGTATCATGTTGAAAGTTGAAGGCATTTGCAATGGTTTAATTGACAGAACAGACAAATTAGTGATTCAATTTAGGGATGCCAGCAAGTCTGGCTTTAGATGCTTACATAAAGGGGAGCTGCTGCTCTTTCCCAATTTGCTGCTGAGGTCTCTCTATCCAGGATTCTTTGAGTACTTACATTCTCATTTTTCCTGCATCTAGCTGGCTGGATCTCACCTCCCAAGCTCTACCCGTGGTTGACCCAGAATGAACACATGCAAATCACATGCAAATGAATAATATTCACACATTTAATTATTTCCCAGCTAAAGATGGAGCTGTTTAATTTTTAACAAGACTATTTCAGTGATTAAAAATTCTTGGAGTTGAATTTGAAATTTATTTGCCAGAATAATATCTTATTATAGAAGCATCCTTTAAACATGGATGTGATTTTTTAAGTTAATCAACTTTACTTGGACCCTTCAGAATATGAGGCATAGGAAAAGGCAGGGACTTTTAAGTCAGATAAACTCAGGTTCAAATCATTTACAAACGAAATCTGTAGCTGTGGGTAAATTGTTCAAATTTTCTGCCCTGCAGTTTCCTCAAATGCAAAATGGAAATAATACCTTTCTTATCAAATTTTTTGGGTGAGGACTAGAGATAATGTTTGTAAAGTGCCTAGAATAATGCATGAGAGGACACTCAATAAATAATAGTGGGCCATTAGTTTTTAAACACAACCAGATTGCATGACTTTTTTGAAATCACTGTCAAATAAGAAACACCAAAAAAAGAAAGTCTGGACTTGGTAAGGAGAGACTTTATTTAAAGGATTATTAGATTATCACCATGGGGGGAAAGGGACTATTGCAGTAGAAACAGGGGGACTAGTGCAATAGAAAGAATACCCCAATAAGCAAGCATCTCAAGGGTGAGGGAAAGGCTTTTTCATTTATAGGGAGGAGTAAACAACTAGAAAGAGCCAGGTGTGGGGAAGTGGGCTGAAGCGGTGGCCTGATCAGACAGTCCATGAGAACTCCATGCTGAAGTCAGCCTATTCTCCAGCAGGGGCCCTTATGAAAGGGGCTTTGCTGATGCAGGCTGAGGATGAGCTGAAGTTCAGATACATGGTGGAAGAGACAGTCTTACCAAAGTTTGATTAATGAGCATTTTGATCCAATTGATCGCTGGATACAAGCAGTTCAGTTAATCATTCATGAGGCATAGAATGGGAATTTGGAGGATCTGTGTCTGGACTTGTCCTAAATAAACAAGGTGGGCATCTGTGAGTCTTATTTAAGTCTAATGGGGAAAGGCTGTTCATTGCAGTAAGCTGTTTTCTGGAACACAGTTGTGGGGGTGTTTTTTGACCTTTTCTGTTTTCCAGGATCACAGGGCTCTGGTGAAGTTCAACATCATAATACTTTTTAGTGATCCTATTAGGACCAGGAATTTTGATACCCATTTTTCTCTGCCCCCAAACTCATTTTTATGTTCATACCTATTAAAATCTTCCCATGTTTTCACTTGACAAGAGAAACATTGATTTTGGGTTTCCTGACTTTAAGTCCTTTTGTAGTGAATTCTTTACCTGTCCCCAGCTCCCGCCCGAGTCTCATTTTCCTTTGTTTCCAAGCCAAGACAAAAATGTTGGCTATGGGAAATATTTATTGGGTGCCATTAAGACAAATGTAAGAATTTCATTGAATACTCCCCACAGGTTGGCTGGAACTAAATGCAGAGCAACCTTGGATACTGGTTGCTTGACCTCTGCTCCAAAACATCAGAGCTTTTTTAGTTCAACACTGTGCAAACCACAGATGTTGTCATGCATTGTATTCATACCTAGCTTGGATCTCTTACCCTCTTAGCCAAGGAATATCTTTGAAATGGTTGTGGGCTTACTTTAGCAGAAAAGGACCCAAACTCTCAGATGGGAAACAGAATGTCCTGTGCCCCGCATTACATCTCTTGAATAAGTAAGATACCATCTTTACCTTTCTCTTTACTTCATTTAATCTACTACTCCTTTTTTGATATTTATTTCTAAATAAGATTTTCTACTGCATATTTTGTAAACTGCCAAAGGGGCATCTGTTAGGCAAATTGCATGCAGTTTTGAGTACTGGACTTGAAACAAGGCATAATCAAAGGAGAAAGAATATGAGAAAATCTCAGATTACGTTTGAAAGCTGGAGTGGCATCACTCAAAAAGAGAGAACCTGGGCTGACTCAAAAAATTCTAGGTTTGTTACTAACTAGCTGTTTGACCTTGGACAAATTAAAGTACATAGGCCTTGGTTTCCTCATTTGTAATATGGGCATAATCATGGTACCTTCCTTAAGAAATAAGTAAGATCTTGCATGTGGGGCTCAGTGTTCTATATAAATTACTTAATTATCATTATTGATAGTTATTATTTTTAATAAGTGTGAGTTTCTGAAGAGGAGATATCAAAAATCAGTTAGAGGACTTGGTACATTTATCAAATTAGAAAATGATTAGCAGTCATCAAAAATGATAAAACAACATCAGGCAGATTTTGGAGAGAAAATTTGGGGAAGACTAATTTAATTCTAGTAGATGTGACTAGCATATATTTTTTACAAAAGGATTTGAGGGACACCTAACTCATTGCATATAGGGATATTTTATATGGTGTCTCTGATACCTGACACAGAGAATTTTAATATATTACAGCTTTGCTTGGGATGACATTATAAAGAGAGGCGAAAGTAATGTTTTTAAGTCACACAGAGAGGGAATAGGAACTAGTTCTCCAAATCTAAGAATTCTACAAATGGAGACATTTATTGAAGTGTCAGATATTTATTTGGGCTTTCACTTTAGGTGTAGAAAGTTATAAGATATTGTTCCCACCCCAACATTGAGAAAAAGCCTGGTATCCTACAAAATAATAACTTTTCTTGAGCCCATCAGAGAGCTTAGATCTCAAGGCAACACATGAATGAATTCAAAGGGATAGCAAGCATTCCATTAAGCAGAGATGGGACCCTGACTTTGTGTCACCTTTGGTACATCACTAGAGAAGAGGCAGCCACCATAAAAGCACTAAAAAGAATGCAGCTGAAATGAGTGTGACATTTTCAAATCCTTGGGAACCTTAGAAATGAAGGCAGTATGCACACACTCACTTGTTATTTTCTTTCCATGGGCTCTACCAGTTGCTCACAAAAGATTGGGAGAAGGACAACGGATCTAAGAGTCCCACTTGGTGTACAGAGTCATGGAACCCTCCCTGTATCCAAATCCTTTTCTTATATGATGCCTCCCTGCCCACCAGGGATACAAAGATCCGCTGCCTTAGGGGAGGGTTTGAAGCAAAAGCAGATGAAAGGAAACCCTCCTTTTCCTGGTTCCAGGCAAAGCTAAAGTTCTATTGAAGGAAGGGTAGAAGCAAAAGTTGTCTGGCACTGGGGGAGGGACAGAACAACACTCTCAACCAACTTGACTTAATTGACACCCAACAATGGCAGAATATACATTCTTTTCAAGTGCACATAGAACATTTAGCAGACAGACCATATCTGAGCCATAATACAAATCTCAACAAGTTTAAAGGATTGATATCACACGAAGTATGGTCTCTGATCAGTGGAATTAATCTAAAACTCAAAACAGAAAGATATCTGGAAAATAAAATATTTGGAAATCAAATAATACACTTCTAAATAACTGATCAAAGAAGAAATCACAAGTAAAATTAGAAAAATATTTTCAATAGAATGAAAACGAAAATCCAATGAATCAAAATTTGTCAGCATCAGTTAAAGCAGTAATAGAGGTTAACTTACATCATTTGATGCTTATAGAAGAAAGGATGAAATAACTAAATTCAGTAATCTAAGCTTCCAAAAGAAAAGAAAGTAAAGTAAACCTAAAATAAGCAGAAGGAAGAGAATGATAAAAAAAATATAGGCAGAAATCAATGAGGTTGAAAACAGAATAATAATATAAAAAAATCAATGAAACCAAAACTGGTTATTTGAAAAGATGAATAAAATTGATATATTTTTTGGGGTAATTTTCACTTTATTAAGAGAAGTGAAATATTCTTTATAAAGCCAAATAGAAAGTGACTGCATGGGGAATATATTTTCTGGATCAAATAGACTAGAGAACAGTGGCATCAGGATATAGCTGTGCCCTTATAATGGCAATCCCAGTCTTGCACATTTTTGTGTAATTTCATGTGTCCACTCCGTCTGAATGAGCAATAAAACCATCTAGGAGAATAATAATTTCTCTGGTTGTCATTTTTGCTCTTAGACATGCTACTTGTGATTTTCGGATAAACTTGACACGTTGGCTTTACTAGAATTTCAATCTACTACATTCATTAATGTCTACTCGGTAGTCTCCTATTTTCATCCTCTTTAGTACAACAAAAGACTATTTTCAGAAACAAGGGGCATGCAATGCTTGAAAGATAGATCTCCATGGCACTATAGAATGAATGGCCTTCCCCAGTAATAGCCTAATATTCGTGATGTGGCTCGTACCTGAGGTGGTTCAATAGTATTGGTATTACATGTAAAACATGCCTGTGTCCATCTTCTGTTGGACTTTCCATGTTCTGTCTTGGGCTTTCGCTGATAGCACGTTGATAAGAACTATTTCCTGAGAAATTGCAGCTACCTCAATAGACAGCTTGGGGAGCAGTGGGGAAGACTGGGAGAATGAGTCATAATCTGGTGGGTTAGACAGTGATGGATCCCTCACCCACTGGTATAGTATATATATATTTATCTTTTTTAATTAATTTTTTATTAGAGAAATTGTGAGTTTACAAATAATCATACAATAATAACATAACATATAGGATTCCCATACATCACCCTACCACCATCTTGCCTTTTTGTGGAACATTTGTTACAAATGATGAAAAAACATCACCAGAATATTACTACTAACTCTAGACCATAGCTTATAATTGGTGTATTTTCCCCATAAACCATCCTATTATTAATACCATGTATTTGTATTGTGCATTTGTTATATTTCATGAGAGAGCTCTCTCATATTTGTACTGTTAACCATAGTCCTTCATCCACCACAGGGTTCATTTGTTATGCAGTTGTGTGCCTTGTACAATACATTCAAAGTGTATGCTCAGTGGCTCTCAGTTTCGTTACAGAATTATGTTGTCATCACCTCAGCTGATTTTAGAATATTTTCATTACTTCAAAAGGGAAAATACCCACTATTGTTGACAATTAGCATTGATATAGTACCTTCTTTTTCATTGATACAAAAATATTATAATACTGTTTTAACTATAGGCCATAAGTAACATTAGTTGTATTTTTCCCATGTATCACCATATTCTTAGTATGGCTTGTAATTATTTGCTGGTGTCTTGGCATCTAATATTTTTGAAGTATTTATTCTAGACTCAGTTTCTCTGTTTAGCCTGGAGCTTTCTTGTTAATTGGCTTTGTGCTAAAATTCCTCTTTGGCACTTGGTTCAACTTGCTATGGAACTTTGTTGTAGCTTGTTTTTAAACATTCAGGTTTTTTTCAGCTCTTATTCATCTGATTCTCACTTTCTTCCCTGCCAGGCGTGTGGATGGAGCTGAGGGTGTAGGCAGTACTCTAAGACATGGTGGCTAAAACTGTCTTTAGTTGCTAGGAGAGCCTGATGAAGCTCTGCCCATCTTCCTCCCCTGTCAGCGGCAGGGTTGGTGCCTAGGTTAGGGCTGCAATCTGAACTGGGTAGAAAAAAGCTGCTCCCTACTCTCTGGGAAGTCACTGTGATTTTCAATCAGTCCTGCTTCCAATCCTGCCAGGGTGAGGAGCCTTTCTGACTTAGCCAGGTTTAGACTTTGGTTGTACTTAGAATTAGAATCTAGCTAAATGAAGTTGCTAGTCAGTAGCTGAAGTTGGTGCTCAGCCATGTCCTCCTCCCCTGTTTTTGGGAAATGGAGCTTCCAGTTATAGCAAGGGAATGACTCTCAAGGTGACCTGCCCTGACAGTGGTGATGGACACTGGCCTCTGCAGTGTGGAGGGTTCTACTCATGGATCTTCAATGGGGATGGCCAGTCTCTTCCTTCCATTTTTCTTAGGGTGGTGTACGGTGTTCTTCAGATATCCTGAGCCTCCCCCACCCCTCCACCCCATATAGGTGCTTTAGATAGATCCTGGCTGATTACTAATTGCCCTGTAGGATGAG
This sequence comes from Tolypeutes matacus, assembly GCA_026826555.1. Lineage (NCBI taxonomy): Eukaryota > Metazoa > Chordata > Mammalia > Cingulata > Chlamyphoridae > Tolypeutes > Tolypeutes matacus. The sequence continues at coordinate 12,848,731 of JAKSZT010052319.1, read as the reverse complement.
CTTCATCATAGAGTAACCTATTCTGCCACCATCTTCTCTGTCTCCTCAAAATTGATATATTTTTATCAGGCTGATCTAGAAAAGAAGAGAGAAAATAGAAATTATGAATATAGAACAGAAATTAGGAATAAAAGAGGAGCTATGACTACAAAATCTTATGGACATTAAAAGATAATAAGGGAATTTATAAACACCTTTATGTCAATAAATTTGGGAACTTATATCACACAGACAAGTTCCTCAAAATACACACAATACCAAAGGTCAGGGAGGAAGAATTAGGTAACCCGAATACCCCTGTATCTATTAAAGAAATTGAATTTGGGGTTAGAAATTGTCACACAAAGAAAACTACCAGGGATTCATACCAAACTTTTAAGGAAGAAAGAATGCCCATACTATGCAAACTCTTTTAAAAATATAAGAAGAGTCATATCCTAGGTAAAAAAAAAAAATTTTTTTTTTGAGGTACCGGGGCCAGGGATTGAACCGGGACCTCAAATGTGGGAAGCTGGCACTCAACGACTGAGTCGCATGGACTTCTGAGTTAGTTTTTTGTTTGTTTGCTTGTTGTTGTTGTTGTTGCTTTTTTTTTTTTTTTTTTTCCTTTTTAAAAGGCACTGGGGACCGAACCTGGGACCTCCCATGTGGGAAGTAGGTGCTCAACCACTGGACCCACATCTACTCCTCCCTAAGTAAATTTGCATTGCAAAATGACCCTCATATTAAAGCCAGACAAGGACATTACAATTAAGCAAAACTACAGGTCAATATCCCCTGTGAAAACAGACCAAGAACACTTAATAAAATCTTAGCAAATGAAATCCAGCTATGTATCAAAGGATAATACATTGTGACCATGCAAAGTTAATTCAACATTGTAAAATCAATCAATATAATTCAAACTATCAACAGACTAAATAGAAACAAACTATATAATCACCTCAATAGGTGCATAAGGGGCATTTGACAAAATTTGATGTCATTCATGAGGAAAACTCAGCAAACTAGTAATAGAAGGGAAGTTCCTTGCCCTAAAGAGCATGTGTGAACCATCTACAGCTAAGGCCACACTTAAAGATAAAAGACTGAATGCGGGGGTCGGATGTGGCTCAACTGGTTGGGCGTCTGTCTCCCATATGGAGAGACCCGGGTTCGATCCCTGGGACCTCCCGGTAAAAAAACAAAAACAAAAACAAAAAAAAGACTGAATGCTTTTCCCTAAAGATTCTGCACTCACCATTTCTATTCATCATTGTATTGAATGTCCTAGCCACTGCAATAAGTCAAGAATAAGAAATAAAATGTATGTGTATTAAAAAGAAAGAAGCAAAATGGTATTTGTAGACAGAATGATAATTAATTTAGAAAATCCCAATTGTGGCAGTTAGATGTAATTATGAATTCCAAAAATATAATTGAATCATGCTTGTAAACTGATCTGTTAATCTGGGCATGATTAGGTTAGGATTAGGGCGTTGAGCCCCACCCCTTGGTGGGTGGGGAATTGAATATAAAAGGCAAGGCAAAGGACAGTTGAAGCAGTCTTTTGAGAAGGAGTTTTGATGTTGGAAAGAAGGCCCCAGGAGAAGAGAAGCAAGCCATTCGCCTGATTGTCGGGAGAGAAATGCAGCCCCGGGAAGAGAGGAACCCCAGAAGCCTGAACCCTGGCAAACGCCAGCAGCTTCTTGCTCTAACACATGGCAATGGACTGTGGTGAGAGAAGAAACTTAATGCTTTATGGGCTGCTATCTGTGGACTTCTACCCCAAATAAATACCCTCTATAAAGACCAACTCATTTTTGGTATTTCACATTAGCACCCCTTTGGCTGACTAATACACCAATCTACAAAAAAAATCCCCTAGTAATGAAAAGTTAGTTTAGCAAGGCCATAGGCTACAATGGCAACACACAAAGATCAATTGTATTACTGTATATGAGCAATGAACAATAGGAAATTGAAATTAACAAAACAATCACAAGAACATGAAAAATGTAAAATATATATAAATTAAAAAAAAAAAATCTCTGCAAGGCCTATACACTGAATATCCAAAATGTTACTAAGAGTAATTAAAGTAGACCTAAGTGAATGTAGAGATACATTGTGTTCATGCATCAGAATACTCAATATAGTTAAAATGTCATTTCTCCCTAAATTGATCATGCATACCCATTCCAGCAGGCTTTTCATAGAAAACGATAAGCTGATTCTAAAATGTATATTGAAATGTAATGTACCTAGCATAGCTAAAAGAATTAGAAAGAGTAGAACAGAGTTTAAAGACTCACACTTCTCAATTTCAAAATTTATGAAAAACTACAGTAATCAAGTGTATTAGTCAGGGTACTCTAAGGAAATAGAGCCAACAAGAGATATCAGTAAATATTATGAGATTTTATGAAATTGTCTCATGTTACTGTGGGGGTATGCAAGTCCAAATTCCATAGGGCAGGCTGCAAGCCAGGAGTGCCAGTGAAGTCCTTGATAAGTTTCCCAGGAGAAGCTGTCTGAAGTAGAGATGGGAATTCTCTACTTGAATGCTGAAATGACTTCTCCTTCTAAGGCCTTCAACTGGTTGGATGAGACTTCTCTCATTGCTGAAGGCAATCTCATCAGTTGATTATAGATGTAATCAGCCATAGATGCAATCAAATGATGATTTAAGTCCAAGAAATGTCTTTGCAATACAATTAGCCCAGTTGACCAAACAACTGGGTACAATTACTTGACCAAGTTAACACATTAGCCTAACAATCACACCAAGAGAATGTGGTTTTAGTGTAGTGATAGGCATATAGATTAGTGGAATAGAATAAGAATTTCAGAAATATAGCCACATATATTTGGCCGTTTTTGACAATTTGTTGAACAAATTCAACAAATGGTGCTGAAAATTGGGCATCCTTATGCAAAACAATGAACCTTGATCCTTACCTCATGTCATAAACAAATATGAACTAGAAATGGATAATAGACCTACATGTAAATACTAAAACTATAAATTTCAGAAGAAAAGTTGAGAAACTTTTAAGTTCTTGGGTTACACAAAGATTTCTTAGCTACCATAAAAATAAGAATGAACTGTGTAAGAAAGAAATTGAGAAATTGGATTTAATCCAATTAAAAACATCTGCTTTTTGGAAGACATTGACAAAACCAAAGACTTGGAAAAATATTTGCAAAAGACAGATGTTATAAAAGACTTTATTCAGAATATAGAAGGTAAACTTCTACAACTCAGTATTAAGAAGACAATTTGCCCAATTAAAAACTAGACAGAAGATTTGATCAGACACGTCATCAAAGAAAATACAAAATGGCAAACAAGTCCTGGAAAATATGGACATAATTAATCACCAATTAAGTGCTAATTAAAAGCAAAATGAAATGCTACTGTGCACTAGTGACTAGAATGGCTAAAATTTAAAAGATTGATAATACTGAGAGTTGTCAAGGATATGTAACAAATGGAACTCTAACATGTACATTGGGAATGCAAAATTGTACAGCTATTTTGGAAAAGCTTTTAACAGTTTCTTGTAAAGTTAAACAGATATCTACCTTAGAACTCAGCCATCCCATTCCTTGATATTTACCCAAGAGAAATGGAAGTTTATCCCCACAAAAAAAAACTGTCTGTAACTGTTTATAGCAGTTTTATTCATATTAGCTAAAAACCTGATTCAACTCACATTAAAAGGAATGAATTACTGGTACGTGCAATAACATGGATAAATCTCAAAAGCATTCTGCTAAGTGAAAGAAAGACACAAAAAGCTTTATAGTATGTGATTCCATATATGTAACATTCTGAAAAAGACAAATATATAGGGGCAGAAATCATATCAGTGTTTATCAGGAGTTAGTAGCGGGAAGATTGATTGTAAGGGACAGGAGGGAACTTTTTGGAGTAATTAACATTTTCTAGCTCTTGATTGTGATGATGGTTATACAATTGTATATCAATGTGAAAACTTGTAGGACTTAAAGTGTGGACTGGATGGTATGTAAAATTATCCCTCCATAAACCTGACTCAAAAATTTTTATTTCTTGGTAAAACTTCAAAAGTTTCCCATTACTTAAAAAATACTAACTTGAGAATAGTTTAACCATTGAGAACTATTTCAAGCTGGAAATACAAAAAGATTTGAGGCAGCTTGAATTAAATTAATGGATGTTAGGTCTACAATAGATAAGAGAATGGTAGGTATATTTTGGTGGGGTGGCATAATGGGGTTCTCATTCTTTAGGTCTTAGGATGTGTCAGACACTTCACACGTGACATTATATTTAACTTGCACAACTCTCCTCTGTGGAAGGTGTCAAGTGCCTAGAAATCAAAGTATTTCTACAGCTCACAAGGGCAGTAAGTATAAAAGCTAGGATAACATATGATTAAGGAGACCTCCCTGGTGCCACTGCCAAACTCAGTATGCGGGGATGGCTGGACTGGAGCTCTGGCTTACAAAACATTTTTTACATTTGCTGCCTATGACTGGGCTAACACAGATTTATCCACCAATATTTCTGAAACAAGAATTCCCTTGAAAAATTACACTTTAAGATAACATCTCATATATTAGAACAGAGATTTGCAAAGTTCCCTTAAATAGAAAATTTTCTCCCAGGTCTAGGGAATGTAGTTATAAGTTTCTAGGAAGTACCAAACATTTATGTTGAGTTTGAAATTTATTTATGCTGTGTATTAGTTTCTTGTTGCTGCTGAAACAAAGGACTACAAACTTAGTGTCGTAAAACAACATACATTTATTATCTTACGGTTCTGGATGTCAGAAGTCTGAAATGAGTCTCACTGGGCTTAAATCAGAGGGTTGGCAGGGATGCATTCCTTCTGGAAGATTTTAGGGGAAAATCCACTTCCTTGCTTTCCCAGCTTCTAGTGGCTGCCTGCATTCCTCAGCTCATGTCCTAATTCCATCTTCAAAGCCACTTCAAAATTCCACCTTAAATATATTTCATTCTTGGCGGTGTCCCTGGTGATACCGAGTTGGGACTGAAGAGCTGGGATATAGTTTGTGTTTCTACCACTATTTATCCTGCCAGTCCACTCTAGCCCCTCTCCTGGAGCCTGGCACATAAGTGCTGGTTAAAGGGGATCCAGCAACAGTGCAGGTGAGCGACAGGGTCTGCGAAGACTTCACCACGTCAGGTTCTGCCTCCTGCAGCTGCACCTGGCACAGGACACCTGCGGACAAGGAGAACCACAGTGAGTCATATGCTCAGATGCATCACCCCCATTACCTTCTCATCTGAAACCCTGAGTAAGTCACATCTGGGAGCTGCCACCAGAACAATGAACCACACAGGTTTCATGTCTTGTGGCTGAGGTCCTTGACTGCCAGGACATATTTTCCCTGGTGGCAAGAAACCTGAATTTAAGTAAATGAGTCCTGTGGTTTCATCAGGTGCCTTACGTGGTGATTTGTATGTGGGAGGTACCTTTCTATGCAAAGGTGAAAGAAGAAGGAAAGATCATTTTCTCTGGTACTGCCCTGCAAGAAGGATGCTGGGGGTGCCCAGTCTTCTTCCCAGGTCCCTCTTTCTCTAAGGCCAGGTTCCTCTTCCTTCAAGACAGAAATGTGCTGAGTGAGCTGATCAGAAAGCTGTATATGGCCAAGGATCAAAGATGGTTTTGAAACAGGTCAATGAGCCTCTACTCCCAGGGATGTAATTATATACCAGATTCTCACCACAAATTCAGGGCCCTCTAAATTTGTGGGAAAACATTTTTAGAGATTTCTTTCCTCTGTTACCTCGAGTTTATGATATATTACAAAATTTTCAGGCAGCAGCTGAATGTAGCAAACACAGTGAATTCAAAGAAACCTGGGTGTAGTCATTTTTGCTGTGAATACTGATGGCTTTCTGTGAATCACTGACTTGGATGAACATATCATCAATGAAAACGACATCATTCCTTTGCGGATTCAAGGGTTACCATGCAGCTGAAGTCAGTAATGTAAGCTAAAAATCAGTTTATTTTGTAAACAGGATAGTGATTTTGGCTGACTAATTCTCAGTATTGTACAAATCACATGAAGGCTCCTAATCCTGATTTTTCCTCATGCAACCTGAATATTCTATTCATTGAGCTCCCTTCTCGAGGGAAAACTTCTATGAACACAAACCCTCCTTAGGATTAAACAACTAGCAACAGGTAGTGAAATGTCCTCAACCCACACACAACCTGGATTATGAAGCTGGTCTTCATGTACCAGCTTTGATATGCTTGAAGTATCCAGTTCTGAGTTCCGTGATTTTTTTTTTTAATTCATCCTTTTTTTAAGATTTATTCATTTATTTCTCCTCCTCCCCCCTTGTTGTTTTTCACTCACTGTCTACTCTCTGTGTGTTCTTCTGTGTCTGCTTGTCTTCTCTTTAGGCGGCTCAGGAAACCGATCCCGTGACTCTCAATCTCTTGCACCACCTTAGCTCCTGGTCTGCTGCGTCTCCTATTGTCTCTCTTCTGTGTCTTTTTTTGTTGTATCATCTTGCTGTGCCAGCACTCCTGCGTGGACCAGCTTGCTTTTCACCAGGAGGCCCCAGGAAACAAACCCCGGACCTCCCATATGGTGGACAGGGGCCCAATCGCTTGAGCCACATCCGCTTCCCCAATAATCTTTTCATAATATGCATGAAACTAGGCAATAAAACGTCATAATGCATGGTTTCCAGAAGAGTTGAGCTTAAACTGGACCGAGGGAAACTCCCTCCCAGAAAGCAGTTCCCCTTGAAAAATCACCTGCGACTGGCCCTGCTGAGGCCTGTGTCACTGAGTCCTGGGGTTGTGCCTGAGGCCCTATAGCTCACTAGACGTGGAGATCACGGCACAGCTCCACGCCATCCTCGTGGTGAGATGCTGACCATGTGACCTCGACCCTCTGCGCTTCACGCTGAAGAGAGGCAGGCTGGGAATTTCAGTAGTAACATAGGGGTGAACTTGGTAGGTTTCCACTCCTGTTCGATGTCACCATCACTGTTATTAGGGTTATTATCCCCCCTGAAACTAGACTGGGCTTGTGTGAACTCTCATCTTTGACCATCAAGATTGCACAAGGAGCATCTGTTGTTTCCCAGGAGGTGTCATGCCTGTATGAATGGGCATGGTCCACACCCCCTCGAACTCAGTGTCAACAGCAGTGCATTGATTTTTGTTGCAGCCTTTTTGGAAAAAAAAAAAAAAAAAAAGTAAGAACTCTTTGGAGAAACAGATTAGTATTCTTGGTAAATATTCATTTTGCTTGAGTTTTGTGTTGCAAATTGCATTAGTCAGTGTTCTCTAGTAAAATAGGATCAATAGAAGATATCAGTAAATATTATGAGATTTTATAAAATTGTCTCATGTGACTGTAGGGACACAAGATTCCAAATTCTGTAGGGCAAGCTGTAAGCTTGGAACTCCGATGAAGGTTTTCGATGAATGCTCCAGGAGAGGCTGAAAAAAAAATTCCATTTCAAAGCCATTGCTGGCTGGTGGATTGTTCCTCGTGCAGTGTTATTCTGACACTTTCTGCTGCCCTCTTCCACCTGAAAGGACCGTTGTGATGGCATTGGCCCACCTGGATTTTCCACCATAATCTCTCCATTCTAAGGCCAGATTATTTTCAACCTTAAAATCCATCTGCAAGTTTAATTCCCCTTTACTTGTACCATCCACATTTTCTGGGGATTGGGACATGAACACCTTTGGGGGGCCATTATCCTTCCCCCACAACACTACAATGCAGTTGTGCAAAACAAATTTTCCTTCCTTTCTTTATTGCCCACAAATGTCTATAACTTGTTAACAAAAGGAGGCAGTTCTGTGTGTTTTCAGTTTTCTCAGGCTCTATCAGGTGAATGTGCAGTTGAATTCCCATTCAGAGGCGCTTCTCTCCCTTCGAAGATTCACTCTTTCCCTCTCCTTCTCAAGTTGGTATCTGGGCATTTACAAATATAAGTGATGTCATGATAATGGTGCTGGTGTGATAACCAAGCTCCACCTCCCAGAGACAGGGGCTGATGGACTAGACAGTCTCCCACCCTATCGCTGAACAAATACTCAACACAACTATCCCTCCTCTGCTGGGGCTGCCGAGACTTATTAAAGCTGAGAAATGTTCTTCTCTCTTCTAATTCATATAGTATGATAAAACAATTATATATTATTGAGCATCAACCTTTAGAAATGCTTCCCAAAAGAATATGTTCTTATCAGCAAGGCCAGAAATATCCAGAAATATTTTGTGCAAGAAACATTATTCTTCTTCACTCCCATCCAGTTGCAGTAAGAGGACTACTGTCCCCAGTTTTGGACTTATTGCCCAAGTCTGCTTTAAGCCATTGGATATTACATGGCTAAAACAATTCTATGATTTTCTACCTTGTTTTTGCAGCAGATATTTAGGCAAATAGAATTCCAAACTGCAGAGTGTTTACAGGAAAAACTGCTTATTCTCCTAAAGAAATATTTGTGGTTATTATAAAGAGAAGTGACATCTAATTCCCACCACTGAAGTCAAATGATCACAAACCGATTGGCAACAAAATAATCCAAACATCCTCTGCTCCTACAAATTTCTGATTGTCAAGAATAATTATAAGAAAAGGAGTTGTCTCAATTGTACTGTGAGCCACTCTCATTTGATTTTACTTCCCCATAGAGCCATTTCACTGTGAATAGTGCATCATTTATAGTTAGCTATAGGCATGTTTCATTGTCAAGGAGAAGTAAACAGAAATCGAATTTGTGAGGCAGACCTGGATAAAATATGTAGTGGGTAAAGCGTTGTGATTAGTGACCCAGCCTCTCTTACTCTGGTCTTCACAGCGATGAAACAATGGTATAATTGGAAGAAGAAAATTTAACTGTTGATTTCAGCCCTTGGACAGAGTGTCAGTGATGATGGCAGCAGGCTGGGAGCTAATACTTACTGAACCCCTACAGTGTGATGTGCTAGTTTAGGTCACAAATAAGCTTTATTTATACTTGCTCAACTCTGTGGAGTCGTATTTTTATGGACACAGAGATAGTAACTGGCTTTGTCTCTTTTTCATACTCTCCTTATTCAATCTATTGTATGTTCTAATGATTCCTCTACATTTCTCCTTTACTATTGTAATCCAAGCCACCATTAAGTGTTGTGTGGACAAGTGTAAATAGCCTCCCAACAGTTCTCTTTCTCTCAGTCTCTGTCTATCTGTCTCTCTCTTCCCTTCTTGTCCCCTTCAATCCATTTGCACGCATTTAAGAACATAAGTTAGGTCATATAATGTCCCTATTAAATTCTCCCAATGGCTTTACATAGAGGATGGAATAAAATATTGTATCCGTCAGGATGGGTTAAGCTCTTCTTTGGTAACAACAACAAAAAAAGAGTTTATTTCTTTCACATGCTACATACCCATTGTGGGTCTGCTTGTGCCTCTGCTCATCATAGCACTCAGGGGCCCAGGCGGATGCGGGCTTCATTTTGAGTTGGGCCTTCCATAAACCCTGAGGCAAGGGAAACAGGATGTGGAGAATCCCTGCTGGCTCTTCATGCTTCTGCCTAGAAGTGCCATTTCATTGGCTTCTCGCTTTTTGCTCGTCAGAGTAAGTAATATTGTAACCCCTGCATTCAACTAGGTAGAGAAGAACTGAATGAGAGAACCAGAAATTGTGAAAACCAACCCCACCACAGATAGAAAGAAACCTTCATCATGATTTTCGGGGCTGTGCCAGACTTGGTTCTCTCTTCTCAGATTTCATCTCCTTCCTCATCCTTTGCTGCTCTCTGTCTGTTGAGGTATTTGCACCAGCTGTCCCCTCTGCCTGGAAGGTTTTTCCTCTCAGCTCATGGCATGATTGGCTCCTATTGCTTATTAAAATCTCAGTCAAAATGTAACTATCTAAATTTTCTAAGAGCTTTCCCTACCTCTGTTTAATTCTTATGGCTGTCACCTCTTTTTTGTTTCCTTCCCTCCCTTCTTCCCTTCCTTCCTTCTTTCCATCTTTTGACATTCCTCAAATCTCTGTATTTTTGTTTGCTTGTTCACTCATTCAATCATTTATTCATTCCAGGCAAATATGTATAGATATTTGGAACTCATATGCTGGGGGAAACACAGATAAGAACACAAATCATTACACCTAGTAAAATAAGTACTAACTATAAGCACATGAAAAAAGGCTAAGCATCATTAGTCATTAGGGAAATTTAAAGCAAAACTGTAGTGAAATACCACTTCATACCCACTAAGATGGTTATAATTGAAAAGATGGACAGTATCAAGTATTGTGAAAATGTGGAGAAATTGAAACCCTTATATATTGCTGGTGGGAATGTAAAATGGTACAGACACTTTGAAAAACAATTTTGCAGTTTCTCTTAAAGTTGAACATTGAGTTACCATATGAACCAGCAATTCCATTTGTAGGTATATGGTGAAGACAGTTGAAAACATATATTCACTCAAAAACTTGCACATAAGTATTCATAGCAGCATTATGATAGCTAAAAAGTGGAAACAACTTAAATTTCCATCAGCTAATGAATGGATAAATAAACTGTGGTATATCCATACAATGAGATATTAGTTGGCCATAAAAAAGAGTGAAGAATTGATATATGCTACAACATGGGTGAAAAATATGCTAAGTGAAAGATGAGAGATACAAAGGCTACTTATTATGTGATTCTATTTATGTGAAATGTTCAGAATAAGAAAATCCATAAAGACAGAAAGCAGATTAGTGATTGTCAGGGCCTGGGGTAATGAGAGAATGGGAAGAGACTGCTCATGAGTACAGAGCTTCTTTTTGGGGTGATGAAAATATTATGGAATTAGAGAGGTGATAGTTGCACAATTTTGCTAAAATACTAAAAACCACTAAATTGTACATTTTAAGAAGGGTGGATGTTATGGTATGTGAATTACATCTCAATAAGAACTAAATACTAAGCACTAAAAGAGGCAGGAGCAGAGATGCTCACGCCCTGCCCCTTGGGGAACTATTTGTGTTTGCACTTTGGTACACCATTTCCTCTCCTCCGGCTCTATCCTAAAGTTCTAATGTATAATCTGGACAAGTGGTCTTCTGCAAAAGATGTTAGCTTTGTTTTAACTAAAGGAAAGCAGTATTTGCATTAGAGTGGTAGAGTCTTTAAGTTTATATTTTTCTATTTTTCCAAATATTTTGTCTTGAGGTCATAAAACTTTTGTAATATGAACACGATTAAAATAAAGAAAAATACTGCAAAATGATTTTTGGGGTCCTGAGGATAGGGAAAGTGTGCTTTGGAGTATCAGGGAGAAGGGGACATTTGGTCAGAGTCTTAGAGGGTAGGTCCTGCCCAAGGGAGCAGTGGGAGGTTGACTGGATGCTGGAGGCAGAGTGAACAGCACATCAAAGGCCTGCAGTGAAAAAGGCCCTGATAGGTCAGGGATCTGTGTGTCATCCCCAACAATCCAGAGGCAGAGTGTGAGAGAGGAGTGGCAGCCAGGGAAGGCAGAAGAAGGTGAGCTGGTCCAGTAGCTGGCTTGTCTATCAAGTCAGGGTGGAGCTTGGAGGGAAGGAATGAAAGTATGGTCAGGAGTTCATTGTGAAAAATGTGACAAGGACTTCTCGTCACCCTTAATCTGATCTCCTTATTTACCTACCAGGCTTGGTTGTGATGATGGATGCAGAATTTCATGAAAATGTTAAAAAGAAAAACACTTTAAAATGGTGATTTTTCCTTAAGGGCCAGTGAGGGCTTTTATTACTTGCTTGGAAATGATGAAGATCAAATCAAACAATGTAAAACTGTTCCCTTCTTTTGTGTCCTTTCACCCAAAGGACTTGAAAAAACAAATAATGATGCATCAGCATTTGCTTTATATACATTAATAAGAAAAAAAATTCCATTCAATGGATTTGTATATTAAAGCAAGGAGATACTTACTTTAAGAGGTAAAGCCCCCATATATTTATTAGCCCAAACCAAAAATAATAGGAAGTATTGAAAATGGAATTTTTTCTTATCTAAATATAAAAAGGTAATAATCATTGCTAAGTCTTTCTCTTAGAAGGTGTTTGACATAAGTAATTTTATTTTGTAACTCTTGGCAGTATTTGCATCAGGGTTGTGGGATCTTTATGTTCATAGTTTTGTATTTTTCCAAATGTGCTGCCATGAGGCTTGGTCCTAACTGTCTTCAGCCGCAGCTCCTACCAGGCTCCCCTTCCCATGCTATGCTCCAGCTACCCCCACCTCACCCAGCAGGCCCCCTGGACAGGGCTTCCCAGAAGACTTTGTCTCCAGATCCTTCCTGATAGGCAACCTCTTATTATTCAGGACCTAATTCAAATATCACCTCCTTAATGAGGACTTCACCAACTGCACATTGAAATTGTCATCTGCCCTTATCTCTCACTCCTTATCTCATCAACCTGTTTCTTTTTTTCCTTATAACACTTAACACCATCTGCAATTATCTTGTTCATTAGTTCATGTATTGATTTTCTATCTGCTCCCAAAAGAATATGTTCCATGGCAGAGGCTTTTCCTCTCTTGCTTGTTCCTGTATCCCAGGACTTTTTGAATTTTGCCTGTCACTTCAAGAGATCTCAACAAATACTTGCAGATAGAATTATCAATAAGTACAGTTTAAATAGTCAGATAGACTTGGGTGTTTATTCACTTACTCGAGGTAAGACCTTCAGACAATAACTTAACCTCTCTGTGACTCAGTTTCCTGTATTTAAAGTGGACATAAGAATAGAGCTATTGTGCCTTTTAAATGGAGCCACGACTGTAAAGAGCTTAGTGCTGCACCTGGCAAATAGTGAGCCTTTAATAAATGTTATCTATATGGTGACTAGCACTAATATCATTATATTATCTCTTTATACTCAGCCTTGACTACAATGCAACATTTTGTTCAGCATTGTAAACATTTTGCCAGATGTCCATATGAGGGCTTAGAAACATGATTAGGAGATTACTCTTTTAATACTCCCTTAAGCTAGAAAAAGTTTTACCCTAGTTTGAGCAGAGGTATTCAATTTAATATTTACTTTAATTAAATTAAGAGCATACTGAAAATGCTACATATACTTGCTTACTAATTGGCTTCATCATAGTTTTTTATTTTTAACACCTAAACATTTTCATCTTGCCATAAGTCTCCGAATTCAGATGCACAATAGTGATAAATGCCTTTTAAAATATGTCTAATGGTACATATTTTTATTACTCAAAACATTCCTTGGAAGGAATCATGAGATGAGAGATATTTTGAAGGGAAATAGAAAATTCTCATTAGCACTTATATTAATCATTTCCCTCTAAATAAATAGCTGAGAGGAGATAATATATGCACAAGGAAGAATCATGTTGTTGTTGAATGAGTATATGAAAATGCAAGAGAAGACAAGTGGGAACTGAGTTCCCAGGAGATTTGTCCAGGAGGATACGTATTCAAGTACAACTTCAGGAAGCCTGTGGGATGCTGAAAGCGAATAGACTGTGTATCCGAGGACTTGATTCTAGAACTGCTTTGTCACCAGCTGGCTTGTGACCTCGGACAGTTCTAAATAACTTCTCTGCTCTAGTCTTCCTCTATATCAAAAGGGTAAAATTTTATCTACCTTATTTACGTCACAGAGTTGTGATGATAAAGTGAAATTATTACTAAAGGATTTGGTAAAATTCTATAAATGCAAAGTGCATTTACAACAAATTCTAACGTTTGGAATGAAGCTCACATTTATTGATTCATATTTATGCCAATTTAATCTCTAGACAATCTTGTGAGATGGGTATAATTATCCCCATTTTACAGATGGCAAACCTGAGGCTTAGGCAGGAAAAGTCACTTGTAACAACTGTAAAACAAAACAACTGAGTCAGGATCCGAACTTTGGTCTGTTGGACCTCAAAGCTCATGCACTTTCCATGACATCATTCAACCTCATAAAATGAAACAGAAATGGGGTGGGGTTGTTATGGTCTGTCAGAGGACTGGTCAACCATTGCTACATTCAGCAGGAGAATTTCAAATACAATATACATTCACTTCATTATGAAATTACTTTCCATAAATATATATTTTAAAAATTAGGATCAATGATCCGATCATTGTTGACAATTTGAAGAAGTCCCCATCCAGTTTTCCCAGGGCTCACTCCCAGTGAGCCAGTGTGGGTAGATTCTGGTGCTGTGTACAAAGGGAAAATAATATTTCACTCCATTTATTTGTCAACACTTGCTGATGGTGCCTGGAATTTGCCCATCTTTTGGGCTTGGATGGGTTATTGGAATTTTTTTCTACATGAAGATGTGAGAATTTTTCATTTCACATGTTGCATTTCTGTCTATTCACTGAGCATCTTTCCCTAAATTACTTTCATGAACCTCTTGTTTATGTTCTTTACTAAGCTATTGAATGGAATCCTATACTGAGTGACAATGGCCTCAGGCAAGGAAGTCCTACTTCAACCAACAGGAAATCAATGTTATGAATTCATTAACAAGGTCACATAAAAACAGAAATTCAGGAAATTCTTTAGTGCAGTCATGGGGAAACATATTCTTAACAGGAGAGTAAGGGAAATAGGAAATGTGTGCCAAGCTAAGTGTAGCTCACAATGGAAGACACCTTTTTAGGTTACAGATTGCAAGCCCAGCTGGGGCCAGAGTAGAATTTCTTACCTTCTTTACTAATCATAGTGGATGCAAGCATAAATATGAATCAACAAGGCAGCAGGAAGCTGGGCAGGAAATATAAGGTATAGAGATATAATGGAAAATACCCAGTATCTGAATCAAAACACAGATTTTAAGTCTTTGTTGCTGCCCGTGTATCTTGGCTGATTACTAAATTGTTCCAAGACTCCGCCTCATTTGTAAAATGGGGATAATAATAACTCTCCTTTATTTTTGCTTACTACTGCCAAGTTACTGTGTGAAGTCCTCACAACACAGCCCTATGAATCAATACTATTAATATCCCCATATTACAGAGGAAGAAACTGAGGCTCAAAGAGCCTAAGTAACTTTTGCCAAGGTATAATAGGTAGCAGAGCAAAGATTCTAACCTAGCTTTTATTCCTAATCTACCCTGCCCAGAGGGTTGAAAACAAAACAAAAAATATAGTCGTGTACAGAAGGTTTGTAGCCGTGAAATTCAGACTATTATCATACAGCCCATTGTCCAGTCCCACATGAATAAAAACGGTTAAAATACTCACAAATAAAACACACAATCGGTAATTTCTGTTGTTTTGAATGTCCTTGTTTTACTGGGGAGAAAAATCTCCAGGGAGGGGACAGAGCCTTTTCTGATCGGCATCAACCGCGGGTCAAATGGATTTCCATCAGTGCTTGGCGAAAAGGAATCAAATATTCATAGCGCCGGGAAGGGCAGGCATTGCCAGGGCTGGGCGGCGAGAGCTGGCGCCCTGCGCTCTGCCGCAGGGGCCGCCGCGCCCGGGTGCAGGTCGCGGTGCTGGCATTTTCCTGGGTGAGAGGCACAGACCAGCAGAACAGCCACGCTGTGTTTTTTTTTACAGAGGAAAACGGAGACCCTGACTTTATTTCTCTTCTCTCTCCTTCTCTGTTGGTTTGTAACGTTTGTCTCAGATTCTCTTTTCCGTACCTTTGCTCAACGCTTAAATCCCTTTACATGGGAACCAGCTAAATGGAGTGGAAAGACCAGCCAGGCTGACCTGGGTCCCGCCACTTACTAGATGCGTAATCCTGGAAAAGTCGCTGAATTGATCCGAGCTTCAGTTTCCTCCTCTACAACATGGGCCCTATTACATCGCATCTTCCCAGGTGGTTGTGAGGATTAAGTGAAAAGGGAAATGGGAAGTACCTAGTACAGAGGAGGTTGCACCCAATCGCGAATCCCAGTACAGAGCTGCCGTTTTGGGCTGCTCAGCGTTTAATCCTCTTCTCTCTTTTGGAGAAGCCGCACCTGCTCCAACTACGTCCTTGGAATCTAGAGGACAAAGCCGTCCCACCTTCCACCACCTAGTTGCCAGGACTTGGGCAGGTAACCTAGGCAGAGCCAATCTGGTGCTTGTACTCAGGACTTTGAATTAGGAGCATGTGTTCCTGGAGAGGTACAAGACATGTATGGTGGTTTCCATAGGCAGACAATTGCTAAAAATGATTTTAGCGTTTGTGTTCTTGGCCCTATGCAGCCCCCTTGGTCCCTGCCATGTTTGAAGTCTGATTTTTAAGGCTCTCTGTTTCCCTGTTTCCTTGATAAACTTCTAATACATTCTTTTTCTTTTGAAATTGGCAGGTTGCTTTCTATTACTTGCTCCGGAGAATGCTGACAGATACTCTACTCCCTGGTAGCATTGTATAGAATAAACAGCAGCCCAACTAGTGGAGAGCTTTAATGAATCAAAATTGCCTTTTCTTCACCCTGCTTTCTGGTATTTTTGGAGAAAGGGTTAAAGGGTGAAGCAAAAGTTCCATTCCATGCTTTTTAAAAATTATTACTTAAAAAAACAAAAAACAAAAAACAAAAAAAACCAAAACTACCATCCCAGTGATCTTGGTTTGGATATCCATTCAGACAAATCTCTCGTCTCTTGAAAATAGTAATTGTGAACACTTACTTTGTATTTTCCAACATGTTTGAAATACACTGCCTAGGCCCATGCTTACACTAATCTTGTGGGATGGGTACTCTCTTGATGTACTCATGTTTACAGATGAGGTCCCAAAGCTCAGGGGACTAGCCCAGGTTCAAGAAATCTGTGATGGAGCTAGGATTTGAACCCAGGTTTCCTGATCGCAAGCCCCAGCTCTTCTAGCAATTTTTCTAATGACAACTTTGGGACTCAGCAATAGTGAACCATAGCCTAAAATTTAATTTAGTCAGGAGGGTCCATTCTCTGCAGCAAGCTGGTTTCTGGAGGGTTGTTTTTGTTTAATGCCATCGGCTAAAGAGTGTTTCTAATCATTACAAGATTGTGCCCAGACTCAGAAGAGAACCACCTAAGATTTGAGTTTGGATGTAGTTCTTGTCCCACACTGTATGACTGTCAGTTTATGTCAAAATGAATCAGGCTGGCAAAATGCTTGCTGAAACTAATAGTTAACTGATGGCTTTTCCCCCCTTCTCCCCCAACCATTAACCCTGCCTCAGGGAATTTGCTCATGGAGCTACAAATAAGTGAGTGGCAAGCTGGGAAATAAAATGGAGACATCCACACAACCAGGCATCATGGGGAAATTTTTCTCGTCACGACTTGACTCTGTGACAGGTGCAGGGTGGATGTGTTTTTATCTTAATAATTTCCCAGTGACATTCTGCTCTGCAGAGAGGAAATGCCAGATGCACACACTCCTATGGCATGCACACAGGGTTGCAAAACCAGGTTAACTGTTTCTGGAGATTTCTGTGTCAGGGTAACCCTGTTGTTTGAATCTGCCTGGGGAGAGATCCCTGGTGATACTCTTGTTAATTCCAGCTAATCACTCTCCAGCAGAAGCACCTGAGGAAGGTGGGCTTGTTCCCTTGACGGGACTTGGATGTTTGAAAGCCTGTGACTTCAAGTACTAATGAGCTAAAAGAAATCTTCCCCACATAGTTTAACCTATTGCTTCTTAAATGACAATCCTCGGGGTCTTTCCTTCACATCCAATCTCTGATAAGCTATTTTATAATTTCCTGATGACAGTTAAATTGAGTCTCCTCGTTAGCGCAGCCACCCAATTTGCTTCCAACAATTCTGCCTTAAGAAACTTCTGATGAGGAGATTGCAGGCATGGCACCTCCAGCCATCCCAGGGGGATGTCATGCAAATGAAATAGTTGGTTTTTAAAACTGAAAAGTAAATGAGTAGGAGAAATCTTCTTCTTCTTTTTTTTTAAGCGAGTCTGTAAGTGCAGGGACTGTTTCCCAGGATTTTATATGGTTAATGAAAAGTCAGACAGCAGATGACATTTACCCTGCTAAATGTTGATGATTAAGAAGGAAAAGGTTATACCCCGATTTTTTCCTCCTGGAGCTTCTATACCAGTAGGTCAACAGGAATGCCTGCACAAAAGGAATTGCCTGCTTGTGAACAGCAGAGCCCAGCTCCGGTATTGTAGCAATTGTGTTGATGATGGTAATTACTTTGTGTTGCCCCCTGGGTATTCTCCTTGCTGAATCTGGCCAGTTGAAAGCCTTGCTCCAGCCTCCCAGCCTCCAAGAGCCAGCTCCCTCCTGGACACATGCCAACAGCCCATAATTAAAGTGTTTTCTGGAGGGAGCTTCTCCGTGTACTACCTATTGTGAATGATGTCCTTGGAGTCGGGCTAGAGTAATTGAAAAGGAATGAGACCTTTCCAATTTGTCCTTCTTTCTGCTGCCTTTGCCCCGCTCCTTTCCCAGGACAAAAAAACAAAACAACAACAACAACAACAACAAAAGTGCGATGCCATACAGGAAGGAAAGATCCATTTCTGTGAATTTGAAAGCTGAAGCTTAACACTCCCAAACTCTTCCCCTTCCCCCATGCCCAGGAGCGGATGTAATTCCTATTACAATTATTCTTGCGTGATTAAATAGAAACTATCTTCCTATTGTGCTCTTTGTTGGTAGATTAAATGTTCCAGTGATACATTAGAGTGGATTACGATGAAACATCTCACATTATAAATTAGGTATGTCTGAGGATTACCTTCAATGAGGTTTGATTATGTGACGGTTAAGTCTAAATAATAAACCTCATCAGCATTTTCATAAATATTATTTCATTTGATATTGACAATACTTCTATAAGGTATTTAGTACTGCTGTAAGAAAAAACACTTTTTAATGGTTAGAAAGCCTCAATTCAGAGAAATGTAAAAAAAAAAAAAAAAAAAAAAAAAAATACTTGCCCCAAATCCCCCAGCTAGTAAGTGGAACTGAGATTTAAATTTAGATTTCTTGATTTCCAAAGTAGAGTACTTTTCACCCCACCATAAGATTTTTTTACAAAGTTAGTATAAAGAAAGTATATTTTGGATTTCACAAAATTCTGCAAACGTATCTCCAAATGCTAAGAGTCTAAAATTGAAAAAAAAATAATGATGGTTTTCAGAACATAAAGCTTTGACTGAGTTGTGCTCTCTACCAAGTGGCCCAGCCTCACAGAGGGAGAAAAATTACATTATCAAATCCTGTTCTCAACAATGCATCTTATACACAAAACTTGGAAGGAAATTAAAGAGGATTGTTGGCTTCTGTTCCACAATAAACAAGGGAGAAGAGATCAGTGTTTGCTTAATGGAAACCTTAATTCAAATTTCTAATTGGGTATAATGAACAAAGGAGAATTTCCCAAATGCTTGAAAATCGTAAACAGTACAGTGTTCTTTTAATGATCACACACTGATTATCTTAGTGAATGTAAATTACAGGGGTCCAAATGCCCTAGTGGGAGGCACAGCTCCTGAGTGTTTCCAAGAAACTCTTGCTGGCAGGGCCAGGGGGTGTGGGCCTGGGGAGGGGGCTTGTAGCTGGTTGACAGTCACTAGACAGGAAGACACGAAGAAGACCACTTTTCAAAGTGGTAGGAGAAAAGGAAATCTGAGCCACGACCTTGATTTAAGGAAGTTGGCTTTAAAAACTTGTGTGCATGGAAATAAGCGTCATTCATGTTTAAACTCATGGTCTGCAAAGGCTAAGCCTCCTTTTCTCAGGATGCTCGAGATTATTTCGGAACCTACACGGTGTTGATGGTGGTGGGATTGTCCTTAGGGTTTATATCACCTTTCTTTGAACTTCCTCAGCAGTTGTGATCTTTGTCCCTAGGAAACAACTTGGTTGCGGAAAAAACTATTATTGTTTGGAATCAGACCAGGTCTAGTGTATTAAATGAGGGAGTGAGTGGGGGTGGGCAAGGTCATTTTTGCTTCAAATGAAATGTGACTGCAACGGATGGAGAATCATTATCTTGTGGGTCGTGTTCCCTACCACTGAGGGACATCCAGAGGGAACATTTCTAAGATGTTTTTGGCAGTGGAAGCATCTTTGGAATAATTCCACTCAGCAGACTTTTAAAATAAAGTTATTTTTATTATAAAATTATTTTCTCATTATTATATATGTATATATGAAATATTAGAAAGTGTTGCACTGTGATTTTGGTCAAGTTACCTAACCTCTCTAAGCCTCTGTTTTCTCATCTATAAAATGGAGTTAAGAGTAGTACTAACCTTATTTGGTCATTGCTCATTCAATTTTTATGCAACAAATGTTTGTTGAGCAGCTGCCATGCACCTGGCTGTTTTAGGTACTGGAAAGGAAAAAGAAGTGGGAACAACAGGAGTCCCAGAACTCAAGGAATGTACTAGAAAGTTGAGATAGACAAAATCCTTATAAATACATTTACATATGTCCTATGTAAGGAGGGTGCACTAACTGCCTGAGGCCTCGTTCCCACAGGGCAATGCCAGGTGGCCCACACAATGCCTGCACACACAGTGGCACGCATTGCAGAAGAGGAACTATGAGCGGAAAGAACCTGAATGTTTTGTAATGGTAGTGAGCCTGCCTGACCTTCGTCCTGGAGGGACACTTTATTATATTTATTATTTTGGGCAGTAAATAAACCTGCCCTTTACTCTGCTGTCTTCTAAAGCTGTTTGCTATATAAACATCTTCGAAAAGTGGTAGGGAACAAAGGAAGCCAGTGCTACTGCTTTCAAGATGTGCATAAATGAAAGAGACTCAAGAAGAATTGTCTCCCAATCCTTGTTAGAAATGCAAATTCCTAAGCTCCACCCAGACCTACTGAATGAGAAAATAGGGGCCATCAATTTAGGTTTCAAAAGGCCACCAGATGATTTTTGAGGCACTCTAAAGTTGGAGAGCCACTGACTAGGGAATGGACTGAGGACTGGAGAATTTTGGAATAAGTGGATGGCCAATCAGTAGGTCTGTCTCCTAGGGCAGTGGCTGCAGTAGACAACTCCGGATGTGCCTGGGATTCCTGGTCATGGTAATAGCACAGGTGGGGAAAGGGCAGGGGGTGGGACCCAGAGAGGCAGCATCAATTATAAACATGAGCTGATCTAGGAATCAGGACAACAGGTTTCAGCCACTACTTTTTCTATACAAACCTGAGCAAATAATCCCCTGTTGAAGACTTTTAAAAATCTGAAAAAGGATTTGGAAGATCACCTAGTCCTGGGACTCCAAATAGGGATTTTCTCTTGTGACAACTCTAATCGCCCAAAATACAGGCTTTAGAGGGATTTGCAGGTGTCTGCCACGGGTGAGAAATGGGATGTGGAGACACTCTTAGAGCTGGCATCACTAATCCGTCCAAATGGCTTTTTAAAAAAATGACAGCCGAGGACAAGTTGTTTGTCCCCTGATATCTGCTAGCCCTCTGTTCTCCCTGTTCTTACCTGGGACCACTGAGAGCCAACTTTCTTTCACAAGCTAATTCTCTGTTATAATCTTTTATTGCTTGGTTCAGTCGTCGTTGAGGCTGCTGGAAGAGTGAGGGACATTTGGATCCTTAGGCCATGGCTTTACAGTAAAAGTCAGCCCAGATCAACAACTTCTGAGACAAAATGCCTTGCCAGGTCTCTTTCTCTGAAGTGTTGTTTGTTCCAAAGCAAGATGGATTTCACAGTGCACCTGTAATCAGCAGCAATGAGAGAAAAAGACAGGGGGAAAAAAAGCATTTTGAAGTCGGAGCTTGGAAATCAGTTCAAAGCTTTTAGCAAACTTGGATATATCATTAATCGCCTTGTGAATTCTCAAACACAGGTTTGAAAATCTTGGAATCTTGTCTATTTTTACATTTTTAAATTAAGTGTTTTTAGTCAGCCGAGCACATCAGAAAAAGTAATGTAAAATTTCGATTTGAAACTTAGCAATGGCTTTAAGGTGAATCCTTCATTTTAAGTGGGACTAATACTTCAAATGGAATTAAACAACATTAGAAGATAATGGTTTTGTTGTGTTTCCAAGAAAAAAAATTATACCTACAGATTTGATACAATACTAATTAGCTATCGCTCTAGCAAGCACGGATTCAGAATAATGAAGGCAAAAAAACCCAGACAGGAGCAGCAGTAGCATGGGGGAGGAGAGAGAAGACTAGACAGGAGAGAAAGAGAGAAGAAGAGAGAGGGGAGGTAAAAAAGAAGGGATGGGGGGAGAGAGAAGACTAGACAGGAGAGAAAGAGA
Source organism: Tolypeutes matacus (assembly GCA_026826555.1). Taxonomy (NCBI): domain Eukaryota; kingdom Metazoa; phylum Chordata; class Mammalia; order Cingulata; family Chlamyphoridae; genus Tolypeutes; species Tolypeutes matacus. Next base: position 12,826,560 of record JAKSZT010052319.1, on the reverse strand, counting down.
GAAGGAGAGAGAGGGGAGGTAAAAAAGAAGGGTTGGGGGGAGAGAGAAGACTAGATAGGAGAGAAAGAGAGAAGAAGAGAGAGGAGAGGGAAAAAAAGGAGTAAGGAAGAGAACAGGGGAGGAAAGGAAGGGGTGGGGGGAGAGAGGAGAGCCAGGCTAGTAAGGAGAAGAAGAAAATGTGAAAGGCAGTCAGCCTCCATCCCTTGACACCACCCTCATGAACCAAGGGTTGAGCAGCTACTTTTCGGTTTGAAGCTAATGCTTTCCCAGAAAATGTTTTCTTTGCTTCCTAAATTATTGATTGGGCAATTAAGAGTCTAAAATGAAACTTTACTTCATTGTTAGATCCTTCACACAGTGTGGCCTTCTGGAACGCACTGATGAGTTGATACACTGCATCCAACTAACTGAAGAGAGAAGATGGCAGCCCCTAAGACAGGAAGTGAGTTCCGTGGGCAGCAGCTTCTCTTCTCTAGGGCCCCCTCGCACAGGGCCTGGCATCCTGGGTGCAGAAAGAGCACTGGGAGGTCGGGAATTGTTCTCCAGACAGTTCTTCCTGGGAAGGGGTCCAGGCTTCCTGCCAGCACCCTTCAGCAGGGTTGAAATTGTTACTGTGCTCGGCTTAGAGTCCAGTACACCTACCAACCTGTCACCCTGACCACTGAGCATCCGACAGGGGCTCAGGGGTACAGAGCTGGGCTAAGTCGTGATCCCATCTAGGCACAGAAACTCCTGAGAGTCTGGAAGGCGCAGCGGTGTAGATGTGAAGAGGATGGTCTTTGGCACCGTAACACCCTGGATTCAAATACTTCCTCTGGCTCTTACTGGCAGTAATCTTGGAAAAGGAAACTGTCTCTACTCCTTAGTGTTCTCATCTGTAAAATGGAGATGAAGATGAAAGTGTGGGGCCATTACGTGGAGAAAAGGATATAGTAAATAAAATTAAAAAAATGCTTAATATCTTGCCTGGCACATGGTATATACGTTTTCTGTCATTAATTTTAAAGTTACACTTGCTCTTATCTCTGTCATTGTCAGAGGCGGGAGGATAAGAGCCTGGCCAGAGTGTCAGCAGGGCATGGTGTTCAGCAGTCATTCACAGGATCTGGGAAGAGGTGTGGGTACAAGGGGAGACAGCAACTGGGTCTTGGGAAAAACATAGGTAGAGTATGGAGACAAGAAGATTAAACTAACAAGTAACTAGCATGTTACAATTACTAGTACATATCCCTTATTGCATACCTGCAGACACTACACTCTTTTATTCAAATATTATTGTTTCCAATACTTTCATGCTATAAAAAAGATTCTCATTTCAAACATTAACTGATGAAGAAACAAGAGCTCTAAGCATTTACATAGCAATGGAGAATCCAGTCCTCATCCAAAGTCTGTGGTCTTTCCCAGGCTTCATGTAAATATTCCTTGTACCATTGGGTTCTGGTCTGTTTTGTATTTCTTTTATGTTTCTGCTCCTCACCTATATTTGCTTATCTTTCTCCTCTCACCTCCTTTTTATTTCCTGGTCCCTGTTTTATTTTGCGGTGTTGTTGGATCCTATTGTACCTCTGATTTTATCATGAACAAAACATTTTGAAATAGAGTGTATCAGTTAGATATTGTGAGTAACAAGCCAACACTACAGAACAGCCATTTAATATTTCTCATAGTCTATGGGTAGGCTGGAGGTTGGTTGGTCTAGGCTGGGTTTGGCTGCAGGTGGCTCTGCTCGACATGTAATACACAGGTGGCTCTTGCTGGAACTCAGGCAAACCCAGGCATGTTCTTGGCATGGCATGAGGTATACCAGAAAGCAAGTGGAAACTCACAAGACTTCTTAAGGCCAAATTCAGCACTGGCACACCTCACTTTCATCTCATTCTGTCAGTCAAAGCAAACTATAGATCCCAGAGTCAAGGAGTAGAAAAGAGCCCTCACCTGGAGTGGAGGGCTTTGTGTAATGACATGACAAAGGACATGGCTAGAAGGAGGGTTGGGGAATTGGGGCCACTGATACAATTTATCACAGAGATGTATCAATCAAGCAATAATTTTAAGACCTACTGTTGCCTGGTGGTTTCTCTTCCTCCATCTGACTCTGACTTGTGGGCTAGCTCTCCTTAGAGTCCTGGCAACCATGGGGCTCAGATGTCTCCCTTGGTGGTGGCTGACATTAAGAGTTGCTTTTTCTAGGCTCTCTTTCTGGCCCCCTATCTCCGGTGAAAATGTAAGCTCTAGGGAAAGACCAGTACCTTTAAACTCTTGCATCATGTAACAGGGCACATTTTTTAAGTAACTGAGGTTTTTGTCTTTTAATCCCCAAACATCTTCTTTAAAGCACTCTGTTTCTTGCAGTAAGTTTAGGGACAGCACAAGTTGGTGCAGTGTTATATCATACACTTGGTATTCCTGTATTTTAATGGTATTATACTTCTGTAACCCTTTTCTTGGTATTCTATTTTAACTGCAGCTTTGTTAGACACCATACTTTTTGTTAATGGTAGAATTTTAAGCATGGAGTATTCTGATTGTGTAATACACAGGCTCTGAAATTGTAAACACCTCCTGTACTTGGGCATGTATTCTGATTGTTGCACAGAATGGGTGTGCAAACATGACACAGGGCAACACATTCATATTGACTATATGAATAAAACACTCATTTGTTCTCTGTCAGATTCTACCATCTAAATTTATTTGACTTATTTCTTGAGAAGCGTTAGTGCCATTTAAATCAATATTAACTTGGGTGCCAAAGCCATGTGTGATCTGACTCTTTCTCTCTTTGCACCCTGCACTCTTCTACTTATTTTCTGATGACATTCTGGCCACACAAGTCTTTCTTATGCCCTCAAAAATACCAAGCTGCCTCACACTGCACATATTTGCACCACCTTCCCTGTTCCCACTTAATGGAATGCTCTTCCCCTGGCCATCACCCTTCCCCTGGGTAATTTCCTGCACAGCCTTCAGGACTCAGCTAATTCCTAACTTATTTGAGAAGCTGTCCTGACCTCACAATTGAGATGGGCCAATCTTTTACCCTCTTCCTTAGCACTCTATGTTTTTCTTCCTAGAACTTCTTGCATTTCTAGTGAGTGAATGAATTATTGTATAGTTTTTTGTTTCATATCCACTTCCTTCTCCAGACTCTTAGTTTCTTGAGGGTAAGGACCATTTCAGTATCATATTATTTGTACTCTCAACTCTCAGTCCCTGATATTTGGTCCAGAGTAGCATTTAGCATTTCCTATTTAGTTGAAGGAATGAATGAATGAACGAATTCATGAACTTGGTAGAGACATAGATGCTCAGAACTGGAACTGACTATAAAAACAACTCCTGTCTGATGGTCTCCAGGTAGCTGATTGCCTTTGCTTGAGCTGTTTGCCTGACTGGAATCTCCCTCATCTTGAGGCTGTACATGCCATCTAGCAGTTATAAAACTTCCCTGTCTACTGCACAGGCTTGTCACTCCATAACTCTTACCCATTTATTCCATGTCCTGTCCTTTGGGGCCTTATTGAATTCTTCATTTGGCAATTTTTCAAATATTTTGGCTATTTGGAAACAATAATTGTAACCTCTAAGCATCTTAATTGTATACCTACTGTCTGATCTACACACTTTATCAACATTATCTCATTTAATTTTCAACCTAATTCCCAGTGGGTTGCTATTATTATCCCCATTTTATAGATCAGGATACTGAGGCTCAAGAGAGTTTAAAACTTACCCAACAGCATGGAATCAGTAGGTGGAAGAACTAGATTTTGAACCCTGGGATCTCAATTTATGTAACCAAGGATCTTGTGTGGCCGGAGGACTAATATAGATAATGTATTCAACAATTCTGAAGGACTCTGGAAAGCCTAGTATCATGGGTAGCTGCTACTCTCTTATTTATTTATTTTTTAACATCACCATCCTCTAGAATCATCCCTAACAACATCCCATTTTTCCTATCCATCCCCTTTTAATTTTTTTTTTAATTAGAGAAGTTGTCAGTTTACAGAAAAATCATGTAAAAAATATGGCATTTCCATATACTCCTCCAGCTATTATAAACATTTTGCAATAGTGTAGTACCTTTGTTACAATTGATGAAAGAATATTTTAATTCCACTATTAATATTACCTATAGTCCATATTAGGGTGTATTTCCCCCCATATACCACCCTATTATTAACACCTCAAATTACTGTGGTGCATTTGTTATAATTCATGACGGACATTATTATAATTGTACTATTAACTATTGTCCATCGTTTACAAGGTTTGCTGTGTTACACAGTTCTGTTTTATCTTTTAATATTTATTCTAGTAACATATATATGGCCTAAAATTTCCCCCTTTTAACCACATTCACATATATAATTCAATGCTGTTAATTATAATCACAATGTTATGCTACCATCATCATTATTCATTACCAAAACTTTACAATCAACCCAAATAGAAGTTCTGTACAAATTAAATATTAACTATTTATTCCCTACCCTCAACCCAGCCCCTGGTTACCTATATTCAAGATTCTAACTCTATGAGATTGCTTATTATAATTACTACATATCAGTGATGTCATTCAATGTTTGTCCTTTTGTATCTGGCTTATTCCATTCAACATGCTCTCTTCAAGGTTCGTCCAAGTTGTTGCATGAACCGGAACTTAATTCCTTCTTAATGTTGAATAATATTCCATTATACATATACCACATTTTGTTTGTTAAGTCATTGGTTGTTGGACACTAGGGTTGCTTCCATCTTTTGGCAATTGTGAATAATGCTGCTGTGAACATTGGTGTGCAAATACCTGAGTCACTGCTTTGAATTCTTTTGGGTATATACCTAGTAGTGGGATTGCCAGGCCATATGATAATTCTATACTCAGCTTTCTGAGAACTACCGAACTGTCTTCCACAATGGCTGCACCATTTTACATTCCTACCAGCAGTGAATGAGTGTTCCTATTTCTTTACATACTCTCCAACACTTGTAATTTTGATTTAAAAAAAAATAGTAGCCATTCTATTGGGTGGGAAATGGTATCTCATTGTGGTTTTGATTTGTATTTCCCTAATAGCTACTAATGTTGAACATCTTTTCATGTGCTTTTTAGCCATTTGTACACCCTGTTTGGAGAAATGTCTATTCAAGTCTTTTGCCCATTTTTTTACTTGGGTTGTTTGCCTTTTTATTGTTGAGTTATAGAATTTCTTTATATATTCTGGGTATTAAACCTTATTGTATATGTGGTTTCCCCAAATACTTTCTCCCATTGAGTAAGTTGTCTTCACTTCCATGATAAAGTTCTTTGATGTGCAAAAGTTTTTAATTTCAATGATGTCCTATATATCTTTTTTCTTTCATTGCTTATGCTTTGGGTGTAAAGTCTTAAGAAACCATTGCTTAACACAAGATCCTGAAGATGCTTCCCTATGTTTTCTTCTAGGAATTTTATAGTCCTGGTTCTTATATTTAGATCTTTGATACATTTTGAGTTAATTTTTGTATATGTTGTGAGATAGGGATCCTCCTTCATCCATTTGCATATGGATATTCAGTTTTCCCAGCACCATTTGTTGAATAGACTATTCTTTCCCAATCGAGTGGAATTGGCAGCCTTGTCAAAAATCAATCTGCCATACATGTTAGGCTCAATTTCTGATCTCTCAATTTGATTCCATTGATCAACATATCTATCCTTAATCCCCTATCATGCTGTTTTGACCACTGTAGCTTTGTAATATGCTTTAAAGTCTGGACATGTGAGTCCTCCCACTTTGTTCTTTTTTTTAAAGATGTTTTTGGGTATTTGAGGCTCCTTACCTTTCTAAATAAATTTGAAAATTGGCTTTTCCATTTTTGCAAAGTAGGCTTTTCGAATCTTGTTTGGGATTGCATTGAATATGTAAATCATTTTGCATAGGATTGATGTCTTAACAATATTTCATCTTCCAGCCCATGAGCATAGAAGATCCTTCCATTTATTTAGATCTTCTTTTAGCAGATTTTTAACTTTTCCATGTGTAAATCTGTTATATTGATTCCTAGATATTTGATTCTTTTAGTTGTGAATGGAAATGGAATTTTTTCTTGATTTCTACCTCAGAGTGCTCATTACTAGTGTATAAAACACCTGAATTTTGTGTGTTTATCTTGTATTTTGCCACTTTGCTGAACTTATTAGCTCTAGTAGCTTTGTTGTAGATGTTTTAGGGCTTTCTGTATATAGGATCACATCATCTTCAAATAGTGCAAGTTTTACTTCTTCTTTCCAATTTAGATGTCTTTTATTTCTTTTTCTTGCCTGCCTACTTTTGCTAGAACTTCTAGCACAATGTTGAATAAGAGTGATGGCAGTAGGCATCCTTGTCTTGTTCCAGATCTCAGAGGGAGATTTCAGGCTTTTACCATTGACTATGATGCTAGCTATGGGTTTTTCATATATGCTCTTTATTATGTTGAGGAAGTTTTCTTCCATTCATATTTTCCTAAGTGTTTTTTATCAAGAAAAGATGCTAGATTTTGTCAAATGACTTTTCTGAGTCAATTGAGGTGATTGTGTGTTTTTTTTTTCCTTCATTTTATATTTGTGTATTATATTAATTGATTTTCTTATGTTGAACCACACTTGCATATCAGGGATAAAACTCACTTGATCATGTTGTATAATTCTTTTAATGTGCTGTTGGATTCAACTTGCAAATATTTGGCTGAGGATTTTGCATCTATGTTCAAAAGAGGAATTGGTTTGTAATTTTCTTTTCTTGTAATATCTTTACCTGGCTTTGGTATTAGGGTGATGTTGGCCTTATAGAATGAGTTAGGAAGTGTTCCATCCTGTTCAATTTTTTGGAAGATTTTGAGCAAAATTGTTGTTAATTCTTGGAATATTTGGTAGAATTCTCCTGTGAAACCATCTGGTCCTGGGCTTTTCTTTCTTGGGAGGTTCTTGATGACTGGTTCTGTCTATTTACTCATAATCGGTATATTGAGATCTTCTGTCTCTTATAGAGTCAGGTGTAGGTTGCTTGTGTGTTTCTAGGACTTTTTCCATTTCATCTAAGTTTTCTAATTTTGTGGCATATATTCATAATATCCTCTTATGCTCCTTTTTATGTGGGGTCAGTAGTACTCTTCCACCTCTCATTATTGATTTTATTTATTTGTGACTTCTCTTTTTTTTTTTTTTTGTCAGTTTAGCTAAGAGTTTGTCAATTTTATTGATCTTCTCAAAGAACCAACTTTTGTTTTTTTAATGTTTTCTATTTTTTATTCTCTATTTCATTTATTTCCGTTATCTTTGTTATTTCTTTCCTTCTGCTTGATTTGGGTTTGGTTTGTTGTTCTTTTTCTAGTTCCCCCAGGTGTACAGTTAGGTCTTTGATTTTTGCCCTTTAATCTTCTTCTTCTTCTTCTTTTTTTTTTTTTGGAGGTATCAGGGATTTTACGCAGGGCCGAGTACATGGGAAACAGGCATCGACCACTGAGCTACATCCATTCCCCAAGAAGTGTTGGTTTTTTCATTTGTTTATTTTCAGAAGGTACTGGGGATTGAAGTCAGTAACTCGTACATGGGAAGCAGGTGCTCAACCACTTGAGCTACATCTCCTCCCCAGCTTTCTTCCTTTTTTTAGCACCCCCCAAGATGGCTCCTCATTTGTCTGCTCGCTGTGTCTGCTTGTCTTCTTTACGAAGCACCAGGAACTGAACCCAGGACCTCCCATGTGGGAGATGGGTGCCTAACCACTTGAGCCACATCCACTCCCTGCTTATTATATCTGCTCATTTTGTCAGCTCATTGCATCAGCTTATTGTGTCAACTAGTTGTATCTGCTTGTCTTCTTTAGGAGGCACTGGGAACTGAACCTGGAACCTCCTGTGTGAGAGGCAGATGTCCAATTGCTTGAGCCACATCTGATCCCTCTTCTTTTTAAATGTAAGCATTTAGGACTATAAATTTCCCTCTCAGCATTGCCTTTACTACATTCCATAAGTTTTGATATGTTGTGTTCTCATTTTCATTCATCTTTAGATATTTACTGATTTCTCTTGTAATTTCTTCTTTGACCCACTGATTAAGAGTATATTATTCAACTTCCATTTATTTGTAGATTTTCCTGTTCTCTGCCTGTTATTGATTTCCAGCTTCATTCCAGTATGGTGAGAAAAGATGCTTTGTATAATTTCAATCTTTTAATTATTAGGACTTGTTTTGTGATCCATCATATGGTCTATCATGGTGAATGAGCCACGTGCACTTGAAAAGAATTTACATCCTGCTATTTTGGGTGCAGAGTTTTATAAATGTGTCTGTTAGGTCTAGTTCATTTATCAAATTTTTATCTTCTGTCTAGATATTCTATCTATTGATGAGAGTGGTGTATTGAAGTCTCTATCTATTATTGTAGAGGTGTCTATTTCTCCCTTCAGTTTTGCCAGTGTTTGGCTTATGTATTTTGGGGCACCGTGGTTAGATGATATAGCAGTTTGATATTATTTATGAATGCCAAAAAAGAAGGATTATGTTTGTAAACTGGTCTGTTCCTCTGGTTGTGATCCCCTTTGATTGTATTAGGTTCAGCGGAGATGTCTTTGATTAAATTATGTTAAGATCAGGGCTTTGATTCAACCATGTCTATAGGATATAACTCAGGGTTGATTCCTCATCTCCTTGGTGTCCTGATAGAAATGGACAATCACTCAAGAAGACATGCAGAAGAATACACAGGGGGAGGAGAGAACTTGGTCATTTCGGTCCTGCCATGTGACAGAAAGGAGAAAGCTCAAACAGCTAAAGCCCTGGGAAGAGAGGCAAGCCCTATGCCAACCTACAGCTGAGCTTGGAAGAAGCTGGGTCCATGGAGCCTTAAGAGGAAGAAGGCCCAAGAGACCAGGCAGAAATTGTCCGCCATCTTGCTTCAACACATGGCAACAGACTTTAGTGAGAAAGTACCTCTTATGGTACCTTTAGTTGGACTCTTTAGGGCCTTGTAACTGTAAGCTTTTACCCAAATAAATCCCCTTTATAAAAGCCAACAAATTTCTGGTACTTTGCATCAGCACCCCTTTGGCTGACTAATACAGATGATAAATATTTATGATTGTTGTTTCTTCTTGGTGGACTTAAATGTTTTATTAATATATAGTGTCTTTCCTTTTCTCTTGTAACAGACTTTGATATAAAGTCTCTTTTCTCCAATATTAGTATAGTTACCTAAGCTCATGTTTGGTTATTATTTGCATGGAATATCTTTTTCTCACTTTTCACTTTCAACCTATTTGTGTCTTTGGGTCTAAGATGAGTCTCTTCTAAATAACATATAGTTGGATCATGCTTTTCTATCCATTCTGCCAATCCATGTCATTTGATTGTGGAGTTTAATCTATTACCATTCAGTGTTATGACTGTAAAGGTAGTATTTATTTCAGCCATTTTGGTTTGGTCCATTGGTTTTATATTTCATATTTTCTTTTTATTGCAACTTCCTTTCCTGTATCGTTGATCTTTTATAATGTACCTAACTGATCCCTTTCTTGTTTCTGTTTCTGTATATTTTTAAAATGCTTTCTTTGGTTATCCTGGAGTTTGAATTACACAACCTGCATCTATAACCTACGAATTTGAAAATATACTGTGGTGGTTTGAAGCTGTATGTACCCTAGAAAAACATGTCCTTAAAATTAATCCAATCCTGTGCATATAAACCCACTGTAATTAACTTCCAAATTCTTCTTTATGCTCACACATTGTCTTCTTAGTATACTTTAGCTCTATATCTATGTTTTCCTTCATCTGCTTTAAACTGGTATAGATTTGTTTGATCTTCCTTCATTAGGTGTTCCAAATTCTGTACCTCTTCTGAAGTTTTAATTTGTTCCATTGACCGAGCCACATCTTCCTGTATCTTAGAATGGCTTGTAATATTTTTGCTGATGTCCTGTCAATTAGAATGGTACATCAGGAAAGCCCCAATGATCTTCTTTTGTCTAGTCTTTTTCCAGCTGACTTCTGAATTTCTACATTATAATTTTATCTCTTTAATATCAAGATTTAAAGTTCAGTTAACTTTAAAATTCCCTCCCCAAACCACTCTGTATATTTTCTTTGACTAATTAATTATTGAGTCTCTATTATGTAGAATATGTATTTTGTGTTGGGTAGAACCAAAGGGATCTGCCTTGAGATTGCTTAAAATCAGGTATTGACAGTTTTTTTGGAGGGATTGAGATTTTGAGATCAGGTTTACAAGTTCAACAGATCACAGGCAGGCCCCTTAGGGTGGAGAGGAAAGAACTGACTTTCATAGAATACCCACTATGTGCCAAGAAACATGCTAGGCCTTCTATGAACACTTTCTTATGAATCCTTGCATACACCAATGGAGATGGACATAATTATTACAGTTTAAAGAGAAGAAAATGGCTTAAGTAACCATCCAAAGTCATACAACTAATGAGTGATACATCAAGATTTAAACTCAGGTCTTTTAGATTCTAAAGTCTGTTTTTCTCCCTAGGTCAAGTTCTCTTTAAGAATGAGGTGGTGGGCATTGGCCAGAGTTGGATAAATTGGGTGGGCTTTTGCTTCTGTTTATTATCTGTTGGGCTTGTAGCTCTGCCTTTATGATTTCTCTTACACATCACTTAATGCAAAAAGTTACTTTTCACAGTCAATAAATAACTGGGTGTTTTAAAAATTTGGGCTCTTTGTTAATTATTATGGTTACCATCAAATCCAGTAAAACTTCATGATAAGATGAAGAGGCCAAGTGAGTATGGATTGATGATTAAAGCTGGAAGCGATGATTTCTGACGCTGTCATAGTGAGAAATAAACTCTTATCAGAAATCCAGTTAACAATTGACTAAGTTGTTCCTGTACCCACGCCTCCTTCACAAGGAAGCTGACCCTCTGGGAGGATGTAAGACTCACTTGCACAATTTTCATTTCAGAGTTGACCACTGTCCTTTCCATTTCAGAGGCACATCCAGCAGTTTATTAACTGGTGCCCAAGTGGCCTTAGAAAGCTTTGTCTCCTTTTACAAGTTCCCATCTTATTCCTGAGAAATTACTTAAGCCCTGGTGGAATACTGCAAACTGTAAAAGCTTCTCAACTTGCTCTGCTCTAAAAGGTTTCCTCTAACAATCAATAAATTAAGTGGAGGCACAGTGGGATGATGGAAAAAGCCTGGAACAAGTCAGACCTGGGTTTGAATTCTGGTTAGTAGCTTTGTAGATGTGATAAATTACTTAACCTCTCGTATTGTCAGTTTCCAGATGTGGAAAAAATAAGGTAAGAGAACCTACTTGTTGAACCTGCTTGTTGTAGGAATTAAATGAGGTAAAGCATGTAGAAAATATTTGATGTGATAATGCATTAGTAATGTATTTATACAGGCCTCACATGTATGACTCTGTAGGCTATGCACTACATAACTCTAGGGGTCCCATTTACAATACTGTCAGAGCTGTGCAGTCAACAACCTGTTTAACTATGTGGAATCACCCTACTCAATGACTTAGTATACTACCCAGGGCAAAGAAAGTAGTCACTAAAAGACATTATCATTACCATTATTACTACATCCAGTGGAATTTTCATACTGGCTACTCCTTCTTGCTTTCTTCTTTTTTTATTATTAACTCTATTGGGTTATCTACCTGACTTGAGTTTTGTTTTCACACCCAGCTGGACATTGCTTCTTCAGTAGCTGTTATGGGTTGAATTGTGTACCTCTAAAAGACACATTGAAGTTCAAATTCCCAGTACCTCAAAAATATAATCTTATTTAGAAATAGGGTTATTACAAATAGAATTTGGCAAGCTAAAATGAGGTCATAATGGAGTAGGAGTAAACCCTTAATCCAATATGACTGGTGTCTTCATAAGAAGAGGAAGGAGACACAGACAGACACAGAAAAAAATGTAGCCATGTGATGATGGAGGCAGAGACTGAGTTATGCCAAAACCAAGGAATGTCTAGGATTGTCACCCTCTGCCAGAAACCAGGAGAGAGTAGAGCGCCATGGGTACACATTCTTCTCTACAGACTTCAGAGGAAGAATGGCCCTGCCAACACCTTGATTTTCAACTTCTGGTCTCTAGAACTGTGAGACAATAAATTTCTGTTATTTAAAGCCATCCACCTTGGGGTACTTTGTTATGGCAACCATAGGAAACTAAGAAAATAACCCACCTCAATTTTGGACACAGCAACCTGTGAGAAAGTTCTGACCTGTATTCCTGGGATACCTTTTTCCAAGCCATCAGCTAGAGAATAGCTTTTCTATTTGCCTAGGAGGTGGAGTCAGAGGCCCTGGATGGGAAAAACATGAGCGGGACTTAAGAGACAGAGAAAATGCTTTGGGGAGGGTGGGCTTCAGACTGGTGAGACTTGAAAATCGTGATTTTTCTTGAGCTTCCATTTCTCAGTCACAGAAGCACAAAAAAGGCTTTTTAAAAGCAATGACAAAAAGAGTTCAAGGATCAACAGAACTCAGTGTGTAGGGAATTTGGTACTTCCTCAGAAAATATCTGTGGGAGGCACAGTTTATAACTGGATTGTCAAACATTAATACATAGTAATGAATGCTGAACTTTAGGTGTAACCAAATCCCATTGTTAATTAGAGGGAGGTATTTTGTGACCCTTGGACTGGATTGAGTTTTGAATAACTTGGCTCCTCACCTACACTTTTTATTAGGCTGATGTGCTCTTACATTGTGAAGTGATGCCTTACCCAGACTGGTAGTTGTGCTATTTGCTCCACTCCTTTAGGAGTGCATCAAGAGAAAGAAAAGTGAAGAGAAATGTGGGCAAGTACATCCATTTGGGAATCATAAGAAGGCTGGAGTTTTAATCCTTTATAAATCAGTGAATATTTTTGAATTAAGTTTTTGTAGGTTGAAATAATACAGTTAGAGAGAAGCTGGAGAGTGAGAGTGAGGGCAATTAATAATTGTAAGTTCTGCTCCATGCCAAGCTCTTCGCATATTTGTTTAATTCTCACCACATCAAGGCTAGGATCAATTGTTCCCATTTAACAAAGAGAAGAACTAGGCTAAAAGAGAGTAATTATCTGCTGAGCCCAAGCCGATTCTCTTTCCTTTAGATCAGGGATCAGCAAACTTTTTCTCTAAAGGCTGTTAGTAAATATTTTTAGCTTCTGTTGAAAGTACTCAATGGGCTCATGTAGTGCAACAAGAGCCATAACCAATATGTAAACAAATGAATATTGCTGTATTCCAGTAAAACTTTATTTACAAAAACAGGCATTAGACAGGATTTGGTCCACAGGCTATAGTTGCCAACCCTTATTTAAGACCATTACCTCAAGGAAAACAAAACAGAAAAGAGTTAAATGAAGGGAGAGCTGTGGAGGTGGAAATTCTATTTTGAAAATGGTATCGAATGTATGAAGCTTTCCTCATAGATTGAAGGGAATGCCATTTCATGTATATTGTTTTTATGGCTGTATCAGTTGTATGACTATGTCAGAACCTGGAAGGCAAACAAACCCTTATTTAAACTACACATGCCTAGTTTTTCAAGTGTTACCGTTTAGTTAACCCCCAAACGCTGGTCAGGGAATTCTCTGACACATACACCTATTAGGATCATTCTCCAGTTGGGTGGCTGGCTCCTTCTCTTCTTGTCATTGACAAAATTTTAATGTAATTCTCATGCAAAAACACATCATCATATTGTTGGAACAATTAAAATAGCATAGAGCTTGGCAGAAAAATCACTTTTAAGGTAAAACTATAATAATATTTTCTCTACTGAACACATCACAGAAAATACATTTCTAAAAGGAAATTTCTTTGCTATTAGTCTATTTATTTATTTTTACATGCTATAGAGATAGAGAGTCAGAGACCCCAAACACAAAGCTAACTGAGATATGCTGAAGAAATATATTTTTTCTCCCAAAAATCAATAAGGGCACTTCAAAAAGATGAAAAGAACAGCTTGTTAACTCTCACTAAATGCCATAGAAAATGGCCAACTTGTTCTCATATAAATAGGGTGAGACACCTGGTAGTTGGAAAATGGCTAATGCCAATAGTGTAACTGAGTAGACTAAAGACCTGAAACCAATTTGCAGTAGGTTTCAGGTTCGGTGGCTTAATATTCTGGTTTAGGAATCCTTTTGCAGTGATTAAGTCTACAATGATGCAAGTACAAATTGAGGAAGTAACTAAAGGTGACAAGAAAAGGATGAACATAAAATTTTTGAGTATAGAATTGACAAAATGTAGTCTATTAGTTAAAGGTTGTTGCTGTTGCACAGCTGCTGCTGATTTTGGTGGCGGGTAACATAAACTGATTGTTGAGTTAAAGCAGAAATGGGGATTTATTGGAAGGACTCTGAAGTAGGGCACATAATTGAAGAAGTGACTGAACAACCAAATCTTGGGAAGGCAGATATCAGGGCAGCTCTGGGGACCTCCACATTGAGTCTTCATACATCTTCTCTCTAAGGCAGGGGTTCTTAACTTTTTTTGCTCCATGGACTCCTTTTCCAGTCAGGTGAAAACCATGGATCCCTTCTCAGATTGTAGCAGCAGATAGTTTTATGACACTCAACATCGGAGGTCAAAGAAAATAAAGATAAGTTGATTTTTTTCAATTCAAGCTCATGGACCTCCTGAAATCTTTCCACGGACTTCTTGGGGGTCTGTGGACCCCTGGTTAAAAATCCCTGCTCTAGGGTGTTGTCAATAGAGTTGCTGATTTCCCATCTGTGGTTGGTTAGTTGCATGTATGGCCCCAGTTGGAGGCTTCATTCTATCTACTCTTTGCTTTGCAATGTCATAGTCCTCTCCCACTCTGATTCTGAGCGTGGCCATGGAATAATAGTAAATGTTCTGTGAGAAGAAGCTTGAATAAGCACTTGCAGGTTTCCATACCTTCACTTGCTCCCTGCTTTTACTATGAGAATATACCCTGGCTAGCCTAATGGATCAGCAGAGCAGAGTCACCCAAATTGTAGTCAGTGAGGACTCAGATATGAAAACAAGCCCATTTAAGAAGTGCCTATCAAACCTGAAGCTGACTACAGACACATGAGTGAGTCCCAACAAATCAAGCTCAGATCAGCAGAACTTTTCTTGGGAACCCATAGACTCATAAAAAATAACAAATTGCTGTTTTAAGTAAGTTTTGTGGGAGGTTTTACACAGCAGTATCTAATTGAAACACCATCTCTGTGTCTCTTGATTCAACTTTCAATTTATTGAATATGGGACTTTATTTAATTCAGCTTGGTTCCTGTGTTATATCCCTGAAGCATTTAGCTATGACCAAGAGGCAAATGGCATGGCTAAAAAGAGAAACATTGTGAGCTAGAAAAATACTCCATTGGTAACTTATTATATGGGAAGGGAATGGATAAAGATGGAGAGTCAGAAATTCCTGGAAACTTTAGATTTTTAAATATTCCCCAAAGTTCAAAAACTCCTGAGAAGAAGAACTTTTAGAGTCCCATTGATGGTAGTTGTGAATCAGCTTTGCAGAAATTGCTTGTTTAGAAGGGACAAAAAAAGAAAAGGATTGCTCCAAAACCATGAAGAATTCATTGAATAGAGAACATAGAAAGGATATACTCTATGGAGAAAAAATTGAGTTCGGGGGATTAAATGGGATAAGTGTGCTTGGACAGGATTTCTTGGAGTGGTGCTTCCATAATTTGTTGAGATGTCTTTTGTTTGTTATTTTGTTTCTTGAAGTTGAAATAAATTTAAAAAAAGAAAGGATATGTTTTTAGTCTCTATGTTCTCAGTGCCTAGTAAAGTATGGAAGAGAGAAAACCAATAATTTTCTGTAGAGAGATGGGCAAGGCCTCAAAAGAACTGTACCGAATAAAATATCAACTGTTTAGATAAAAAAGATAGGAGATAGGGGCCAAATTCTGCTGAGTAGATAAATAAACCAGTACATGGTAATTCAATGCCTACATTTTACTGAATGTGACAGGGACTTTCCTAAGAGTTAAAAATAAAAGTAGGGGCTTTCTGAAAGAAAAAAAAAGCAGTTTAAAAAACATTTTGAAATAAACTTGTTTAGGTCCAGTAGAGATACTTTATCAAAAACTGACGAATCTGATGTAATAAACAATTTATAATCATTCCCTGATTTGTGAGACTCTCTTTTATAATGAAGAACCAATTATTGTAACTTCCCCTTTGGAAATCCTCTAATTGCCATTATAAGCATGTAACTTCCTAACCATTTTGAGACTCTTACTTTGGTTTGAGATCTCCCAGCTTGAGTAATTTCTCATTCAATAAACCTATTGTATTGATTATTGATTATTATTGGTAACTCAGTTTCTTTTGAAAGTTTCTCATGTCAGAAGTGGGATCTGGTGAGCCATTAGATATCAGTATCCATTGCCTCTGCTTCTTGGTGAGTACCCCTAATCTGTTTGTGTGTGTGTGTGTGTGTGTGTGATACAGAGGTTCCAGTACACCTTAGGACAACTGCTTTTTTTTGTGTGTGGGACCTCTATATAATTTTCATTTTCAGAACTTTTGATTGAACATGAGATATAAATTAACTAAATCTAAATCTAAATCTAAATCTAAATCTAAATCTAAATCTAAATCTAAATCTAAATCTAAATCATCTAAATCATCTAAATCATCTAAATCTAAATCTAAATCTAAATCTCTTCCAGCAAAGATGCCTACTGCCTACATGTTTTCTTAATATGGGCAAAGTTCTTGTATGCTTTTGAGTAAATGGGTAAATCTTACCAGGGAAGCCTTGAGTTTGTAGTGGCTGCTTTGGGAAACTTTTGATATGAACAGAATTGTACACTTAGGCGGTAGAAAAGAAAGCTTCATATAGCTCCCCTGGTTCCCCTCTCCTTGCTCCTTTCACTGAATGGGTCATTTTTTTTACTTTTTTGTGAGGTCTCTGTCTTCTCTGTTTTTCTTCTTTGTTTGCAATCTCATTTGAATATTGAGTTTCCTCTTTTTTGAGGATATTAAAATTTTTTTAACAAATCAATTTTATTGATACATATTAATAAAGCATACAAGACATTCAAAGTGTACAATCAATGGTATTTGGTATAATCACATAGTTGTGCATTCACCACTTCAATCATTATTAGAGCATTTTCATTATTTCCATAATGGGATATAAAATTTTAATTGATGTTTTGATGTCTTCTTTCACTAAGGGAAATTCCTAATTTTCTGGCACTCTGCCTTTAAATGGACTTTGGAGATACCCAGGTGGCCACTTGATCCGTCCTCAGTCCCTTGCCCCAAATTTCACCCACAAGTCTCCAAAAGAGCACACATCAGGGAAAAAAAATTTTCCTCCACAAATATTGGTGAGGAAGCATTATAAGCTAGTAAGTTTTGTGCTTTTTATGTCTTGTCTTTTTTCATTCTGAGTCAGTTAATCTGACTCATGCTGAAACCTTTAAAGCTATAAAAGTTATAAATCCTTTATTTGTGTTTGTCTGTAGTTCATATATGTTATATATGTTATGTGTATGATATTTTTCTACATTTGAATGGTGTTGGGGATTGAATTATGTACAACACAGAAACATGTTCTTAATCCATTCTTGTAGACGTGAACCTATTCTAAGTAGGAACTTTTGAAGATGTTATTTTTAGATAAGGTGTGGCCAACTGAATTAGTTTGGGCTTTAATACAGATTATTGGAGTCTTTTATAAGCAGAATGAAGTTCAAATGTAGAGAAAGAAAGTCACAGGAAGAAGCTGGTAGTCAATAGAACCTGGATGAGAAAGACGACATCAGCACGTACATTGCCATATGCCAGAAAAACTAAGGACCAAGGATCATTACCAGCCAGGACCAGAATGCCCCAGCCTTTGGGTAGAAAAGCAATGCTTTGCTGAAGCCTCAAGTTTGGACTTCTCCTAGCTTCAAAACTGTGGGCCAACAAATTCCCATTGTTTAAGCCAACCCATTGTCTGGCATTTGTTTTAGAAGGGAAGAAACTAAGACAGATGGTATTGCCAAATTAACTTAAAACTCCTGAAAGGAGCTCTATTCAAATTGGCATGTGGGTAAATAAGCACTTATATAAATTAAATACTCCTAAAATGGCAAAAATTAAAGAAGCCAAAATTGTGTACTTCTAATTCTGTTAAAAGTTAACCTAAATGTTTTAGAAATTAAAGTTCATATGTTTTAGGTAAATCTTTAGGTAGACTAATAGAATAGGTCTAATAGAAACAGCCATGTCTTTTCCGTTATCAGTATTAGGTACTGTGGCAGTTTGAAATTATTTTATGAATTCTAAAAAAAGAAAAACAATTACGTTTGTGGGCTGGTCCATTCTTGAGGGCGTGAGACCTTTTTCTACTGGACTACCTCAGTGAGACGTGGCTCAGCTTGAGTCTCTGCCCTCTTGCTGGGTCTGATAAAAAAAATGGAGACACACAGGAAAAGGGAGCTCTACCATATTTGATGCGGCCATGTGACAGAAAGGAGAGGCTCAAGGAACAGAGGCCACAGGGAGAGATGAGCCATTTACCTGATAGCTTGCAGCTGAATTTGGGAAGAAACCAGAGCAGCTGAGCCTGAGAGAAAAGGCCTGTGAAGAGACAAGCCTCATGCCTAGTTGCCCTTAGCTGAGCTCTGGAAGATGGTACAGCCCAGAGGGGAAGGCAGAGACTGACTACCATCTTGCTTCAACATGTGCCAGCTAACTTGAATGAGAAAGTACCTCTTATGGTGCCTTGAGCTGGACTTTTCATGGCCTTGGAACTATAAGCTTTTAACTCAGATAAACACCCTTTATAAAAGCCAACACATTTCTAGTACATTGCATCAGCAGCCCTTTGGCAAATTAAAACAGGTAAAATACAAGCATATATTTTTATTCTACTGGGATATGTTTTTCCTAAAATTATACAGGTTTGCTGATCACATACATTAGCATTACATTTACTGAATGTTCATGATTAATGTGTGGATCTAAGAAAGCTTATATGAACTACTTTATAATATTTTTATTGCAGTGTTCAAAGTTAATTGTTAATATTGCTGTTTATTATTTTTATCACTATCATTATTAACTTGATGAGGGTATTCTTGAAGTCTTATTGGGAACCAACTGGTAATCCACATTTGGAGAACCAGGTGGTCTGTGGGCTGTGGCATCCATGCTTATTTATTATAAAATAACATCTATGAGTTTGTTTCTGGTATTAAGTCATTTGTTTATGATATTTAATAAAAGCAGGCACTGAATCATCTGCATTTCGGCAAAGGCAGTACAATCCTTTCCATTTTCTGGGGTGTGGTTTTCATTTAGAGCAGCCCCAAGTGGGAATGTGGGTGGTTGGTGGTTCACGGGCATCTTCCATCTCACCAAAGTTGTCTGCAGTGCACTAGCTCTTGAGAGCCCTGCTTCCCACAAGTGCATTGATTCTTTAGCTGAAAGTGTTCACAGAATGTCTATTGCTTCATAATGGGCTGAATTCTCTCTCCATTAGACAGATACAAATAGTGCTTGAGGTGACTGAGAAATGGCAGGAGGCAAACTCCACCAGAACCAGCTAGCTGCAAGTGTGGATGGAGAAAAATATATCCTTGAAAAATGCAATCATGGCAATGATAGGAGGAGGGTGAGGCAGAAGTTGCTATTATAAACCTGATATAAAATTCCTAAAATAAACCTAAACATATTTGTACAAGCTTTGAATGTTTGCTCATTTCAGTTCAAATCTATGAAAGTCAATTCTCTAAAATCCAATCCAATCAATATTTCCAGAGACTAACACGATAGGGTTCGGCTCTAACTCAGAGATAAATAAAATATAAACTCTGACCTTAAGAAAGTCTGTCTAGTGTGTCTGTCATACATACACATATAAGAAAAGTTTGGGGCGATTAGGAGCTAGGGTTTTGGAGTCAGTAAGACTTGGGTTAGAATCCTGGAGTAATGTCTTGACCTCTCTGAGCCTGTTTCCTCCACTGAAAGTGCACAAGAATGTATATCTCATAGAGTTCATTATTCATTTATTGAACAAATATTAATGAAGCCCCTCTTTAAGTCAGTAGATATGGCAACTTTCAAGGAACCTACAGACATATAGTGGATACAGATATTAAACAAATAAACACAAAACAATGTTTAATACTGATTCTGAAAAGTTCTACCAAGACCAAATTCAAGGTATGTGGAGTAAAAGGTAATGGGGGAGGAAGGTATAGTATCTAGGTGTTTAAAGGGCTCAACTTAAGCTAGACAGTGAGGGACTGCTTCCTTTTGAGCAGAAAAAGGAAGGATGCTTGTGACCTAACAAGAAACACACATTGTCCATGAATGCACACACACAGCTAATGTGTTGGGGTTGGGGAAGCAGAATGTTTCAGGCAGAGGGACTGATAGGATGTTTAGGTGGGATAGAGGATTGTACCTCAGGCAGCCAGAGAAGGCCAGTTTGGCAGGAGAGGCTGAAGAGGCAGAGAGGCACCAGGTGTATAAAAATCATATTAAGGGTTTTGAACTTGCTAAGGTAGGGATTTAAATGAGGAAAGTGGCTGGAGTTATATGAGCAGTGGTTGGAAAGAAGGCAAGGATGGATGTGGGGAAGCAGCTGCAAGCCTTTTGGAAAAGAGGTGCTATTAGCCTCCTAACTAATGGGAGTAGAGATGGAGAAAGAGACAGTTTAGATAGAGTCTTAGGAGTTCACCAGTGCCAAGGTTACTAATGGTCTCTGTATTAGTCAAGGTTCTCTAGGGAAAGAGAATCAACAGGAGATCTTTGTAAACAGTATGAGATTTTATAAAATTCTCTTGTGACTATGGGGATGCACAAATCCAGATTCCTCAGGTAGGCTGAAACCCAGAGGTTCCACTGAAAGTCCAATGAAGGCCTTGATGAGTTTCTGGGAGACGGTGACTGTCCAAAGACAAGCTGGGAAATTCTCCCTGAATGCTGAAATCACTTCCCTTTTAGGACATTCAATGATTGGATAAAATGTCACTCATTGATGATGGCAATTTCCCTGGTTGATCGTATATGTAATCAGGCATCTATGTAGTAAACTCACTGATGGCTAAAGTCCATAAATGTCCTTGTATTACAATTAGCCCAGTGCTTGCTTGACCTAACAACTGGGCACAATTACCTGGCCGAGTTGACACATTAGCCTAACCATCACAGTCCACCCTTGTCAACTTGGCATCCATACACATTACCTTAAACCATACTTAATCTCTATGTAAAAACAATAACAGACATGCATACATATATATTATGTGTGTCCCATGTATATATATATATCTATATTATAGATATATATATATTTCCACCTAACACTGTCAACTCTCCTGTGTACAACCAGAAACGCATTAATTCCCTACAGAATAAGGTTTAAGTCCTTGTGTAATATTCACTCTAAAACTCGGCATCCTTAAATATTATGACATGAAACTGATATAAGTTGTCATATGATAAGGGGAAAGGTTAGGGAAGAAAATAAAAATATTTGCTTTATGTACATATACAATCATGCTCATAACAAAGCAAGGAAGAAAGATTCATGACTATTACAGTCCTTGTTTCTGTAACTGGTCACATGGTTGAAGTTTGTATTTATCACTACTTCTTCCACTACCCATTCCACGTTCCTGTTACTCTCAGCAAGCACTTCAGCTGGCTGTGGTTCTTTGCCTGGTGGGGTGACCAAAACTTTCATTCCTGAAGATTCTGGGTCATTGTTAGTCCTGCTTGATTGGGTTGTTACCCTTTTCCATTGACTTTAATCACAGGACAGGGAAGTACTAAGAGAAGCCCTAGAGGATCTATTGTATTCCAGGCTAACTCTTCTTTACCCCCATTATGTAGATGTTGTCCTGTTTCCCCTGGATAGTCAAGATCAATCACCCCAGCCAGTATAGTAATTCCCTTTTTGCCTGTTGATTCAGAGGTAAGAGGAGCCCAAAGTGGCCAGGTGGCTGTGTTAACTTCCAGTTCAGTGGAATTATTGTTGTGTTCCCTGGTGGTAGCACTCCTTTTGGAATGAAGATCTGTAGCCCAACAGGGCTTAAGGTTGTAGGGATGGGGAGCAAAAATATTCCTAGTGGATTTCTAGGGTAATAGTAAGTGGTGCTACTCCCATTTCCACCCCTTGATTCCGGACCCATGAATCCTGGCTATGGGAGAAACAGCACAACAGGGTGGACACTGATTCAGAGCATACACAGCCTCCTGGAGAACATTGCCCCAGCCCTGCAAGGTATTGCCACCTAGTTGGCACTGTATTGAGTCTTCAAGAGGCCATTCCACTGTTCTATCAATTGAGCTGCTTCAGGATGATGGGGAACATGGTAAGATCGGTGAATCCCATGCGCATGTGCCCATTCCCACACATCACTTGCTGTGAAATGGGTTCCTTGTTCAGAAACAATGCTGTGTGGAATGCCATGGCGGTAGATAAGACATTCAGTAAGTCCATGGATGGTAGTTTTGGAAGAAGCACTGTGTGCAGGAAATGCAAACCCATATGCAGAGTATGTGTCTATTCCAGTTAAAAGAGATCGCTGCCCCTTTCATGGTGGAAGTTGCCCAATGTAATCAACTGCCACCAGGTAGCAGGCTGATCACCTTGGGGAATGGTTCCATATTGGGGACCAAGTGTGGGTCTCTGCTGCCGGCAGATTGGGCGTTCAGCAGTGGCTGTAGCCAAGTCAGCCTTGGTGAGGGGAAGTCCATATTGCTGAGCCCATGCATAACCTCCATCCCTACTTCCATGGCCACTTTGTTCATGAGCCCATTGGGCAATGACAGGAGTGGCTGGGGAAAGAGGCTGAGTTTTAGCCACAGGGCGGGTCATCTTATCCACTTGATTATTAAAATCTTCCTTTGCTGAAGTCACCTTTTGGTGAGCATTCACATGGGACACACATATTTTCATTTTTGCCCCACTCAGAAAGTTCTATCCACATACCTCTTCCCAAGACCTCTTTGTCACCAATTTTCCAATCATGTTCCTTCCAAGTCCCTGAGCATCCAGCCGAACCATTGGCAACAGCCCATGAATCAATGTACAAATGCACCTCTGGCCATTTCTTCTTCCAAGCAAAATGAACAACCAGGTGCACTGCTCAAAGTTCTGCCCACTGGGAGGATTTGCTCTCACCACTGTCCTTCAGGGATATCCCAGAAAAGGGCTGCAGTGCTGCGGCTATCCACTTTCAGGTGGTACCTGCATATGGTGCAGACTCATCTGTAAACCAAGGTAAATCAGGCATCTCAACCTCAGACATACTAGGCCATCTTTTGGCCCATGTTTCAGTCAGCCACCAGAACAAACCCTTTCTAAACCCTCGAGCTACAGCATTGAATCCAGAATTTCTGCTTAGTGGGCCCATGTCAATAAATTCAGCCTGACCCAACTTTATATTCCTTTCACCATTATCCCATACCTTTAGTTTCCATTCCTACATATATTCTCCTGATTTCTGTCTGTATAAGTTAGAAAACTCATGCAAGTCTTTCAGAGTATAGCATACTTCCTCATGGGTCACACTTTGTATTTCACCTTGGGGGATTGTTATGATTTTAGTCTAGTCATAAGTCTCAAAGACAAGAGGGGTGGTGGGGGTGGGTAAGGATAAGAGTTAGAAATGTCTTGCAAGCTACTGACCTCGGCATTCCTTTGCAGTTTCATCTGGTAAGGCAGGATTAATCTCTTCAGGCAGGGGTTGGAAGGCAGATTCCTCAGGGCACAGTGGAGGTTGGGCAGTGCATGCTGGAGTTTGGCTGGTACTTGCCTCAGGGCTGAGAGGAGGTCCAGACTCCTTGGGGTATGCCAGAGACTGGGCAGTGCAGGCTTTTGTCTGGCTGGTACCCACCTCAGGGCTGGAAGGAAGTCCGGACTCCCTGGGGCAGACTGGAGGCTGGGTGATACAAGGATCACAAAGTGTGGTCTCCACAGGCCAGGCTATCACAGGTTTATCTGTAAAAGTCTCAGCAGAACTGAGGGTCCCAATGTTCCCACCGATATTATCATCATCCCATATATCTCCATCCCAATCCTCAGGGTTCCACTCCTTTCCTGTCAATGCCTTCACTTTAACAGCAGATACCCTGTGGGGCTGAGATTTTAGTTTCCTTTGTAACTCTACTATTCATACAATGAGAGTTGGAGTCTGGTTTTCAGACATCTCAAGCCTGGGGCTTCAGGAAACAAGATTTTCTGTCAGAGCACACATAGAAACTTTCACATCATTTGTGGGTTGTTTAAGTTTCAAATTGGAAGCCTTTAGCTCAGCTCTGTCTTTTGTAACTGTGTCCAGAGTATATAGGAGGAGCCAGTCAAAATCATTGTACCTTTTGACTCCACAAACCTCTGTTAAAAGTGTTGAAAACACTCTTACCCAGATCTTTGCCTCTTATAAGCATGGAAGTAGAGGGATCCAGTGATATTTTGCGTATCTTCATTGCCAACTCATGCCATGGACTGTTAGTGGCCTCTTCATTATTGGAAAGAGTCATTAGTACCCTTGAGTCCAATTAGAGTAGAGAGGCAATTGCAAAACTTCCAGAACCACTTCAGACATCCCATGTTTAAGATTCTGTTCCTCAAGAACCACTCCTGGTACCAAGCTGTATTAGTCAGGGTTCTTTAGGTAAACAGAATCAACAGGATATATCTGTTAATAATATGAGATTTTATGAGTCTCTCATGACTGTGGGGATGTACAAGTCCACATTCTGCAGGCAGGCTGCAAACCAGGGGCTCTGCTGAAAGTCCAATAAAGGTTCCTGAGTTTCTGGGAGATGTTGACTATCCAAAGACGAGCTGGGAAATTCTCTCTGAATTCTGAAAATTACTTCCCGTTTTAGGGCATTCAACTGATTGTATAAAACGTCACTCATTGATGATGGCAATCTCCCTGATTAATTGTAAATATAATCAGCCATCTATGCAGTAAACTCACTGATGACTGAGATCCATAAATGTCCTTGTATTACAATTAGCCCAGCCCTTGCTTGACCAAACAACTGGGCACAATTACCTGTCTGAGTTGACACATTAGCCTAACCATCTCAGTCTCCATGTTGCCAAATTCATTAATTAATTTTCTGTCTTCATCTTACTCTACATTTGACACAAATTGATCATGTCAAGAGATTTTCTTCTCTTCGTTTCTGGGATGCCACTCTTACTTGGATTCTCGCTGTCTCTTCATGCACTTAGCACTTCTTAGTCTGTTTTGGTGCATCTCTCTAAGCTTTAAACTTATAAATATTTTCTCTTTTTAGTCACTCCCTTTCCAAATTATTATTTCCTGCCTAACATCCTTGCGACTTGTATATCTAGTTGATATCTCCATTTGTATATTTAATAATCTTACGAAGTAACAAATCTAAAATGGAATTACTGTCTATCCCTGTCTTCCATATCCCACAACCCCATCATTCCAGTTACTTGGAGTCATCCTGGATGCCTTTCTCTCATAATTCATGAGTCCGTTAGCAGATCCTGGAAGGTTGTCTTGAGTTGATTCAAGACATTAATGACCTCAGTTAATGGGATCCTAGTACCCACAACCTTTACAATGTGGCTTTGCAGTTCATCCCATCAAAATGTGGAGTCTATTTCCCCACCCTCAAAAAGGACTACTTTTGTGACTTGCTTTGGCAAACAAAATATGCTAGAATTAGCATGTGTCCATTCTGAGACCATGTTTCAAGAGGTCTTCCACATTTCTGTCTCCTCTCTTGATTTTCTGCAGAACAAGTCTGGGCTAGCCTCCTGGGAGGTCAAAGGCCTGCTGGAATTGAAAGACTGTGTGGAGCAGAGCTCAGGAGGTTTTTTTTATTTATTTATTTTTATTTCTTCATTTTATTTCAGGTTTTCTTTTGAAATAGTATATACTTCACAATGAAACTCTCTGAAAAGTAAGAAGTAAAAATAGAGAATCTGAGAAACTTAGTGATTTGGGGGCTATTTGGGTGATAGGAGGAGATGCAAAGGATTTAATTTTCCAGTCAAGTAACAAGCTAGGTGGGAATACTGCTGACTTGGTGGGTTTGGGTGACTATAGAAAGTTAATTGGAAGAGGCAGGCTCATTCCAGGAGCCTGGGCTATGACACATTACCTAGTAGTTGCCTCGGCAGGTGCTAATGTTGAAGCTCAGAGCCAATCAGCTTGTACTTCATGCTGACCTTTTGAGGGTGGAAGCTTATCAGAGAGTAGCATGAGCAAAGCTACTGTATTTCCTGGGGCATTTTAAAGCATTGCTTAAATAAGAAATACTGGTTTTTATGGTATCTCTGAATGAAGATATTATAAGTTTATGAAAGAGAAAGACAGATAAACATTCAGCCTGGGAAATCTGTTAGGTATGATGAGCTTGACAACCTCCCTGGTTGAAATTTCTGTTGTAGAGAGGTAATGAAAATGAGCCCCAGTGAGCATTCAAAGGTTTGCCCTCTGGCTCTCAAAAGGCCACTTCCACATTCACTAGACCACAGCTTACACCTTACTGAGAACACTATAAAGAAAGAGATTTTTTTTTTAAAGATTTATTTGTATTTATCCCCCCCTTGCTGCTTGTGCTCTCTGTGTCCATTTGCTGTGCGTTTTTCTGTGTCTGCTTGTCTCCCTTTGTTGTGTCATCTTGCTGTGTCAACTCACCGCACCATGCAGGCTGGCTTGCCTTCACCAGGTGGCCCCGGAAATCGAACCTGGGGCCTTCCATATGGTAAACGGGAGCCCAACCACTTGAGCCACAGCCGATTCCCCCAACCAAAGAGATTTTAATGAAACTGAGTAGGAGTCACATGGGCTAGGCTTTCAACTGCTCCTTTTCCCCTTCTTCTTCCCTCCTCCCTCCCTCCCTCCCTCCCTCCTTCCTTCTTTCTCTGTGCAAAGGATGCTTTGATTTCTTCCATGACATTTCTTTTTCTCTGCACTTTGCATCAAACACAGGCGCCATGTACTTACACTCTGTTTGGGGTCCAGGTGTTTCTATCTCCTTACAGGTCAAACACTGAGGACAGTACAGTGAGCAACTGCTTAGCCCCAGGAGCTCTTCCCCCAAAGAAGTTCACTAAGAAGTACACAGGAGGCTGTCTGTAGTTCATAGTTTCTCAAAAGGGTTCGAGTCCCAACCTTTTGCCTCTGGCCTGTGGGTCCAACTCTGACATTGTTTCTAGTGAATTCTCAACAACTTGGGAATCCTCTGTGCAAGGGGAAATCCTCAGGAACTGTGCTTTTAATTTTCTCCTTAGTTATCAAACAATCAAGCAGTAATCTTGATATCATGTGAAAGACTTTGTGCTGGCATTTATTATTCTATTATTAAGGCAACTATGTCTAAGGTCCTTTGGTCTTACAAACAAAACAGCTACAGGAGGCTAAACATATAACAGAAATTCTAGGTTCAAATCCTAGCTGGGTGATCCAGCGCGTCATTCACTGGGCGACTGTTTCTTCAGCTGCAAAGGGAGATGGTCTCCAGAGTCTCTCTGTCTCTAACATTGAATAACTTCAACTAAATGTAAATTCTACTTTCTGAATTCTTAATACATTCTAAATCCCGTTTATTGAGTGCTTATTATATCACCAAGTGATTTCAAGATATTAACAAGCATTAATTGCCCCCTCCTTCTAGATGCTGGGATAGAGCAGTGAGCAACACAGACATGGTTCCTGCAGTCCTGAAGCCCATGCTCTAGTGGTAAAACTAGCCGAAGGTCCCATGATGAAGAAATAATGAAGCCAGATTTGAACCCAGGTCTATGTTCTTGTTTCCTAAGCTTGATTGTCTCCTGACAACAGAAAAACTCAACTTCCACTTCTTGCTTTGCCTTGCTGGGGCAAACAAGGGATGGTGGTCATTAGGAGGGTTTTTTGTTGTTGTTCTTTTTATTTATTTATTTATTTTTATAATTCTGGTAATTCAGCTGGAAAGGAATGTAATTTATTCATTGAAAGAACATATAGACTGTCACCATAATTCTGGAAATATGGTAACTTGTGGCCTGACACTATATTTCTCCTCATACCTGTTTCTTGAATGTGAAGGGTTAATATTCAGCCCTATTCTCTCTCTCTCTATATATATCTTCCAAAGTTTAAGCTACTTCTTTTGTACCTTACCTCTGTAATGAGTTTGCTGTTAGGATAAGTGAGGAAGTTAAGAATTCCCCTGAAGGAATAGGCCATGTGAAATTAAATATTTCTCCTACTTAGTATCAAAACAGCCTGCCCTTCAGCAAAGACTTTACTGAGACTAAAACCACCCACCCACCCAACCAACCAATCAACCAACTAACCAACCAAACTAGCACTATAATTTACTGCTCTGTGATTTTGGCTGATTTCATTTCTCTGATTCCATAGTAGAGGATTTTATCAGTATCACCCTCAGATGAGACCCAATCTGTTAAGTGACTGACATAGTGTCTGAACTCATTATAGACACTCAAGAAATAATAGTTCTCCTCTTCCTTTAAAAGTGACTCTGTGTTCACACACGTTGGTATCACCTGCCTGCCCTCAGCACCTGGAGACTTAGGAAAAGGCAAGCTGAGCTGAGTGAAACCCAAAGCCTTAGGGGATAGCTAGGTCATGTGAAATGTATTTAAATCCAGCAGTGCCCATTTGTTCACATCCTTATACTATCTATACCCGATTTATAGGTAGAGAGAACTAAGGAACAGAGGAACTTGATTTACTCAGCAACATATTGGCTAGGACTAGCAATTATTAAGCCCCAGAGTGGCAAATTGGATGAGAGGTTGTTTGTAGCTATTCTGCTGCTCTCTTTACCATAGGCAGACAAGCTGACAGGGAAAATGTGCTTATCAAGAGCTTTCCATTCCTTTCTCCAGTGTCCCTGGAGATGATGGCCAGAGGCTATAGACAGTTTCACAGAACTGAATAATAATAGAGCAGTACCAAAGGTTTCTTTCCTTGGTCAGAGGTCAAAGGGCAGGCAGAATATCCATGATCCAGACACCAGGGAAGGTGCTAAGCAGAGGCCAGGGAACTTGTGACTGTTTTCTACACGGTTGGTGAGTGTGGTTAATCCACGATTGGTGAGTGTGGGAAAAGGACATTTGCCGAAATTGACACCAGCCTTCAGCAGATGTCGTCAAAATTCATCCATTCATTCAAACATTTAAGCAATTCTGATCAATAGATTTGGGCCAGACAGTGTGATAGACACCAGGCAGGATGCGAAGATGACCTGGACTCATGTTTCACCCTCATGGAGCTTAGAGCTAAGCAGAGGAAAGAAGCCGTGTGCTTACACAGCTCTCATAAAAAGTCAGATATGACAAGTGGACGGGCAAGGGGCACAGCCCACCATCCCAGCATTGCAGAGCCATTGTGGGCTGCAGGAAACACAGACCAAAAGGACAAGGCAAGTTTGAGAAAAGCCAACGTTTCCAGTTGGCGGGGGTGTAAGGTCTTTAATATTACTAGCTACCAATTATTGGACATTTAGTATGTCTCAGACAACCATGCTATACATTACATACTCTATTTCATTCAACCAGAGCAAATTACTTTAATAGCAGATATTAATACTTTCTTTTGCAAATGAGAAAGCTCTGATGAAGAGAGGTTAATTAATAGTTCAAGGGCAAACAGGCAGTGGTAGAGTAGGTATTCCATAATTCATTATTTCAGTGAGTCTTGATGGCTCACTGTCTGTGTGTCAGGCCCTCTGCTGGCATCGGAAGCCCATTCCCTCAGCTGCTGCCTTACGCTGACTCTCCCAGGCTGGGTGTGCAGAGTTAGGCTGTGAAAAGCCTCCCATGTCAGGGTGTACAGCAATGAGGAGCCAAAGAAAGGTGGAGAGGATTGCACTTAAGGAAAGCCGTCTTTGGGTAGAGCTTATGAGGTATTTGAGGGAGACAAAGTTGGAAGACAGAGACTTGAATAGATGGGAGATGCTTGAAGAGATTAGTTGAAGCTCCTTGTAAGCAAAGCATTTCTTTAGCTGACAGGTCATGTGTGGTAAGGGGTATCTGCGTAGAGCCTGCCTGTAGTGGCTCACTCACTGTTTAGTTTTGTTGGAACACCAGGCAGGTGCATCTGGCTTGCACAATGTCCGAAGTTGGCTTATTAATGGTTTTGATTTTAAGAGAATTAAGAAGGCTGGTGGGTTTTGGTGGTGATTGATTTGGGCTGCAACTCAACCAAGGTGACAATACGATAATTTTTATTTATGTAGTACTTTATATCTTGCAAAGCACTTTGACATGTGATATTTGAGAGCCATTTTACAGATGGGGAAGCTGAGGTTCTGAGAGCTTTTATAACTTTCCCAAGGTGACGTAGCTGTTAAGAAACTGGAAAGAAATTGAACTCAGATCTTATAGCTGAATTCTGCACTCTTTCCAGGCTACAAGAAAACTGCACTAGTGACTCCAAACTCTAAGTGGACTAAAGAATATCCTTACCCCATAAAATATTTGAGCTTTAAGGGAAATGTAGGGACTGCTCAGTACCAACTGTTCATTTTTGGGTCCGGAGAAATTAAGTGACTTGATGGATTCCAAATTTAAGACATAGTAGAGCTGAGACGAGCTTTTGTCTTCTAATTACTACTCTAAGACTTCCAGGACCCCACAATATGTGCAACAATTTTCACTCATTTGGACACTTTTCCTTAAATCACTTCTTTTATTCATCAAAATGACCCTGTAAAGGCAGGCAGGTGCCAGCTCCATTTTACTGTTGAGAAAATGGAGGCTTTGAAAGATTAGGTATTTTGCTGTAATTTGTCCAGTGTAAGAAGTAAGATAGGTCCCACAAACCTCCTTCTACTGATGAGTTATGTTCAGAGATGTCAAGGGATGTGCCTGAAGTTGTTCATGAAGCCAGACTTTATGAAAACTAAGGCTAGTCACAGCAGTGCCTCACTGTACAATGGATAAACCCCAAGGGCTTCCTCAGTTAACTTGTAGCCACATGTTGGATGAGGTCTGAGAGAATGAGGGAAAAGCTAAGTGCTGGAGTAAGTGCTGGTGGATCTGGCTTGCTCTGTGCTCTCTTTTATTCTAATTCAGAGAGAGCCAGGCTCCTGCAGTGTGTGCCTGTGGTATCTGAGTCTGGTTACTCCCCCACGGTTGCCATGACAGCTTTGCCACAAGCCTGCTTCCCTCAGCCTCAGAGGACACCCTTTAACCCTCTAATTTTCCCTGCAGATTTGTTCCATGGATCACCTGCTGTCCAGACAATCCGTTTACAGAAGGAGGGCATCTCTGTGTTTTTGCGTCATAAACTGCTGGCCAGGTCTTGTCTTCCCTCACTTCTCATCTGTCACGGGGGCTTGTGCCAGAAGCAGGGTCAATTAACTTCCTACAGAGATGTTAACTTGACAGACACAACTTGATTGATTTGTTTTAATCTGACTGATTTTTGCAATGAGCGTCCCAGGTAGGGGGGATGGACAAGCTTGGGGCCTGGGGTGAATGTCAAGATTGATTGCTCTTTTAGCTTAGAAGAAATACAAAGTAAATTGTAGATGTGGGCAGATGGCAAATTTGTCTGATAGATCAGTGTCATCAAAAGCCTGAATGGATTGCTCCCTCCTAATAGCATTCTCACTTTACGATGCCAGTCTCCATTTCTCCATGTCATCATCTTTCCCTTCAAAACAACTCCTGCTCTGTCTTGGTTATTGTACTTACTCTTCATCTAATGGCCCAGAAACCAGAAACCAATTAATAATACAGATATATAATAATACAGATATGCAACAATCAAGAAAGCAATTGTCATCCAGATCAGTCCCCTTTCCCTCACTTAGTTTTACCTCTGAAATATTCTCAGTTCACACCTTCTGCTACCTCCTTACTTCCTTAAACTTATTTCAGGCTACCATTTTCTTTCCAGTGATCATTGCCATCACCTCCTAACAGGCTCTCTATATTTAAAGTCTCCAATCCATTCTCCAATCCAGTCGACTGGAGGGAAAATTTGTTCATGTTACTTCCCTTCTTCAAAACCCCAGGAATGCCCACTACCTAAAGAATGAAGTCCCAATGTGCATGCATTTTATACAAACCTAACCATTAAATGGCTCTGTCTACCTCTCCAGTCTTATGTCCACATGTCCACTTCCTTGAAGTGATGCCAAACTCCTGCTTTTCCTGAAACTTGCTATACTGTTTTATGTAATTTTACACATGCGCCTATTGTCTGAAAAAAACTTTATTTTTATGTTCCATAGCTAACTCCTATTCATCTTTCAAGACCCAGCTCAAACGACCAGTTCTCCCTTATCCCTGGTTTGAATTGAATGTCACAACCATACCTCATCGTCTCTCTCTCTATTATAGCAAGTGGCCCTCTGAATGACATTTATTTCCTCATATTTGTTTCTGCTACTAGCTTTGAACTCCTCAGGGAGAGGAACTGCACTTTATGTATTACTGTCTCCTTATCACTTTGCACAGTGGTGGTGCATGGTAAATTCTCAGTAGTTGTTTTTGAATCATATGCAATGATTGGCCCGCAAATCTCATAACCAGCATTTACTGAGCGCTCATTTGTGCTTTCCCATGATGATATTTTGTATCTTTGATGTTTTGCACATACTTTCTCTGCTTGGAGTGACCTTGCCATTTGGTCACCTAAAAAACCTTATGGACTCTTCAACTATCAAATGTTTATACTCAAACATTTCCACCTCTGTGAAACTTTTCCTTATTTCCCCAGGTAGAATTAATCATTCCTTCCTCTGAATTCTCACAGTTGGACCTATATATTTGGTTACTTCAGTCTTTCTTTTATTGAAGTTAGCTGATGATAATGGATGCTTTTCAAAATAATCCCTTGAAAAATAATTAATAAGCAAATAATTGCCTATCCCGCCACCCTACCAGAATTGATTGTGACGTCCTTTGTATTTCACAGCATTTGGTTTTAATTCTGGCCCAGCATTTGTCTTGGTGTATAATAGTCATTTATGTATCTGTAAGATTTTAAGCTCCTTGAGGAAGGGATTGTGTTTTATTCCTCTCATACTCTCTATTGCCTAGCAGAGGACCTGACACATAGGTGCTCAACAATTATGGGTTAAATTGAATTGAAATGAGCTTACCTGCAAGCTTTGTGAGGATAGCGAGCTTATCTTCCTTCTTGATTTTACCAAAGTAGCCACCAGAGAAAAATAAAACATAACAAACAAAACAAACCACTTTTGGTTGTGCTTATATGACAATATAAAACATTTTTTGAAACAAAAATTAGTCTGTGTTATTGTTGATTTGTCACTAGAATGTTCTGAGAGTTTTACAAAGAAATACATTTCTTTGTATAAAGCTCCTGTGCGGGAACTCTATAAGACCTATGGTGGAAGCTTACAGATAGACCTTGCTTATACAGTTCTTGGTAAAGTGAGTTGATGGCTATGAAAATATAATGTTGATTTCACATATTCCAAGCTGCTGTCCCAAACTGCAGCATACCCAAGAGATGATCTCAAGGATGAAATGAGTCCTCCAGAGGAATGTTCATTTGTTGCTCAAGATGGGTCAATATTAAATTTGATACTTTGAATCAAAACTCCTTTTTTTCTCTCTTTCTTTTTAAAAACTTTTTAGTGTAGTAATGTATATACAATGTACAATTTCACATTTTAATCACTTTCACATGTACAATTTAGAATTAATTACATTCACAGTTGTGTACTACCATCACTAATATCTATTACCCCATCTTTTTCATCACTTCAAACAGAAACTCTGCACCCATTAATCAATAACTCCCCCTACTCTAATAAACTACTGTCTCTATGAGATTTTCATCTTCTAGATATTTCATATAAATAAGATCATATAATATTTGTCCTTTTGAGCCTGGCTAATTTCACTCAATGTGATGTCTTCAAGGTTCATCATGCTGTAGCAGGCATTAGAACTTCATTGTTTTTGATAGCTGAATAGTATTCCATTGTGTTTATATACCACATTTTGTTTATTCATTTGTTGATGGACAATTGGGTTGCTTCCACCTTTTGGCTATTGTGAATAATGCTGCCACATAGATATTGGTGTACAAATATCTGTTTGAGTCCCTGCTTTCAATTCTTTTGGATATATACCAAAAAGCAGTATTGCCAGGTCATATGGTAATTCTGTCTTCAACTTCAGGAACTGCTAAACTGTTTTCCATAGTGGCTGTACCAATTTACAATGTCATCAACAATGTATGTTTTCCTATTTCTCCATACCCTCACCAGCCCTCATTTTCTGTTTTTTTAAAAAATATAATAGCCATCCTAATGAATGTAAGTGGTATTTCATTGTTGTTTTGATTTGCATTTCCCTGATAACCAATGCTTTAGAATGTCTTGCCATATGCTTATGGGTCATTTGTATAGACTATTTGGAGAAAAGTCTATTCATATCTTTTGCCCATTTTAAATTGGGTTATTTGCCGTTTTTGTTGTTGAGTTGTAGCAGTTCTTTATCTATTCTGTATGTTAGAACCTTATCAGATATAGGGATAATGATTATTTTCTCCTATTGTATAGGCTGTCTTTTCATTTTCCTGTTTGTGGTTTTTTTTTTTTTTTTTTTTTTTGCAATAATCTCATTGTCTTTATTTTTTATTTTTTATTTTTTTTTGCTTACAAAAATGTTATTTTATATATATATATATACATATATTTTAAGAGGTGCTTAGATTACCTAAAATATTATACGGAACCCACTCGGATTCCCATGTTGCCCACCTCCCACACCTCCCACCACATCCAACACAAACATCTCCCATAGTGTGGCCCACCAACCTCAATGAACTTACACCTCCTGGAGCCTTGCCACCAACCATAGACCACAGTTCACACTGTAGACCACACTCTCTCCCACTCAGTTCTGAGTGGTGTGTGCTGATTTAAAATAGCCTACATCCATTGCCACAACAGTACTCAGGACAACCTCCAACTCCCAAAGAAACCCCTGTATTTCAACTGCTCATCCCCTCCCTACCCAAAAAACTGTCAAGTGGCCACTGGCTCCACCTCTTGCTCACATATGATAGTGTCTTTTGACATACAAAAGTGTTTAATTTTGTTGAAGTCTGTTTTATGTATTTTTTCTTTTGTTGCTCATGCTTTTGGTGTCATAAATAAGAAATCACTATCAAATTCAAGGTTATGAAGGTCCCCCATAAGTTTTGTTCTGGGAGTTTTATGGTTTTAGTATTTATGTTTAGGCCCTTGATCCATTTAGAGTTCATTTTTGTATATAGTGTGAGATAGGGGTCATCTTTTTTTTTGCAAGTGGGTATCCAGTTTTCTCAACACCATTTGTTGTAAAGACTGTTCCCTATTAATGTACTTGATACCCTTGTCAAAAATCAGGTGCTGTAGATACATGGGTTTATTTCTGAACTCTCAATTCTATTCCTTTGCTCTATTTGTCCTCTTTGTGCCAGGACCACACTGTTTTGATTGCTGTGGCTTTGTAGTAAGTTTTGAAATTGGGAACTGTGAGGCCACCAACTTTGTTCTTCCTTTGCAATATTGATCTGGTTAGTCTGGGCCTCTTGGAATTCCATATGAATTTGAGGATCAATTTTTCCATTTATGCAAAAAAAGTGCTGGGATTTTGGTAGGAATTGCATTGAATCTGTGGGTAGTTTTGGATCATATTGACATCTTAGTAATATTAAGTCTTCCTATCTATGAATATGGGATGTCTTGCCATTTATTTTTGTCTTCTTTAGTTTCTTTCAGCAGTGTTTTATAGTTTTCAGTGTACTCCATTGTCTCATTTTACTAAAGGATAACCCAAAATACTATCCCATCAAGAAGCAATATAATTTAAGGTCAAGGCATAATCATTGTGATAATTGCCACAAAGAGGGAGAACAGCATAATGGTTAAGAGCATGGGCCCTGGAGTTAGAGGATACTCTAGCAAAGTAAACTTTGCAAGTCACTTAACCATTTTTCCTCATTTTTAAAAATAGGCCTAGTAATGGCGCCCACCTTAGTGGGTTGGTGTGAAGCTTAAACAAGTTAATATTTTGAATATTCTTAGAGCAGAACTTTATACATAGTAAGTACTATGTATGAATAAATAAATTCCTCTGAGTGTTTTTTGAAATAGTTCTTCTACCTGAAATGTTCTTCTTCATTCTCTTTCCCTAATTCAGTGTTTATTTCTAGTTCCATTTCTATTTTAACTTTGAAGACTTTGGTGTCAAATCCTGCCCTCAGTTACATCCCCCCCATTTGAACTATGCCCCTAATATATGGTAAACTCCTTGAGATCCTTTATTCCATAATTATCTGTTCAGTGCCAAACTATGAGTCAAGGTACAATCAGTGGTTTCTTTGCTACATGTCAAGTCAAGCACATGGAATTTTCTAACATAAAATCTTGTATGCAGAGATATTCTCTAGAAAATGTCCCAAACACCAAAACAGAACTTGAAAAATGTCAAAGAGAGGTTCAAATCAAATACAGTGTATTCAGGCTATGCCTAATCCTCCCACGCCCACAGAGTGTCAAGCAGGCAATGGCAGCTCAATGACACTTCAGATTAACTCAGTAAAGATTACTTTGGACTAGAAAAACAGCTGCAATCAATATTCCCATGAGAACTTCATCTAAGGCAGTGAAGCACTACAAAAACCATGAATCCCAAAGCATTGTGTGAAGGCCCCAATGAACTAGCATGGGAAGTTGAGTCTTTGTAGAGGAACTTAGTGGAGATCTGCAAAGTGTGTTGTCTCCTTGGATTGTTTGAGTTGACCTCCACAGAATGGATAATATTCCACTTTACTTTTATGTTTGCCTTTTATATTCCTTAAACCTGCCCTGCCTAATACTTTTCCTATTTGGGTACACAAGCTAGTAAGCATTTGAAATGCATCAATTCCAAATGAAGATATGCTGTAAGTGTAAAATATCCACCAGATTTCAAAGACTTTAGTATGAAAAAAGAAGGCAGAACATATCATTAATATTTTTATATTTATTATGTTAAAATAATAATATTGTAGATATATTGGATTAAGTAAAATATGTTATTAAAATTAATTTCACCTGTTTATTTTACCTTTTCTAATGTGGCTACTAGAAAATTTAAAATTGCACATGTGGCTCATATCTATTTCTATTGGATTGTACTCCCTTAGAATCTGGTTTGGAGAGGTAATTGATATTAATTGATATTTACTGAGCATATACAATGAGTCAGGCCTTGTGCAAGTTGCTGATGATTAAAAGATCATCAGTCCATACACATATAAACACGGTGGATGCAGGGAAGTAAGTGTTGCACTTGGCAGACAAGATTGTGTGGACAAAAGATATTGGACTTGGCACTATGGAGGATTGTTTGGCAGTTCCTAAGGAAGTTGAATGTAGACTTGCCATGTGATCCGGCAATACCCTGCTAGGTATACACCCAGAAGAACTGAGAACAGTGACACGAATAGACATTTGCACACCTATGTTCATACCAGCATTATTCACAATAGTCAAAAGTTGGAAAAAACCCAGGTGTCCATCAACTGGATGAATGGATAAAACAATTGTGGCGTATACACATGATGGAATATTATTCAGTGCTGAGAAGAAATGAAGTCATGAAGCATATGACAATATGGATGAACCTGGAGGACATTATGTTGAGTGAAGCAAGTCAGACACAAAAGGACAAATACTGTATGATTGTGTTATTATAAACTAAATATATTATGTAAACTCATGAAATTAATAATTAGAATATAGGTCACCAGAAAATAGAATGAGGGTAGAGAATGGAAAGCTGATGGTTAATCTGTGCAGAATTGATTCAATGGTTGTTTGTAAATTTTTGGAAATGAATGGGAATGGTGAGAGCACATCATGGTGTTTGTGACTAGCAGAGCTATTATATGGGTATGACAGTGGTTGAAAGGGAAAGCCTAAGGATATTTATATTACTAGAAGGAAAGCTGAAAAATGTAACATGGGACTGTATAACATAGTGACACCTCATGTAAAATACGAATATGGGTGATATTGCATATATAAGATTGTTTTTACAAAACATAAATACAAATAAACTAGAGAGAAGGAAACAGAATTGCTGCTATGTACAGCAGGGGAAGCGTAGAGAGATTGAGAGGTGATGAGTTTTGTTTGTTTGGGTTTTGTTTTTATTATTATTATTTTTATTACTGGAATAATGAAAATGCTCTGGGAATGACTGGGGTGATGAATTCACAATTATGTGATTATACTGAATACCATTTATTGTGTACTTTGGATGGATTTATGCTATATTCGTATGTATCAATAAAATTGATTTGTTAAAAATAATAAATTAACTTCTGCCTAGTTAAAAAAAAAAAAGATATTGGGCTTGGGTCATATAGGGCTGACCCTACTCTAGTATGACCTCATTTTAACTTGCTTAAGTCCATCTGTAAAGACTCTATTCCCAAATAAGGGACTTGATGGTAGGAATCACATTGTATAAATCATTATAATGCTTTGTTTCTTCCTTCTCTCCAGGTATACATGCTCCCTTTAACAGGCATATATGTCCTCATTGGTCCAGATAGAGCTTTGTTTTTCTCTTTATCTCTCTCTCTCTCAAGTTGTTCTTACACTGTTATTTATATTCTGGAGATTATAGCACATGATAATTATGATGCTTCAGGTTGCAGCTTCATATAAAATACAGTGTGATTATTATTCATCTGTATTTTTCCTTAATGCTTAATAGTATATTTTTACCAGGCACCAATAATCATCTAATTGCTTTGTACTTATTGAAATCAGATACAATGCTCAAAGATTACCCTAATTATGCCTAGTTTTAGGCCTACAGAATTTTCAAAATGCAAAAGGTTGAACAGTCATTAAAATCTTAATATTACCCCATTCAGCTCCCCTCTCATTTGGCTGTTAGGACAACCATTGCACACAAACAGGCTGAGTCTGGTCACACTCACTGCTTTGATGAGACTAGGCAGTATGGGAACCTGAAATAATGCCCTGAGGGACGCTGGGAAAGCCATTTTCACCTAAAATGAGGATTGTCTGATCAGACCTAAGACATTTGTGCTTTTGTTTCTAGTTAGAGTTTCAACCATGAAAATATTTTCCCTTCTTCATTTTTTAGTCTTAAGTTCCACAAATGTATACCCCATGGGTTTATTATTGTTTGTTTTTTTTTTCAAATAATTTTATTTAATTAGATTTTTAATAATGTTTCTAGCACTAAAATGATAGGAGCAGTTTGGCCTTCCATTTATTAAGTGGAAATTTGAATGTAACCTTTTGTCATTGGAAAATTTAAGTGTCTGGAAGAACAAATCTGAAAACAGGCACAGCATTACAACACAGTTTCTGTAGATAGGGTAAGATGTATTTCCAAATCAGGGCTAAGTTGTACTTTTCATCCATGTCCATTCACTCACAGGTCACTATCCTGTGGAAGACAGTCCTTGGAAAGTTGTAGATAATTCACAGCTGGAAGGGAAAAGAAATCTGCTGTATATAAGAATAAAGACCCCATGTTCTTTCATAATCTGTAACAAATGTTCCACAACAATGTAAGGTGTTGATGGAGGGGTGATGTATGGGAATTCTGCACATTATACATGAATGTTTTGTAAGCTCACAAGGGTAAAAGAATAGATAAAGAGGGAAGAGTGTTAGGAGAAGGGCTTCCTGCCTTCCCCATCTTTCCTTGAGAGTGATACAGGCCTGTATCTATATGCTGAGGAGAGAGGTGTCAGGTGGTGGGAGATGTAAAATGCTGGAAAAACAAGAGAAACCATTGCCCAGTTTCAGTGGTTGGTGAGTGAAGCCAAGTTGGGATGAAAGAGGGTGATTTTACGAATAGTTGGAAGGATTAATCTGGGAAGGAATGAAGGATAGATACATCTTCTGAGACATAGAGGGAAGGAGGTAACTTTGAGTGAGCAAGAAACCATCTTAAGGTTTTGAGGATTGTGTGGTGACAGGGGAAGCATCAACCTTCTTAGAAATAGCAGTGTTCAAATAAAAATGTGAGCAAAATTTGGTTAGATCTCAGAGAGCTTTATTGGATCAATTTATGAATTAGGGAGATTCCAGTAGCTACCAGGTAGACAGGAAGAGCAATGGGCATTTAAAGATAGAACAAGGGGGAGAACATTGGGAGGAAATTTTCATTGGTTAATGCAGACTACATTTCCTAATATGACCAGTGCAGGAGGTTGCTCAGCAATGAGGACGTTCCCTGGTGTAAGAATAATTAGTTGATGATAGCTGATTGGCTGATTTAAATTCTGTTTTCTGGGAGAGCCAGGCTTTTAGAGGAAATAGAAACTTAGATTTTGGTTTTGCTGACTTGGGGTCAGCACCTACATCTCTGGTTAGTGCTAGACTTTATTTATCAGTAGTCATCTTATGATAAGCATGAAAAGGGTAGAATTTGTAGCTGCAGAACTGTGAGGAAAGGAACTGTGAAAGCACCAGGAAATGTCACTGGGGATGGGAAGGGACTTGAAGTTTAAAAAAGTGATTCCTGGGTGTGATCTTGCTGAATGCACATTGGGTCCTGTCATTGCCTTGATTTACATGCTACAATGGCCTCCAGTTGCAATTTGGAATGAAGGTCAAATTTCTTAACATGGACCACAGGCCCTCCAGGATCTTGCCTACCTTCTTGTGTAGCCTCACCTTGCTCAGTCTCCATTGTGTGAAATGGCCTTTGTTCAGTCCTGCTAACCTGCGGTGGGCTCCAGGCTTCAGGGCTCTGTCTAGGATGTGCTTCTCCCAGGTCTTGGTCTAGCTAGTGTCTGCTCATAATTTGGGACCCAGCTGAAATGTGTCTTTTGTAAGATGGCTTCCCTAACACCTGTGACTAGGTCGGTTCTCTCTTTAACACACTTGCACAATACTCTTTTCCTTTACAGTATTTCCCCCACTGTAATTAAATAAATCATTATAAAAATAAATCCAAGAAGTTGTAAAAATCATTTAAAAACCATGGTAAAAAAAAAATTAAGGAAGGTAGAATCAATATATGTGAGTTCAGGAGTGCACTATAATTTGTGGGGCCAAGTGCAAAATAAAAATATGGGGCCCCTAGTTCAAAAATAAAGATTTCAATACAGTGACAGCAGAGCATTAAACCAGCACAGGGTCCTTCTGAGCATGGGTCCTTGTGTGATGGCACAGGTCATCTGTCTATGAGGCTGGCTCTTTGCGAGTTTCTCACAGGGAACAGAGATACAGCAAGCTCTGGATTTCACCCATGAATTGGCCTCCAGGCTCAACAGAAGTTTGACGGGTGAGGTGCTTCACAATGCTAAGAACAGTGTTAAATGATAAACCTCTGTGTTTAGAACAGATTGTTGCTGCAAAAACAGAAGCCAGAATGAGGCTGACTGATTGGCTGAACTGGGAGCAGAAGAATGCCAATGTGGTAGAATTTGGGGCTGATGAACAATGACATAATAGAATGCATATGAGTTAACTAATTAATTAATTAACAAATCAATTTTATTGATGCATATTAATAAAGCATAAAATTCATCCAAAGTGTACAAACAACGGTATTTGGTATAATCACATAGTTGTGTGTCCATCACTTCCATCTTTAGTAGCGCATTTTCATTATTTCAAAATAATAATAAACAAAAAACAGACAAACAAACAAGAAAATTCCTCACCTCTCAGTCCCTCTATGTTTCCCACACTGTACGTAGCTGCTGTTTCGGACTATTCTAACCAAAGTATATAATCAATGACTTTTAGTATAATCACAATATTGTACATTCATCATCTCAAAAATTTTAGAACAATTTCATTACTCCAAAAAGAAAGGCTCCAAACCCCTTAGTATTCCTTTCTCAGACCTACATAACCACTAATCTCATTTCATCTTTATCAATTGATTTATATTTACATTTTATACAAATGGAATCATACAATATGTAGTACTCTATGTCTGGTCTCCTTCACTTAATATAATGCTTTTTTTTGTGTGTGATATTAACATTTTGTAGTATTAACTTCCATTCGTTCAGCTTCAAAGAAAAATGGTCTTATATATGCAATTCTACCCATATTCTTATTTCACGTAATATATTGATTTTCACATAATATATTTAGTTCATAATAGGGCAATCATACAGTATTTGCCCTTTTGTGTCTGGCTTGCTTCACTCAACATAATGTCCTCCAGGTTCATCCATGTTGTCATGTGTTTTACTACTTCATTTCTTCTTACCACTGCATAATATTCCATTGTGTGTATACTCCACAATTTGTTTATCCATTCACCAGTTGATGGACATCTCGGTTGTCACCAATGTTTTGCTATCATGAATAACACTGCTATGAACATCAGTGTGCAGATATCTATTTGTGTCACTGCTCTCAATTCTACTGGGTATATACCTAGCAATGGTATTGCCGGGTCCCATGGCAAGTCTATATTCAACTTCCTTAGGAACTGCCAAACAGTCCTCAGAAGTGGCTATACCATTCTACATTCCCACCAACAGTGAATAAGTGTTTCTGTCTCTCCACATCATATTCAATATTTACAGTTTTCTGACTTTTTAATAGCGGCCAGTCTAATAGGTGTGAGATGATATCTCATTGTAGTTTTGATTTTCATTTTCCTAATAGCTAGTGGTGGTCAACATTTTTTCATGTATTTCTTTGCCATTTGTATTTCTTTGGACAGTTGTCTTTTCAAGTCTTTTTCCCATTTTAAAATCTGATACTTTGTCTTTTTATTGTTGAGTTGTATGATCTCCTTATATATCATGTATATTAAATCCTTATCAGATATGTGATTGCCAAATATTTTCCACCATTGAGGCGACTGCCTTTTCACCCTTTTGACAAGGTCCTTTGAGGTGCAAAATTGTTGAATTTTGAGGAGGTTCCATTTATCTATTTTTTCTTTTGTTGCTCGTGCATTGGTTGTAAGGTTTAAGAAACTACCACCTATCACAAGATCTTGAAGATGTTTTCTTACAATTTCTTCTAGGAGTTTTACGGTGGTTGTTTTTATATTTAAGTCCTTGATCCATTTTGAGTTAATTTTTTTAATAAGGTGTGAGATAGGGGTCCTCTTTCTTTCTTTTGGATATGGCTATCCAGTTCTCCCAGCACCATTTGCTGAATAGACTGTTCTGGCCCATCTGGGTGGGCTTAACAGCCTTGTCAAAAATCACTTGACTGTAGATATGAAGGTCAATTTCTGAGTTCTCGATTCGGTTCCATTGATCAACCTGTTTGTCCTTAAGCCAGAACCATACTGTTTTTTTACCAGTGTAACTAAGTAATATGCTTTAAAGTCAGGAAGTGAGAGTCCTCCAACTTCGTTCTTCTTTTTTTAAGACATTTTTTTTTGCTATTCAGGGCCCCTTACCTTTCCATATAAATTCGATTATTGGCTTTTCAATTTCTGCAAAAAAGGCTGTTGGGATTTTTATTGGGATTGTGTTGAATCTGTAAATCAGTTTGGGTAGAATTGGCATCTTAATGATATTTAGCCTTCCAATCCATGAATGATATATAGTCTTCCAATCCATGAATGAAATTTAGTCTTCCAATTCA
Source organism: Tolypeutes matacus (assembly GCA_026826555.1). NCBI lineage: Eukaryota > Metazoa > Chordata > Mammalia > Cingulata > Chlamyphoridae > Tolypeutes > Tolypeutes matacus. The sequence continues at coordinate 12,782,997 of JAKSZT010052319.1, read as the reverse complement.
TTTATTTAAGTATTCTTTGGTTTCTTTCAGCAATGTTTTATAGATTTCTGAATACAGATACTTTATGTCCTTGGTTAAGTTTATTCCTAAATATTTGATTGTTTTAGTCACTATTATAAATGGAATTTTTTTTTCTGATTTCCTCCTCATATTGCACATCAGTAGTGTATAGAAACACAGTTGTTTTTTTTTTGTATTAACCTTGTATCCTGCCACTTTTCTGAACAATTAATTCTAGTAGCTTTGCTGTGGATTTTTCAGGATTTTCTAGATATAGGATCATGTCATCGGGGAATAGAGAAAGTTTTAGTTCTTCCTTTCTTATTGGGTGCCTTATATTTCTTTATTTAGCCTAATTGCTCTAGCTAGAACTTCTAGCACAATATTGAATAATAATGGTGTCAGTCGGCATCCTTGTCTTGTTCCTGATCTCAGAGGGAAAGCTTTCAGTCTTTCACTGTTGAGTACAATGCTAGCTGTCGGTTTTTCATATATGCACTTTACCATATTAAGAAAGCTTCCTTCTATGCCTATCTTTTGGAGTCTTTTTATTTTTTTTTAATCAAGAAAAGGTGCTATATTTTGTCAAATGCCTTTTCTGCATCAATTGAGAGGATCATGTGGTTTTTCTTCAATTTATCAGTGTGGTTTTTACACTGATTCTCTTGTGTTGAACCACGCTTGCATACCTGGGATAAAATACACTTGATCATGGTGTATAATTATTTTAATGTGCTTTTGGATTTGGTTTGCAATTATTTTGTTGAGGATTTTTGCATTTATATTCATTAGGGATATTGTTCTGTAATCTTCTTTTTTCATAGTATCTTTATCTGGTTTTGATATTAAGGTAATGTTGGCTTCATAGAATGAGTTTGGTAGCATTCTTTCCTGTTCAGTTTTTTGGAAGAACTTGAGCAAGATTGGTATTAGTTTATCAATGAATGATTGGTAGAATTCACCTGTGAAGCCATCAGTCCCAGGCTTTTCTTCTTTGGGTGGTTTTTGATGACTGCTTCAATCTCTTCACTTATGATTGGTTTGTTGAGGTCTTCTGTTTCTTCTAAAGTCAGTGTAGGTGGTTCATATGTTTCTAGGAATTTTTCCATCTCATCTACATTTTCTAGTTTTTTGGCATACAGTTGTTCATATGATCATAAGATCATAAGATCATGCTCTTATGATCTCTCGTATTTCTATGGGGTCAATAGTAACGTCTCCCCTCTCATTTCTGATTTTTAAATTTGTGTCTTCTCTCTTTTTTTTCATGGTCAGTTGATTTTGTTGATTTCTCAAAGAACCAACTTTTGGTTTTGTTTATTCTCTCTGTTGTGTTTTTGTTCTCAATTTCATTTATTTCTGCTCTGATCGTTACTATTTCTTTCCTTCAGCTTGGTTTGGGATTAGTTTACTATTCTTTTTCTAGTTCTTCCAGGTGTGCAGTTAGATCTTCAATTTTAGATCTTTCTTCTTTTTTTTAATGTAAGCATTGAGGGCTATAAATTTCCCTCTCAGCACTGCCTTTGCTGTGTCCCATAGGTTTGATATGTTGTGTTCTCATTTTCATTCATCTCAGGATATTTGCTGAATTCTCTTGCAATTTCTTCTTTGCCCCACTCAGTGTTTAAGAGTGTGTTTTTAAATCTCCGTATATTTATGAATATCCCTTTTTATATCCAGTTTTGACGTCCAGCTTCATTCCATTATGCTCAGAGAAAGTGTTTTGTAGAACTTCAATCTTTTAAAATTTATTGAGTCTTGTCTTGTGACCCAGCATATGATCTGTCCTGGAGAAGGATCCATGAGCACTTGAAAAGAATGTATATTCTTCTGTTTTGGTATGAAATGCTCTATAGATGACTTTTAGATCTAGTTCATTTATCATGTTATTCGAGGTGTCTGTTTCTTTATTTATTCTCTGTCCAGATGTTCTAACCAATACTGAAAGTGGTATACTGAAGTCTTTAACTATTATTGTAGAGACATCTATTTCTCCTTTCAGCTTTGCCAGTATGTGCCTCATGTATATTGATCAGGCACTGAGGTTAGGTGCATAAATATTTAGAATAGTTATGTCTTGTTGAATTGCCCCTTTTATTAATATATAATGACCTTCTTCATCCTTTATAACAGTTTTGCATTTAAAATCTATTTTGTCCATTATTAGTGTTGCTATTCCAGCTCTTTTTTGGATACTCTTTATGTGGAATATCTTTTTCCAAACTTTCACTTTTAACCTGTCTGTGTCCTAATATCTGAGGTGAGTCTCTTCTAGACAGCATACAGATATTTTTTATCCATTCTATCAGTCTATGTCTTTTGATTGGGGAGTTCAATCCATTAACATTTAATGTTATATCTGTAAAGGCATTATTTTCTTCATCCATTTTGACCTTTGGCTTTCTGTTGTCATATGGTACTGTAGCCTATCTTTTTACCCTTTAATTACCCTTTCTAATAATATTGATTTCTACACTCTTCTCTAAGTTTCTCACCCTTGTTTTTTTCCTTTCAGGCTGTAGCACTCCCTTTAGTATCCCTTGTAATTTTGGTCTTTTGGTGACATTCTATCAGTTTTTGTTTGTCTGTGAAGACTTGGAACTGCCCTTCATTTTTGAAGGACACTTTGCTGTATACAGAATTCTTGGCTGGCAGTTTTTCTCTTTCAATACCTTAAATACATCATACCACTTTCTTCTCTTCTCCATGGTTTCAGATGAGAGGTCCGCACTTGTATGTGATGCTTCGCTTTTCTCTTTCTTCTTTCAAAATCTTCTCTTTATCTCTGATATTTGTCATTCTGAATAGTAGGTCTCTTAGTGTAGGTTTATTTGTGTTTGTATTTGGGGTACATTGTCCTTCTTGGATATTGATGTTTATGTCTTTCATAAGGGTATGGAAGTTTTCAGTCATTATTTCCTCAAATATTTTTTCTGCTCCCTTTCCATTTTCTTCTCCTTCTGGGAGACCAATAATGTGTATGTTTTTGCATTTTGAGTTGTCATTCATTTTCCCGAGACCCCGTTCCATATTTTCCATTCTCTTCTCTTTCTGTTCTCCTGTCTTTTCCAGTTCAAATGTTCTGTCTTCAAAATCACTAATTCTGTCTTCAAGAAATTTCAATATGCTCTTAGGTGTCTTTAGTGTATTTTTAACCTCATCCATCGTGCCTTTCATTTCTATAAGGTCTGTTACTTTACTTTCCAGACTTTCAAATTGTTCTTTATGCTCACTCAGTGTCATCTTAATATCCTTTATCTCTTTAGTCATATTTTCTTTCAATTGTTTAAATTGATTTAGGAGATTTGTGTGATTATCATTGATTAATTGTCTTAAATCCTGTATCTCTTCAGGATATTTGGTTTGCTCCTTTGGCTAGGCCATCTCTTCCTGTTTCCTAGCATGGCCTGTAATTTTTTGCTGATGTCTAGGCATCTGATAATGTTGGTGAATTTATTCTAATGGCCAATTTCTCTCTCTTGCCTATTGTTATTATTTTTCCACAGCTTTTCTTTGATATTTAGTTCAACTTATCCTAAGTCTTTCAATTGCCCAGCCTAAGTTATCAAAATCATGCCAGAAACTCACTAATGGGGTGCAGACTTTCTCCCAGGGTTGGGGTAAAGAGAACTCTAAGAGCAGTTTTTGTCCATGTAATTTCCAGACTGGTCAGCAGATGGTGCCCGTTGGCACACCTTTCGAAGGAGGTGTATCTTGATTTCCCTTTGGTTTTGTCTGGGCAAAGCCGAGATTCAAAGCAGGCTCTGCTAGCTGAATTCACTGAAGGAAACCCCCCCACACCCCCTACTTTTTCCCTTGTAACATCTGACAGGGAGGAAGACATTTGCTCCCCTCTCAGTCAGCTACGAGTCAGGGGTTTTACCCTCACTCAATATCTCAGGGGTTGGGGACGGGAGCCCTTCCTGGTGGCTGGGAGGTTTAGTAACTCAGTTTGTTGTTTCAGCTTCTTTTTCTCTCTGTCCCTCACCCTCCTGGGAGTTGTGAAGCACTGTCCTGTTCTGCTGACCCCCAAAGCTAGTCTCTCAGGTAGCTTTTGTCTCTTTTTCCATTGTTTTTGTGAGAGGGCTGAGCATTCTCTGCCTAATCTGACAGCATCTTCCCATAATCCTCTTGAATTATTAATGCATCAAGTCGGCATTGGATTTTTTTAAAGCATTTTTTAGTATTGGATGTTTTGATGGGAGGAGTCATTGAATTTTTCACAGCTTCCTCCAGATAGAGCCCTGCAGAAATTTTAGAGAGGGGCATATTTAGAGTCTGAGTGAAGAAATAAGGCAGAGTGGTTGAAAGAATAGGCTTTAGAGCCAGAAAGCCTTTCTCTGAAGCTCATCTTCATCAACTGTCAACTCTGTGGCCTTGAACAAGTTACTAAATTCTTTGTGCTTTAGTTTCTTTGCAAAATTGGGATAATGTTGACATCTTTGTAAAATTGGGATAATGTTGACATTTTCTCCTGTGGTTTTTGTAAGGAGCAAATGAGTGAATTAACAGACCCTCAGCCATAGTAAGTTCTTATTATAATTTGACACTAATGGACTCAATGTTCTTTTCAATGCTGTTTTCTTTCATTTAGGTAGTTGAATTCAGTCACAATATTGTAATATATTATAAACAGCTGAACTTGATTATTAAGCTAAGGTAGATGCAAGGAATGCATTAGCATGCTTTGTGAAACTTATTTATGGGATCTATTTAAGCAAAAGGAACACAATATACAAGCTAACTAATCTTCATTATAGTGCAGTAGGTATGAAGCACATATCTAGAATACATTAGCAAATTAATGTGCAATATATTTCAATGAACTTCAGCATTTCATATTTACATCTCTAGAGTTAGTCAGCCTCCTCTTGGGCACCTCAGTATGATGTCATAGTGCTAGGAATTGTGGACAGCAGATAACCTTTAATGGAATATTTTTCTGTTTTAAGTCAGTATCTGTTATTCATTAGGCATATAGTATGTGAGATTTTTTTTTTAACTTTTAGTATGCTATTTTATTTTAGGTTGCTCTGCTCTGGAGAATATTCTGGTTAATTTCTGGTTTTTCTATTCCTAGTATTTTCACTGTATGCAGGGCCACCAACAAGGTCATCTCTGGGTGAATCACATGAACATCAAAGGCTTCCTAATTTACAGCTCCAGCCTGCCTTCTCCTGGTCAGACTCTACAATTATCCACTAAACACTGATACTTGCGTATCACATAACACATCAAATTCCACATGTCCCAAGCCAAATCCATTATCTTTTCTGCAATCCCAACTGCTCCTCTTGAACAAACTATTTTTTTTTGGCTCACTCCTATGATAAAGCTTACCTCATCTTATAGATTCTATTTTCTTTATAATTCCTGAATCCAGATGCATCTCTTTATTCCTCTTGCCATTGACTTAGTTCAGATAATCATCATTTTTGTCTTTGACCAAAATGTAACCTGTCAACCCTCTCTTAACTTCCAGTCTTTCTTTCCTCAAATTTACTCTACTCACAGATTAATGAGAACAATTTTTCTAAGCTACAAATCTGACCACAATTATAGTTGGTTCCCTGTTGTTCACTAGATAAATTCCAAATGTTTTAGCATACAGTATAAAGACTTGAAAATCTATCTCTAACATTTATTTCTACCCACATCTTCTGCTATTTTACTGCTCTTGGACGGATACACCAGATATCACCAGGATACATCAAAAGAGCATGGGTGAGAAGGCCAAGAGAGTCTTCCTGATATAGAGGATATCTGTTTTGAGTTAGCCAGGAAAACATGGGACAAGCATGTGTATACAGCTATGTCATGAAGATATATACAACAAATTATAACTATTTGTTTAAATGAGCAAATCACATTTGTGTAAAGCTTCCTTGGACTGCTGTAATAGATTATCACAAACTAGGTGGCTTCAAACAATGGAAATTTCTTCTCTCACAGTTCTGCAGTCTGGAAGTCTGAAATCAAGGTATCAAAAGGACATGCTCTCTCTGAAATCTCTAGGGAATCACATATTCCATGACTCTCCTAGCTTCTATTAGTTATAGTCAATCCTTGGCATTCCTATAGATACATCATTCCAATCTCTCATTTTCACATGGCATTTTCCCCTCTGTATCTGGATGTCTCTGTCTAAAGTTCCTTCTCCTTATAAGGACTCATGTCATTGGATTAATTCAGTTTGAGCTCACCTTAACTTGATTACATCTTCAAAGACTCTATTAACAAATACCATTACATTTAGAGGTACTAGGGATTAGGACTTGAACGTCTTTTGGGGCTACACAGTTCAACCTACAACAACATCCATATTAGACAGCCTCACTTTTCTAATGTTTTCTAAGTTTCACAAACCTGTATTATAGTTTCATTATCTCTGTCTATCAGACTGCATTTGATCTACCTTGGAAATTCTATCTAGTCTAGTGGAACTATCTTTGTGTGATACAGGTATTCAGCATTAGAGTGCAAGCTTTTATTTATTCATTCAACATACTGTTGCTGAATATTTAAGTGTGCCAAGTGCTGAGCTAGGTGCTGAGGATATAATGAAGGCTAATGCTGACATGGTTCCTGCCCTAATGGAACTTATATTCTCTTTGGGGAAGCTATCATTAAAAAAATGAACTGATACAAATCCTGATAAAGTATCAAGTAAGAAGCCAGGGGTCCCAGATAAAGAATGATAGGCAATAATAAACTTTACTTAATGTGGTGGGCACAGAAGGCTTCTCTGAAGGGGTACATTGAACCTGAGATCCAAAGAATGAAAATGATATGTAGGGAAGAACATCTCAGCTGGAGGGACTGGCATGTGTCAAGATCATAAGGAGGCAAAGAGTGTGGTGTGTTTGAAGAGGAATGGAAGGAGCCAGCATGACTAGAGTTTAATGAGCAAGAGGAAAAGGCATGCAATGAAGTTTGGAGAAACACGGAGTTTGGATTTTATTCTCAGAGCAAAGGGAAGCCAACAAGGTGCTTTAAGTAAGCATGAAAGTGAAGAGTGGAGTGGAGGAGGAAGAGATGTTGGGGATGTGTTGATGGCATGATTTTCAGTTTTTGAAGCTCTCTGGCTGCTGCTTTCAGAATAGAGGAGTAGAGGGTAAGTGTGTAACAGGGAGGTTGGTTAGAAGGTTGTTGCTATTGTGTGGCCAAAGATGATGGTGGGCTGGACTATTCAGGCCTTTTGCTAAGGATTGAAATATGATAAGGTACTATCACTGCATGTGAAGAGCAAATCCTTTAATATGGAAGAAATATTCCAAACCAACTCTTCTTGGATTGATGCAGGCTATATTAGCAGCATTGAAAACAATGGGGGCAACTCAGAGAAGGGAATGAGCATTCCTCCTGTAGCTACAATCAGGTTTCACAGAGGAGACAGCAATGACCTGGGTTGTGGTCAAAACTTGGGGCAAAGGAGTAAGAAGAACATATTCCCCACTATTGTCACCTGTGGTGGCAAAATTCAGCCAGTTGTACATCCTTCCCAGTCTACTTCTTAACAGATTCAAGACTAACTTTTTTTTTGCCTGCCTTCTGATCTTCCTTCCGTTTTCCTTACTTGATATAGTCATTGGCAGAGAGATATTGCTAATGAAGATGAGCTGACTTTATAACCCCTGATGATTTGGTGTTCTATTTTATGGCTGAAGTTTCACTTTGATTGGATAAGATCCAAAACAAAGATTTGGCTACTCCTGGTGATTAAAAGCTCCCTTGGCAATTTTTTAGAGGAATTCTTCAAAGCTTCTAGTGCCACTGAGTAGGGAATTACATTCTGCTTCCCTACAGCTTCTCCAGCAATTGTCCATGAACATGGCAGCCTTCCTTTCCTGCCTGCAGAACATTGCAAAGAATTGCCTTTTAAGAGTAGCTGCCTTCTAATAGGAGGTTAAGTGATTCCTGAATATATAATTTATAAGTCACTTGGAGCTTTTTCCTGTGAAAGCTCATGGGAAGAGTAAAATTATTATTACTTATAGTGTTGGTAGCTTATTACCTCCTGTTTTCCTATGAAACATTAGTTTCTGAGATAAGAGTTCAGAGATAGGTGTTGAATATAAAGATAAGAAGGAATCATTGAATGAACAGGAAGAATGGGGGAGAGCTGCCAACCTAGGTAAGGATGAGTAGTATATGAAGTTTGTTTTTTCTTGAAATGATATTTTTTGATAAGTGTTATGCAGATGTTTCTTCCTTCCTTAGGTTCCTAAATGTATAGAAAGAATATCCTGAGAGTGGTAATATTGGCATACACACTGTGACAGTTTGATATTATTTATGAATTCCAAAAAGAGATATAGATTATGTTTGTAAACTGGTCTGTTCCTCTGTGCATACCCTTTGTATTAAATTCAAAGGTTTTACTTGATTAAATCAGGATTAGGGCTTTGATTCGACCACATTCTTAGGGTGACTCAGGGTTGAGTCCCTGCCCCCTTCATGGGTTATATAAATGGGCACTCTCTCAAGGAGACACAGTAGAAGGCACAGGAAGAAATAAAGCTCCATAAACACAGAAGAGGAAAGAACTCAGTCATTTTGGTCTTGCCATGTGACAGAAAGGAGAAGGCTCAAACAGTTAAAGGCCCTGAGGGAGCTGAGCCATTTGCCTGATAGTTTGCAGCTGAAGAGACCAGAGCCCTGAGCAGTTGAGAAGGCCTGGAATGAAACAAGCTTTCCAGCCTAAAGCTGAGATTGGAAGAAGCTGGGCCCATTGAGCCTTAACAGGAAGAGGAAGACTGAACTCTTGCAGAAATTGACAACCATCTTGCTTCAACACGTGGCAACAGACTTTGGTGAGTAAGTAACATTGAGGGGGACTCTTCAGGGCTTTGTAACTGTAAGCTTTTACCCCAAATAAATACCCTTTATAAAAGCCAACAGATTTCTGGTACTTTGCATCAGCACCCCTTTGGCTGACTAATACACACACACACAAATACAGAATACTTACACAAAAATTTGAAACATCTATTTTGTTTCTGCTTCCAAATATCTGATAAATAAATAACTACATTATATAATTGGAATGTTGGTGTTTTTTAAATAAACATGCAGAAAATGAAATGATGAACATTTGCCTCTCTGATACCCATCAAAGAGTATGCATTGGATACTGGAGCCTTGTCTGTCTTTATACATTTATTATGTCCAGGGGTTAGGAATAGGGATGCGAGCATAATATAATGTTTGATTAGTGATTCAACCCATTTAGGAAAAAATCACAGAGGAAATCAGTCTTTGTTTCCACTATTAGATTACATCAATTAAAATATTCTAAAGGTTTTGAAATAAATTCCCTAAGTATATTTATATTAGTTAGGATTAGATTTGGTTTTGTGTATCAGTGAAATCCCAAATAGCAATGGCATAAGTAAGAAAGAAGCTTATTTCTTTGTCCCTTGAAGTTGGTTTGGAGGTAAGCATGGCAGGGATGGTGGCTCCACGGTCATCACGAATGCAGCCTCCTTCTATCTCATTGTTCTGCCATCCATAGCAGGTTGGCTTCTGTTCCAAAATGACTATCAGGGTTTCATCCAGCAAATTAGTGTTAGTGGAATCAGGAAGATGGAAGTGAAGGGGAAAGGTACAGATGTTTCTTTTTAAGGAAACTTTCTGGAAGTCTCACTAACTACTCCTGTCCATATTTCATTGGCCAGAACTTAGTCATGTAGCCCACACCAGATTGAAATATAGTCTTTGTGATAATTCACCCCAAAAAACTTAATTTTATGTTATTATGGAAGATAGGGAGAATGGTATCAGAAGGCAATTTGCAATTTCTGCCATTGTACTTGCTTCAATTGATTTGAAATTATTCTTTCTGAAGACAGAGAAGTTGACTTGGTTTAAATTCAGTTAATTTTATTGTGTGTGCTGGAGTACTGGATTCCAATCCTAACTTATTATGATTTTTGGCTTCTGTATCATCTTCTCAATATAAGGAGTTTATGTTATATGCCCTCTAGGATTTCTTTCAATTCTTATTCCCTTATCTGGCTCCTGAGGTTTTACAAGAAAATGTAGGCATGCTTATTTTCACACACATATAATGGTATGTAATATGTATTTTAAAACTTAATTCTATAGAAATAAAAGATGTATACATGCAACCACGTTAGCAGAGAGTGACTTGATTAATCTTTTTCAATTTTCACATCCCTTGTGCTTAATGAAACAAATTGTAGCTTGTGAAGAATTTGAAAGTTAAGACTGAATGTGGGATTTATTGTGCTCTTTCAAATTGAAAGAAACTTTTCTTCCTAAAGAACAGTGCCTTTTCCCATTTCTCCTGTTTCCATTATTGTCATGTTTAATAATTGTTCTACATTAATGTCCTGGCAGAATTGGAATTTGTGCCTTAAATATGTGATATGGCAGAGTCCATGGCACATTGGAACACCTGAGCATATTAATCCTAGTGTTTCTGGGAAATAATAAGATGTAAAATGCATTCTTTTTCTCTTCTTCAGTTTCCCACTCAATTTTAATTGATTGTGGTTCTTTGTCTTGGGGCAGCTGTTAAACAGCCCTAGGTAAAACTCTTCTGGAGAATCCCTTTGTGATGCTCCTTGACTGTCCCATAGATCACACAGGTGCCTTCCTATGGAGCACTGGCAAGCTATACCCCTTCTAAACTGTCCTAGGATATTTTGCCAGCAGAATGATTCCCAAGGCACAAATAATCATGAATAGACCTCCATGCGAACTCATAGGGAAAAAAAATACAGCAACAACAACAAAAGAATATTAGTTGCATTTTCTTCCCAAGTGTTATAATTCTTAATCTATGGGGGTAGGGGGGGACTATAAAATGGCATCACATTGCTCAAGTCCTATATGGAATAAGGTGAAGATACAAACATGCACAATGTGTAAACACTGTCATTCTCTGCTGTTGAAGCAAAAAGATTATTGACTGGTTAGAAGTTAGGTTGAACTACATGAAATTGTTGTTTTTTTCTTAGGTCAAAGATGGTCAAATATAACTAATTCCTAGTGGTTTGGCCTAATAGTGGTACTTTCTATTCTGGCTACAAAATAGAAAATCATTGGCTTAAAGCTGACCCATTTGAAGTCTCTCCTTAGCCACAGGTTTCAATTGTAGAAATATTTGGCTATTAGATGATATTTTTAAAGTAAAGGAAATATATATTTATCATTGACACAAAAACAATGTCATTTAAAAAGTTCATCTATAATCCCACTGCACTGACATAAGTATTTTATTCTCTATTTCCTTTCCAACTTTATCCATAAATTATAACTATTTTCCATGGTGAAAAAAAAAAAAAAATAAATCACACTTTCCAAAAAGTATTAGATATTTTTTGAACACATAAAATTTTCAACTATGTGACGTTGTTTTGAACAATCAAAAGAAGGTTTTCCTCATCCTTGAATTTCCTCATCCAGGAACCCATACATGAGCGCCCAATGCAAAGAAATCTGTGAGGAACTTCTTTGTGAAAAATGGCACCCTCTGATAGCCTCCAGTGTTCTCCAAAGGTAAAATATACTTTTACAAATTATCTTAATGAGCTGAGGGATCTACATTTCCATCAGGCATGATTTAGCATTCACACAGTCAAGCCTGATTCCTTCCCAGCTCCTCCTTGGAGCTGAATCCCTCCAGTTCCTTTGTTCAAGGTCCAAAAATCCCCAAGCAATATTTCAGCCTGGGTCAACAACTCTCTCCAGGGTCGAGACAAAGAAGGGCAGGGCCAGGGTGGAGTTAATTGCACGCTCATTGTGCCTTGTTATTTCTCCACACCCCAGGGAGCATGGCTGGGGATGCTTTGGATGGTAGCTGCTTTCTGCTGGCTGTAGAGGTACTGTGACACCACTAGCTACCGCAGGCGCCAGGGGGCTAAACCTTATAAGGTGAATGCTAAGTGCCCCAGGTAGCCTACTCAGGAACCTCCTGGTTACTAAGGAACAACTTGCCCAGCTGGTTACTAAGAGGGGGAGGAGGAGAGAGGAAGGAAAACCAGCACAGGATACAGAGCCCCTCCTCCTGCTCCCCTGGCTGCATTATGCTTTCAAAATTTAGACTCTGATTACCAACCTGAGAAGAGAATCAATTCCCTAAAAACTAGGAGTCCTCCGGATGTAAATGAAATGTCCTAAATGGCATTTTATTTTTTCCCTGGAATTGATATGCAAATTTCTAATTTACTTAAAGCACGCTGTCATGCATTATAATAAAGTCTAATACACGCTTCCATGTAATTATGCATAATAACCAGTGATCAGTGGGAGGGGGCAAGGGGAGAAGGGAATTGTGTTTCCAGCTGGCCTTCCACACCTGCAAATAACAGACAACTCCTTTCTCTGTAGAGGAAACAAGATAATGACAGTATGATATTAAATACAAACATTTATTCTTGGGAACAAAACATAAGGAAGAGGTCTATCAATTAAGATGTGTGATAGGGAACAACTTAAATTACATTCCACATCATCTTGAAGAAAAATAAGGGCCAAGTAGAATGGAAACCTTAATTTGCCATTTACTGCAATACTTCTGATGACATTAATGTCTTCATTTTTAAAGAATGATTTATCTGGGCCACTGGAACCCTATGTTGGGACCCAATCTTCATGTTCAATTTGTTTGATTAGAGAACCAAGTTGCAGTAACATTCTCTCTCTTTAAAAGGGCAAACAAGGCTCTGGAGGGAAAAAACCGGGGAGCATGTTGGGCCCTCAAGTTGTGAGAAAACAAAACAATATAAGGAAATGCTTTGCGAATGAGAAAGCGTAACCCTCCTGTAAGGGACTATTATTGTCCCGAGGAACCGTTGTCAATTCAAGTTTTGTTCCATGAGAGATGTTCCTGTGCAGTCTGCAGAAAGAATTTATTGATATTTAACCATACATTTCTATGTGTGAGGCAGTTTAACATAGTGATTAGGATCTTTGGAGTCTGATTTCCCTTCCTAGCTCTAGTAATCATTAGCTGTGTGATATTGGGTGTTACCAAGCTTCTATATGCCCCAGTTTCTTTGTCTGTAAAATGGGAATTTGAATAACTATAAACACCTGATAGTATTTCGTGAGAATGAAATGAAATAACCTACTTATTGTACATAAGGCATACTTCCCTGGGGTCTGTAGATGGTGCTTGTGAAAAAGAATATATTTTACAATATTTATAATATAAGATATGTAATTATTTATATCAGAGAACAATTTCTCCACATGGTTTATATACATCAAAAGAAACTGTGAACTACAAATGAAAGGAATCCATGGAGTGCAGAAGTCTGTAACAAGTGTTTTGTAGGTATTGTGCCTGTGGTATATAATAGTCAAGAAAGTGTCCATATAGGGTGGGAGAAGAGCCAGCAACCCCACTAGTTTTATGATCTTGGATAAGTTGATTAACTTCTCTGGTTTACTCAGAGAAGATTGGCTTCTTGAAGTATGCATTTGCTTAATGCTAGATGAATCGGATCCACAGGCCACCTTTTACTTTTTTTGACTTATGTGGGAATGAAAACACAAACATCTTCTAGTTCCTGGAACAATAGACAGGAATTTCCTCAAGCTCCCCTTAGCTCTATGGATAGTACAGGATCTTCTGTGTCTCTACCTGATAGGTCATCAAGCTCCATTGGGAAAGCAAAGTGAGCTTTTTGGTATTAGAGGGCCTATAAGAGAGAGCAGAGCCCTGAAAGGACAACAGGATGGGAAAAGGTAAAGAGAAGTGTGGGGATTCAAAAGCTTGAACTCAGGCAAGTCCCACAAAATGCTGAGGCCAACAGAGCGGGGAGAGAACTACTAGGAGGGTATTGTGGGAAGTCCCAGAAGAGGAGGCTGGATTTCAGAATGCATCCCAGCACCATGACTCGGCTGCCTCACTCCAGGAGTAGAATCCTTGCTTTGAGAACTTGACTATAAATGCCTTGATTTATGTGTAAATTTGATCTTTTCTGACAAGACTTGGATGACTGAGAGAGGAAACATCGCAGTACTGCAGAACAGCTCCTAGTCCTTGGGCCTTGGATACCTGAAGGAATGGGCAAGACTAGCTGTGCCGTATCAATGAGTGCCTTTCTTAAAGCTCATTAGCAACAGGACTTTTCCATATATTCCACAAATCTTTATTGGATGCCTATTATATGCCTGGCACTGTGCCAGGGTCTGGGAATGTGAAGATGGTTATGTCAGCATCCCTGCCCACAAGGATCTCAACACTTAGCAAGGGAGACTAGACTATTCAGAGACACTCTTTAAAAAATATGATGGGTTGTGATAGCAGAGGTACTTCTGAGAGCCTTTAGTTCATTTTGGGAGACCAGAAGGCTGATAAAGCAAGATGATGCCTGAAGTGAGACTCAAAGGAGAGAGTGGGTTAGATAAATAGTTGGTAAGGATTTTCCAGCCTTGGGAAAAGAGGAAAACTAAAGCATAGAGACAGGAAAACCCCATAATCCCAGTGCAGAGGCTCTTGCTAGAGGTGGGGAATTAGGGTGCAGCTCTGCACAAAGGCAAGGTCACGAAGGCTCATGAATATGTTTCAAAGCATCTCAAACAATATCCTGAGAAGGAAAGTGCCATGATTATATTTGCACTGCAGAAAGAGAATTCTGGCTGCAAGCTGAAGGGTGGGTTTGAGAAAGGAGCTGGACATAGGACTGGGTACATGGAGGCCAGTAATGCGGCTCTGACAATTGTCTAGGGAAAGATGTTGAGGCCTGGATTCAAGATATGATGACAGGATTTCATTTATTCATTTCACAAGCATTTGTTGAGAGTTTATGATATGTAAGCCATTGAGAACATAAAGGAGAAAGACACCAGCCCAGTAATAATGGCAATAAATTATTTAAAAAACTGTGAAAAGACCCATGACAGAAAAATATTGAGTATTTTAAGAACAATATGATGGGCTGACCTGATTTGAGAGGTAGTGAAAGGTTTCCTTGAAAAAAGTAATGCTCGAAATGATTAGATAGATAGATAGATAGATAGATAGATAGATAGATAGAGAGTAGTAAATGTGTTTTGACTATGTGTGTATGTGTGTATTGGGCAGAGAGGGAAACTTCCAGGTAAGGAAACAGATGGTCTAAGACATACCTGGAGGGTAAGTAAGGACTAGATTAGGGAGAGCCTTGAAATCATACTACTTAATATTAATTCTAAGAATAGTATGTATCCATTCAAAATTTTTAAGCATGATAGTTAGAGGAGTAATACAAGTTGTCTGAATGGCTGGCAAATGTTGTCACAGGGGGAAGAATAAATACATTTGAGAGGGTTTAGGCAGTAACATCAACTGGACTGTGATGTAGTAAATATTGCAGGGTGAGAGGGATGAGTGCCAAAGTTTCTGACTTGCACAACTGGTAAGATGTGAGCTTTCTGGAATTGTAGGGCCTTATAAGAGAGAGGACAGAGCCCTGAAAGGACAACAGCAGGTGGGAAGGTAAAGAGAAGAGTGGAGTTTCAGAAGCTTGAACTCATAGGGCCAAGTCCCACAAAGTTCTGAAGCCGACAGACCAAGAGGAGCTACTAGGACAGTGTTGTGGGAGGTCCCAGAAGTGGCTGGATTTCAGGATGCATCCCAGCACCATGGCCCAAGGAAAAGGTCAGGGCAAGCTGCCTGGCTTTAGGAGTAGGAGCCCTGCTTTGCTTTAAGAACTTGACTACTCATGCCTTGATTTACATGTAAATTTGATATTGTTTGTGGTTGTGCTTCATATCCTGTCCCACAAGCCTTTGAAAATTGAGTGAGAAAACATCTCAGAGCACCAGGATGCTGGGCAGCTCTTAGGGTGATGGGGAATTCTGGAAGACAACTGAGACTGTGGGAGGTTTGGGGACATGTTGAGATGTGAGAGGCATTTGATAGAACCAAAAGGAGATGCTGACCAAGCATATATATTTGCAAGTCAGAATACAGGTCAGTGTTGCATCTGTACTGACAAGAAAGAGAATGTAGAAATATTTCAACAACAATGTGTCAAGACACGGTTCATATTTAGATATATGGGCTGAAGAAGAATAAGAGGTCTATTTCAATTTTGGGCTTCTGTTTTGATTGATTTGGAGGATTCATTCATTCATCCACTCAATAACAATTAATGAATATTTATTTTGTGTCTACTTTGTAACAGGCATTGTTCTACTGGGGAAAATTCAGTGAATAAAATATTCAAAATTTCCTGCCTCAGGAAGCTCAGATTCTAATTTGGGAGAAAGATATTAAACAAAATAAACAGTTAATTACATGGTATATTGGAAGTTGAAAGTATTAATGGAGAAAAATAATAATATGGAGGGTAGGTTTATGGAGTACTAGGAGCAGCATGGGAAGTGACATTTAAAATCAGGGGTCCTTCTCTAACTGTTACTTTTGAGTAAATACTTGAACAAAATGAGAGAGGGAACCAAATAGATCATCGAGTTACTTCATTTCAGGTAGGAGGAATAATAAATGCAAAGGCCCTGAGGGAGCCTGTTGTGATGGAGAAATACTAAGGGGGCCACTGTGCCCTCAGTACTTGACAAATATTCAATAGGTACTTATTGAAGATCTAATGGTTCCCAGGCACAATTCTAGGCTTTTGGGGATAGACTGTGAGCGAAGCAAACTTCTTACGGAGCTTATATTCTGATGGAGGAGACTGATGATAAATGAGCACACAAGATCATGTTAGATACTTATGAATGATATTAAAGTAACAAAATAGGAGGATTTGACAGTGAATGAAGCAAGAGTTTCTTTAGCTGGGAGGTTAGGTAAGGTTTCTCTGAGTAGTTGTATTAGTCAGCCAAAATGGTGCTGATGCAACATACCAGAAATCTGTTGGCTTTTATAAAGGGTATTTACTTGGGGTAGAAGCTTGCAGTTAACAGACCATAAAGCATAAGTTACTTCCCTTACCAAAGTCTATTGCCACGTGTTGGGGCAAGATGGCTGCTGACGTCTGCCAAGAGTTCAGGCTTCTTGGGTTCCTCTTTTCCCGGGGCTCTTTTTCTCTCGGGCTCAGCTGCTGTGCTCTCTCTACAAGGCCAGCTGTAGACGATCAGGGCAACGGCTCTGTCTCTCTCCCCGGGGCTTCTGCCATGTCTAAGGAGCCATCTCTATTCCTCTCTGTTCTTCTCCTTTGTTTTTACTTCCAGGACTCCAACTCAAAAACTCCCAACTCTGTCTTTTGCCATGTCTTTTATCTATCAATGCCCCACTGACGTGGCCTAATCAAAGCCGCAATAACAATTCAATTAAGTAAAAGTGAAACTTCAGACAGACCAGTTTACAAACACAATCCAATAACTATCCTTGGAATTCACAAATAATGCCAAACCGCTACAGTAGGTAATATTGATCTGAGATTTAAACCACATGAATTAGGCACATTGGGTGGAAAAGCATCTCAAGTAATAGGAACAGCAGATTCCAATGATCTGGCTTGGGAAAGATCTCGGTGTGTTTAAGGAGTAGAAACAAGACCAGTTGGAGGATGTTGAAAATGTAGGAGGAGTCAGAGGGAGAGAGTGACAGGAAAAGAAGTCAGACTACTAGGCAGGGGTCAGGTCACTTAGGTCATTGTGTAAAACTTACATTTTTTTCCAAGTGTACTAGAAAGTTATCAGAAATTTTTAAGTAAAAGAATGATATGACCTCATTTATGTTTGGAGAAGACTGCTGTCACTGTAGTGAGAATAGATTAGAGAATGGGGAGTACAAATGTAGAGGAATGGATCAGAGGTGAATTAGTCAAGGTTCCTAAATGCAAGTAGCACCATTCTCTGGCAGGTTTGTGTAGAAAGGGAATTTTTTGGAAGGATTTTAGTCTACTCTCACATGCTATAAGAGGTCCAGAAAACCAGACTCTGAAACAGCATAGCTGGGAACAATGTTCACCCATATTATAGGGCTTCTCTAATTAAAAAAAAACAACACACAAACATGCTTGGTACCCATGCTTTTGGGATTAATGGCAAGAAGCTCAGCCATTGCTGCCCTACAGAAACAGATGAATTTGTTCCTATACTTGCTGAAAGAACTATTCCCTTATTTGTGACAGATTTTTTATATTTCTCACTTCTAATCTTGACTAAGGCAAGGCCAAATGCCCTTACCCATGGAAAGAACTCAATAGGAGGATATTTGAAGATAATGGGTGGCCAGAATGGCAACACATCCAATTCAGGAAGCTATTTAATCTGTGTATACAAGAAGTGATACTGGGTTGGACTAGAGAAGCATTAGAAAAGGTGAAGAAAATAGATTAGAATAGGGACAGGCTTGAGTCCACCAATCTTGTTGATGGGTTAGGATGTTGGTGGTGATGGAAAGGAGACTCAGGATGAATTCTAGGGAAGATGATCATGCCATGCATAGAAGTCAGGAGCCCAGGATTAGGAAGTTTTCTTGGAAAGAAAATGAATTCAGCTTTTGGCTGGATTAAGTTTGAGTTGCTGTTGGTATTTTCAAATACTGTTAAATATTATGTAATCGAGAATAGAGGAGTGTTCAAGATTAAATCATGTCCCCACAAAAGACATTTTCAAGTCTTAATCACATTCCTGTGGGTGTGAACCCATTTTGAAGTCTTTGAAGGTGTTACTATTAGTTAAGGTGTAGACTCACTTGTGAGTAGGCTCTTCAAAGATTCTAATTACTTGAGGCCAGATTGAATCAGGGTGAGCCTTTATCCATATGGCCAAAGTCTTCATAAGCAAAATTAATTCAGACAGTAAGTAGAAGCCAGAAGTCCAGAAGCCAGAGAATGCAAGAGATTGCAATAAGATGGAGGCAAAGATACAAGCCAAGGAACCGCAAAGAGTGTGGTAAGCCAGCACCAGAATATTACAGCCTCTGGAAGAAAGCATGGCCTGTCCAGACCTTGATTTTGGACTTCTAACATCCAATACCATAAGGCAATAAATTCCTGTTACTGAAGCCAAGTAGTATGTGGTATTTGTCTTAGCAGCCCTGGCAAACTAATATAGAGAGGTCCAAATTTAAAGTATTGATGTAGAAGTCAAAAGAGTACAAATAATAGTGAGAAAGGATGGTATATCTTAGCAGAAGTTCATAAGTGAGAAAAAAGAGTTCAAAGACAGAATTCAGGATAGGGGAATAATACCATTTATGGAGTGGATGTGAAAATAGATGCCCTGAAAAGAGACTGGGAAAAAGTTGTCAGTGAGGAAGGAGAAAATCCAGGAGAGAACACATTCATGGATCCAAAGTTTGAGAGATCGTTTGAAGTCAATCATATTAAGTGCTGCAGAAAGTTTGGCTTAAAAGACAATGTTTTATAGGGAAATTAGATAGGCAGGTTAGGGAATAAGTTTATTATGACATATCAAAATACTCCAAAATAGATAATGGGACCTCATCAAAATAAAAAACTTTTGTGTCTAAAGGACTTTACCATGAAGCTAAAATGACAACCTACACAATGGGAGAAAATATTTGGTATCCACATATCTGATAAGGGCTTAATATCAAGAATATATAAAGAAACCATTAACTCAACAAAATGACAAACAACCCAATTAAAAAATGAACAAAAGCCTTGAATAGACATTTCTCTACAGAAGATATACAAATGTCCAAGACACACATGAAAAGATGTCCAACATTATTACCTATTTGGGAAATGCAAATCACAACCATAATGAGATAACATTTCACATCCACTAGAATGGCTACTCTTAAAAAATGGAAAATTGCTAGTGTTGGAGAGAATACGGAGAAACAAGAAAACTCATTCATTTCTAGTAGGAATGTAAAATGGTGAAACTGCTATGAAAGACAGCTTGGCAGTTCTGCAAAGGGTATAGAATTACCATATACTCTGGCAATCCCACTTCTAAGGTATATATCCAAAAGAATTGAAAGCAGGGACTCAAACATATTTGCATTCCAATATTCATAGCAGCATTATTCATAACAGCCAAAAGGTAAAAGCAATCCAAATGTCCACCAACTGGTGAAGGGATAAGCAAAATGTGATATATACATTGTATTAGTCTGCCAAAGGGCTGCTGATGCAAAGTACTAGAAATCTGTTGGCTTTTACAAAGGATATTTATTTGGGGTAAAAGCTTACAGTTAAAAGGCCATGAAATGTTCAACTCAAGGCACCATAAGAGTGCTCACCAAAGTCAGCTGCCATGTGTTCAAGCAAGGTGGCGGGTGATCTCTGGCTGGTCTCTGTCCTCCCCTTTGGGCTTACCCTTTCCTCTTGAACTCCTTGGGCCCAGCCCCTTGAGGTTTCATGCTTAAGTGATCCTGTAGTCCTCTCTCTTCTGGCATAGGTCTTGTTTCTTTCCGGTCCTCCTATATCAGTCTCTGCTATCCTGCTTTCTTCCAAATTTAGCTGTAAGCGATCAGGCAAATGGCTCATCTATCTCTGGGGCCTCAGCTGTTTCAGCCTTCTCCTTTCTGGCACATGGCAGGATCAAAAAATGACAAAGCTCATGCTTCCTGTGTCTGTCTCAGTCTTTCTCTGTGTTTCCATTTATATCAGACCCAGCAAGGGGATGGAGACCCAACCTGACCCAATCAAAAGCCCTAAATTGATCTTATCAAGTAATCTAATCAGAGGCTCCTTAGCTGAATTTAATGCAATCAAAGGGTATCACACCCAGAGGAATAGATAAGTTTACCAAACAATCTCTTTTTGGGATTCATAAAATAATCTCAAATTGCCACACTCAGTTCCCTGAATCCCAAAAGGACATTACAATATTCCAAAACAAACAAACAAACAAACAAACAAACAAGCCACCCCACAAAAACCAAAAAACTTAAAATCATTTCAGTAGCAATGCTAAGTACAAAAATCACATGAAAATTTGTTATAGGAATACAGTTTGTTTTGGGCAAAGTTCCCCTCTGGCTGTAGACCTGTGAAACCTATAAAAAAATTTATCTGCTTCCAATGTATAAAGGAGACACAGACATAGGTTAAACATTTGCATTACCATAAGGAGAATTTGGGAGGGAAACATGTGTCATGGTTCCCCAACAGTTCTGAAAACCTGCAGGGCATACTCCATTAGATTTCAAAGTCTCAGGGTCATTCTTAAAACGATGGTCTCTTCTCCTCAGGGCTTCATGGAGGCCCACCCTTTCCACAGGCTTTCCCAATGGCCATTTTCTCAGTTCACCCTCATGAAGTACCTGGGTGGTGGCTGAGCTCCAGACCTCACCCTCCAAGAACATTTGGGTGATGGCCACACTTTCCACAATCTCTGGGAGACAGTCTCAATGCCCTTAGTGCAGTGAGGTGGTCACAATATTATCCCTAATCTCTGGCATACAGGCCCAACCCCTTCAGAAGAGTGAGGTGGTGACCTGACTCTCCCCAATCCTATGAGGAATAAGCCCACCCCCTCAGATCAGTAGGGTGGCTACCTAATTCTCCCCAACCTCTGGAGAACGTACTCCACTCTCTCTGTAGAATGGAGACACCAAACTCTCCCTGAACAAAAGGCTAGAACACCCACCCTCTTTAAATGCCAAGGCAAACTCATGTTCTCCATACACATGCATGAGGTCCCTCTCTTGGCCCAAGGAAATATCTTAATTCCAGACCTCAGCTTCCATGGTTTTCCTCTTAAAGTTGTTTTCCCTTCCATCTCTCCCCCATCCCCTGTACCTTTTAGTTCAGTGATTTCATTCATGCAGATGTCTCAAAAACCTTGTTGGTTTAGTATGTAGGAAACAGGGGTCCAAGCCATCAAACAGTAAGACTTTCCATAAGTGTTTCCTGGATAACTGCATTTTCAATCCTGTCTTACAAGTTCCACGTTTGGTTAGTTCCTCAAATGGGGCACTATTATCTGAGAGCTTGATTTTCAGTAGGTTGGAATTTCTGAAATCAGTCTCTGGTTTCTTTGTGCCCTACAGTTCAGTTCTCAACTTATCTCTTTCCTTTTGAATTTTGCTATAAGCTACAAGGACAAGTCAGGCTGTGTTTTCCACATTTACTTTGGAAATCTCCTCAGCTAAATGTCCAAGCTTATCATTTTCAAATTCTACCTTCCATTTAATATCAGGAGCCAATTTTGCTAAGTTATCTACAAGTTTAAAATACGGATCACCTTTCTTCCAGTTTCCAATACAGGTTTCACTATTTCCTTCTAAGGCTTTATCAGAAATACCTTTAGGCTCCATATTACTACTAACAGTCTCTTCAAGGCAATCTAGGCGTTTTCTATCC
This sequence comes from Tolypeutes matacus, assembly GCA_026826555.1. Taxonomy (NCBI): domain Eukaryota; kingdom Metazoa; phylum Chordata; class Mammalia; order Cingulata; family Chlamyphoridae; genus Tolypeutes; species Tolypeutes matacus. The sequence goes on along the minus strand of JAKSZT010052319.1, from coordinate 12,760,783 downwards.
AGCATCTCGCAATTCCTCCAAAAAATATTCCATTTTTTTAAAGCTCTTTTTTTTAAAAAAACAATTTATTGGAGCATATCTTTCATACATGAACATAATAAACAATAAGTGTTCAGTAAACATGGTAAACTTACAAAACAAGCATGCATAACATCATACAGGCTCCCACTACAAATACATTGTATTGTTGTGAAACATTTGTTAACAAATTATGAAAGAGCATCGTCAAAGTATTACTACTAACTATAGTCCATATCTTACTCCCCTATACTTCTTTTTAAGGTTTTATTTATATACTTTTATCCATTTTTACCCCCCTCCCCTGTTTTTGCTGTTTCTGTGTCCATTTGCTGGGCAACTCTCTTTGTCCTTTTCCTGCACTCTCTTATCATCCTTTTCCTCCTGTCTTCACTGGGATTAGATCCTCGGAAACTCTGATGTGGGAGAGAGGTGTCCTACCACCTGTGCCACCTTAGTTCTGTTTTTTTTAGCACATTTCATCTTGACTCTCCCTTGTGTCACTCTCCTGTTACGTCATCATCTTGCTGCATGGCTCATGGGGCTTGACAGTGCACCTGTGCACGGGGACTGGTGGCCCGCATGCCTTCTGTATTTTTCTTTTTTAAATTTTTACCAGGAGGTCCCAGGGATCGAACCCAGGTCCCTCCATATGGAAGACAGACGCCCAACCATTTGAGCCACATCCGTCCCCCTGCTATATCTCTTAAGGTTGACCAAAGATACCTAGAGTTACAGTCTTTTCTCATACAGGATGGTCATATAATAAATCAGGCTTAGTTTATCACCAGCATTCTAAAAGCCAGACCTAGGGAGAAAAACTAGGTCTGGGGACACATGCATGGTTTCTAATATAGCAAATGTTTAGCCTATCCTGATTATCACAAAATCAGAAGAGCAAGAATATTCACATCCATACTCATTTTTTTTTAAAGATTTATTTTTACTTATTTATTTATCCCCCCCTTGCTGCTTGTGCTCATTGTGTCCATTTGCTGCGCATTTTTCTGTGTCTGCTTGTCTCCCTTTGTTGGGTCATCTTGCTGTGCCAGCTCGCTCACCACGCTGTGCGGGCTAGCTTTGCCTTCACCAGGAGGCCCCGGGAATTGAACCCGGGACCTCCCATATGGTAAATGGGAGTCCAACCAATTGAGCTACAGCCACTTCCCCCATACTCACTTTTAAAACTATTCCAGCATTTCTGGCAATCGCAAGCAACATGACCCCACTCTCCTGTTACCAATTTCCCTTATTTGCCTGCCAAAGGTCTGCTGATGCAAAGTACCAGAAATCTGTTGGCTTTTATAAAGGGTATTAATTTGGGATAAAATCTCACAGTTACAAGGCCATGAAAAGTCCAACTCAAGGCAACATAAGAGATGCTTTCTCACCAAAGTCAACTGCCACATACATACAATGGAATATTACTCAACTCAAAAAAGAATGAAGTTCTGATACATGTGACAAGATGGATGAAACTTGAAGATAATATGTTGAGGGCAATAAGTCAGACACAAAAGGAAAAATGTTGTATGATCTCACTGAAGTGAAATAATTAGATAATCAAATTCATAGCCAGAATCTAGAATATAGGCTACCAGGGGAGAGGTGGGTATAGGGAATAGGGATTTAAGGCTTAAAATGCACAGTGTTTCTATTTGGGACTATCGAAAAGTTTGTTACTGGATGGTGGTGATGGTAGCATAACACTGTGAACATAATAAACAGCACTGAATTATATATTTGAATGTGGTTAAAAGGGAGAATCTTAGGTTGTCAATATGGAACTATAATTTTTAAAATTCCATGGATCTGAACAATGGAAACAGAGAACCCTAAGTTAAACTATGGACTATAGCACTTATAAACATGTGCTTTTGTCAGTTGTATCAAATGTTCCACACCAATGCAATGTGTTAATAATAGGGTGCTGTATAGGAATCCTGTGCTATAACCATGATTGTTCTGTAATCCTACAACTTCTCTAATAAAGAAAAATTCCTAAAAAAACATTCCAAAAGGAAATATAATTCAAGAGGGCTGGGACGTTCTGAGATGCAAGTTGACTATTTAATCATGAATAGCTCTGTTGTGAAATAAAATGAAAAGATATCTAAGGAAATCCATGTAAATGGAGGAAAAGGCTTCCAAAGAGCTCCATTTACAAAAGTTATGAATAAGAGTGACCTGTGAATTTAAGAAAATGTGAGAGAGTGGGAGGAAAGCTAAGAAGAGTGTCAGGAAGGCTCAAATCTAGTATGGTATCAAGCCTTGCAAAAATGTAAAAAATATTATTTTTCAAAGTCCTGATTGGGAGTTGTTTGGAAGTAAAGTATTTTTGTATCTAAGACACAGAGACTCTCAATCTAGCAAACGGCTTTACAGGTCCTGGACTACAGGCAGGTCATTGACTTGAAGAAACCACAAGAACAGGGCGGTGGCATTGACAGAGAAGACCTCATGAAGGGATAAAGTCCCACATTCTAATTTCCAGAACCCAATCCACTTCAATTCTACAGATATATCTCGACGTGCTCTAATCTCCTTATGTGCTGGTATGCAGAGATGACTGTAGCAGATAGGTTGAGAGCTGACTAAATATTCCACGGCTTCCTTCCATTTATCAGCCTCCCTTGCAGGGACTAGTCTGGCCAAATGGCCCAGGAGAAGAAATGGCAAGTGTCACTTCCAGGCCAAGGCCGTTAAGATTTGGTGTGTCTTCTCCATCTCTTTCTTTACCCCTGTTGTGGCAAATTTCAAGGCTGCGTGTTGCAGACGATATGTTAGTGAAAGTCCACCCGACTCATACTAGACATCAATTTGTATCAGTTTGAGAACTAAACTTTTATCGTGATTGTTGTGCTAAGGCAGGGAAATTTAATGGTTAGCATTTCGTAGCTGCTGACGTTTTTTCCTTACTAATGACTAAAATATGGACTCTACATTCCAGGAACTCATTTTTCAGTGGGGTGGTAGGAAAACAAAAACAGATAAATAGTAATACAATAGGAGCAAAAATAAGTCTTCTCTTTGCCCTTTTCAAATTGATAAAAATGTATACGTGTTTAGAAACTGTGGTGAAAAAGAGCACTCATATACTACTGGCAAGAGTATAAAATTTCTGATACTAATCTTTATCAAGAGAATAAAGCATATTCATAATTTTTGAAATTATAAATCTGCTACTCAAATATCCTAAGGAAATAACGAGAAATTCAGACAAAGATTTATGAATCATGAACAAGGTTCATGCTCAAGGTAGCGTTGTTTAAAAGGGCAAAATTTTAAAAAGCCAAAACTACAACAGGGGGAAAATTACATGAAGTCTAATAATCCATGCATACTATATGTGTGCATGTGTGTGTAGTGCAACCATTAAAAATTAATAATCATGCTTTTAAAGACTATAATTGTGGTACTGAATTATGTTTGTTAAATAATTTTAAAAGAAAATTGTAACACAAAATAGACTCCATGAGGGCAGGGATCAGTCTCATCTTGTTCACCACTGGACTATCAGTGCCTCTCAGGGCTAGCACATAGCAAGTGCTCAGTAAATATCGGTTAAATGAAGGATGAATAGAGATGTATGTTAGGTCAGAGAAGGAAAATGACTTTCTAACATAGAAACTTCATAATCAAAGGGCAGAAATTTGAGCTCACATAGCGTGTTGGGTGATTGATAAAGTAGCTGAGGGTGACCCTGTGTGTCTTTGTATTGAGACCTGGACTTAGAAAAGAAGAATTTCTGGTATGACATATCAAGGAAGTTGGGGGCATATTAGTGCCTTAATAATCAGGAGGATGACATTATCCAATCAATGATCTAGAAACATAATGCCAACAGTGGTAATGAAACAGTGTTGGAACATAAAAGACAATCAATGGGGAAATCACATAGGATTTGTTACAATAGATTAGTCAAAATATGATAAGAATGTGAACTGAGCAAGAGGCAATTGGGATGGAAAAGGATAATGGATATGAGTGGATTCTGAGAGGTAGACTCAATTGCTCTTTGTGACTGATTGCATGGAAGGAAGGGGCAGGAAGACTGAAGGATGACATCTGGGATGCTGGCTTGTACAGCTAGTACCTGGCAGGAGGATGAGTGAGTTTGAAAGGGATGATACGTAACTTCAGAATTGAGTTGTGTAATAGAGTGGTTGAGGACGTGGACTATGGATTTGATTCCTGGTTCTACCATTTGCCAGTCATGTAACTTGAAGCAAATTATTTAACCTCACTAAGCACTGATTTTGTCACCTGTAAATTGGACATCATAACCATACCTGCCTCATGTGGGGTGGTGAGGATGCAGTGAGAGAAGCAGCAGAGTGTCTGGCATGGTAAGTATTCAATAAAGGTTAGCTGGACAAACCAACAAAAGGCAAATAAACAAAATGCATTGGAATGAGTCAGTTAAGCCCCTTGTGCATGTGCATGGACTTAGGATCTCTGTGCTTCTGTTTTCTTTGTTTATAAAATAAGGACTATTGTCTCTGTTATGGATTGATTTGTGTACCCCAAAAAGATGTTCAACTCCTAACCCCCAGTTCTTGTGAATGTGACTTTATGTAAAAAATAGAGTCTTTGAAGATATTAGTTAAGATGAAGCCAAACTGGCTTAGGGTGGGCCCTAATTCAATATGACTGGTGTCCTTGGTCACAGGTAGAGGGACACAGGGAGAACACTTGAGGCAAAGACTGAAGCCCAGGAGAGAGGCATGGAGCAGAATCCTCCTAGAGCTGGCAGAGGGGGCATGGCCCCACCAATACCTTGCTTTCAGATTTCTAGCCTCCAGAACAGTGAGACAATACATTTCTTTTAAGTCATTCATTTTGTGATATTTTGCTACCACAGCCAGTCTCTGTGATCTGTAAGTCATTTCCAGCTCTAAAATTCTTTAATTTATGAGGGAACAACACAGGACAGTCTCAAATGGTTAATTTGAGAAAAAGGAATCCTTTCCCTTACCTTAAACAGCATACCTGCAGTACATTTATATGACAGCACTGGGTCTGTAAGCATTCCCCCATTCTTTATTTATGACATATGGTTCACTTCTCACAATGTCTGATGTTATTTTTCTGATTTGTCTTGGTCTACATCAAGGATGGGAATTATTTTTTTCTGTAAAGGGCCAGTTAGTCAGTATTTTCTATGCTAGAAGCCACATGGTCTCTCTCTCTCTCTCTCATCTTCTCAACTCTGACATTGTAGCATGAAAGCCTCCATAGACAAGATGTAAACAGGTGGGTGTTTAGGGCTGGATTTGGCCAGTCGGCCATAGTTTGCTGACCCCTACTTATATTATGCCATCATCATGATAAACTGGCCACATGCATTACATCCATTATACATAAAAATCTGTGAATGTCCTATTACAATTTTATTCTTAAGGGTTTTATTTTCTTCTTTGAAGTTTAGAAATTGTCTGGGTCAAAGTGGTGAATAAAGTAGATGGCATCCCCTTGGATCTTCATAACATGAATATGTACATATAGATATAGACATTTTCTATTTCTCTTGAAACAAAATAGATAAGTATCCAGTTAACTAAATCCACACTTAGTATTTGCCCACTTAGAGAGAGATGAATGAAGTTAAACATTTGTTGAATGCTGCCTAAAAATCCCAGCTACTGGTGAGAATTCATAGTTGGTGGGATTGCATAGTAGTGCTGGCACTTTGGGAGACACATCAACAGTGTCTTATAAAGTTAGACTTACACTTACACAATTGAGTATTCTCAATCCTAGCTATTTACCCAAGTGAAATGAAAACCCATGTTCATACAACCTGTACACAAAACTTTATAAACTCTTTATTTGTAATTGCCCCAACTGGAAACAATCTAAATATCCCTCTTCTGGAAAATGGATAAACAAATTGTGGTATGTCCAGTAAATGGAATAGTACTTAGCAATAAAAAGCATAATAGAAAATAATCATACATAGCTACTGATACATGGAATGACACGAAAGAATCTCAAATATGTTATGCTAAGTGACAGAAGCCAGATGCAAAAGGCTATATATTGTATGATTCTATTTATACGAATTTTTTTTTTGAGGTATCAGGGCTGGGGATTGAACCCCAGACCTCATATGTGGGAAGCCAGCGCTCAACCACTGAGCCATATATGCTCCCCTGAGTTGGTTTTTCCATTTGTTTGCTTGTTGTTTGTGCTTTTGTTTTTAAGGAGGCACTGGGGACCAAACCTGGGACCTTCCATGTGGGAAGCAGGTGCTCAACCTCTTGAGCCACATCCACTCCTTATTTGACATTTTAAAAAGGCCAAAACATAGGGACAGAGAAAAGGTCAGTGGTTGCCAGAGGGGGTGGGTGGATTCAGGGTTTGATTGAAATGGGGCATGGGAAAATGTTTTGATATGATGGAAATGCTTTATATTTTGCTTGTGTTGATGGTTATATATAGGGGTAGGTAGCTGTTTATCAAAACTTGAGGAACTATACTCCAAAAAGGATAAATTTTACTGTGTATAAATTATACTTTAATTTTTAGAAAAATGAATAGAAATTTAGTCTTAGCTCTGAATTGGGAATAGTACAACTTAAGAGAATTTCTCTTTATTAATAGAGAGAAACAAAGGCCACAATTCAAATCATTCTGTTTGATAAGTGGGGGTATGACAGGAGCACAGAAAATGAGTGCTCAATCCCCCTGAGATCCAGTAAGATTGGTTACACTGAAAGGCTTCCCAGAGAAAAAGACTACAACCAGCGTGATCTGCATTGTTAGGAATCCTTCCATTCCCTCCAGTTCTTTAAAATGCCATGGTTTATTCTTCACTATTAGCCTGAGGGGAAATTAACCTTATACTAGCATTTTACAGACAAAGAAAATAGACTTCCTTTTTGTCCTTTTCTGAAGGTTTGTTTCTAATCCATCCAGTCTGTTTCAGTATTTTTATAAAGGAAGCTGCCAGAAACAGCTGAAGGATCCTGAAACAGTATGCTGAAATTGGTAAAGACGGATTTTGACATATTCTTCTGACAACCTTTGATTAATTTTCTGCCTCATTAAAATGCTTAATTAAATTAATATGAGGTATAGCAATATCCTTGTCATACTTTGTGTATTAGCAAACAAAACCTCAGATTTCAAAGACTGGGGTAGGGAAAAGAACAAAAGGGCTCCTATACCAGGTCAGTAGTTCATAGGAGCTAATGAGAGGGACCAAACTTTGGAGTGTTTCTGAAAGCCCAGCTGGATTTGGGCAGTGGGGCTTAATGAGAACACAAAGGAAGTCCTGTGAGGACTGGCCTTACCATGGTCAGACCCCAGCCTTTCGAGTGATGCCTTTCCTCTCTCGTCTCTACTTCTCTCCAATGGGTTCCACCTTAGACAAGGCATCTCAATTGAAAATGGTTGGACCTTCCTACAGAGAATTTACCCCACCATACTCAATCCTTGACTTGTCCCCTTAGCACTTACAGATAGAGCTTTGTAGGCGTGCTTTTTATGTGAATGTTGAAAAATGAGGTGCCAGGGCTCATATCTTGACAAATTCTAAAAACGATAAATTGATCATTTTTAAAGTTCCTCTTTCACCTCTCCCCATATGTTGGATTTAGCAGCACATATGCTATCACTGGCATGGTATCTATTCCTGCATTGTGTTGAGCTTAAAACATGGTGGGGGTGGTAATACTATAATAAAATAATTATTAACACTTATAAACCTATGTATTGCTTTAATTCAAATTATTTTTAAAATGAAATATATTGACCCTCACTTTTTAGATTTAAAAAATTACTTTTCTACCAGATCCTTTTCTAATATAACTTCCTCACAGAGACAGGCTGCAGGTTGCTCAGTCTCTTGTACTAGCATAGGAACGGGGCTAAAACACACTTTCTACCATTGTAATCACTATCACGTGCCAGATGTAGGCTTACAGATGTTTGATAAACAAGAAAAGTTTACCACTTTTATTTCCTTGGTAGCATAAAAATATAATGGTATGCTTCCTACTTTTTGGAGGAGGATGATATGGATTGATTCATGAATTTCCATGTGAGCATAAGTGTTTCAAATAAATTTAGTTGTATTCATTCATTCATTCATTCATCCATCCATTCATTCAACATAGGAGAATTTAGGGCCTTCTACTTGCCAAACATGCCCTTGAAAGAAAGAGATGAAAGACACAGTTTTTGTCTTCAAAGATGCCATAGGGCAGTGCACCCAGTGTAGTGATAGAGGTTAGAATAAGGGCACTTGGACATATATAGGAACTCTCCTAATCCAGCAGGGTTCAGGGACAGCGGTCAAAGAAGTCTTCTTAGAGACACCAATGCTAAAGCTGAGTCTTGATGGATGAGAAGGGTTTCGAGTTAAAGGGCTAAAGGGAAATGGTGGTGGTATGTGAGTGGGGAGACATATCAGGGAAGAAGCGCATCATTTGAAGATGGAAAGAAATGTGCAAAGAGTGGAGATGCAAAGCAGTATGGAGAGGTGGAGAGTGGGGAGTGAGCAGGAAAGTCAAGTTCCTGGGTATTAGGAGAAGGTTGGAGATGAAACTAGAGAGGAAAGCAAGAAACAGTTCCTGAAGGTTTGTGTGCAGAAAACCAAGAAATGAGAAGGTATTCTGGGAACTGTGAAGATCCATTGAAATATTTAAAGCAAGGAGTTGACCTAGTTGGGTTTCATAAAGGTAACACTAGTGGCAGTGTAGAAAGATGAGGATGAGGTTTGGGATTGAGGAAAGGGGATAAGGGGCAGGATATGGGTGACCAGGTAGGAGGAAGCTGAAGAAATCCAGCTTGGAAACAATGAAAAATTAACCTAGGAGCAAAGAGAGGGTGGTGCTCCGTAAAAGCTGTTGAATTTTATTGAATGAACAAAAGAAGAGCTACCCTCTGCACTAGTCAAGGACATAGACTCCCTAGAAAGCCTTTTTAAAAATGATATCTCTTAAAGATAAAATATAAAACCATCTCCATGGTTACAGCTTATAACCTTGTAGAGGGTGATCTATGTTTCTGGACATATTGTTTTACCTTGAATGCAATGTTTTTACAGGCTTGTTCAGAAGTAGAGAGTGCAGCATAATCCTCAGAAGAGACCCTAAAGAGAGCTTGAGTTCTGTGTGGGAGATGTTAGGTACCATCCTGAGGGCGGGGTGTGGGCATTCACTCTTTCAATCCTGATGATCTTTTGAAATAGTGCTGGTGTTAAACTCATGTAATATTTGAAGAGACTCTGGCATTTAGAGGTTATGTAATTTGCCCAAGATCACACAGCTGAGAAAGGGAAGAAAGAGAACTCCACCTCAAATACTTCATTCCTCATTTTTACTGCTTTCTCTCATGATTCTTCACTTTCACTTGTGTTCTTCCATCCAGCCTATGGATTTAATGATTCCATAGCTACAACCGGAATAATCAAACATGTAAATCTTTAAGCAGATATTTTGAAAGTCAGCATGTAATAGTTGTTATGAGAAGAGGCCCTGGAGCCCAAATGTTTGTGTTAAACTTCTGCCTTCAGCATTTCCTAGCTGTGTAAGGTTGGGCTTTATGCCTCAGGTAACTCATCCATAAAATGGAAATAATAGGATCTGAACTGAGGAAGATGAACGATAGATGTAAAGTGCATACAACAATGCCTGACATATAGTAGGCACTTAATAAATATTAGCCATTATTATTAGTTCATTATTATTCAGCCAAGCCATTGCTTAGTGAGCCTCATGGAATAAAGTGTCTCTAGGTTGATATCAAGGAAGACATCTCTTTCTTTCTACAAAAGGTCCTGTGAGTGCCAGTGGGGTAATCTTGTATGCTATTACTCACCATCAGAAACCAGCATCATGCAATGGGAAGACCGGAAACTTGGAGCCAGCAACCACGGCTCCTTCACTTAGGAATTGTATGACCGTAGGCAAGGCATTAAGTCTCTCTAAGCCTAGGTTTTCTTATTTTAAAATGATATTTGAACTTCTGGTCAACCAAGATGGTGGTGTAAGATGCTCCAGGGTTCTATTCCCCTTCAGAATCTTCGAACAACTTAGCAAACTCTGGCTCAAAACTCTGGAAAGCAGTTCAAGAGTTGCAATAACTAGGTGAGGGCTGAATTAAGGAAATACAACTTAAAACTGGTAGGAGAAGCCTGTGGTGCCTTTGCCGGCTCCTTTCCCACCCCCTTCCCCAGACCAGTGTGGAGCCTGCCTGCATTGTCATTGTGGGTCCCTGGTCCCATTCTGGAATGAGCAGAGTAACCCCTATGTGCATACTGGGGTACCTATATGTCAGTGCTAATCTGTCTGGTGGTGGCTTGAAAGACTGAACCAGTACACTTGTTTCTGGCTCACTCTCCCAGAACTTGCCCTGCAGGCAGAAGCAATTTGCAGACAAGCAGTGCAAGAAACAATTAAATCAAAGCAGTCTGGAGAAAAGGATTACCAGCTTAAAGAAATGCAATAGAGAACTGGGTACAGGGTGAAAGCCTATTTCATAGAGAGTAGAGACAGTATTCATATTCCAAGCACAAGCTCAGGATCAGAGCTCAGGGGAAAAAAAACAAAAACAAAAACAAAAACAACAGAGAAACCTCTACACTTTTTTCTTGGGCTGATTTTCTTGATAGAAGGGCTAAACTCTGAAGGAAACCAGCAGTCAGCACAGAGCTAATTTGCAAAGATTGTGAAAGATGTTTTTTGCATTGGTTTTTTTTTTTTTGTTGTTAGCTACTGGCCTTCAAGAAAATCTCTATCACATTACTGGCTGTTTACAAAAAGACAAACAACCCAATTAAAAAATGGGCAAAAGACTTGAATAGACATTTTCCGAAGAAGATACACAATTGGCCGAAAAGCACATGGATTAGGCAAATGCAAATCCAAACCACCATGACCTACCATTTCAACCCACTAGAATGGCTATTATTTTTTTTTAAAAGGAAACACAAAAGATTGGAGAGGATGTGGAGAAATAGGAACACTAGTCCAGTGTTGGTGGGTATATAAAATGGTGCAAACAGTATTGGTAGTTCCTCAGAAAGTTAAGTATAGGATTACCATATGATCCCCAAATCCCACTTCTAGGTATATACCTGTAGCAGTTTGGCATTATTTATGAATTCCAAAAACAGATATTGGATTATGTTTGTAAACAGGTCTGTTCCTATGGGTGTGATTAAATTATGATTAGGGCTTTTATTGGGCCATGTCAGTGGGGTGTTGAGTCCCCACTCCTTGGTGGGTGGAGACTCACAGATAAAAGACATGGCAAAGGACAGAGTTGGAGTTTTGATGCTGGAACTTTGGATGCTGGAGCCCCAGGAAGTAAGCATACAGAGGAGCTTGGTCATGAGGAAGGAGAGAAGGCCCAGGGAAAAGAGAGGAGCTGCTCGCCTGATGGTTCACAGCTGGCATTGTGGAGAGAGACAAAGCCTAGAGATTCTCCTAGTCCACAGCTGACCTTGTAGAGGAAACAGAGGAGCTGAGCCTGGAAAGAAACAGAGCCCCGGGAAGAGAGGAACCCAAGAAGCCTGAACTCTGGCAAACGTAGGCAGCCACCTTGCTCCAATACATGGCAATAGACTTTGGCGAGGGAAGAAACTTATGTTTTATGGCCTGGTAACTGTAAGCTTCTAACCCAAACAAATACCCTTTATAAAAACCAACCGATTTCTGGTATTTTGCATCAGTACCCCTTTGGCTGACTAATACAATACCCAAAAGAATTGAAAGCAGGTACTCAAACAGATATTTGCACACCAATGTTCAAGTGACATTATTCATAATTATCAAAAGGAAGAAGCAACCCAAGTGTTCATAAACCAATGAATGGATAAATAAAAATTGATATATACATACAATGTAATATTATTAAGCCATAAAAAGGAACGAAGTTCTGATATGTGTTACAACATGGATGAACTTTGAAGAACTCATGTTGAGTGAAATAAGCCAGACACAAAAGGACAAATGTTATATGATCTCACTTACATGAAATAATTAAATTATGCAAATTTATGGAGCCATAAGCTAGAATAGTTTACCAGGGACCAGGGTAGGGGTAGTGAATGGGGAGTTAATGCTTAACTGGTGCAGAATTTCTGTATGGGGTGATGGAAAATTTAATGGATAGTGGCGTTGATAGCATAACATTGTGATTATAGTTAATACCACTTAATTATATATTTGCAAGTGGGTAAAATGGGAAATTTTAGGTTGCATATATGTTACCAGAATAAAAAATTTAAAAAACATTATACTGTCCAGCACAAACAGTGCACCTTAGTGTATACTATGGACCACACTTAGTACAATTATAATAATACTGTTTCATCAATTATAACAAAATATAACATTAATGCAACACTGTTAATAATAGGGAAAACAGTGTGTGTGAGTGGCAATATATGGGAACTCTGTACTTTCTGCATGATTTTTTGTAAACCAACACCTTCTCTATTAAAAAAAAAAAGAGATGGACAGACAGAAGGACAAGTAGATACAGACAGACAGGCTAGGATAAGGATGGACAGAGAAGGGCACAGGCAGGGAAGGGCAGACAGAGAAGAACCGAGAAGGAGAGACAAGCAGTAGAGGGCATCATGGAGAGACAGATAAAAGGATGGAGATCAACAGGGGCCTAGAGAGAGATGGGAAATGATATTTGAATATATTCTCAACAGAATTGATAAAGGTTTAAAACTAGACAATAAACCTTTCTCATAGAAGTGTCAGAGTAGCAAGAGATTCCAGATAGTTTCAGGTGCAGTTTTTATTAGGGCAGGAGGGAATTTGCAATTGGCTTGAGGAGTTTTCAAACGTGTTTTTCTGTTCTAAGCCCCACAAACATCGTTTTCATGAAGAGCCACTGCTTCTGGTGAGTATGTTGCAGATTTGAGGTATATAGAATTGGAATAAAGGTTGAAAAGGGCCTTCACTTTGCAGATGATACAAGAGACCCAGAGAGGTTAAGTAAATTGCATCAAGGTCACAGAGCAAGTAGGTGATAGGATTAGGGCTCGTTGATTTAAGCCTGTTTGATGTTCCTTCCACAGCATCATGTTGTCTCTCTTAATATCAATCTTCTGAAATTCCTAGTTTCAATTGCCTTAAAGAAGTAAGTTAATGTGAATAAACCATTCTTTGACAGAGACACGTCATTGAAAATCAAGGGTTAGGGCCCAATTAAAACCCTTAGAGGATCCAAATTCTAAACACATTAAACTACAACTTCCTCCCCATAGATAATCAAAGAGAAAATCCAATCATAATGTGAATGTATGAATGTCCAACATGATTGTGATTTCCAACAAAGATGAACTCAACACCTTTTTAAAAAACATCAATACAAAATTCTTTTTAAAAAATACTGGCACCTGGGATGTGCTATTGCTCCAAGTATACTCATACCTGCAGTTCAGGTCATCTGTCTCTGTAAGATGATATAGACACTCTTGGGGAATTGAATCATGCCCCCCATAAAGACATGTTGAAGTCTTCAGCCACACTTCCGAGATCCTATTTAGATGAGAACAAATTGAATCACAGTGGACCTTAATCCATATGCCCGGAGCCCTTATAAAGCAGAGGAACTTTGGACGCAGTCAGCCAGTAGAAGCCCCAAATCAGATGAAGCCATGAAATGAGGAAGATGCCATGTGACAGAGGCAGAGAGGCAAGTCAAGGAACCCATGGCTTGTTGTAAGCCAGCACCAGATCACTACAGACTCTAGGAGAAAGAATGGCTCATCCGGACCTCTATTTTGGACTTTTATGCTCCAAAACTGTGAGCCAATGAATTCACATTGTTTAAACCAATCCTTTGTGTGACATTTGTTGTAACAGCCCTGGCAAACTGAGAAAGACACACTCTCAGATGAATCCAGGATACAGCCTGGAAACTATATAAATTAAGCTTAACTCTATTAACTTGTTTTAATGTCTTTCCCCTAAACTCTATCACATGCAAAAAAATCCAGCTTACAGAGATTCCGATAAATTAATTAAAATTGCACTATATATTTCCTTGAATACTTCTTCAGCCAGTTTTCTGAGTCCCTGTACATGGTTCATCCTTAGAGTAGCAATGTAGTCAAAGGAGCACAATTCAGCACCTGAGGAAGGAATTTCAAAGAAATTGATTCCTAAGACATTGCTCAACCCCCATAAAGAGGCTGCCTAGATGACAGCCTTGTAACGTTCAAAATTCTTTTATCTTTGTTATCTATTTCTCCCCACTCTTACCCAAGTGTCCCTGCCCTCTTTTTCCTAAGCTTCCTGAGGAATTCCTCTCCAGCCTTATCCTACATACTCATATCCTTGCCCTCCACATTCCTATTCCCACCACATATTGCAGCATGAAATTCAAGAAGTCCACTTGGCAAAAGCACTGATCCTCAGAAGGTGGAGGGGGAAGAACCTTAGCAGACAGAGATAGCTTCCTCTTTAGCTGAAAGCCGATGGGAAGGGAAACACAGGAAACTCTCAAGTATTTATTGACATTTGTGCCATCCCATAGTTTGCCTTCTTTAGGAGACTCATGACATGATATTTGATGATAGGGCTTGCTTTTCATTTTATTTGTGCTGCCCCTTCTAACACAAAGGGCCCTGCCTACCATGAAGAGCCAGAGCTTCTAGGAAGTTCTCAATTTTTCCCTTAATCACTTTAGGAATAGGAGCTGTTTAAAAAAAATTGTAGATTATGCACTGATTTTTCTCTGATTTTGACATTCTGTTCTACTGTCAGACTGTATTTTCCAAATTTGATTTTTGGCACACCTGTTTCCCATACCTTGAGGAAAAAGTCGGCAGGGGGTAAAGGGTATATCATGGGAAGATACATCCTTGACTTTGCAAACAGAGTGAACACTTAGCTTTATTAAGGGGTATGTCCTGCAGCTTCGGAAGAGATCTTTGCCTCCAGTGTTGGGTAAAGCTTTTGATTATAAGGAACTCTTTAAAATTGGTAATCAGTTTCCTTGACCAAAAATATCCCGGTGAAAATTATTCTCGGTGGCAATCAGACTGGACTGCTCAGGTCAACCCATACAGATAGATTACTGGAGAGAGGAGCAGTAGGTTCAGGGATACTCCTACTTGAAACTACGCATTTGAGAAAATCATTATGGAAAAAAAAGAACTTTATACTCATGTTTTCAGTGTTGGGAAACATTTAAATATATTTCTGTGCTGAATGTATGGCCTGATCTCTCTGTAAGCTGACCTATTTTTGTTAAATAGATCTGTTTCTGTTTAAGTTTGCATATAATTCAAACTTTAATTTAAAAAGGTTCATTATCAAGTGATCATTATTATGTTCTTTAAAATAGAAACAGGAAGATTGTAAATAGATTATGTGTGGAGATCTGGGAGAATTTGTCATGTTAAAGCAATATTGTGGGCAAGCCATTGATAATGTGACAAATGTTCACTATTATATATATTTGCCCTCTGTTTAGAAGAAAAGTCCTATATATGGCATCAGAAGATGCCTGGCACCTAGAAGCCCATTCATCTTGGGCAAATTATGACCATTAATTCTAATAGAAGTTAGAGAGCTAGATCCTATAAACCACCCCTAACATCCTCCCAAAAACTCAGATCAGAATAAAATACAAGGAATATTGGTCAATAAAAATCAATGAAAGAGGGTTGTTGTGGGGAGGAGGATGGGAGAAAATGGAAAGAATCAGGTAGATCTTCTTTAAAGGCTGCCATGTTCTTGCTTTATGGACTTGACTTGGTTAAGGTATTGAATCTTCAAATTTCAGTTTAATTTCCTGCAAAGTGGGATTAATGATACTTTTCCTCATAGGATTGTTGTGAGCATAAAATGAGATAAGATAGGCAAAATGACTGGTAAAGGGCCTGATACAGAAAATGTAGCTCTCCATGCTTCCCCTTCTCCTGCCCCTAATATGAACTTTTACTTGGACAAGGGTGGCCTCTTGTCCTAATTGTCCACAAGACATTGCTTTACTTCTCACCTCTGTGTTTCTGTTATTCTTTCTGGCTAAGGTGTGCTTTTTGTTTTCTCCAATTCAAATACATTTGGTTCTCATTATTCATATTAATTATTTTCTATAACATCATCACAAACACCGAATTAGCAAATGCTGACCCATTGCATTAAGGGAAGTACAGCATTAGGTACCTGTGAGTCTCTGGTCACAAGATGCTCATCAACCCATCAGTGAAACAACCTTGTTTTATTTGAGTTTCTATTTACAGACACTTCATTTAACATATACTTTATATTTATTAACATTGACATCATGGCCAACAGCAGTATAACTCAAGCTGAATGAAGTTTATCTAATACACATATTTTCTCTAGGACACATCGCAGCGTTCTTGCTTAAGGACAGCAGACATCAATTTAGTGCTATACTTGGGGTCCATATTAAACAGTGAAATCACCAAAAAAACTCACAAAAATACAAAAAACATGGCACTAAATATACTGAAAAAGACACTAGTTACACTATGATCGCTGAAACAAGGAGGCAGAGCATCATCTTGTTCAACTCCAGTTGGAAACCTGCTCATTGAGTGACTCAATTTTTTTTGCCATTGTAAGCATGTTGACAAATGGCTGCCAGAGACCGTGAAAGCATTGTGAATACTAATTTTGGGGTTACAATAGGTGAATTTTCAGATATGGACAGAATCCACAAATAATTAGGATCAATGTATTTGGGGTCCAAGTTACATCCCATCATCTCACTAAACTCTTAGCTGTTTGCTACAAGCTATAGTGTTCTCTCCCTTAATACAGCAACAAACCCAACTGCCGTTTTTTGAGTGCCTACCATGTCAGAGGTGCCTCACATATATTATCTCAGAAAAATTCGGTAAAGTATGTATTATTTGCATATGTATTTTAAATCCAGAAACTCAGAGAGGTTAAATAATTTGCTCAAGGTGACATAGCTAGTAAGGGCATCCCCTCTTGATCACCCCATTCTCTCTCTTGAAAGAAATAAAAGCAGCTTACATTTGTAAGTATCTTCAGGATGGAAGATAAAGTCTAACACATATTAAGGATCATTCATGAGGGATGAGAGAGCTAACGTGAGCTATTCAATCATCTCATTGGGAATCAAGAGTCATAAACTTCACAGAACATTAAGTGATCTCACACCTGTGAGAGCCACTTAAGACTTTGTAATGCAAGGGAAGGAAGTTTTGTTTGCTTTTTGGGAAGAAGGTGTTAACTTTTTGGGAACAGGTAAAAGAAACGAGCCATCTAAAAAGAATTTTGAATATTTAAACCTGAATTTTATCAAGCATAGAGCATATGTTTGGACCAAGTAGGGAACTTAAAGATGGTTTGATGCAATGTTCTCATTTTGTCAATTAGGACTTCGAGGTTCAGAAAATTCAAGGGACTCATCCTGACTTATACAAGTAGTTAATTACATGTATTTTTGCTTAAGTGGCCTAGTTATTTGATATCATACAACCTCCTTTCCCTGATGAGCTGACAAAGCACTTGAAAAAAGAGACTACATCATAGGCTTTGTTTTTATCTCACACTCTTGGGCACAGGACTGGACTATAAAGACAGATAGATAATATGGAGTAGTGGACTCCAACTGAAGGCATGTAGTAGTGAGTACTTTAGGTCTTCTTCAATGATAAGCAATCCAAGGAAAAGTTACTGCTAAACAAAGAAAGTGGCTGACTCATCCAAAGTATGTCAGATATAGTCATGTTCTGGTTTAAAGATGGAGCATGGTAGGGTATCACCCTAAGTGATCAATAGCCATTATCAAGGGAAGCTGTTATGACCAGATCATATTCTTATCCTAGTAAATGCCCTGTATCTTTCCTTTCTTTCTTACCTCTTTTTGACGTCAGAATGATTCCATAGATCCTACCATCTCTATTATTTATCCATTCAGAATTTTGTTGTCTCTTCTTTGATGTCCAAAAATTCATCCCTGTTTGTTTTCATCTCATGCTCTCACAAACTGATGATGTTTCACTCTACCTTCTGGCATCTGGCTGTTTGTGTTTCTGACTTACCTTGAGAACTTGATCCAACCCTGCTTCATAAACCATCCAAGGTGGGGAGGCCATGGTCCCAGGCTGACCAGCTGAGAAGGTCACAGTTAGAAGGGAGTCATTTCCTTCATTAAAACATAAAAATAAACAAACTCCCCAAGATTTTAGCAAGAAACAACTCAGAAAATAGACTCATCATAAGGATAGGGACACAAGTCGGGGTGGTTTTTTCATTAATTTATTAAAAAAATATTTATCAATCCCCACAATTATAGTTGGCACTATGTTGGTGAGATGGATAAGACAGTCCCAATCCACAAGGATCTGAGAGTAGAGTGAGCAAAATAGTCAGTGTGGCAGAAGACTGGCTAGATACTTAGCAATCCCACTTCCTCACACTCAACACTTAGGACAACTACACTTCTCAGCCTCCTTTACACTGTTGAGACCATGTGACTAGTTCTGGCCAATGGAATGTTGACAGAAGTGATTTCTAGACTGGGCCTTAAAAATCAGTTCATGTGGCTGAAGGCGAAGGATTCTATGATGATGAACTCACATGATAGGAGGTTCCTGGATCCCCGAGTCATTGCCTGGAAGTGAGCTGCCCATAAGAGCCACCTTACTTTCATTAGATTGTGACGAGTGAGAAAGAAACCTTTGTTGTATTAGCTACTGAAATTTGGTTTTATTTGTTACTTTAGCGTAATCTAACCTACACCGAGTAATATATTATGTAAACACATTATTATAAAACAGTAGAATTACCTACCACTGGAATGTGTTCCAGATATTATGCTGTCATCAAGTAGAACACCTCTGTTTTCTAGGGTTTTATGGAATGCTTCCTATAAGAAGAGATGTGTATAAGTCTTACAGAATTCTGTCCTCTTCCATTTTCAAATTTCTCTTTTGGATCTTTCCTTTATGTATCAAAGCTCCTCTAATTGAAATAGAAAAAGGAATGTTCAAACTAGGAAAATATTGTATGAGAGTTAATGTCTTTGGCTTTGTTATAGGAATGAGTTCAGGAGGTCTAAAAGTTCTCGGTCATGTGGTAGGAAAATAGGCGATATTATTACATGGAGACAAGGAGCTGGAAAGGAAGGGCCATAGATACAGCATCTCCAAAACACTGCCTGCTCTTTGGAACTGATGTGTAATTAGGGTAGGATCAGAAACCCGTGCTTTGACAACTTTGCTATTTGCTCTGAGTCTTACATATTTTTCTCAAGGATATTTATTCAAAAGAAGTACTATTCAAGTGCACTAGCAGCTAGAGCCATTTGGTAAGAGCTGATCTCCTGTTAGAGCCATTGAATTGTGCAAGATGGGTCTAGTTTGGATTATTCATTTATTTTTTGCTGCAATAGACTTTAATATTCCAGCATTTGTTCTAAGCACTTTGTATATATTTATTTATTTGACACCCTATGAGCTACTACTTATTATTACCCCCACTTTCAACATTAGGAAACAGTGGCATAGATATCTTAAGAAATTTTTCCAAGATTACACATGAACAAGTGGTAGAGGCAGGATTGGAACCCAGGTTGTCTATATTTGGAGCCCAAACACTTCACCACTTTACTATGCTGTATTGCTTTTAGCTTGCAATGAATAATGACGACAACCAACATTTATTGAGTGCTTACCATATGCCAGGAACTGTTCTGAATTAATTACATGTATTGTTATTTCAGTCCTTACAATGATGTTGAGTAGATCTGCTACTACGCTCATTGTACAGATGAGAAAACAGTGAGAGGGAAATAATGAGGAGGTGATTAGTAACAGGGAGAGGCAGCCGTGCAGGGACTCAGGTAGACTTGGGTCCATAGCCTGTGTACTTAGCTGCTCGTACAAGATAAACTCTCCATAGTTGAAATGGAGGATTTTTCTGACCATGGATGCCATAAAATTCCCTTGAAATCAAGAACTAAGGGTTGTAAGCTCTTGCCCCTTCTTCCTTCTAGGTCATTTAAGAAGGGGGAAAGCCTTGGCTGTTTTCTTAGTCTCTTCTTATTGACGCTCTTAACAGCTACTGAACCATCAATAAATATTCAACTCAAAAGCTAGGTTTTTCAGTGAAAACATCATTACCCCAAGTTATAACAATATAATGGATTTCCTTTTTCTTGGATGTTTACTGAGAAATATAACATTGAAATATTATCAACAATCTATTCTTATGGATACTTTATTGGAGCAAATTTTTACTTAGTAACATGACATCCCCACTTAACTTTTGCTTTGTTTTCCTGTTTCCTAGGTCTTAGCTTTAGCCACATGAAGCAAATTTAAACAGCTTGTATTTTGTATTAAACATCTGAAAACAGAGCACTTTGGGATTCTGGTAATGACTTTTAACCTAGAGATAGGAAGAAAATATCAGAAGGATCATGCATGTAAAAATGGTTAGTATTAAGTTATTTCAGATAGCATTATGTTGTAGTGCTATAAATATTTTTCCTTAGAAATTAGTTAATTGTGTATATCAATATTCATAATTTTAACACATTTTTCTATCTTGGAATTTAATAAGAATTTTTTTGAAAATGCATAACTTCATCACATATGAGCACTGCCTAAAATAAAATAAAGCAAACAGCAAAACAGCATGTACAGTGAAAACCATTCAAATCACAGCTGAAATTGGAAGAAAACTTATAGAAAACTTTATGGAACCATTTATTCTCATTTTAACTCTGGATACTTTGTTCAACTTCTCCTAGCCTCAGTTTTTTCTTCTGTAAAATGAAGGAAATAATACCTATTTAACAGAGATTACATGGGATTATTTATATGAAAATATCAAGCATAATGGGATAAAGTGACATAAAGTGGGAGTTTAATTCAACTTCCCCTTCCCTCCTCCTTTCTTTCCCTTTTCTTCTTTTATTCCTCTTAGTGGCCACTTCTTCAGGACATACTGCATATCAGGGAGGACAAAAACAGAGAAGAAAGTGAATGGGTCTCATATTGATAAGACTAAATTATATTGGGGAAGAGACTTCTTAAATGATGCTGTTCCTGAATTATTTCAGAACTTGGAGCAGAGTTGGCAAGTCTTACTGAGGATGCCCCAATTCTCAGTATTCTGTGCAGTGCTGGATTTAGTCTCAATGTGGGCTCCAAACAGGGAGTAACTCCCTGGCAAAGGAGGTTTAGTGCATCCTTCTTCTAACCACAGCAAGTTTATTAATACTTGTAAACTCCAGAAAGAACATAGATTGAAACAAAACTGGTGGTTTAGGTTAATGAGGTAGAGTATCCACGTTTGCTAACAAGGAAAACAGGTAAATAGTATTGACTACTGAATATGGGAAAAGGCAAATCCTTCCTTAGAAATAATTTCATAAAGCTGCAGACTCTAAAGACTTCTCTGAGCAAGAGCATAAATCATGACTTTCTGCAATGAAGAATAACTAAAAGAAGGTGTGGACTTGCCAGGAAATGACAGTGTGGACAATAAGATTAAGCCTGGACAAGAATTATTCCCTTAGTCACTATATTAGTTTTCTATTGCTGTATAACAAATCATCACAAACTTAGGGTCTTAAAAGAATATACATTTAATATCTTGCAATTTCCATGGGGCTGGGAGTCTGAACACAGCTTGGCTAAGCATTCTGCTTAGGTTCTCTCGAGACTGCAATGGAGCTGTCTACAGGGCTGCACTCTCATCTAGTGGCTTGACTGGGGAAGGATCTGATTTCCAGCTCATTCAGGTTGTTGGCAGAATTTATTTCCTTGTGGCTGTATGATGGACAGCCCTGTTTTTTGCAGGTTGTTGTCTGGAGACCGCTGTCAGGTCTTGGAGGAGGCCCACAGTTCCTAACCATGTAGGCTTCAATGTGGCTTCTTACTGCAACAAGCCAGCAAAGGGAATCTCTCACCTCAGAGAGGGCCCAGCCCTTCTTTTAATGGCTTCTACTTGGTAAGTCAGAAACCCCTTTCCAGGATAATTCCCTTTTGATTAACTCAAAACCAACTGATTTCTCACTTTAATTATCTGCAAATTCCTTAAACCTTGCCTAAGAAAACAATCCAATCAAGAAGTGGCATCCCCATCACTGTTGCCATATTGTGTTGGTTATAAGCAAGGCCCAAGTCTCACCCAGTCTAAGAAGGAGATTATATACATAATGAATACCAAGGGTCAGTTATTATGGGGGCTGCCATCAACCCCACATTGGCTGGGAGTTATCCTTCATTCTCCAGGGAGGAGGAACTGGAGATAGGCATAAAACTCACTGTATACTCTTTTCATTTGTATAATTTCATTGAATTAACTGTGTAATTTATGTAATTTCATTCAATAAACTGTATCTGGTTAACAACATTTAATATATGCTTGCTCATCTTCAATTAATCCTTTTCTCATCTTTAATAGACTTCAGTTAGTGGAGCCCATGAAGAATCTGCACATATTCATTTATTCATTCATTCAACAAATCTTTATTGACCACTGACTATGAGCCAGGCACATTAGTGCTGGGAAAATTGCAGCACATAAAACACATTTAAAAAAAAAATCCTTGCCCTCATAAACCTTGTATGCTAGTGGAGAAGATAGCCAATAAACAAGATGAATTAATAAAATATATAGTGGTAAGTACTAAGGAAAGGGTGGTTGAAATTTTAGAGAATTTTGGCAGGGAAGGCATCTCTAAAAAGGTAATATGTGCGTAAAGAAGTGAGGGAATAAGTCATGTGAGTGTTTGGGGGAGTATTGTCCCAGGCAGGAAGAAGAGCAAGTACCCTGACATGAAATGTACCTGGTAGGTTGAAGCCCAGCAAAGAGATTGAAGTAGCTGCATCTGAGGAAACCAAGGAGAAGAATAGGAGATGGAGTGAGAGAGCAACTAAAGTTGTGATGAGGCAGGGATCTGTAGGTCTTTGTAAGGAGTTTTGTGGGTGAGATGAAAGCCAATGGAACATTTTCAGACAAGGAGTGACATGAGCTGACTTATGTTTTAACAGAGTCATTCTGGCTGTTGTGTGAAGAATAGACTAAAGGGATACCAGGGTAAAGCAGGGAATCTGTTCAGGAGATAATAGTTAACAATTCAGGCCAGAGATTATTGTGGCTTGAAAAGTAGATTTATTTGAAGGTAGTGTCAAAAGAATTTGCTTACAGATTGGATATATATTGGGAGAGAAGGAAGGAAACAGGGATGACAGTTTCTATATCTTTATCTGTGTATATATTCAAAGCTTACCATTTGACCACCTATTATATCCTATGTGAATGTATATACATATGTTGCATTGATTTTACTCTAATTCACCTTTGTTTGGTAAAATAAAGAAATCCTGTAAAATATTTTCCATGTATACCTTACATACATTACATTATTAAAAACGTTATACATTCACGTATACATATTCTTTTGCTGTGTTATACGCACAAACCATTTATATTTTATGGGTGATTTCAGAAATTTTTTAAGTATAATTTTTATTACATGCAATTTTTACCTTTCAAGTTGATTTTAGAATCCAACACCTGAAAGAGAAGAACTTTCTATAAACCTGAACTTAGTGGTTTCTTTCTTTACCTCCCTCCCTCCCCCCTCCCTCCCTCCCTCCCTTCCTTCATTCCTTCCTCTTTCTTTCTTATATAATAAACTTTATTTTTAAAAGAGGTTTTAGATTATAGAAAAGTTACATTAAAAGTTAAATGGATTCCCATATATCCCACCCCCCCTTCATCCCCTATTAATAACATCTTAAAATTCTGTGGTACATTTGTTACAATTGATGAATAAATATTGAAGCATTGCTACTAACCAAAGTCTATAGTTTACATTCTGTTTACACTCAATTCCAATGCCCTAAAGATGCCCTATATTCCGCCTATTCTTCTCTCTGCCTTCCCTGAGAACCTCTGGTAACCACTATCTTTATAACAATGCTACATGTACTTCCATTACTACAATGTTAATATGTTTACTTTGTCCATGGTTGCATTCCCCCCTTATGTTTGTTCATTCCTAATCCTTGAGAATTCCGGGAGAGTGATGCTTGCTCTGCCTCAGATTGAGAGGGAGCTTAGATCTTATGGGACAGTTGTAGATACTCTGTTTTTGGGGGTGAGGTTGTCCATCATCATCATTTTGTTAGTTGTCCTGGCCAAGTCCAGTGATCTGGATAGTAGGTGTTGGCTACAACTCTTCTGAGATTCAGGACTCAACTGGCATATGAACAGACCAAAGCTTTGTTTCTGAGACATATATCTAATGGATATAGTGCTCATTATAGGCTCAGATAAAAGGGTAGGGAAATTAAAAGTGAGTCTAACTCTGTTACATTGGGGAAATAGGTTGCCATATATTTTCAAGGTAAGGCCCACAGAGAGGGTGCTGATTTTAAGGGCTTGTGTACCTTGCCTAAAGTGTCTGGATGGCTCCAGAGCCCTCAGGAGCCCCCTATTTGAGGTTTTGTTCACTGTTGCAGTTAGTGAGATCTGCCTGAAACACGAGTAAGTGGTATGACCTCCCATTCATTTTAAAATCTCTTAGCCTTAAAGTCTTTTATATTTGATGTTTCTTCCTTTGGTCAAGGTCTTTTTCCAAATGCATCATTTGTTGGTGCTTGGTATTAATCCCTTGGTGCAAGGGAGGTTCATCCCTGGGAGTCATGTCCTATGCTGGGGGGAAGGAAGTGCATTTGTTTCCTGAGTTTGGCTTAGAGAGAGGCTACATTTGAGTAACAATGAGGTTTTCAGTAGATAACTAAGAAAATAGTTATTTTAGGCTAAGTTTCAATTTTATAAGAATAAAGTTCATAGCTATGTTCATTAATATTGAGGACTTGACATATTGGTCTGTTTTCTTTTATTAGGCACTGCCTATGTGCTTGAGGGATTCTTTCCCCTCTATTTGAGAATGTAGCAGGACTCCCTGGGATAGGAGTTTAGTATTTTCTTGTTTATTGTGTGGGTCTCCACCCACTGAGATAACACACTATGACAAGATGAACACATTGATGATCCATAGGAATATGCCCTAGACGCACACTTTGCCATACATCCCCCCACCACCTACACCCTGCACCAGTGACCCTCCCCTGCCATATTTGCCAAAAGAATATTCCCACAATTGTATTTTCAACCACAGACCTCCATCTCCCCAGAGTTTACCAGTTCCTTCCTCCAGTCTTCCCCCCAATTCCATGGATAATCCAATCTACCCCCCTAACCCTGCTCACACTCACACTCCAGTACTGTTGATGGCACTCACATCCCTGCATGACCATCACCTCCATCCATTGCCAAACCACCCTCTTTCACATTATCATAGGTTCTGTTAAGATTGAGCATCAGCTCACCCTCTCTACTCCCTTTCTCTGTCTCCTGGTAACCTATCTTCCAGACTCTATCTCTGTGAGTCTTCTCAATATGCGTAGGTCATATCAGTGATGTCATGCAATATTTGTCCTTCAGTGACTGGCTTACTTCACTCAACATAAGGTCTTTGAGATTCATCCATATTTTTGTATGTGTCAAAACTTCATTCCTTCTTACAACTGAGTAATATTCCATTGTATGTATATACAACATTTTGCTTATCCCTTCATCTGTGATGGATACTAGGGTTGCTTCCAACTTTTGGCAATTGTGAATAACACTGCTATTAACCTTGGTATACATCTATCTGTTTGTGTCCCTGCTTTCAATTCTTCTGGGTATATACATAGTATTGGGATTCCAGGATCATATGGTAATTCTATAGTTAGCTTCCTGAGGTACCACCAAACCATCCTCCTCCACAATGGCTACATATTATATATTTGCACCAGCAGTGGATGAGTATTCCCATTCCTCCACATCCTCTCCAACACTTACAGTTTTATGTTTCTTTCTTTCTTTTTTTTTTTTTTTAACAAGCAGCCTGTCTAATAGGGGTAAGATATTTGAATGTAGTTTTGATTTGCATTTCCTTAATAGCTAATCATGAGCATATTTTCAGGTGCATTTTAGCCATTTGTATTTCCTCTTTGGAAAAGTGTCTTCAAATCTCTTGTCCATTTATAAATGAGTTGTTTGTCTTTTTATTTTTGAGATGTAGGATTTCTTTATATATGCTGGATATTAGACTCTTATTGGATAAGTGGTTCCCAAATATTTTCTCTCATTGCTTGTTTGCCTTTTCACTGTCTTGACAAATACCTTTGAAGCACAAAAGTTTTTAATTTTGAGGAGGTCCCATTTATCTATTTTTTCCTTTTATTATTTTCATTTTGGGTATAAAGTTTATGAAACCATTTCCTACTACAAGATCTTGTAGATGCTTCTCTATATTATCTTCTAGGAGCTTTATGGTCTAGGCTCTTATATTTAGATCTTTGATGCATATTGAGTTAATTTTTGTATAGGGTGAGATGGTGATACTCTCTCATTCTTTTAGATATGGATATCCAGTTCTCCCAGCACGGTTTGTTGAAAAAGCTATTCTGTCCCTTGAGTGGGCTTGGTGTCCTTGTCGAATATAAGTTGGTTGTATACGTATGGGTCTATTATCAGAACTCTCAATTCAGTTCCATTGGTCAGCATGTCTATCCTTGTGCCAATACTATGTAGTTTTCACCATTGTAGCTCTGTAATATGCTTTAAAGTCAGGTAGCATGATTCCTCGAAATTTATTTTTCTTTTTTCATATGTTTTTGGCTTTGGGGCTCCTTGTCCTTCCAAATAAAGTTCAAAATTGGCTTTTCCAATTCAGTAAAAAATACTGTTGTAATTTTTATGGGGATTGCATTAAATCTGTAAATCACTTTGTGTAGGATAGGCACCTTAATGGTATTTAGTTTTACAATCCATGAACTTGAAATAGTCTTCCATTTATTTAGGTCTTGTTTGATTTCCTTTAATAATGTTGTGTAGTTTTCTGTGTATAAGTCCTTTACATCCTTGGTTAAGTTTATTCCAAGATGTTTGATTATTTTAGTTGCTGTTGTAAATGGAATTTTCTCTTGATTTCCTCTTCAGCTTGCTTATTGTTGGTACAGAAATGCTTTTTGCATTTTGATCTTATATACTGCCAACTTACTGAACTTGTTTATCAGCTGTAGAAGCTTTGTTGTAGATTTTTCAGGGCTTTCTACATATAAGATCATGTCATCTGCAAATAGAGAAAGTGTTACTCCTTCCTTTCCAATTTGAATTCTTTTTATTTATTTTTCTTGCCTAAGTGCCCGAGCAAGTACTTCTAATGCAATGTTAAATAAGAGCAGTGACTGTGGACATCTTTGTTTTGTTCCAGATCTTAGAGGAAAGACTTTAGCTTTTCACCATTGAGTATGATATTAGCTGTGGGTTTTTAAAAAAAATATTTACCCTTCATCATATTGAGGAAGATTCCTTCTATCCCTATCTTTTGAATTGTTTTTATCAAGAAAGGATGCTCTATCTTGTCAAATGCTTTTTATGCATAAGTAGAGATGATCATGTGGTCTTTATTCCTTTAATCTGTTAATGTGGTGTATCACATTGGTTAGTTTTCTATTGTTGAACCACCCTTGAATACCTGGGATAAAACCTGCTTCATCATGGTGTATAATTTGTTTGATGTGTTATTGAATATGATTATCAGTATTTTGTTGAGGATTTTAGCATCTAACTTCATTAGAGAGATTGGTCTGTAGTTTTCTTTCTTGTGGCGTATTTATGTGGCTTCGGCATTAGGGTGATGTTGGCATCATAAAATGAGTTAGGTAATATTCCTTCCACTTCTATTTTTTGGAAGAGTTTAATCAGGATTGGTGTTAGATCTTTCTGGAATGGTTGGTAGAATTCACCTGTGAAGCCATCTGGTCCTGGGCTTTTCTTGGTTGGGAGGTTGTTGATGACTAATTCAATCTAACTACCTGTGATTGGTCTGTTGAGTTCTTCTAATTATTCTTTTGTCAATGTAGGTTGCTTGTGTTTTTCTGAAAATTTGTCTGTTTCATCTAAGTTAGCCATCTTGTTGGCATACAATTTTTAAAAGTATCCTCTTCTGATACTCTTTATTTCTCTGGAACCAGTGGTGATATCTCCTCTCTTGTTTTTTATTTTATTTATTGGCATCATCTTTTTTTTTTCTTTGTTAGTCTAGCTAGGGGTTTGTCAATTTTATTAACCTTCTCAAAGAACCAGCTTTTGTTTTTTTAAATTTTTATAGTTTTTTTTTTTCTCTCAATTTCATTTACTTCTCCTCTAATGTTCATTATTTCCTTCTTTCTGCTTGCTTTGGGATTAGTCTCTCTCTCTTTTTTTCCCCTTAGTTTCTCCATGTGTGCAGTTAGGTCTTTGATTTTAGCTCTTTCTTCATTTTTTAATATGGGCATTTATTGCTATAAATTTCCCTGTAAGCACTGCTTTAGCTACATCCCGTAAGTTTTGATAATTTCTGTTCTCATTTTCATTCATTTCAAGGTGGTTACTGATTTCTTTTGCAATTTCCTCCTTGACCACTGATTGTTTAAGAGTATGTTGTTTAACTTTCATATCTTAGTACCTATTCTGGTCCTCTGCTGCTTATTGATTTCCAGCTTCATTCTTTTGTGGTCAGATAAATTACTTTTTGTTGAGGCTTGTTCTGTGACCCAGCATGTGACCTATCCTGAAAAATGATGCATGTACACTTGAGAAAAATGTATATTCTGCTGTATTTGGGTTTAATGTTCTGTATATGTTTATTAAGTCTAGTTCCTCTCATGCAAGGGTCCATGAGCTTGAATTGAAATTCAAAACATTATTCTTGTGGGGACATGTTGGTGCAGGTGTGATATACTCATTAAATGATACATAGTATAGTGTAGACTTAGAAAGGGGTCTGTGGTTTCAACTGACTGACAAAGGGGTTGGTGGAACAAAAAAGATTAAAAGCCCCTGCTCTAATGTATTATTCAAGGTCTCTGTTTCTATATTAACCCTCTGTCAAGATGGTTAATATGTGGTGATAATGCTATATTAAAATCCCCCAGTATGTTTGTAGAGGCATCTATTTCTCCCCTTAGTTTGCCATTGTTTTTCTCATGTATGTTGGGGCACCCTTGTTAGTTGCATAAATATTTATGATAGTATTTTCTTCTTGATAGACTACCCCTTTTATTAATATATGGTGGCCTTCTTTGTCTCTTACAATAGTTTTGCACTTAAAATCTATTTTGTCTGATATTACCATAGCTATTCCCACCATTTTTTTTTGGTTTATTTTTTGCATGTAAAAATTTTTTTCCAACTTTTCACTTGCAACCTACTTGGATCCCTGCATCTAAGGTGAGTTTCTTGTAGACAGCATATAGATGAGCCATATTTCCTTATCCATTCTGTCAGTCTGTGTCTTTTGATTGGAGAATTTAATCCATTAACATTCAATGTTATTGCTGTTAAGGCAGTACTTATATTAGCCATTTTTTCTTTAGGTTTAAATATGTCATATTTTGTTT
The DNA here is from genome assembly GCA_026826555.1 of Tolypeutes matacus. Classification (NCBI taxonomy): domain Eukaryota; kingdom Metazoa; phylum Chordata; class Mammalia; order Cingulata; family Chlamyphoridae; genus Tolypeutes; species Tolypeutes matacus. The sequence goes on along the minus strand of JAKSZT010052319.1, from coordinate 12,731,322 downwards.
TTATTTCTCTTTTTATCCTTTTAGTTATTCTTACTAATAATCTTCCTATCTACACTTTCCTCCAACATTCTCTCTCCTGTTTTTTTCCTTTTAGCCTGCAGAACTCCCTTTAGTATTTCTTGAAGGGCAGGTGTCTTGTTGACAAACTTTGTTGATTTCTGTTTATTGGTGAATATTTTGAACTCTCTCTCATTTTTAAATGCCAGCTTTGCTAGATACAGAATTCTTGGCTGACAGTATTTTTTCCTTTTAGCACCTTAACTATGTCATACCACTGCCTTCTCACTTTCAGGGTTTCAGATGAGAAATCAGCACTTAATCTTATTGAGCTTCCCTTATATGTGATGGTTCTCTTTTTTCTTGCTGTTTTCAGAATTCTCTCTTTGTCTTGAACGTTTGACAATCTGATAAGTATTTGTCTCTTGATAGGCCTGTTAGGATTTTTATTGTTTGGAGTGCACTGCACTTCCTGGACATGTACATCCATGTCCTTTATAAGAGTTGGGAAATTTTCAGCTATTATTTCTTCCAACACTCCTTCTTCCCCTTTTCCCTTCTCTTCTCCCTCTGAGATGCCTATAATGCATACATTTGTGCATTTTGTGTTGTCATTCAATTCCCTGAGTTTCTGCTGAATTTTTTTCTATTTTTTAAAATCTACCTGTTTTTTTATCTGTGTAATTTCAGATGTTCTATCTCCAACTTCACTAATTCTTTCCTCTGCCTGTTCAAATCTGCTGTTATGTGCTTCCAGTGTATTTTCAATTTCTTGCATTGTGTCTTTCATCACCGTCAGATCTGTTATCATTTTATATATGCTTACAATTTCATCTGTATGTTCCCCCAATGTCTTCTTAATAACCTTTATCTCTTCCCTCAGTTCATTAAGTTGACTCATGATATTTGCTTGGACAACCTTAATTAGTTGTTTCACATTCTGTCTCTTCCTACCTTTTCATTTGTTTATTTGACAGAGCCAAATTTTCCTGTTTCTTAGTATGGCTTGTAATTTTTTTGCTGGTGTCTAGGCATCTGTTTATCTTTATGGGCTTATTTAGTTGGTTAGGTTCTCTTTCTACCCTAGGGATTTATTTCATTTTGTTTTGTGTTAAGGGTCTTCTCTGACAATTGGTTCCATTTATTCTATATCCTTATAGGTAGTTGTCCATGTTCCTCCTTCAGTTTCTGGAGAAGAAGTGCACTCTACTGTTCCCTAACTCACCATCTTGGATCTCCCAGGTGGTCCTTTCTTGATGTTAGCATCCATGATTCTGGCACTGATTAGTAGCCACTAAAATAACTGAAATGGATTTTCAAAAATTTCTCTTGCCCTCCAAGCCCAGATAGGTTTACAGATAAATTCCACCAAACTAGTAAAAATAGAATGAAATAAAAGGGGAAATACAAGAAAATGAGTTGATAGGTTAATTGCTTTTATGAACATAGAAGTAAATATCCTAAACTGAATATCAGCTGAGCAAATAGACCAGTGCATTAATCATGTATTGTGGTATGATAGCCTTAGTTTCCAAAATGAAAGTCTTTTTCAACTCAAACCAAAATCTATCATCTTGATAAGTGCAGAAAAAGAATTGGATGTACATCAACAATCATTTATGCTTAAAACAGTTAGAAAACAAGCAGTAGACATGAACTACATTAACTTAATAAAAGTTATTTACAAAATCTTATGAGGAATGACATATTGAATGGAAAAGCATTAACCACATTACCTTTAATGTATGGAACAAAGACAACAATTCCCATCCTCCCTGCTACAATTCAACAGACTCTTATAATAAAGTAGGGTGATGAACTTTTCCCTGTTTGCCTGGGATTTTCTTGGGCTTAGCACTAAAAGTCCTGTGCCTAGAAAACTCCTCAATTCCAGGTAAACTGACTTACTTGAGATACTTCTGGTTTTAAAATTGAAATCTATTTCCCAGAAACCCTCTCAATTCTGGGAAACCTGGAACAAATGGTCATGTTACTATAAATTCTAGCCAAAGAAATAACACAAGAAAAAGATACAAGAAATATAGAGATTAGAAAGGGAGTTCCCTTTAAAAGATGCAGCTTTTATTATTTAAGAAGATATTATAATTTACATATGAAAATTAAGAAAATCATTAAACTGCTAAAACCAATAATGTATGCAACTTGAAAACTGGATCCAAAATCAACACCCAAAATTAATAGAATTCCTCATTAACCTACTAAAATATGCAGAGTGAATACCATCTATAATCACCTATTAATTGTCGAATAGTCTACAAAAATATTTATAGAGAAAATGGTAAAAATATCTTACAGAACCTAAAATAAGAATCAGAAAGTGAAATATATCATGCCCATGAAAGAAATTACTTAACATTGTAAACATATAAATTCCCTTCAAATTAATTGATAAATTCAATGCAATTTTAACCGAATTCTAGCATAAATGTTTCAAAATTGTATATGGAAAAATAAAATTCCTCAAATGGATAAGGTAATTTTTAAAAAGTAGAAAAAAAATTGAGTGAAGCTTGTTTCATTGGCCCGTAATATTAGTGCGGTAACAGACAAATATACAAAAGAAAAATAAACAGCACAGAAACAAACCTATAGAAGTGGCATTGCAGATTTGTAGGGAAATGAGATAATTATCTGCTTTATATGAAAAAAAAATTGATCCAAATCTTCTACTATATACAAAAATAATTCCAACTAAATCTTACTCCAAGGCAAACGTATAAAAGAAATAGAAGGAACTTTAGGAAAATATTTTTGTGTGCCCTCAAAATGGGGGAGGACATTTAAAACAAGAATCTCAAAGTTCAAACACAGAGGAAAAAATAAACTTGTCTATATCTACATTAATTTTTTTTCAAATAAATGACACATGGATACAATTTCCAGATGGGTGATTAATTGGGAGAAGATATTAGAAAATATTAAGACAGCAGTATTTAAAGTATGCATGAATTGCCTGGAAACATCAAGGATAAAATCAAAACATTCTACAGAAGAGAAAATGATATAAGTAAGTTATATGCTAATAAATACATGAAGAGATCTTCACTAATAGTAACCAGAGAAATGTAAATGTAAAATAAACCCAGAAAGCACTGTCTTGCACCCAAAGATATAACAAAAATTATAAAGTCATATAATATCAAGTCTAGCAAAATGTGGTGATGATAGCCTCAGTTTTTGGGAGTGCAAACTGATGTTCTCAGTTTGGAGGAACATCAAGCAATACTTGGTAGAACTAAAGATGAAGGTAATTTATAATTGAGCAATCCCTTTTTCCATATATGTTAAAAACTCCTGTACAGATCCATAAGGACAAATGCACAAAGATTATAATTGCAATAATAACTGTTGGTTGCAGTTAGAGACAATCATTAGACTCACCTAGTAATGACTATATAAATTGTGTCACATGCACTAGGAAGCTGTCAAGAATAATTTTATACATATATGTATATAAATACAGTCAAATGTAATCTATAAGCAATGCTTTATATATATAAAGTTGAACTATTTTCTGTATAGATTTATATAAAGAATGATCTCAAAAGCAATATACTGAGAAAGATAGAACAATGTAAGTTATAGTCCAATATACCTTTTATGTACAAAAACAACCCCCCAAACAAAACTAGATGTTTTTCAAGAATATGCCATTATCTAAATATATTTATTGAATTTGACTGGAATATACCATAGTTGGTGCCTGGAATAGGGAGAAATGGGAGTGGGGATGGATTATGAAGAGGAAAATTAATGAAGAAGTGGCCTTGCAAAGAAAGATGAATATTGTGTACCATAAATTAAGGTGTATAAGTACCTCAATTTTGAGTTTAAAATAAAATTCTGTTGACTAATGAACAACCAGCAAGATGTATGGCAGAGTAAGGAGCTCTTAGAGTCAGCTCCTGCTACAGGGCAGTTAGTAATCACACAGAGCTATCTAAAGCACCCGTTTGGGGACTCCAGGCGACCAGAAGAGTTTCCTGCAACATCCTTGAAAGAATGGAAGGAGGGGACTGCCCATCTGCAGAGAGGATTTGTTAATAGAGCACTCCACGCCAGAGAGGCTGGTGCCCATCCTTTACTGGCACCACAAGCCACCTCAGGAGCTATTTCAAGGCTGGAATTGGAGGCTTCATTTGCCAAAAAATGGGGGAGGAAGAGATGTTTGGGTACCAACTTCAGCAACTGATTAGTAGATAATGCTGGCTGGAGTAAAATCCTAAGAACAGCTAAAGTTTGAACCTGTCCAAGTCAGAAAGAGGCTGGTAGTCACCATTTTAACTCCATCCCCCAGCATGAGGGGAAGCAGGATGGACTGAAAACCACAGTGCTGGTAGGGACCAGCTTCTTTCCATCCAGATTGGATTACAGGTCTAGCCTAAGCTCCAGCCTCACCTCTGGCAGGGAGGAAGCTGGGGGGACCTGTGCCAGCCTCTCTGGGAAAATACAGGGTGTGCTGCAGAGGCTGATGCTCATCCTAATCTGGCAACACAAGCTGCTTCAGGGGCTATTCTGTGGCTGGAATTGGAAGCTCCGTTTCCCGAAAACAGGGAAGGAAGAGACTGTTGGCCACCAACTTCAGCTACTGATTAGTAAATTCAGCTGGCTAAAGTATAATCCTAAGAACAGCTAAAGTTTGAACCTGTCCAAGTTGGAAAGTGGCTGGTAGTCACCATTTTTACTCCATCTCCGACATGAGGGGGAGCCTGGCAGACTGAAAATCACAGTGATGGTAGGGACCAGCTTCTTTCCACCTAGATTGGACTGCAGCCCTAGCCTAGGTGTCAGTCCCACCTTTAACAGGGAGGAGACTGGTGGGCCTGCACCAGCCTCTCCAGGTAACTGCAGGTACATTTGGCTGGCACAGACTGAATAGTTGAAAGTCTACCAGGGCAACTGCAGTCATTTTGGACCTACAGGGCATATATTGCTGCCCACACCTGCAGCTCCATCCCTACCCCAGGCAGGGGAGAAAGGGGTGTGAAGCTTTATCAGTCTCTCTGGGCAACTACAGCATAGGCCTTCATGACTTGGATTACACACAGATGTGGCTCTGTCTCTACCCTTGGCAAAGGAGAAAGTTGGGAGAAGCTTCATCGGTCTCTGGGGCAATGAAGGCAGATTGAGCCTCCAGAGCTTACTGCACCAATTACGTCCTTGGCTCCTACTACACAACCAGCAAAGGAGAAAGGGCAAGAAAGCTCTAAACTAAAGAGAGAAACTGCACCCAGAATAAATACATCTAGTGAGCTGGATTCCAAGGCACCAACAAAACATTACAATTCATACCAAGAAACAGGAAGATATGGCCCAATTAAAGGAATAAGATAAGACTCCAGATTACATAAAAGAGTTGAGACAACTAATCACAAATGTTCAAACAAATCTCTTTAATAAATTTGATGATATGGCTAAAGAGATTAAGGATATTAAGGAGACATTGGAGGAGCACAGAGAAGAACTTTAAAGCATACATAGAAAAATAGCAGTATGGGAATGAATGGTCCAATAAATGAAATTAAAAATATACTGGAATCATATAATAGCAGATTTGAGGGGGCAGAAGAAAGGATTGGTGAGCTTTAAGATATGACCTCTGAAAGCAAACATACAAAAGAGGAGACAAAGAAAAGAATGGAAAAAATTGAACAAGGTCTCAGGGAACTAAATGACAGCAGGAGATGTGAAAACTTATGTGTCATGACTGTCTCAGAAGGAGAAGAGAAGGGAAAAGGGGCAGAAGGAATATTTGAAGAAATAATAGTAGAATATTTCCCAACCCTATTGAAGGACATAGATATCCATGTCCAAGAAGCACAATATACTCCCATCCAAATAAATCCAAACTTACCAATTCTGAGACACATACTATTTAGAATGTCAAATGCCAAAGACAAAGAGAGAATTTTGAGAGCGCAGCAAGAGAAAAGCGATGTGTAACATATAAGGGATACCCAATAAGATTAAGTGCTGATTTCTCATCAGAAGCCATGGAGGCAAGAAGACAGTGGTGTAATATATTTAAGATACTGCAAGAGAAAAACTTCCAGCCAAGAATCTTATACCCAGCAAGATTCTCTTTCAAAAATGAGGGTGTGTTTTGAATATGCATAGATAAACAGAAACTGGGAGAGTTTGTAACCAAAAGACTGACTTTGCAGGAAATACTAAAGGGTGTGCTACCGTCTGAAAAGAAAAGATAGGAAAGAGAGGCTTGGAAGAGAGTCTAGAAATGAAGAGTATATCAGTAAAAATAACTAAAAGTCTCAAAAGAGTGGTGAAAATAAAATATGACAGATAAAACCCAAAGTTTTACAGTTCTTATTTCATGAACATTGAATGTTCATGAATTAAACTCCCCAATAAGAAGACACAGACTGGTATATTGGATAAGAAAATATGGTTCATCTATGTGCTATCTACAAGAGACTCACTTTAGACCCAAGGACACCAATAAATTGAAAGTGAAAGGGTGGGCAATGATATTCCATGCATGCAGTAACCAAAAAAAAAAAAAAAAAATCTGGAGTAGCTATACTTACATTAGATGAAATAGACTTTAAAAGACACCAGTGATGAGCAATCTGAGGAGGAAGTCAGGGGAAAAAATCCATTTACAATAATGACTAAATGAATCAAATATTTAGGAATATTTGTATTCCTATAATATAACTAACAATGTAAAGCACTTGTATTCAGAAAACTACAACTCATTTTTAAAAGAAATTTTAAAAAGACCTAAATAATTGGAAGAACATTCCATGCTCACAGATTGGAAGACTAAATATCATTAAGTTGTCAATTCTACCCAAATTGATATACAGATTCAATGCAATCCCAATAAAAATTCTACCAGCATTTTAAAAATAAATGGAAAACATGATTATCAAATTTATTTCAAAGGGTAAGGAGTCCTGAATAGCCAGAAACATCTTAAAAAGGAAAACTGGACTGGAAGGATTCTCACTTCTGGACCTTAAATCATATTACCTAGCTACAGTGGTAAAAACAGCATGGTACTGGCATAAAGACAGACACATAGACCAATGGAACCGAACTGATGGTTTAGAAACAGACCCTCACATCTATGGTCAAGTGATTTTTGACAAGCCTGTCAAACCCACCCAGCTTGGGCAGAACAGTCTTTTCAACAAATGGTGCTGAGAGAACTGGATATCCATATCCAAAAGCAAGAAAGAGGACCCCTATCTCATACCTTATATAAAAATTAACTCAAAATGGATCAAAAACCTCAGTACAAAAGTAACAACCATAAAGCTTGTAGAAGAAAATGTAGGAAAATATCTTCAAGACATGGTGGTAGGTGGTGGATTCTTAAAGGAGATAAGAGGAGGACTGAGATGGACTACTGATGTTTAATGTATGTAGAAGTTTTAATTAGCATTACTGTAAAAGTGTGGAAATGTAGAGTTGATGGTAACACATTACAGTGAGTAACAGCTGGTTTATAAATGGGATTGTGGCTGAAAAGGGTAGTTTAGGGATGTAAATGCCAATTTAAAGAACACTAGAGAATAATCTAGAGACTGAAATAGCACAGTAAACCCAGAGGTGGATGAGAATTGTGATTGATGGTACAGATGTGAGAGAGTCCTTTGTGAGCTAAAGTAGATGTACATCACAATTGCAGGGTGGTGGAAATGTGGAGAAGCATGGGAAAAATACAACTGGAGTGACCTATGGACTGTAGTTAACAGTGTTACTGTAATATTCATGCATCTATGCCAAAGATGTACTGTGTTGATAAGGGGGGAGTATGGAAAAAGTGTGCCACATGTACACTCTGAACCTGGTAATAGTCTGATAATATTATCTCATAATCTGTAATAACTGTTCCACCATGGTGTGGTGTGTTGATAGAGGGGTGTTGTTTGGGAATTCTGCACATGTGCATGGTTGTTTTGTAAGTTCACAACTTCTGTCATAAAAATATATTTAAAAACTAATAATAGAGTGGGTTGGGGCAAAAATACAACAAATGTAAGATAAGCACTATGGTAGTAAGATTTATTCTTTCATAATTTGTAACAAATGTCTCACAACAATGCAAGGTATTGGTGGTGGGTTGATGTATGGGACCCTTGTATGATGTCATGCATGTTTGCTTTGTAAGTTCACAACTTTTACTATACACTTATTATGTACGTTCATGTATAAATGATATAAAAATAATAATAATAGGGTGAGTTGGGGGGAAAATATACCAAATGTAAGTTTTTTAAAAATTTCTGTTGACTATACACACAGTACACAGTATTTTGTTTCTAAACTTGGTCTCTGACCTTCTTTCCACTCTTGAATTTGCCAGCTGTAGTGCAAGCACATCCCATACAGCCAATGGAGGTTGCCATGAAAAATAAGGGGAAAACATTTACTTCTTTTCAATATTTGCTAGCATGATAAACAACAGAACATTTTCCATAGTTTGTTGCTTAGTACCCCCTAATGTGCACATTCTTTTTAGTTGTCGTGTCTTGTTAGGCTCCTCTGGACTGTGACAGTTTCTCAGACTTTTCTTGTTTTCTGGTGACTTTGACAATTTTGAGGAGTAGAGGTCAGGGATTTTTTAGAATCATCTGATTTTTCCCCTCATGATTAGAATGGGATTATATGTTTTGCAGGAATTTGCTTAGTACCCCCTAGAAAACTAAGGAGCTCTGAGTCAACCTACTGGGCACCAAGATGAGCTTCTGCTACACAAGGGTTACAACTGGCCCACAGTGGGAGTCCACTGCTAACCTTGTACCCATCCAGTTTGCACTGAGGGTTTTTAGTGCCCCAGAGACTGACAAGAATGGGCACACCAATCTTCCTCATATGAACAATCCTCCCCTTAGGACCAGGGTGAATATTTAGGTCACTGGTTTGTGACTGTCCAATTTACACGGATTGCATAAACAGTTCATTGACAGCAGTGACAATATTAGTTAAAATAGATAGTGAATTCAATCACCAGAATCACTAAAATTCAAAACACTGACAGCACCAATTGCTCGTGAGAATGCAGAGCAACTAGAACTCCCACTCATTGCTGGTGGGAATGCAAAATGGTAGAGCCAGTTTGGATGTCAGTTTGGCAGTTTCATACAAAATTAAACATTGTCTCAGCATATAATCCAGATCAGCAATAGTGTTCCTAGGTGTTTACCCAACTGATTTTAAAGTTTATTTCCACAAAAAAACTTGCATGTGAATGCTTATAGCATCTTTATTCATAATAACCAAAAATTGAAAGCTACCAAAATGAATGGATAAAAAAACTGTGGTATACCCATACCATGGGCTATTATTCAACTGTAAGAAATGAGCTAACAAGCCATGAAAAGGCAAAGATAAGATAAATGCATATTGCTAAGGAAAGAAGCCAGTCTGGGAAATTTGTATACTCTGTGATTCCAATTATATGACATTTTGGAAGATCAAAAGTGTGGCAATAAGAAAAAAGATCAGTGATTGCCAAGGATTTGGGGGCAGGAGACAGTTGAATGGGTGAAGCACAGGGGATATTTTTAAGGCAGTGAAACTATTCTGTATAATATTGTAATGGTGGATACACGACACTATGCATTTGGCAAAAAACCATAGAAATTTACAGCACAAGGACTGAACCTTAAGGTATGAGAATAAAAAAATTATTTAGGAGGTTAAGAGATTCCTAGGATGGAATGCAGAATGTTACCAAAAAAGTTTAGCTGTATTTCAAACGTGTGAAATAACCTCACTGAAGGGATATGGGAAAAGGTGCTGACCTAAATAACTTTGGAAATGAGCAGAGACTGACTAAAGGCAAAAGAAACGGTGCATAAGCCCTGTGCTCCAGTCGATAAAGTTGTTTGCCACAGGGGTACACGTTAATTCTGGTACAGCCCTACAGGTACATGGGAGTTGAACAAATAAGTGAAGGGATGGTGGATGGTGGAAAACACGTTTCTCACTGTTGGAACAGTTTACAGATAAGCAAGAAGAGTCTAGCAGAATACATGTGGCAATGGATTAGCATTGGAGACATCATATAAACTATTTTAGCTTAATATAGATATAAATGGGTAATAGAAATATTTATACAGAAGTGTATATACACAGTTCAACTATACACATATATTTCTCTGCTTTGTGAACTGAGAAGGTCTAGAAGCAATGAACTCAGTAACAATGAGTATACCTAGTACTCAAATCTTGGTTTCTAATACCATTCTCCAAAAACAGAACCAGGAATGGACAAGAAAATCACAAGATGAGCGTGGACCAATGTGCCATGCCAGAAAACAAGAAAGTGCTCAAAAAAAGAAAAAGAAAAAATTAACAACAAACCACAATGATGCAGTATGTCAAAGGGATATAGGAGCCAAATGAAAGAGCTCCCAAAGGCCAAAGCTGGCACAATTTGAGCAACATATAAGTAAAGTTTGACTTAAAACCCAAAGTATAAAATCTATCCATATGCATATATTGATATATATAAATGATGAAGAGAAAAACCTCCCTCGCAGAAGAATTCCAAATAATTTATGTAAATACTTCACCTGCAAAGAGGTGGATCAGAATTTCCCACTCCTTAGGTGTGAGCTGTGCATAGAGACCTCTTTCCTCAGAGTATAGTATGGAAAGGGGCAAAACAAGAGTAACTTTACAGTGGAGAAACCTGACAATTACTCCCTCAGCCAGATGATGAAGGTTAACTGCAAAAGTCATGTTGATTATACCTACCCTGATCTATTACCCTTTTTAGAATAGAATCATCTAGAAGGGACAAAATTCTGATGAGGAGTTACTGAAGAGTAAGATCTATAAAGACATTTGACAGACCAACTTTACTCTTATTAAGCTTTTATGGGAGAGGCAGGTGGAATCTGGTTTGATTGAGTAGTATCTTTCCTCTCCCTGACCTGGGTTATCATCCTCCTCAAGACAGATGTGAGAAAATAGGAACTGATGGGCTGAAAGCAAAAATGTGCATCATTGAAAGAGAAATGGGTCATTTAAATTTCTCATCTTCCTTCCACCTATAAAGTATCATGTAGTTTAGAGAAAATCATTCCTTTTATTTCTGTTTTAGCGCTAATAATTTTTCCTTTGCAAATAACCACAGATGTTCTCAAATGAATCATTTATGTGATGTTCAAATGAATGCAGAGTTTCCTCAGATATTCATTCTGTTGTATTTAGGGGTCAAAAAGAGGTCAACCCATCTCAAGAAGGGAGGCAAGACCTCATCAGATTTTTATTATGTAAACTTTATGTTTATGATTTCATTCGCTACCTACAACAACCCTGGGACTCTGAGAGAGTTAAAGTAATTTACTCATTTCTCTAGCTCATTGAACTAGTAAGTGGGAGAGCCAGGCACCAAATCCATTTGAAAATTCCAAACCATTTTCTCCACATTGAAGAAATCCTTTAGAAGATCTATTTCACAGATTCCGCCTTGGCCTTCTGGGACAGATTCATTTATTTACTTGGCTATTTCTTGGAATATCCACTAGGTTCCTGGCATTGTGCTAGGTGATAGGGGCAGTGTCTTAGTTTGCCAGGGCTGCTATAACAAATACCATAGACTGGTTGTCTTAAACAACAGGAATTTATTATCTCACAGTTTTGGAGGCTGGCAGTTCAAAATCAAGGTGCCAGCAGGACCATGCTTTCTCTGAAGCTGTAGTGTTCTGGTGGTGGCTTTCCAGCAGTCCATAATTCAGTCTCCATCACATGGGCATCTGTCTCCTTCAGTCTCCTAATTCTGCATCTAAATTTCTGCTGTTTATAAGGCCTCTAGTCATACTGGTTTAAGACCCACCCTAATCCAGTTGGGCTTCATAGGATTTGAGGTTAAATTTTGAACATGTCTTTGTGGGGTACAAGATTTAATTCATAACAGGCACATTCCTGAATAAAATAGATAATATTTTTGAATGTATGGAAGTTGGAACCTCGCAGGAGAGTCAAATAGTAAACAAGCAAATAATTTTAAAAATTCTGTGTAATAATAATTTAAGAGGTAAATTCTGCAACTAAAATGAACAGTGTCATGATGGAGATTAATGAGGATGGGGAGAAGTTTCATGTAAATAAATTGGTGGGTGAAAGCCCCTCTGAGACACTGATGTTCAAGCTGCAGTCCAAAGGATTAGAAATTGGCAATGGCAATTGCTGGGGAGCAAATTATTGTAGGAATGTGTTAGGTGAGACTGTGGGTTAAAGATTGAGGTGTGAAAGGTCATGGTGGCTGAGGCAAAGTGAGGGATGGAAAGCATAGGCCAGGTTATGAAGGGCACTTGGGGGCCAGTTAAGGAATCTGAATTTTATTTGGAATATGGTAGATAGCTATTGAAAGGTTTTTAACTTAGGTATAATGGAATCTGATATAATTATATGTACTATTGTTATTATAGTGAATGCCAGCTTTTCTCCTAATGATATTGTCTAACTAGTTATCCCCAGTATATAGGAAATCTCTCATTTTTTCCACATTGATTTTATAAATGACCACTTTACTAAAACTACTTTTTAATACTCTTTTTTTCTTTAATATTGTTCCAATGGATATACCCAGATTTTCCAGGTGGCCCCTACTTGTGTTTCCAAAAATTTAGGCATCATAAATACTTTGGGGACCCTAAGGGAGTTTATGTTTGAGAAACAATCCCAAAGCACAGTGAGGGAGTGCAAAAAGTGAGAAAAGAAAGGAGGAAATTCTTCTTAATGAGCTAGGTACCCCTGAGGGCAGCTGATAAACCGTGGAAAAAACCTCAGAGTTCCCCATCACAGGGAAGACTGGGAAATTTACCCACTGAATCTTATCCCTATTGCTTGAGGACAACCCGTAATGCCATACTCTGACATCTTAAATCAGGAAACCATAAATTCATGCTTAGTTCTAACTACCCCATGGTGTGTGGAATGGGGGTGTGCCCTCAGGAGAAAAGTCAAATATATGTGGATCATGCTCAGTTATACTGATTATATCTTTGTCAATATTTGAATCTCTTTCAGGTTCTGCCTCCATTTGTCCATGCTTCCGGGCTTTCAAATCACTGGTTTTAAATATATTGTCCAGGGTTCATGATTTGTTGTCCAGAAAGGGTTGATACAAGCTACTCCATCACTACCAGAAGCACTCTCCCTCTCTCTCCCACTACTCTCTCTATATATGTCAAAATGTTTTAATTAAACTTTTTTATTTTGAGATAATTGTAGATTCACATGCAATTGAAAGAAAAAATACTGAGAGATCCGGAGTCTCCTTTACTGAGTTTCCCCAAATGGTAACATCTTGCATAACTATCATACAATATCACAACTGGAATACTGACATGGATAAGTCAATATACAGAATATTGCCATCCCCACAAGTTGCCCATGTATATGGCCACACCCATTTTCCTCCTACACCATCCTCTTTAATCCCTGACAACCACTAATCTGTAATCCCTGTATATAATTTTGATATTTCAAGAACATTATGTAAATATATGTGATTTTAGAATTGGCTTTTTCACTCAGCATAATTCTCTAGTGATTAATCCAGGTTGTTACATGGGCCAATAATGAGTTCCTTTTTATTGCTGTGTATTATTCCATGGTTGGGATATACCAGAGTTTGTTTACCAATTCATCTATTGAAGGGCATCTTAGTGTATTTTCCTCAATTTGTGGCTACTACAAGTCAATCTGTTATAAATATTCATATCTATGTATGTGTGAAAATAAATATTCATTTCTTTGGGATACATGCCCAGGAGTGCAATTGCTGATCTAGTTTTTAAAAGAAACTGCCAAACTGTCTTCCAGAGTGGCTATAATATTTTACATTCCTATCAGAAATATATGAGTGATCCTGTTTCTCTACATCTTTGCCAGCATTTGATGTTGTCCCATTTTTTTTGTTTTAGCCATTCTGATATATGTGTGTAGTGAAATCTCATTGTGGTTTTGTGTCTCTCTAATGGCTAATTGTGTTGAATGCCTTATCAGGAGCTTGATTACCACCTGAATATCTTCTGTGAAATGTCTCTCATGTCTTCTGCCCATTTTATTGGATTGTTTGAATTTTGGGAGTTCTTTGCTATTCTAGAGACAAGTCTTTTATCTAGTAAGTGGTTTTCAAATATTGTCTCCCGATCTGCAACTCTCTTTCCATTGTCCTAACTGGGTCTTTTGTGAGGCAGAAGTTTGTTAATTTTGATGAAAGCCCAATTTATCAATTTTTCTATTTATGGATTGTGCTTTTGGTGTCAAATCTAAGATTCTTTCTTTTGCTGAATGTTTTCTCTAAAAGTTTTATAGTTTTACATTTCAAATTTAAGTCTGTGATCCATTTTGTGTAATATACGAGACTTTCAGTGAGGGTTTGTATGTGTGTGTTTTGTTGTTGTTATTGGGTTTTTTTGTGCCTATAGAGATCCAGTTTCTGCAACACCCTTATTGAAAAGGCTATCTTTCCTCCATTGAATTGCCTTTGCACCTCTGTCAAATCAATTGGGCATATTTGTTTCAGTAGATTAGTGGGTTCTCTATTTTGTTCCTTTGATCTATGTGTTTATCCCTCCATCAATATCATACAGTCTTGATTACTATAGCCACATAATGCCTTGATATTGAATAAACTGATTCATCTCACTTTATTCTTTTTTCAAAATTGTATCAGCTATTCTAGTTCCTTTGCCTTTTCATAAAAATTTTAGAATAATTTTGTCTATATCTAAAACAAATCTTTCTGGAATTTTATTATGATTTGTGTTAAACTTGTGTATCAATTTGGAGAGAATTGATATCTTTATTATATTGAGTCTTCCAATTCATGAACACGGTATGTCTCTCCATTTATTTAGGACTTCTTTGATTTCTTTCATCAGTGTTTTGTAGTTTTCAGAAAATAATTCTCATACATATTTTCTTGGTTTTTCACCTAAATATTTCAGTTTTTGAGTGGCTGTAAATGACACTGTATTTTTAATTTTGGTGTCCATGTATTCATTGCTAATATATAGAAATATAATTGATTTTTGTATACTTATCTGGTATCCTGTGAACTTGCTGAAATTTATTAGTTATAGGAGATTTTTTTGTAGATTCCTTGGCTTTTCTATATAGACAATTGTAGCATCTGCAGTTAGGGGCAGTTTTATTTCTACCTTTTCCATTTCTATGTACTTTAAATTCTTGCCTTAGGACACTGGCTAGAACTTCCAGCATTACATTGAGTAAGTGTGGTGAGAGCAGACAAGATTGCATTGTTCCCAATCTTAAGGGGAAAGGACATGTGTATCTCTTTGTATAATTCCTTACAGATTATATATCCATAGCTTATTATGGTTTATTAGTATCATTATTTTACCAATTTGTGATGAGATATAGAAATCTTGCTTCCTTTTATATTGCTTTACTCTCCCCCGTTTATAATATAATCATCTTAAATAATTCCTCTACACACACTTAGAACTACATCGTACAGTGTTATAATTTTTGCTTCAATCATCACATATAATTTATAAAATCTAGAGAAGAAGAGAACTCCATTGTATTTACCCATATTTTTGCTTATCATGTCTGTCCTCCCTCCCTCCCTCCCTCCCTCCCTCCCTCCCTCCCTCCCTTCCTTCCTTCCTTCCTTCCTTCCTTCCTTCCAATTTTTTCCTTCCTTCCTTCTTCTTTCTTTCCTGATGTATCAAGGTTCATTCTTTTATTGTTTCCTTTATATTTAGTGAATTTCCTTTAATCATTCTTTAAGTGTAGGTTTGCTGACAACAAATTATGGCAACACATTTTATTTCAAAATGTCTTGATTTCCCATCTATTCCTAAAGGATATTTTTGCCAGATATAGGATTATGTGTTGGTAGTTCTTATTGTTCAGCATTTGAAAAATGTTGTTCCACTTCCTTCTTGCCTCCATGGTTTCTATGAGAAATTTGCTACAATTTGTGTTGCTTTCCTCTATGGGTAAAGTGTCATTTCTTTCTTGCTGCTTTCAAATTTTTTTTGCTTGACTTTAATTTTTGATATTTTAACTATGATATGTCTTGGTGCAAACTTCTCTGGCTTTATCCTGTTTGGGATTTGCTCAGCTTCTTAAATCTACAAGTTTATGTATTTTTTTTCCAAGTATGGGAAAGTCAGCCATTAGTTTTTGAGTGCTTTGTCAGTCCTCTTTCATTCTCCTCTCCTCATAGGATTCTGATGTGAGAACCTGGATGTTATATCTTTTGTCATAGTCTCACAGGCCCCTGAGGTTCTGTTCATTTTTTTTCCTCTCTGTTTTTCAGACTGGATAATTTCTATTGTTCTATCTTCTAGTTCACTAATTCTTTCCTCTGTCCCAAGTTATGCTTTTGAGCCCATCCACTAAGTTTTTAATTTTGATTTTTCAGTTCTAAAATTTCCATTTAATTTTTCTTTATATCATCTATTTATTTGCTGTGATGTTCTTTATTCTGTTGTTTCAAGCATATTTGTAGTTGCTCATTGAAGAATTTTTAGAATGGCAGCTTTAAAATATTTGTTAGATAATTTTAACATCTCTGTCATCTCAGTGTTGGCATCAATTGTCTTTTTTTTCATTCTTCTTGAGGTTTTCTTGATTTCTGGTATGATGAATGATTTTGGGTTGAAACCTGGGTGTTTGGATATTATATTCCGAACTCTGTATCTTATTTCAGCATTCTGTTTTTGCTGGCTTTGTCTGATACTACTTTGGCAGGAAAAGAGGGGAGTAGTTGCCTTGTTACTGCCAGGTAGAGTTAGAAATCCAGGTTCTTCACTTGGTCTCTGTTGACACACCTAAAGGTTGGGGTTCCTCATTACTACTGTGTGCCTTGGGAGTTCTGGATCCCTAGGAGGCCTCCATTTGTACCTCCTTGGCTGGAGAAGTAGGTGAACCTTATTACTACTCTCTACATGGCCTCAAGTGACACCAGGGCATGGACTTATTAGAGTTGGTTGGTGGTGAAAAGCTTGACTGTTTGATAGACCTCTTCTGACCCCAGGCCAGCACCCCTTATTACAAGCTGGTGAGGACAGATGTCTAGTCACCCCTTTTGGCCTTTGCTAGTGTGGGCAGGGGTGGGACCACATTTTATTCTGTGGTTTTTGGCAGGAGTGGAGAGGTTATTGTCTAAAGGTTTTTGTCATGCTAGGCTGTCTTCTAGTTGCTACAGCTTTCCTGATCCTTTAACTAGAGAGAGTGGGCTTTTATTATTTTTTTGTCTGCATGTGTTGGTGTTTTCAGATTTTCAGATTGCCAGCTTCTTCATTTCCAAATCTGGGATATACAAGGCAAAAAGAATACCCAGAGAACTCACAGTGATTCTTTGGGTCTTGATGTCCCTATCAGCTCTGTCCTCTTCTTTCCCCTTTCAGAGACTTTTAATATTTTATATATAATGTCCTGAGCTTTTTGTTGTACATAGCAGGAGGAATAGAGGAAAGTATGCCAATTCATCTTTCTGAAAGCAAAATTTTCTTAATATATTCTTCATGTTCAATTTTTGATGCATACAATTTCTCCACATACATTATATAGCTTTTCTTCTCTGCCTCTTTATTCCAGCTAACACTCTTCTTGATCTTCTTGTTAAGGCCAATATATCTCTTAATTCTTTATTCAGGCATCACCTCTTCTTCCTGAATTCCCAGTCATGTTTGCCCTCTTCTATGCTCCTGCAATTACCTAGCCATCTTATGCTCTCACTTTGTACTTTGACCCTTGCATTAGAAATATCTGCTTATATATCTGTTTTCTCCACTAGACTGTGTGCATCTTAATAACATGGTCAGTGTCTTTGTGCCTTCCATTTAGTTCTGTTGAATAGCAAAACATATAGACTTGTCATGCCTTTTGATTTGGACTCCATAACCTGAAGAAAATGTTGCTACCCATTATTTGATTAATTTTTGTCCATTTTTTAAAAAAATTCAGCTTTTCTTCATCTTTTTATATTATGTCTCATAGAAGTAGCATTTTTCTTTTGTATCTACATCTTATATACTCAATCTTCCTTCTCTCATGTTTTTATGTTCTTTTGCCTTTTATGCTTTCTTGATGTTTTCTTTTCTTTCTTCCTTCATTTTTGATGTTTTTTTTTTCTCTGTGAATTTAATTTTGATTTCCCTTATGATCTCTGTCAATCTGAAAGACATTAATGCTATTTTAACTTTTACTAATGCTTATAATTTTTAAATCTGTATTTCATTAGCTATAATAGTTAAGACTAAAGCAATGAACCATGGTTAGTAGCAATACTTCAATATGTGTTCATCAATTGTAAAAATGTACCACACTAATAAAAGATGTTAATGGGGAAACGTTTGGGAGGAGGAGGGGGTGAAGTATAGGGGAAATCCCCTATATTTTTGATTTAACATTTATGTAATCCAAAGCTTCTTTAAAAATAATTTTAAAAGGTAAACTAAAAAAAAAAAAAAAAAAAAAAAGAATAAAGCAATGACTTTTTATTTTCTCCTTTCTGTGATAGGACTATTTTTTTATTGCAAGTTAAATAAAATTTTAACTTGCTTCGAAATAGGGGAGGGGCAAGACAAAGGTGGAGTTACCTCAATATTCACCAGGGACTTGAACAGTGTTAGAGCTCTCTTGCTCTAACAGCTCTCTTGCTTTCACTCCATTTCCCATTCTTGGTCTTATTCTATCAGTAACTTACTTTTTCTCTGTCTTTATGTCTCATTTCTGCTTCTCTCAGCAAGTCAGCATCATGTTCTATGATAGCATCTGGACTTTTTTTCCCAAATTGGGCAACATGGCTACAGGAAGTTCTGGGCTTGCATTCTTTAAGTAAGTTGTAAAACCAGAAAAATCCCAGAGAAAATCCTTATTTTCCTTATTTGAATAATATTCCCATCCTTATGCCAGTTATTTGGTTAGGGTAGTGGAAGTATTGAGACTGTGGTCTGTTATTAGAAAACAAAAGAAAGGAAAATTGTTGGACAATGGAAAATAACATGTGATGAATCTAAAAAAAGTTACTAGAATTAAGAAGTGAGTTTAGCAAGGTGTCAAGGTATAATGATGAATATAGAAGAATCAATTTTATTTTATATTTGAGCAACAAACATTAGGAAATTTAAAAAATGCTATTTATACTAACATTAAAATATAAAATAGTGATAAACCTAACAAAAGATGTGCAAGACCTCACTACTACAAAGCACTGCTGAGAAAATTTAAAGACCTCGTTAAATGAGAAGAAATACTTAGCTCCTTATTTAGAAGAGTCAATATTGTGAAGGTGCCAGCTCTCAAACTAATCTAGAGATTCAATGCAATCCAGCAGAATTTGTTTTGGTAAAAGTCAACAAATTGATTCTAAATATCTCATTGGAAATGCAAAGAACCTAGAATAGCCAAAGCAACTTTAAAAGTGAGAACAAAATTGGAAGTCTAATGTTACCTGGTTTAAAGACTTATTATAAAGTTACAGTAATAGAGACAGTGTAGTATTGACATCAAAAGAAACTAGATACCTAAATCAAAAGAATAGAGAATCCAAAATTGACTCACATATATATATAAAGAGAAAAAATTTTTGACAAAGTTCCAAAGGCAGTTCAGTGGAGAAAGGAGAGTTTTTTCAACAAAAGATGCTGGAAAAATTAGATATCCATATGCAAAAAAATGAACCTCAATCCATATCTCACAACATATATTAAAGTTAACTCAAAATGGATCATAGACTTAAATGTAAAACCTATTACTACAAAATTTCTTGAAAACAGATGTTTAAGATAGGCTTAAATTGACTATCTCCTCTCTAGTAATAATGTGTACAGGTACAACAAAATGTGTCCATTTGGAAACCCTCTTCAAATATTTCTTGGATGAGAATGAATGGGCCACAGAACAAAGAGAGCTGTATCCTTAGAAGCACTGGGATTTGCAGATGTAGCAAATTAGAAGAGAGCTGATGGGGCCTTAAAAAGAGCATTCTCAGTCATTATTTTCATTTAAAAATATTTGATTAAAACTTAGAGAATTTTCTTTTAAATGGACTTTGCTCATATGTGTGGAAAATGCACAAAGAATAAATTCAAATGTTTCAATGTTGGTGTCTTCCAAGCCATCCAGTATTCAGTTTTCAGTCTTAAAAAGACTTTATTTTACAATGTCAGAATATTTCATATTAAATAAATTGGTTAGATTCCTGTTTTTCTCTTGCCTTTGATATCACACTGGCTCTATTCTCATTCAAAGGTGTCTACTTTTATTCCAGGATATGATTAGTTTGACCAACCATGGGTACATGTTGATGGTTGTATTCATGACATGTGTATGTCTGTGTGTCCTCTTGCATGAGAAAGATATCACCTAGGTATGATGAGGCAGGATTTTTAACTGTATAAGATATCACCTCTAATTGGCATGCCAGTTGTATAAATGATTTTTGCATATTAATGCTAATTGTATGGTAATATTGTTCTAGTGTAATGGAGTCATGAATTGTGTCCTCCGTCACTGAACCACTGTATTTAATTAATAGTAATTACTTCTTGTTTCTGATCTCTCATTCCCCGCCCCCCCCCCATAATCTCATACAGTTTAAGCTGGAGAATAGCACAATAAAATCCATTTCCCTCAACCTCTACTTTACTTACTGGGACCAATGAATGTACAGGGACTTAATGAGCAGAAGGGAGCCATTTTGTCATGTTTTTCCCTGGAGCATCCTCTCAAGGAAACCATGGATTTATAGTATGTTAGAACCAGAAAAAAAAAAAAAGACTTGAAATTAGATCATCATCATTATTTTTATTACTACAATTATTTATTGAGAAACTGCTCTATGCTACACATCATAATACACTCTTTCATTTAATTCTCACGACCATTTCCATAGGTATTATTGTTCCCAGTTTACAGATGATGATATTGAGGCTTAGAGTGATTATTTAAACATATGGGGAACCTGAGGCACAGAGGTAGTAAATAAGTTGTCCAAAGAAACAGTGATACTTCATTGATTTATTTAATTAGTGTTTGATAAAAACATTATTATCAAAGAATGGTGCTAATCACTAAAATGTATTTGGAAAAGAGAAATAATATATAGTATTATTCTTCCTGTATAATTTATAATTTTATTGAGGGAAGTGAAAACATAAAAAATTAGGGAGAGGAAATGAATGAAGTGGGAGGAGTAGAGAAATTCCGAGTGTGGGTTAACTATGGCAATAACCCAAATGTTAAAATGGGAAAAGCGGGTCATTGTGTGTTCTGGGATTTAATTCCTATCACAATGGTTTCATTGTGGCAATTTTATAAATTGTCCCAGGTTGGGGTCAGCTAAATTTACAGATAATGGTGCCTGCTTTTTCACCTGTTTTCAGTAGCCTGGTTGGCTGTAAAAGGAAAATTGTGCAGGAGCAATTAATTTCAAAGCTAACTCTCAAACCCAGGTGCCTGATCATCAAGCCTACATTTTTCTCAATATGCTTTCTTCTTGCAATAAACAGGGCCCAAGACATTAGTTAGCAGGCAACACTAACCTCAATAAAAGCTTGAGAAAACCTTAGAATTATCCTTTATATCATACCAAAGACAATCTGCAAAATTGTTGATCATTTTAAAGCATGGGCAAATACTTTTATGGGTAACAAAATAATAAAAAGAAATTTCCTCTGGAAGTTTCTTGTTGATCAAACTTATCTCTGCTAACAGTTGCCAAGCTAAATTGTTGTACCTCTCAGATTAAGGGATATTTTATCCTAGGTAAAAAAAATAAAAATTTTAGACAATTTAGCAGAAGAGTTTTTTTAAAAGTGTTCAGTAAACATTGTGAACCCACAAAACCAACATGCATAACATCATACAGGGCTCCCACACATCACCCCACCACAAATACTTTGCATTGTTGTGAAACATTTGTTAACAAATTATGAAAGAGCATTGTCCAAGTATTACTAATAACTATAGTCCATATCTTACTCCCCTATACCTTTTTTTTTAAAGGATTTATTTATTTATTTACTTTTATTCATTTTTAGCCCCACACTCCTATTTTTGCTGTTTTTGTATCCATTTGCTGGGCAACTCTCTGTGTCTGTTTCCTGCCCTCTCTTCTCATCCTTCTCCTCCTGTCTTCACTGGGATTCGATCCTCAGTACCTCCAATGTGGGACAGAGGCATCTTACCACCTGTGCCACCTTAGTTCCTGGTTTTTCAGTGTGTCTTGTCTTGGCTCTCCCTGTGTCACTCTCCTGTTATGTCATCATCTTGCTGTGTGGCTTGTGGGACCTGATGACTCACCTGCGCACGGCCTGGTGGCCTCATCCGCTTGCGGGGCCTGACGGCGCACCCGCGAACAGGGCCTGGTGGCCCATGTGCCTTCTATATTTTTCTTTTTTTAAAATTTTTACCTGGAGATCCCCGGGATTGAACCCAGTTCCCTCCATATGGGAGCCAGATGCCCAACCATTTGAGCCACATCCGTCCCCCTGCTATATCTCTTAAGGTTGACCAAAGATACCTAGAGTTACAGTCTTTTCCCATACAGGATGGTCATATAATAAATCAGGCTTAGTTATCACCAGCATTCTAAAATCCAGACCTAGAGAGAAAAACTAGGTCTGGGGACACAAGCATGGTTTCTAATGTAGCGAATGTTTAGCCTACCCTGATTATCACAAAATCAGGACAGCGAAAATATTTATGTAGGATATAGTTTTGGAGACAGTTTATCTTTACTGGTTTTGTTTTTTTTCTCCAACCTCTTTTCTTAACCATCAAATGCTTTGTTGAATGAGTGTGCCTTGTATAGTTGTGCTAGATTCTATACATGTTATCAGACAGCTCAATTATTATTACAAGAGCCAGTTTGCCAGATTCCAAATCCCTTGCTTTGCTGCCCACTTCCCACATTGTCTCATCTTGTAACTGAGTGGGAGTTCTGTCCATTTTTAGGATTCCATCATTACGGATCTACTGAAGGGAAAGAAGATTTTGTCACAACACAACTTCTCTGCAGGGTAGCCTATTTGCGGAATTATCTGTGGTGGCTGAAAGGCTGCTTTCATACAAAAAAATGATAAGAAGTGTTTGAGAAGTCAACCTTATGAATAATTCCATTTTTTTTGTGCCTGTAGGGCTTGTGGCATTTATGTGCAAAGTGTCAGTTGGTGGCCTTACTTCCATTTCCTGCAAATTTTTCTTGTCTACAGTATTCTGATCTTTTTACCCTGAGTAGAAATAATTCTTCATAGCAAAACACACTCTCACATAAGAGACCGGTTTGATTTCATGCTATTGTGAAGGTATTTAACCTCTGCATTGAAGAGAGACACTGTGAACATTCTATTCCTATTTGGCATTTTCAGGCTATTTTTCAATCCATAGTTTGCACAGACAGTAGTAGTTATAGAGGAAGTTTTATTTGTTAATCTTTTTGAAGTTATGGAAACATTTATAACTCAAAAAATTTTTACAGAGACTTAGACAAGAGGTAATCCTGAAAGGTTTAAGGCAAATGGAAACAAAACACCATGGGTACTCATACAATGAGTCATGTAAAAGTCAGCTTGGAAAGCATCAGTGAAATTTGGGTCTTAGTTCTGCCATCTACCAGCTGTCTGACCTTGGGTAGATTACTTTGCCTCTCTGAGTCTAGCGGGAGATAGAGATAGAAGTATTTGCCTGACCAGTTTCAAGGGGTGTGAGAGATTCAGAGATAGTAAATGTAAAAATGCTTAGTTTATAAGTTGGGGGCAAGATGGTGCCGGTTTAAGTGGGCACTCACCATCTCTCTTGCAAAAGACGGCTGACTGGGGACAGGATCCTGCCTGAGTGAGCTGGCCTGGGAGCCCATGGAGCAGGAGCATTTGGGGCATTAATTTGGAGGAAGCTGGACAGGGAGATAGATTTCTCAAGATAAAACTGTGAGTTTTTAGCCCCATGGAAATCATGGACAGCTAAGCCCCACCCTCAAGACAAAGAGCCAGTGTGATCCTCTGCTCCCGCTGGCCACCCAGTGAAAGGGAGCATTCTCCGAGGGTGGTAGGGTTCTGGCAAGGGGCAGAGAGGGGTTTGCTTTCTGTGGGTTTGGTTGCCTGGACCCCCTTGAGCTTTGGAGATCACACTAGCCAGCTCGAAGTGGCGCCATGCTAAGGCGAGAGGCGAATCTGCTAAGGAAGCCTGATTTATCTAAATACCCTGGGATACAGAGGCTTGGCCTGAGAGAGGATGGAGTCAGCCAATTTAATAGTTCCACACTGAGGACTATCAGAATTTCAACTCCCCTAAGGGAGTTAGGCAGTGGGAAGCGCTTAATAAATTTCCAAGAGCCTATTTAGGGTCCCCTGAGAGGAGGGGGTGGTATAGAAGAGCTTTGAAAAATCACTTTGGTGTGGTGTACTCAGTCATCAGGGTCTCATTTGAATTTCAAAAGGGATCTCAACCTGACCAGGAGAGGGGAGGGGGAATCAGCTCATACAGTCTGCTGAATCCAGCTGCCCTAAGAGAGTAAAATCTGCCCAGGGGAAAGTGACTGAATAGCTTTCTGAAGAGCTAACTGGCCCAATTAGAAAGGTAGCTTATTGGAGGAATTTCTGCCTTGAATATATGAGGTCCCTAGTTCAATTCCCGGCTCATCTAAGAGTAGTGATCCACAGGGATATCTAACATCCAGCTGATACCATAGGACAGGGAAAACATAGACATTATTTTTGTACTAGCTTCTTTAGGGTCCCTTATTTTTCCAAAAAAAAAAAAAAAAAAAAAAAAAGATTACTTAAAAAAAA
The DNA here is from genome assembly GCA_026826555.1 of Tolypeutes matacus. Taxonomy (NCBI): domain Eukaryota; kingdom Metazoa; phylum Chordata; class Mammalia; order Cingulata; family Chlamyphoridae; genus Tolypeutes; species Tolypeutes matacus. The sequence goes on along the minus strand of JAKSZT010052319.1, from coordinate 12,706,543 downwards.
TTTTAACTTAGTTTCCTTGCTAGAAGCCGCCTCAAAACTTGCAGAGAGAAGCCTGCAGGTTAATTGATTGATGAACACAGGCAGCCTGAGAGGCTCCACAAGGGCCCAAGAAGGAACACTGTTCTTCCTTAGCTTTGTTTGACTGCTTGTTTGTGTGGTTGTTTGGGGATTTGTTTTATCGCTGTTGATGTTTTGTTTCTTGTTTTTCTTTCCTCTTCCCCTCCGCCCTTTTAAAATTAGGTGCTGCTAGCTTGTTTCTTCTTTGCTGTGCTTCTCCTCCCTTGATTTCCCATTTTCTGTGTATACTGATTTTGTCTACCAATGCTATCTCTTTTCCTTCCTTCATCTTTCTATCTTCTTCTTTCTGTTGTGGTTCTTACATTCCACCTTTTTTTATTAGTCCTCAACTTTATTGGTTTCAATTTCTATCTTGTCTATTCTGTTTTCTTTTTATTATTATTATTATTAACTTTTTTCTTCCTGCCCTTTCTTTTCTCTTTCTCTCTCTCCACATCATTCTGGCCTTTTAAATCATTCTATATATTTTTCTCTATTTGGTTTCCCTGTTCATTGTAGGTACTCACTTTTTTATTCCTATTACTCTACACTGCTTACATGAGTTAAATATTCATTTTACTAAGTCTTATATGGCCCCTCTTCTAACTTTTATTATTCTTTCTATTATCCCTTTTCTTTTCTTACCTCTTTCGATTTCTCTGACCCTAATCTTTTTCCTTCAAGGAAACATAAAAAACAGCAAGGAAATAGAACAAGAAGAACAAAGTGTCAAAAGAGAAAACTTAACACACACACAAAACCAGCAGCTAAACAAAACTCTACAGCAGAGAGAGAAGCTAATCAATTGAATAAACCCATCAAGATAAATGATGACCAGAGGGCAAAAAAATTTACAAAACATACTAAGAAACAGAAAGACATGGACCAGTCCAATGAACAAACTAAAAACCAGAAAGAGATGCAGAACATCAAACAACTAATCAAAGCTGTCCAAACAAATATCATGGACCAACTTAATGAAGTGAAGAAAGATATTAAAGATATTAAGAAGACACTGGGAGAACATACTGAAGAATTGTAAAAATACATAAAAAATAACAGATATGATGGGGATCAATGGCACAATCCAATAAATAAAAAAGACACTGGAATCACATAACAGCAGATTTGAACAGGCAGAAGAAAGAATTAGTGATGTGGAAGACAGTACATCTGAAATGAAACAGACAGTAGAACAGATAGATAAAAAGATAGAAAAAATCCAACAGGGACTTAGGGATTTAAACTACAACACAAAACACACAAACACATGCATTATAGGCATCCCAGAGGGAGAAGGGAGAGGGAACAGAAGGAGTGTTGAAGGAAATAATGGCTGAAAACTTTTCAACCCTATTGAGAAAGATGGACGTACATGTACAGGAAGCACAGCACACCCCAAACAGTATAAATCCTAACAGGCCTACTCCAAGACATATACTTGTCAAAATGTCCAATGCTCAAGACAAAGAGAGAATACTGAAAGCAGCAAGAGAAAAGAGAACTATCACATACAAGGGAAACTCAGTAAGACTAAGTGCTAATCTCTCATCTGAAACCATGGAGGCAAGAAGACAGTGGTATGACATAGTCAAGGTGCTAAAAGAAAAAAGACTCCAGCCAAGATTTCTCTATCCAGCAAAGCTGGCATTCAAAAACGATGGAGAATTCAAAATATTCACAGATAAACAGAAATTAAGAGAGTATGCCAATAAGAAACCTGCCCGTCAAGAAATACTAAAGGGAGTGCTGCAGGTTGAAAGATTAAAACAGGAGAGAGTTGGAGAAGATTGTAAGAAGAAATATAAAAAAGAGAAATAAAAGCAATATATGACATACATAAACCCAAAGAAAATATGGCTAATGTAAGTAAGTCCTTGATAGTAATAACATTGAATGTTAATGGAATAAACTCACCAGTCAAGAGACACAGATTGTCAGAATGGATAAGGAAATATGACACATCGATATGCTGTCTGCAAGAAACTCACCTTAAACTCAGGGATTCAAGGAGACTGAAAGTGAATGTCCAGAAAACAATTTTATAAGCAAACAATAACTGAAAAAGGGCAGGAGTAGCTATACTAATATTGTACAAAATAGACTTCAAACGCAAAACTATTGTAAGAGACAAAGATGGACACTATATATGAGTGAAAGGGGTAATCTTTCAAGAAGAAAGAACAATCAAAAACATTTATGCACCTAACCGGGGCACCTCAAAATACATGAGGCAAACACTGGAAAAACTAAGTGGAGACACAAATGCCTCTACAATTATAGTGGGGGACTTTAATACAGCATTATCACCATTAGACAGAATTTCTCAACAGTGAATCAATAAAGAAACAAAGACTCTGACTAATATATTAGGGGATCTGGACCTAATAGATATATACAGAACACTACACCCAAATACAGCGGGATATACATTCTTCTCGAGTGCACATGGATCATTTTCCAAGATAGACCACACGCTGGGCCACAGAATGACTTTCAATCAATTCCACAATACTGAAATTATACAAAGGATTTCTGGGACCACAATGGAATGAACCTGAAATCAGTAAAGGGCAGAGAACCAGATTAGGCACAAAGATATGGAAGTTAACCAACACACTATTAGACAAAGAGTGTGTCAAGGAGGAAATCTCTAAAGAAATCATAACTACCTTGAAACGAATGAAAATGACAACACCACATATCAAAACCTATGGGATGCAGCCAAAGCTGTACTGAGAGAGAAATTCATAACCATAAATGCATATACCAAGAAAGAAGAAAGAGCTAAAATTGAAGACCTAACTGCACACCTGGAGGAATTGGAAAAACAACAACAAACTAACCCCAAAGGAAGTAGAAAGAAGGAAATAAAAAGATTAGAGCAGAACTAAATGAAATAGAAAATAAGAAAGACCTAGAAAATCTAAACAAAACCAAAAGCTGTTTCTTTGAGAAGATCAATAAAATTGACAAACCTTTAGCCAGACTAACAAAGAAATAGAGAAAACAGATGCAAATATACAAAATAAGAAACAAGGAAGGGGATATCACCACTGACCCCACAGAAATAAAGAGTATCATAAGAAGATACTTTGAAAAATTGTATGCCAAGAAGAATGATAATTTAGAGGAAATGGACAAATTCCTAGAAATTCACAAGCAGCCTACATTGAAGAAAGAAGAAATTGGTGAACTCAACAGTCCAATTACAAGTAAAGAGATAGACTCGGTCATTAAAAACCTCCCAACTAAGAAGAGCCCAGGACCAGATGGCTTCACAGGTGAATTCTACCAAACATTCTGGAAAGAGCTAACACCAATCCTGCTTAAGCTCTTCCAAGAAATAGAAGTAGAAGGAACATTGCAAAAAATAGAAATAGAAGGAACATTGCCTAACTCATTCTATGATGACAACATTACCCTAATACCAAAGCCAAACAAAGATGCCACAAGAAAGGAAAATTATAGACCAGTCTCTCTAATGAAACTGGATACTAAAATCCTCAACAAAATACTTGCTATCACGTTGAATAACATATCAAACAAATTATACACCATGACCTAGTGGGTTTCATCCCGAGTATGCAAGGATGGTTCAACATAAGAAAATCAATCAATATAATACACCACATAAACAGATTGAAAGAAAAAAAATCATATGATCATCTCTATAGATGCAGAAAAAGCATTTGACAAAATATAGCACTCTTTCCTGATTTCATAATTCATTTAACACGGCAAAAGATAGGAATAGAAGGAGACTTTCTGAATATGATAAAGGGTATATATGAAAAACCCCAGAGCCAAAATCATCTTCAATGGTGAAATCATAAAAGCTTTCCCTTTAAGATTGGGAATAAAACAAGGATGCCCACTATTACTGCTCCTATTTAACATTGTGTTAGAAGTACTTGCTCAAGCACTGAGGCAAGAAAAAGATATAAAAGGCATCCAAATTGGAAAGGAAGAAGCAAAAATTTCACTATTGCTTTCTATACATAGAAAGCCCTGAGAAATCTACAACAAAGCTTCTAGAACTTATAAAGGAGTTCAGTAAAGTCACCCGCTATAAGATCAATGATCAAAAATCAGTAGCATTTCTGTACACCAATAATGAGCAATCTGAGGAGGAAATCAAGAAAAATATAGCATTTACAATAGTAACTAAGGGTATCAAATACCTAGGAATAAATTTAACTAAAGGTGTAAAGGACTTATATATAGAGAAAACTACACAACACTGCTAAAGGAAATAAAAAAAAGATTTAAATAAATGGAAGAGTATTCTCTGTTCATGGATAGGAAGACTAAACATCAAGATGTTTATCCTACACAAACTAATCTACAGATTTAATGCAATCCCAATAAAAACCAACACTGTATTTTTTAATGGATTGGAAAAACTAACTACAGAATTTATTTGGAAGTGTAAGAGGCCCTGAATTGCCAAAGAAATATTGAAAAATAAAAATGAAGTTGGAGATATCATACTACCTGACTTTAAAACTTACTACAAAGCTACAATGGTCAAACCTGCATGGTATTGGCACAAGTATAGACACACTGACCAATGGAACTGAATTGAGAGTTCCGATATAGATCCTCGCATACACAGTCATCTGATATTTGACAAGGCCACCAAGCCCACTCAGTTGGGAGAGAATGGCCTCTTCAACAAATGGTGCTTGGAGAACTGGATATCCATATCCAAAAGAATGAGAGAGGAACACCATATCACACCTTACACAAAAATCAGCTCAAGATGGATCAAAGATCTAAATATGAGCCAAGACCATAAAGACCTTGTAAGATAATGTAGGGAAGCATCTACAGGACCTTATAATAGGAAATGGTTTCATGAACTTCACACCCAAAGCATGAGCAGCAAAAGAAAAAATAGAAAAATGGGATCTCCTCAAAATTGAAAACTTCTGCACCTCAAAGGACGTCATCAAGAAAGTAAAAAGGCAACCTACTCAATGGCAGAAAATATTTGGCAACCATATATCTGATAGGAGCCTAGTATCCTGCATATATAAAGAAATCCTATACCTCAAAAATAAAAAGACAAACAACCCATTTAAAAATTGGTCAAGTGACCTGAAAAGACACTTCTCTGAGGAAGAAATAGAAATGGCTAAAAAGCACATGAAAAGATGCTTGACATCACTAGCTACTAGGGAAATGAAAATCAAAACGACAATGAGATACCATCTTACACCCATTAGAATGGCAGCTATTAAAAAAACCCAGCAGACTATAAGTGTTGGAGAGGATGTGGAGGAATGGGAACTCTCATCCACTGCTGGTGGGACTGTAGAATGGCCCAGTCACTATAGAGGACAGTTTGGCAGTTCCTCAAAAAACTAACTAGAGAACTTTCATATGATCCAGTGATTCCACTGCTGGGTATATACCCTGAAGAATTGAAAGCAAAGACACGAACAGATATATGCATACCAAAGTTCATAACAGCTTTGTTCACTATTGCCAAAAGTTAGAATCAACCAATGGTGCCCATCAACAGATGAACGGATAAACAAAATGTGGTACATACATACAATAGAATATTACTCAGCTGTAAGAAGGAATAAAGTGTAACACACAGGATAGTATGGATGAATCTTGAAGAACTTATGTTGAGTAAAGCAAGCCAGGCATTGAAGAATGAGCAGTACATGACCTCACTGATATGAATTAAGGAAATTGAGCATTCTCAGAGAGCTATTGTCTTTAAGATAGGTTTACAAGAAATAGAAAGAGAAGAGAAGGATGTGAGCCATCACCCATGCGGATGTAATCTATGGTAAAGTGATAGAGTATAGTTGTGTATTTAAGGGATAGGACAGGAGGGTAGTGATATTATTGGGTTGGGTGGTGCAGGGTTGACAGGTGGGTAGATTGGGAAGGGTGACTTAGAAGGTCCAGGATACTGGGGGGAGGGTTGGGAGAGGGACCAGGTGAACATGGGATTTGTGGGTATGAGGTTGAAAGTACAGAGGTGGGAATGTTGTTATGGCAAAATGACAAGGAAGGGTCACTGGTTTCGGGTGTTGGTTGGGGGGCATTCAGGACAGGGCGCACCTAGAGCAGGCTTCTAGGGATTGTGTGAACATTCATTCTGTCATAATGTGTTGTATCAGTGGATGCCATATAATGAGCAGGAAGTGTTGTACTCCCATCTTTGGGAGGACCAATTTGTTCAGAAATATATAGGCGGGAGTCTCTGAAAAGCAAGGGTGGTTCCTAATAGGGGAGGACAAACCAGTGTGTCAAGACCTCTTGTTGCATGGAATTATGAATCTTGTCATCCAATGAGTCAAGCCAGGGGGTCATTGTGGGCCCTGGGGGAATGGGGTGGGGGGAATAAAATAGATCAAACAGGGGGTATTTAGTGATCAGTGGAAACGTTCTTCATTACCACACAGTGATGGACACAGGACATGGTAAATATCATAAAAATTTATAAAAGTGTACATTCTAAAATGTAAACCATAGTGTAAACCATTGACAATATTTTGTAGCTATGTTTCACTATTTCGATATCAGTTATAAAAATGCTACCTTCCACATATAAAAAGGTATTAATATGGGGGGAGGAAAGGGGAAGGATGTTGTGTATATGAGAGTCTCCAGTATTCTGTGTGTGACTTTGCTGTGACCTAAAACTTCTTTGAAAACAAAATGAATAGTGAGACACTGGGGAATGAGAGGGGGAGAGTGCCACAGTACAGACTGGATACCAGATATTGCAGTGATGAAAGGCAAAAGGTCCCCCCCAAATTTTTTTTATTTTTCATTTTTTTAATATCCCAATCTTTTAATTTTATGTTATTTTTAGTTTTTTAAAAAAATTATGTATTTTATCTCTTACACTTAAACTTATTATTTCATTTTCCTATTAATTGTATTCAGCTATTGTAATGGCTTCATCTTTGAAGAAGCTTTGGATCACAGAAGGGTTACAACTGTGGCAGGGGAGGATCATTGGTGTGGGGTGTCAGGGATGGGGAATGCATGGGAGGAAGTTCACCTGAACATAAATATAAGGTATATAAAAATGTTCAAATGTTCACAGGGTACTGTCACAGTGGGTGGAGAATCACTCAATAAATGAGAGAATACTGAATTCCCAGCTTGGAGGGCTCTGCCACATTCTCTAAGGGAGCAGCAACAGTCCCCCAAGTGCAGGGGCAGTGACTGGCGAAGGAGGATGATCCACTGATGGGCCCTGATATTGATGACTAGCCTTATGAATCTTTGCTCTTGAAATGGAAAGTTAGCCTATTGTTATGGGGTGCCTAAGGGTTGCCTCCTGAGAGCCTCCTTGTTGCTCAAATGTGGTCTCTCTCTAAGCCAAACTCAGCATATGAATGCATTACCTTCCTCCCCACATGGGACATGACTCCTGGGGATGTGCCTCCCTGGCACTGAGGGATTGCTACCAAGTACCAACTGGCAATGTGACTGGAAAAAGTCCTTGAATAAAAGGGGGAAAAGGTAAAGACTAATGAGTTTATATGGCTAAGAGACTTCAAAATGAGTTGGGAGGTCATCCCAGAGGTAACACTTACGCACATCTCAGTAGGATCTCATAGAATTCCAAAGTGGATATCACCCCAAATAGTGTGGCTCCTGAGGGCTCTGGAGACACCCAGGTCCTATGTCATGGTGGATAGCTCCAGAGTTTGGTACTTTGCTTGTGGGTCCTACTTTAGAGTTTGTGCTCCTGAGTGTGACAGAGTTAGGGACAACTATGTCTTCCCTGCACATGGCTCAGCTGTGCCTTCTATTTATACCTATACTTGGTGCTTGAGTTTGTAGGTGTACATCCAGAGACCTGAGTCTTTGGGCTGTCCATGAGCCAGCTGGGCCCGGAACCTCAGTGCAGCAGCAATTCCTACTCTACAGCTCATTGGACTTACCCAGGACAACTGGTGGGGAGATGATGATGGACAACGGCTATCTCAGGGAATGGAGAGAGTCTGCAGCTGCAGGCAGGATAATCCCATCCATCTTCCCCATGGGATATAAGTCCCCTCTCAATTGGAGGTGGAGTGGACATCACTATCCCAGAATCCTCAGGATGGGGGAAAGAGCTATGGATTAGAGTGGATTTACTGGTATTCTATTACGGACATATTGTGATTCAAGCAATGGAAGAAATTACAACATTGATGTGGAGCCAGTGGCCACTGGATGCTTTTGGGGCAGGGAGAGGGAAAAGCAGTTGTAATACAGTGGATTTTTCTGGACTTGGGAATTGTCCTGAGTGACATTGCAATGACACATATAGGTCATTTTAGACCATCATATAACATGCAGAACTGTATGGGAGAGAGTGTGATCTACAATCTGAACTATGGTCCATGTTTAATGGCAAAGGCACAGGATGTGTTTATCAATTGCAATGAATGTGCCACACTAATGAAGGATGTTTATGTGGGAGGTTGTGGGAGGTGTGGGAGGTGGGGCGTATGGGAATCCCTATATTCTTTGTGTAACATTTATGTAATTTAAATATCTTAAAAAAAATTAAAAAAGAAAGAGAAAAAAATTCTTAGTTTACTATAAATTGCTTTGAAAATAAAAGGCGTAAGATTAATATGAAATTTAAACATAAGTATATCAGAGGTGCCAATATGAGACCTAAATAGTATAGGATAGGCATGTCATAATGATAATTTGATGAAAGTTTCTGGAGGCAATAAAGAAATTTCTCGCTTTTCTTTTATCATTTTTCCTCATCAAATGAATCCTTTAAAAACAGGCATTTCCTTTTGTATGTGGATGTCCTTGTTTATCGCCTGGCTCAAATCTGGATTGTTCCCAGGGATGTGGCAGAGTAAAGGGAAGCATAATTTTGTACCCTAAGCAGAAGTATGAAGAGGGGAGGAGTCAGCCATGGGTGTCAGGAATACAAGCTAATGGACCCTGGCACCAGGATTTTTATTATAACCAAACAAACATGAATGACATCTTCCAAATGAACTGAAACATTAACAGAAAAGACAGGTGTTTCAATTTGATAAGCAATGGAACAGGTAAGTTAATTATTAGCCTGGGAAGAAGCTTTTAATACTTTGAGGCAAAACAATCTCCAATAATTGATTTAAAGGCAACTTAATTGCTGCTGGAAAAAATTACAATAATAATAATGTTTAAAAATATATTACCTTTATGATTTTCAAAGCATTTTTACTTACTTGTTTTTTTACAACCCTGTAAGTTGCACAAGAGAAGGTGACTGGCAGAAACTGGGTAAAGGCTTACCTGAAGTCACAAAGAAGACACATATCCTACGGTCTTTCTGTAAAAAGAACATGTATTGTATTCTTCATCTTAGAAAGGTAAACGGAAAGCATGTAGCTGAACACATTTACTTGCCCCAGGCTTTGTTTTCAAAGAACTAGAAGGTCAGAGTTATAAAAATAACAGGAGCAAGAATGAAATTCCAGGAGTACCATAAAGTGAGAACTCGGGAAGAGAGTTTTATTAGCAAATCCATTGACATGGCATTGCAATTATAAATACATTTGCTATAATTTCCATTGCAGATATTTTCCTTCCTAAAAGTATATTCCTCAATCATCTTTCCTGCTTATTCTGAATTCAACAGTTCAGAAATACTTACTGAGCACCAACTGTGTGTGAGAGAAAAAGCTAGGTTTTATGGTCTCACAATTGACTAGATTTTGTGAGAAGACTCCACACCAGCACTGTCCAATAGAACTCTCTATGGCTATAGAATGTTATCTGGGTTTGTCTTTTGTGGACCCCAGAAAAGATCACGTTCTTAAACTAATTCATTCCTGGGGGTGTGGGGCCCTTTAATTGGACTGTGTCAGTGGACATGCTCCAGGTTGAGTATCCACCCTCTTGATGGGGTCTTATATAAACTGAGAACTGAAAGCAGAAACACACAGAGAAAGGAAGCCACCATTTTGACCTGCTATGCAAGAGAGAAGACTTTAGGAACAGTGGAGATTGGCCACCATATTGCCTTGCCACACAGCAAGACTGTAGGATCTGCCAGCAGAAGGCCTTTGGTGAGAAAGCATCTTTGATGGCGCCTTTATTTGGACATTTCACAGCCTCAGAACTGTATGCTTTTACCCCTAACAAATTCCTTTTATAAAAGCCAACCCATTTCTTTTTTTTTAATATATTTTTTATTTTTTCTAAAATATACTTAGATTACATAAAATGTTACATAAAAAATGTAAGGGGTTCCCATATGCCCCACTCCCCACACCTCCTATTTTCCCCCACATTAACAATTTCTTTCATTAGTGTGGTACATTCACTGCAATTGATGAATTTTGGAGCATTGCCACTAAGCATGGATTATAGACACTGTAGTTTACACTCTCTCCCACTCAATTCTGTTGGTTATGGTAGGATATATAATGGTCTGTATTTGTCATTGCAATGTCATTCAGAACAATTCCAACTCCCAAAAAGGACCCCATATTACACACCTTTTTCCCTCTCCCTGCCTTCACCACCTCCAGTGGCCACTGAGTCCACATCAATGATACAATTTCTTCCATTGCTAGAATCACAATTAAGTCTATAGTAGAATCCCAATAAGTTCACTCTAGTCCATATTTTATTCCCCAATCCCAAGGATTCTGGGATGGTGATGCCCACTCCACCTCTAATTGAGAGGGGGCTTCAACCCCATATGGCTGATAGATGGGACTCTCTTGGTTGCAGTTGTAGATGCTCTCAGTTCCTTGGTATGGTGGTTGTCCATCCTCACCTCCTTGTTAGTTGTCCTGGGTTAGTAGGTGAGTACTAGCTGGAGAGTAGGTGGTGCAACTCCGCTGAGGCTCCAGGCCCAGATGACACATGGACAGCCCAAAGATTCAATTCTCTTGGATATACACCTACCAACTGCAGCACCAACTACAGGTTCAAATAGAAGGGACAGAGGAGGCATGTGTAGAGAAGTCACAACTGAGTCTAACTCTTTCACACTCGGGAGCACAAATTCCAAAGTATGGCCCACTGGCAAGGCAACAAACTCCAGAGCTATCTGCTATGACCATAGGACTTGAGTGTCTCCAGAGCTCTCAGGAGCCCCACTGTTTGGGGTAGTATCTATTTTGGCAGTCTATGAGATCCTGCTGAGGCATGCATAAGCATTACCTCTGGGATGACCTTCCGACTCACTCTGAAGTCTCTTAGCCATATAAACTCATTTGTCTTTAATTTTTCCCTTTTATTCAAGGTCTTTTCCCAGTTTCATTGCTAGTTGGTGCTTGGTAGTAATCCCTCAGTGCCAAGGAGGCTCATTCCCAGGAGTCATGTCCCATGCTGGGGAGAAGGTAATGCATTTATATGCTGAGTTTGGCTTAGAGAGAGGCCACATTTGAGCAACATGGAGGCTATCAGGAGGTAACTCTTAGGCACCCTACAACACTAGACTAAGTTGCAATTTCAAGAGCAAAGGCTTATAAGCATAGTCATCAACATCAAGGGCCCATCAATGAACCATCATTCTTCACTAGTCATTGCCCCTGTACTTGGGGGATTGTTGCTATTCCATTAGACAATGTGGCAGAGCTCCCCAGGATGGAAATTCAATATTCTTTGAGTTATTGTGTGAATCTCTACCCACTGTGACAATGCCCCATGAACATTTGAACACATTTATATGCCCAGGTGAACTTCCTGGGCATATAACACATTTATATGTATCCCCCATCACTGACACCCCATACCTATGATCCTCCCCTGCCACAGTTGTAACTTTCTGTGATCCAAAACTTCAAAAATGAAGCCAAGAATATTTCCAAATACAATTAATAGGAAAATGAAATAATAATGACAGGTTTAAACATAAGAAATAAAATACATAATAATTTAGAAAAACTAAAACTAAAATAATATTTAAAAATTGAGATATTAAAAAATAATGAAAAATATTAAAAAAAATTTTTTTGATGTTTTGCCTTTCATCACTGTAATATTTGTTGTCCTGTATGTACAGTGACATTTTCTTCCATGGGACTCCCATATACCCAACATCATTCCCTTTTCCCCCTTTCCATATTAATAACTTTTATGTGGATGGTATATTTGTTACAACTGATGTACAAGTATTGAGACATAGCTACTAACTATGGTCAATGGTTTGCTATATGGTTTATATTTTAGACCATACAGTATTATAAATTTTTGATGAAATTTAACATGGCCTGTATCCATCACTGCAAGATCATGCAGAACATTTCCATTGCCCTCTAAATACCCCTTCTTCCCCCTGTTCTATTGTTCCCTCCCCCTCCTTTCAGGGCCCATGGCAACCACCAAACTTAATTCCTTGAAGGACAAGATTCATAGTTACTTGCAACAATACTGAGGGCTTGACACACTGGTCTGTCTGCCCGTATTAGTTACTCCCATGCTCTCGAGAGACATCCACCTCTCTCTCTGAGAACATATCGGGCCTCCCCTGGATGAGACTCCAACTCCTTCCTGCTCATTATGTGGCTCTCTACCTACTGATGCAACACACTATGCCAAAATGTTCACTCATGTGCTCCCTAGAAGCTTGCTCCAGGTGCGCCCTGGCCTGAATGTCCCCCATCCAACACCCTAAACTAGTAATATTTCCTTGTCATATTGCCAAATGAGCATTCCCAACATTATAATTTCAACCATGTACCCGTCAATACCCAGTGTTTAACTTCTCCCTCCCCCACCCCCTCCACAGTTCCATGGACTGTCCAACCCACCTTCCCCACCCTCCCTGCCCTACCTCCCTGTCAAACCTGCATCACCCAACCGAATATTATCACTACACCCCTTTCATATCCCTACACTGCAGAACTACTCACTTCTACCTTATCATAGATTTCGCCCATATGGGCATTGACTCACAACCTTCTTCTCCCTTTCTATTTCCTATAAACCTATATTCCAGACTCTAGCTCTCTGAGTCTGCTCTATTTGCTTAATTCATATTAGAGAGGTCATGTAATATTTGTCCTCAATGTCTAGCTTCCTTCACTCAACATAAGGTCCTCAAGATTCATCCATGGTATCCCATGTGTTAGTACTGTATTCCTTCTTACAGCTGAGAAAATATTCCATTTTATATATACATCCCATATTTTGTTTATCCATTCATTTTTGATGGGCATTTGGGCTGATTCCAACTTTTGGCAGTAATGAATAATGCCATTCTGAACATTGGTGTACATATATCTGTTCGTGTCCTTGCTTTCAATTCTTCTGGGTATATACCCAGCAGTGGAATTCCTGGATCATATGGCAGATCTATAGCTGTTTCTTTGAGGACTGCCAACCTGTCCTCCACAATGGCTAGACCATTTTACATTTCCACCAGCAGTGGATGAGGGTTCCCATTCCTCCGTATTCTCTCCAACACTCATAGTCCCCTGTTTTTTTAATGGCTGCCTGTGTAATGACTGTAAGATGATATCTCATTGTAGTTTTGATTTGCATTTCCCTTATAATTAGTGATGTTGAGCATCTTTTCATGTGCTTTTTAGCCTTTTGTAATTCTTCTTTGGAGAAGTGTCTTTTCAAATCATTTGCCCATTTTTTTTTTTTAATAAAGATTTTATTTATTTATTCATTTATCCCCCCCTTGCTGCTTGCGCTCGCTGGGTCAGCCAACCACGCCGTGCGGGCGGGCTTTGCCTTCACCAGAAGGCCCTGGGAACCGAACCCAGGGCCTCCCATATGGTAAACGGGAGCCCTACTGATTGAGCCACAGCCGCTTCCCAATTTGCCCATTTTTTAAATGGGTTGTTTGTCTTCTTATTTTTGAGATATAGGATTTCCTTACATATGCTGGATATGAGGCTCCTATCAGATATACAGTTACCAATATTTTTCCCATTGGATAGGCTGTTTTTTCACTTTTTTGACAAACTCTTTTGAGGTGTAAAAGTTTTTAATTTTGAGGAGGTTTCATTTACCTATTTTTTTCTTTTGCTGCTTGTGCTTTGGGTTTGAAGTTTATGAAACCATTTCCTATATCAAGGTCCTGTAGATGCTTCCCTACATTACCTTCCAAGGTCTTTATGGTTTTGCCTCTTGTATTTAGATCTTTGATCCATCTTGAGTTTATTTTTGTATAAGGTGTGAGATGGTGTTCCTCTCTCATTCTTTTGGATATGGACATCCAGTTCTCCAAGCACCATTTGTTGAAGTGGCAATTTTCTCCCAGTTGAGTGTGCTTGGTGGCCTTGTTAAATATCAGATGACTGTAAATGTGAGGATATATATAAGAACTCTCACTTCAGTTCCATTGATCAGTATGTCTATCCTTGTGCCCATGCCATGCAGTTTTGACCACTGTAGTTTTGTAGTATGTTTTAAAGTCAGGTTGTGTGATTCCTCCAATTTCACTTTTCATTTTCAATATCTTTGGCTATTCGGGGCCTCTTGCCCTTCCAAATAAATTTCATAGTTAGTTTTTCCAATTCAGTAAAAAATGCTGTGTTGATTTTTATTGGAATAGCATTAACTCTGTAAATCAGATTGGGTAGGATAGACATCTTAATGATGTTTAGGCTTCCCATCCATGAACAGGGAATATTCTTCCATTTATTTAAATCTTCTTTGATTTCCTTTGACAGCGTTGTGTAGTTTACTGTGTATAAGTCATTTACATCTGTAGTTGAATTTATTCCTAGGTATTTGATTCTTTTAGTTGCTATTGTAAATTGGATTTTTTTCTTGATTTCCTCCTCAGATTGCTCATTCTACTGATATTTGTGCATTGATCTTATAACCTGTGACTTTACTGAACTCATTTATATGCTCTAGAAGCTTTGTTGTAGATTTCTCAGGGCTTTCTATGTATAGGATCATGTTGTTTGCAAATAGTGAAATTTTTACTTCTTCCTTTCCAATTTGGATGCGTTTTATATCTTTTTCTTGCTTAAGTGCTTGAGCAAGTACTTCTAACACAATGTTAAATAGGGGCAGTGATAGAGGGCATCCTTGTCTTGTTCTTGATCTTAGAGGGAAAGCTTTTAGGATTCCAACATTGTATATGATGTTAGCTGTGGATTTTTCATAAATAACCTTTATCATGTTGAGAAAGTTTCCTTTCTATTCCTATCCTTTGCAGTGTTTTTATCAGGAAAGGGTGCTGTAGTTTGTTGAATGCTTTTTCTGTGTCTATAGAGATAATGATATGATTTTTTTTCTTTTGATCTGTTTATGTGGTGTATTACATTGATTGATTTTCTTATGTTGAAACATTCTTGCATACCACGGGTGAAATCTACTTGGTCATGGTGTATAATTCATTTGATATGTTGTTGAACACAGTTAGCAAGATTTTGTTGAGGATTTTAACATCTAGGGTCATTAGAGTGATTGATTTGTAATTTTCCTTTCTTGTGACATCTTTGTTTGGCTTTGGTATTAGGGTAATGTTGGCATTATAGAATGAGTGAGGCAATGTTCCTTCTACTTCTATTTTTTGGAAGAGTTTAAGCAGAATTGGTGTTAGTTCTTCTGGAATATTTGGTAGAATTCACCTGTGAAGCCACCTGGTCCTGGGCTCTTCTTGGTTGGGAGGTTTTTATTTATTTTTTTTTATTTTTATTTTTTTATTATTTTTTATTTTTATTTATTTATTTATTTTTTTATTATGGGTAAAAATCAAAATTCTCACAATACATACAAACATTTGCAAAATGATATATAAATATATATGCATATATGTGTATTTGCTTACAAAAATGTTATTTATATATATATATATACACATATTTTAAGAGGTGCTTAGATTACCTAAAATATTACATGGAACCCACTGGGATTCCCATGTTGCCCACCTCCCACACCTCCCACCACATCCAACACAAACATCTCCCACAGTGTGGCCCACCA